>JBAJHW010000001.1:91681931-92881931 GCA_037013535.1 Intellagama lesueurii
CAGAAGCATTCATCACTAGCTGTGCTGGCCAGGATTTCTGGGAGTTGTAGTCCAAGAACATCTAGGGACCCAAAGTTGGGAACCACTGGCTTAGACGATAGTAGCTTCCAAAAATGCTTGAACAAGGATGCTGTGCAGAGAGCCTGTCTACATGGATACAGTAGTGAAAAGTAGCTAAGAAGTAACAGTGGTACACTTCCCTTTTTAATGTTCCTGTTTGGGACTTAGTAGACACATGTACCTTTGCTTGTTTTCATCTCATCCAGCAGACACCTTCAGTAATCTGCAGCTCCTAGAATTCACTAGGAGACACTTAATTGAGCTGTTCTTATTGGCATGTGTTTTTTAATTTATATACTTTTGCTTGCTTAGGAAATCCACCAAGTATGCAGAAACATTGCCTTATTTGGAAATGTTTTGCTTCGAAGCCTATAGGCTCTTGGCCACCTGAGTTTTCTTTAGATGATTAAGGCATATAAAAACATAAAGTTGGCCTAACATGACTAGGCATTCTTTGTCATGTAGGTGACACGTTTTCCTATAGATTCTATTTCTAAAATTCTGCTGGACAGTTTCCTTTTGTGCTTGTCTAGCTGTAGCACATAAATCATATTGATCAGCTTTCTTGTTTTTTTCTCTCAGTTGAATTAGATTATTACCTACTTCTGTACTTCTGTTCAAAATGGTGAAGCAAATAAAAAGAAGGTTATTTTCTAAATATTACCTTCTGAGTTCAAGCAGTGCTTCAGCCAGCCATTCAAGGCCAAGCTTATTATTTAACCTATTTTCTCAGGCTTCCTTCAGCTGTTGCCTTCCTAACATTCAACTGGCCAATTATCTAATTAAATTAAGTCGTTGATGAAATCAGAACCTCAACCTTGTGACACTTGCTAGGTTATTGTTTATGCTAACTTTTACAGATTGTAGACTTGTTTTTATACTTGTGTGTATGTATACGTTCTAGTCTATGGCTTGAAACTTGAAATATTTTCTTTAACCTAAGTCTGCACAGTGAAAGCATAACAATATCATCATAGCATTGTCACTTTTCAGCAATAGAAATATAATACTGATAACCAAGCAAGCATATTGCTGCTGTATCTAAATGAAAATCCTTTATGGATGCATTTCTGTGTTTATGTGAAAATTAGCCCCACTAAACATAAGACTGACTTTTCAATAGGCATACATAGGATTGTGCTATACAAGATTAAATATAAGATAAAACCTGAACAAATTTTATACTATTTTAAGAGCAACTGTTAACTTTAATTAATTCTTTACTTACTGATAGCATTTATTCCTTGGTCTATAGCAGGGAAGTTTTGTATGTCAATTTATGTATCAATTATTTTAAAAAGACAAGAGAGTGTGTGTTTTAAAAAGACGTAGCCCAAAAGCCAAAGGGCATGGAAAGTGGAAAGGGAAACAAGAAAACACAGTTGCAATTACTTTATATTATTTTGATGGAATGGACATTGGAAGATGGGAGAGGTAGCGCCTGATGGAGCTACTGTCACAGATAGGCTGATGGCTGCCCACTCTCCCTTGTCTTTTTCTTCTACAGGCTGAAGGACTGGTTGCTTAGTGATAGTTCATGGGAGACAAAAGGCCGTGAAGCTGGAAAGCTGATAAAAAAGCCCTCCCTTTAAAAAAATCCTGGTTAACTGGGGAATAATAACAGCTCTTGTGGTAAAGGAGCTCTTGTGGTAAAGTGCAATGGTTCTCTGTTTGTAAGGACATTGGTGCGGGTTTTTTAAAACATTGGACAAAATCCTGTTATGGAACTTTGTATCCAACGTAACCTGGATTGGGCCCTGGAAACGTTTAATTTATATTAATTAATTACGTCCTATCTCTCCCTCCTCCACCCATTTTAGCTTGCAAGGCTCCCTATGGCTATCTTTTGCTTTGGGGAAGTCTTTGCGAGCCTTGGAAGGAATGGAAGGAGAGAGAAAAGGAGCCTTTCAAAATAAAAAAAACAGCACTGCCAGGATTGGAACTGTATCTGCTAATCTGGTGGTGATTTTTGACTTTTAAAGGGTTTCTCACATCCCTGGGCTCTCAAAGTCGTCCTCAGAGCAAAAGGTGCTCTAGGGAGCCTTGAAACCTAAAATGGGAGTATAGGAGGTATAACTTTTAATTAGTGTAAATTTTTGCAGCACTTGATCTGGATTATGCCAGGTACAGTTATGCAACAGAGTTTTGCCCATAGTTTTCACACTGAAATCCACAAAATAAATGTATGAGAGTGGATGTTAGAAAGTAATTCATATTCTTGTAATATACTGTCTGCAGTTGTCCTCGATAGCATTGTTATGAGCCTCAGTTCTGGGAGAAAGGGAGGATGTGAATCAAAGAGAGAGAAATGATCAGTCTGCAGGCATAGGGAAAGAATCCTGTGAAGTGAAAGGCCAAAGAAATTGAATGATGGTGCTTCAGAAAGCCATCACTCTGACCATAATTCAAATGGAAAAACAAGTAATTGTTCTTATCTTGCTTTTTTCTTTTTTCTTTCTAATGCTGAGAATAAAGGTACTAGACGTTTACATACAAGTATCTGTGTTATGAGTGCTACTATGATGTGAGCTGATAGTCAGTGTCTGAAAATAGCCTTTGTAGAGGCCCTGGATTTTGTAGGTCATGTGTTAAACAGTGAGGGAGGGGGAGACCTTTGACAAGGTTTTGTTTTTGTAAGGAAAAGCAATCTGGATCCTTCTTGTTCCTCATAGGGCAATCAGTTCAGAGTGGCTGTCTGACAGCCCTGAATCAGTGATAGAACTGCTGAAACTCCAGCAACAAACAAGTATTACACATTGTAGTTTTGCCAGAACTTAATGTGTTGATTACATTTGACCTCTTCTTCAGAGGAGTTATGCATGGAAGATGTAAAGGGTATCTCACTGACAGAACAGACCTATATCAGGTTTCAAACACTGGCACGAAGAGGAAAGTGAAGGGCATCCAAGTATAGTTTAGACATATACTCCATTCTGTTTAAGTAGCTCAGTCTGGTTTTACTGTCATAAGAGGCTGTTTGTTAGAGGAATAGTCAGTTCTGACAGAAATAGTTCTGTGTAAATTAGCCCAGAGTGTGGAAGAACAAATTCTGTTTGCAGTCAATATGAGATTGTGATCAAAGTTGTAGAGGGCTGTCTTTCAGTGTTACAGGCTACCATTTCTATTGGCTGGTGTGTGCATCTGCATGTTTGTACATCCTTGTTTTTGGAGCATGAGTAACTTCTATCAGACATCCTGACTTTTCAGGATCTTTTCCAGATGTGAGCTTAGAAAATATTTCAGTGCTTATATGCATCACAGAAAAGAGATAACCTGACTGAAATTTTTCAGCAAGGCATAATTGAACCACAATTGCCTTAAAACATATATAACATATAACCCTCCTCCCACTCTGAGAAGGTACAATGTGCTAAGATAAACACTGAAGCAGTATAAAACCCTTGAAAAGTATTTTTGGGGATGCACTGTATAAGCAATGATAATATCTCTCTTAAAACTCATTGTTTGTGTACAGTTGCAACAGAACCTAGGACCTGTGAGATCTATTATCAGCAATAATCCTAATAGGGCAGAAAGCATTCTCTGTGAGGGGTGAAATGTCTCTAACTGATAGATGAGCTGAGATGGACTGAAGAAAACAGTACATAACAATCAGTAGAATAACAAGCAATGAAACTGGAGGTGGGGACTCACTTTCTTCTATTGAGTCATGGATAAGTGGTAGATGTGGCCAGGTTCAGATGGGGAGACAATCTCATTTCTCTCTGCCACCCTTTCTTTCCTTTATCACATGTATGTAATTAGGAGAAAATGTTGTTCCATCACCAGATATAAGTAAGAGGCCCTCTTTAGACATTCAGTTTTGAATACATGAAGATGCCTAGAAAAATCTTTTGGGCTAGCTCCGCAGCCTGAGTGATATTGAACAAACCAGAAACATTCCAGATATACTGTGGACCTCTCCCACCATGGTTTATATTTCCAGCTTTACAGTATCCTTTCTGAGGATACCAACATTGTAGACAGTGTTCTTGATATTGTTACACCATAGATTTCTATAACATACGGGTAAGGTGGGGAAATCTTTGGCCCTCTGCTTTTCCCACAGTCCTGTAACACTGGCTTTGAGGAGTTAAGTCCAGGAAGTCCCAAGTTCAGTAGCTCAGTATAAGGCAATATACTGAGGAAGTCCCAAGTTCAGTAGCTCAGTATAAGGCAATATGATACTGACAGTTTCATATTCTGTTTTGTTTCTAATTTTGCACAACAATTATCCATCTTCACAGCAGCCATATACTGGGTCAACATTTTCAACAAGCTATCGACCTCAGCAGGATTTCTTCCCTGACCAGGCATCACCATCTGACATCCCATCACCATATATGTATAGAGGAATATTTTTTGTGCTCAAACTGCACCACTTTACACTTGCTTACATAGAACCTTTGTAGACATTTTCTTGTCTATTTCCCTAGTTCTGAGAGATCCTTGCGGAGATCTTTGCAACCTGTTTTTGTCTTAACCATCCTAAATAGCTTTTTATCATCAGCAAATTTTGTGACTATACTGTTCACCTATATCTGCAAATTATTTATGAACAAATAAAAATCACCACCACCAAATATAGATCCTTGAAGTTGCTGTCATTTACATCCCCCTTTGGTGAAAATTGATTTTCCCCCCTTACTCTCAGCTTTCTGCTTTTTAACCAGTGTTCAGTCCAGACTTACTGAGTTGTGGGATACTGGGCCAATAAATCAAATTCCAAAGTTTAGAGGAGGCACATATTTTATAAAGAACTACAACCAAATCTATATTCAACTGAAAGATACAATCCTGTTGCACTTGTGAACTGGATAACAAGCCACTTTTTCATGCCCTGTTTGTCCTGTCCCTTTTTGCCTTGACATTGTTCCTGCTGCATCTTCTTTTATGCATCGTGTAGTTGTCTAAACTAGTCTTGAACACTTGCCTACTATATCGTAATTGTATGATGCAACATATAAGAAAATATATATGAGAAGTCAGATAGTTAATAGACCCTAGGCTGTTCTCCCATACTTCTGTGCCATTTTTTCTCTAGACAAGCAACATAATGATCATGTGTATACTGTACTGAATTCCTTCTAGAGAGTTGTGTAGTGTTCCCTTATCATCTCGTGACTCCGTGCAATAAAATGTCAAATTGTATAACATTGAGTTCATTATCCTCAGAATCCTAAAGAAACCCAGTATCATCAGAACCACCCCCAAATAAGCATTTTTAGCATTGTGGTGACAGTGCCAAACCAAGCAATAATTGAGTACAGGGGACATGCTTTCATATTGCTAATCAAATGCTCAAAGTGATCTTGAGATGAAAAATGAAGTGACAGAGGCATCCAGAGGAGAAAGTGCTATAATAATGAATACCTTCAATTACTCTAGCACAAATACCATTCATGTGTCATCTTACTCTTCTTAAGACTATCCAACAGTCTATGAGTCTGTTTCCAACTGAAAGAGTGAATAAAAGCCCAGTTGATTCTAGCAATTCTATAGGCAAAGATTAAACATTATTCTAGTCATGCTCTTTACATTATCTTGACATCTTAAAGGATTGTTTTGAATATTAAATTAAATGTCATGTAGTTTATCCTTACTCAACATGGTGGTTCAGATATTTTGAATATCATGAGTGTATATCTGTGAAAGTTCTCAGTCATCCAGGTGAGGTTATCTGGAAGCTGAGTCATGGCAACTGGACTTCTTTCTTATTAGGTTGAAATATTTCACTGCTCAACCAAGTAAGTAAAATCTAACTTCTGCAGTCCTTCTCCACCCGTTGTCATGGGTTGTTAACAGTGTTTTTTCTGGTGTGTGTGGTCCTAATCTTCCTGGGGACAGATGAAAGGGCAGCATGATAAATATGAGACAGATTGTATCTAAGGCCTCCACCCCTGTTGAGTGAGGGATTTTCTATATGCACATGTATTGCCTCCATGACCCCTGTCTCAAACCACCTAGAAGATAGATGGACTGCAGAAGTGGGGTTTTCACTCACCCCCAGTCCTTTGTCCCTTCTAAGGAGCCTATTCAGACCAGGGGGAAGTGAAACCAACATGGAGGATATATCAGGGATCTCCTACCAACTCTGTCAGACTGAAGAAGCTACTTGGATGAGTAGTGGAATGTTTCAACCTAACAAGAATGCTTTTTTTCCTCTTTTTAAATATCTGGCTAGTACTGTTTTGTTTTCATCTCCTTTTCCGTTTCATCTGTATACACAACATTTCATATGAAAGCTGGATTAGATTCAGGTGGAGGAGGAATAAAAATTGGTGGGAGAAATATTATTAATTTAAGATATGCAGATGATACCATATTACCGGTAGAAAGTAGCAATCACTTTAAATGACTCCTGATGAAAATAAAGACAAAAGTGCAAAAGCAGAACTGCAAGTCAATATTAAGAAGACAAAAATCTTGTCAACAAAATTACGTAACTTTAATATTTACAATGAAGAAATTGAAGTTGTTAAAGATTTTATATGCCTTGATTCAATCATCATTCAAAATGGAGACTGCAATGAGGAAATCAGATGAAAACTGAAACTCAGAAGGATACGTATGAAGGAAGAAGAAACCATCCTGAAGTGTAAGGCTATGTCACTGGGAACCAAGGTGAAGATGATCTACACTATGGCAATCCCAGTGATTATGCAGATGTAAAAATTGGACAGTGAAGAAATTTGAGATGAAAAAAATGGATTAATTTTAAACATGGTGTTGGGTGGTGGGGGATGAGAGCTTTACAGATATGGCCTGCCAGGAAAAAAACAAATAAGTGGGTGCTAGATCAAATCAAACATTAACTCTCTTTAGAAACAAAAATGGCTACACTCTGGGCGCATCAGGAGAAAATAGACTCACTGGAAAAGGAGAGTAATGCTGAGAAAAGATTGAGGCAGCAAAAAACAAGAAGGTTGAATGTGAGATGGACTGACCCAAAGGAAGCCATAGCCTTGAGTTTGGAAGAGGTGAGCAGGGCTGTTGATGACAGAATATTTTAGAGGTCATTAATTTATAGGGTCACAATAATTCAGAACTAACTTGATGACACATAAAAAGACAACAATAGAACTATTACAATAAATCTAAGAGATCTACAATTTTAGGTATCCATCAAGGTTAATGTGAAAATCTATTAGGTGACTGTATTTTGCACCATAGTCAGAAATGCTGGCTAATTAGGAAGACTTTTGGATGGCCTAGCTGGCTGAAATGGAGATAATAATAATTGTATAGTGACCTAAAAAAAACAAATTCCAGAATCTAATAGTAAAAAAAAGTTTAAAAAATCCAACACACGTATAGAAGAGAGGACAGGAGTGGAAATTGGTTACTGATCCAATTCACCTACATCATAGGCTTACAGGTTGTCAGCAAAGGTTCTTAAGTTACAGCAAGAAACTTATAGAAGGCAAGCAGGTCTTGAAAAATGCACTCGTCCACTCGTCTGTGACGAGTGAAAAATGCTGCTCGACAAGTCACAGCTCCCTCCCTCCCCTCCACCTGTCTCTTTCTCTCTAATCCTGCAGTCCTCCCCTCCCCCCTCCCATTGCAAAAGGAAAACTGTCCTCTTCTTGCGAGAAGAGAGTTCGAGCGGTACATAGAGATATAGCTCTGCAGGAGAATGTAGAGTAGTCCCATGCTGGAGAATATGGAGATTCCCTGCTCCCAATTTCAACTGAACGAGGACACATCCTGGGGTGGGAGGGAACCGTGGCTCCTTAAGAGGCCGGGCGCTTTTGCTTTCAGATTTATTTTTGCTGGAGACATTCAAATGAAAGGCATTCAGAATACAAGCTTCATGACCCCACAGGCACGCAGGTAATAAAGCAACCCAAGTCTGAGGGTATAAATCAGTGATTCCCAATCTTGGGTCACCCAGGTGTCGTTGGACTGGTTCTTGTGCTGGCCAACTGCTGGTGAAGACTTCTGGGAATTGCAGTCCAAGAACAAAAGTGCCTAGTTTAAATTTGTTAACATAAATTGCAAGGCTATAGTCCGGTCATGCTGACTGGTGAGACATTCTAAAAAATTTCAAGCCCTGAAGGCAAGTCAACTGTAACACAGAAGTAGAAAGAATAGAACAGAATTAGGAGACATGATGAAGACCACAGTTTAAAACTGAGACACAAAGAGAGCAGTACGAGGCTGGAAATGGAGCAGTAGTGGCACGAAGATGAAAAGGTTCCTAATATGATCCTGTACCCTCTGCTGTCTGGAAAGGGATCTGATGTTCAAAAGTGGTGCATGTGTGGCCCTCTTTGTGAACAGTAAAACACATAAACAGCAGCAGACATTGTAAGAGTATTAATGGCTAAGTGATTGTCCATCTTTTCTTTTGTGCTATGCTCTTATAGAATAGTCATTTTTTTTAAATTCACTTGCATTTATCTCAGTGTCAGTATAATCAAATTTTGAGTTCTTCCATATTGTTGGGGAGTGCAGAAAAGCCACCTTTAAAATAGAACTTAGTGTGGTTTTCAAATGTGGACAAGAAAAAGCATAATTGAAGAAACTATTAAGAGGAATGGTCTACAGTTGACATTTTGGTGCTACACTGCCATTTTCTAGGTGTGGTGTAGTTGTGTCATGTGCTAATGCTGAGCTTCTGGGGGAAGGTGTACCTGGGGATCTTTCAGACAGCACTGAGTTTTTTTCTTTTGAAAATACCATTTGCATGTTTATTCGTGTCCCCAACTGCACAAGCCTGTTGACAAGCTTCACCAGCAGCAAGATTAACAATGCCTGCTGTACTCATTATCTGCCATATACAATATACCTTTAGGATCCTTATACTCCTCAGTTTGCTGCGGCCAGACTTCTCACTGGGGTGAGAAAATATCAGCATATTTCCCCCACTCTGGCTGCCCTGCATTGGCTGCCTGTTCATTCCCACATTGATTTCAAAGTGTTAATGATGACATAAATGGTTTAGGACCTTGATATCTGGCGGAACACCTCCTCCCACCTAGATCTACCCGAATCACTCGTTCTAGCCAAGATGGGTGGCTGAGGGGCCTAACACCAAGGGAGGCCAGGAGAGAAAGAACAAGAAACCGGGCCTTCTCGGCAGTGGCCCCTTGCCTTTGGAACAGTCTGCCTGCAGAGATCTGCCTGGCTCCCTTGCTGGGTGTTTTTAAGAGCAAACTTAAGACCTGGCTCTTTAGGCAGGCTTTCCCTCCTGTCATCACCTAATTACTTTTGCCATCTTGAATTATATTATTACAGTTGTCTTTATTTTATTATATTGTTTTTACTTTTATGAATTATTGTTAGCCGCCCAGAGTAGACTTCGGAAAGCACAGATAGAAGAAAAGGATTTGATTAAGGATTTGATGTGTTCTGATAAAGGGAAATTATGAAGGTGATTTGGTGTAGATGGGACACTAGTAGTATAGAAAAAGAAGCAAATCAGAGGAGGATCGCTTCATCCTTAGTCATAAAATGGGTAATGGATTTTTTATATCAGTAGGATCATTGTGAGGCTCAAGATGTAAGAGGATTTTTCAGATGTCACAATTGGATCGTAACAACTACTGTTGCTGTCATGTGATGGCATTTCAATGTGGTAACCTGTGAACCAAACCTAAACCTTTTAAAGGCAAAGAAAATATATGTATTTTTCTTCCTGATGAATAGGAAGTATTGCATTTTCCACAGATGCATATAAAACACCTATATCTGATGTGGTGTGCATGAGGACTTGTAGAGTGAATGTGGCATTCTGCATGTGGAAAAGCTATTGTATGCATGCATGAGGCTAGGATGAAGTGTTTTGAATGGATTGGCTTCTTGTCCTGGAACTTATTTTGATTGTACTTTTTATAAAGATTCTGCTGTGCACAAGGCATTTTCCAGATGCTTGAATGAAGCCATTTTGACATGTTTGTCCTGATTTATATACAGCCTAAATCCAAAAATCTGAAATATTTGGAACTACTGGGACACACTTCTTGCTTTGTCAGGCTCTGGAAACTAACCTTTCTTTAGCTTGTGATAGTTAATTTGCGTCATTTAGAATTGAACTGGGCATTGGAAGACCATTTTGCCTTTTAAATGTTGAACTATGTACCAGCTGGTCTCCAGACTGCAACAAATATGTTAAACTTTTTGCTGCCGAGTAACACTATGTGAACACTTTTCTATATCCACGGTATACCCTATGGTCATTCTCGCCAAATAATTGTGATAAATAGAAAAACAACCTCTTATGAAAGCATAATGTGATGCCATTTGGGAGATGAGATGAAAACCAAGACTTATGTGTATGCCAAATACTGGAAAAAATGTAAATAAATATTTTATAAGAACATACAAAGAAAAATGTTAGATCAGACCAAAGGCCTGGCTAGTTTATCTGGTTGTTTTTTTAAAATTTGAAATATTCATATTCCAGCTTTCTCCTAAAAAGGGTCCAAAGTGGCCTATAATACAGTTCAGCATTCGTTTCTGACAATGGCCAACCAGTTGTTTGTGGGATTCCCACAAACAGCACATGACTGCAACTGCACCTTACCTCTCAAGTTCTCTAATTCAGCGTTCCCCAACCTTTTTCGGACCGCGGACCGGTTGAGGGGTACAGACTCCATGTGCGGACCGGTTGGGGGGCGGGGGCACCCCCGTGCTCACGGGTGGGCGTGTCACCCCCGCAGGTGGGCATGTCGAGCTTGTGTGCATGAGTGACACGCCCCTCACGCTCGTGCGTGACACGCCCACCTCTTGGGCGAGCCCGGGGGGGAGGCAGGCTCGCAAGGGAGAGCGGGTGGGCTGTCAGGGCTGCGTGGAGCCCTCCTCGCCTTGCCCCATCGCCCTGCGCTCCCGGCCAGTTGCAACGGGGAGGTCGCTAGTGGCCCATCGCCTGGCGCTGCTCGGGGCTACTGCCGCCGCTGGTGCTGCTGCTGCTGCGGCAGCGGCTGCTTGCCTTCTCCTCCCCCCCCTCTGCCTCCAGTGGGCAGGCATTTCCCTTCCTTTGCTGCAGAGGAAGCCCTTTTGATCACGCAGGGATCGAAAAGCGGCCACCAAAGCAGGGAGGGGGTGGGGGCCGAGGGCTGGGAGGCCCCAACAAGCCCGGATTTAAAGAGACCGCAGCTTTCTTCCGCCTTCTGCCTTCTCCGCGTTCCTCGAGTTCAGCAACCCACGTGTGGAGAAGGGGAAGCCGAGCGTCCAGCCACAACCCTCCGCTTGAGCAGGCAGGGAGCAGGTTTCAAGCGAGCACGGGCTTGACTCCCCGCGCGCACTCCCCCTCCCTCAGGCAGGCCAGTGGAACTCACCCCGCAATCACGCCGCCGCTCGGACCACGGGGCGCCTGTCTCCGCAATCCCTCTGGTTCCCTCCCCATTTTGCCTCCTTGCAGTGGGTAGCTTGAATATGCCAAGCAGCAGCGACTGACTGCTGACAGACACCAGTCTCTTGACTCTCGGGAGTGCGCAGTTTGGACTGCTGTCGGTGCTTAATATCCACTTCTAGGTCCCCTTTCTCCTGCTCTTTCCCCAATTCTTTTTGCAGATGAGGGTGCGCGCGCGCATTTAGGCTCATCTTTCGAACCTTGTATCCATGAGTTATATTTAGAAATGCCAGCAGCATGGAGGGACCCCGCAGCTGGAGACACAGCCCGGGAAATTCAAATGGCCTCCCCACCGGGCTCCTGCCTTCTGCCGCGGGGTCTCTCCATGCTGCTGGCTTTCCCGCCAGGCTGGAAAGCCAGTAGCACAGAGGGACCCCGCGGCTGGAGACAGAGCCCGGTGGGGGGGCCATTTGAATTTCCCGGGCTCCTGCCTCCAGCCGCTGGGTCCCTCCGCGCTGCTAGCTTTGCAGCCGGGCTCCGGGAGGCCACACCGCCGTTTGCGCAGGCGCACGAGCACACGCGCAGGTGCAAACAACCTTTGCGGGGGTGAGTGCGTGCGGGGTGGGGTGGGGCGGGAGGTCTGTCTTGGCGGCCCGGTCGGGCTTAAGCCACAGACCGGCAATGGGCCGCGGACCGGGGGTTGATGACCTCTGCTCTAATTGTTAATGTACAAAGGCATATTGTCTCTTTAATAGGAGATAATATGTAGTCATCTTGCCGAGGATGAAGCTAACCTGAATAAACATACCCAATACTTTTTTAAAGCTGCCCAAGGTGGCAACCATCCTTTCACCCTGTGGCAGTGGTTCAACTTTGTGCTGAGTGAATACTTCCTTTTATCTGTTTTGAATCTGGCACATATACAAATTGTATGCAGGCAGAGCAAGGGACACTGCTATTAAGAGGTTAAAGTGAAAGCACTTTACTATAACATAATGTGTGTGTGTGTGTGGGTGGGGGAGAGAGAGAGAGAGAGAGAGAGAGAGAGACAATAGGTCCACTTTAAGGATTACTTGAATGTTAGGCCTGTAGCCCATCCTGTTGACCTATGTGCCCTGCCACGTGTACCACCTTGGGCAAGCTATATGGTCCCAGAGCACCATGAGAAAGAGGTACTGGTAAACTACTTCTGAATACTTTACACCTAGAAAATCTAGAGAGGGTTGCCACAAGTCATCATCGATAGTACACAATGGCTGAAATTCTGTTGTCATAACTTACGGTGTGTAAGGTTGATGATGTCATCATTAGCATTTTTTTAAAAATTAAACTTTTCTGATTTCCCTTCCAACGTTCTTAAAGCTCCCATGTATTTATGAACGGGAAGTTGGGAGGGGCACAAGAAAAGAGGGGTAAGTCTTAAATTCTGGCAGATTATTGCATTATGTTATTAGGGCCCATTGAACTAAAAAATACTATTTTTGAATAAACATGGATAAAGTTGCAATGTTAATTGACTTCCTGGAAAGAAGGGAACTCTATGTCAAAGGAGGAAACTTTGTACACTTGTTAAGACAATTGATGCTCCGGTCAATTTTGAAAGTCTAAGCCATTAATTTATCTGTAGAATGTACATAATGGTTATAGTTCTAAATGTATGCTGCTTCACTTACTTCTCTACTCTGAAACGTGATTGCAAGTCTTTTTTTCTGATTTCACTTGCAAATATTGTAAATATTCATTGATGCCTAAAGCAGAATCCCAAATCTTGTGGAATTATGTCGTGAAAATTCCTGGGAAAGCTACATTTGTTGAATATTTA
This sequence comes from Intellagama lesueurii, assembly GCA_037013535.1. Taxonomy (NCBI): domain Eukaryota; kingdom Metazoa; phylum Chordata; class Lepidosauria; order Squamata; family Agamidae; genus Intellagama; species Intellagama lesueurii. The sequence goes on from JBAJHW010000001.1 coordinate 91,695,110, forward strand.
TACTTTGTGTAGCTGTTAATTGAAGGCATAGGAGCCTGTGAAATATGTTGGTCAAACATTTTATGACTCACAATATGATTTCTGTAATGAGCAAATCATTTGCACAACTTTAAACTGGATTTGAAGAACTAGAAAATAGCTACTGTAAAAGAGGGAGAGAAATCTTTAATACCTGATAACACTGGGGAGGGAGACTTAGAAGAGGGGAAGACTAAATGAGCACTCCATAGGAGGAGGGAGACAAGCAAGAAACAACCATGTTTATGTGTTTTGTAGAGGAGAAGGTACAGATGGAAAGAGAAGAACACGGGGAGGGGGCAGCAAAGGTATTTCTAACCACATGAAATTGGTACAGGCTGAATACATACTGGGCTGTAGGAAGAGAATGAGCTGTTTGAAGCAAACAGAATGGGGGCAATGGAAGAGACGAGAAACAGCACTGCAGCTGGAGGACAAAAAGGGTTCTAACTTAGATTGAGTTTGCACAGGCTGAACAAAGGTGGAGAGAGTGAAAAACCAGTGTTAAAAAAAATTGGGAAAGAGGAGAAGAGCACTGGGGTAGGAGATGGGAATAATGGGTCTTATCTTCCAAACCTGGGTGAAACTATTCTATCTATATATGTGTCAGGTTGGTATTTTTTGTTCCCCTTGTATATCACTTTTGTTCCCTTGTATATCACTGCATCGAAGGATGCAAACATCGTCACATTGTAAAAGAACAAAGGAGACAGGAGCGACTGCAATAACTACCGTGGCATCTCTCTTCTCAGCGTTGTAGGGAAGCTGCTTGCCCGTGTTGTGCTGAAGAGGCTCCAGGTGCTCGCAGACAGAGTCTATCCAGAATCACAGTTTGGATTTCGAGCTAACAGATCCACCACTGACATGGTATTCTCCCTCAGACAGTTGCAGGAGAAATGCAGGGAACAACAGCCACTCTTTGTCGCCTTCATAGATCTCACAAAGGCCTTTGATTTGGTTAGCAGGGATGGCCTTTTTAAAATACTTCCCAAGATTGGATGTTCACCTCGACTCCTTAACATCATCAGGTCCTTTCATGAGGAAATGAAGGGCACTGTAGTTTTTGATGGCTCAACATCAGATCCCTTTGACATCCGAAGCGGAGTGAAACAGGGCTGTGTCCTCGCGCCGACTCTGTTTGGGATCTTTTTTGCTGTCATGCTGAAGCACGCTTTTGGAACTGCAACAGAAGGTGTCTATCTCTGGACTAGATCAGATGGAAAGCTCTTTAATCTCTCTAGATTGAGAGCGAAGACCAAAGTCCAGCTGAAATGCATGCGGGACTTCCTCTTCACCGATGATGCAGCCATTGTTGCCCACTCTGCTCAAGACCTCCAACAACTCATGAATCGTTTTAGCAAGGCCTGCCAAGACTTTGGACTAACAATCAGCCTGAAGAAAACACAAGTCATGGGCCAGGGTGTGGACTCGCCTCCCTCTATTACCATCTCCACACAAGAATTGGAGGTTATTCATGACTTTGTGTACCTTGGCTCAACGATCTCTGACACTCTCTCTCTAGATGTTGAGCTGGATAAACGCATTGGCAAAGCAGCTACCATGTTCTCTAGACTCACAAAGAGAGTATGGCTTAATAAGAAGCTGACGACATATACCAAGATCCAGGTCTATAGAGCCTGTGTCCTGAGCACACTCCTGTACTGCAGTGAGTCCTGGACCCTTTGTGCACGGCAGGAGAGGAAGCTGAACACCTTCCATATGCGTTGCCTCTGACGCATTTTTGGTATCACCTGGCAGGACAAAGTTCCAAACAGAGTAGTCCTAGAACGAGCTGGAATTTTTAGCATGTATACATTACTGAAACAGCGACGTCTACGTTGGCTTGGGCATGTCATGAGAATGGCTGATGGTCAGATTCCAAAGGATCTCCTGTATGGGGAATTAGTGGAGGGAAATCGCCCCAGAGGGAGGCCACAGCTGCGATACAAGGACATCTGCAAGCGGGATCTGAAGGCCTTAGGAATGGACCTCAACAGATGGGAAACCCTGACATCGGAGCGTTCAGCCTGGAGGCAGGTGTTGCATCATGGCCTCTCCCAATTTGAAGAGACCCTTGTCCAGCAGACCGAGGCAAAGAGGCAGTCACGGAAGCAGCAAAATCAGGGAGCTGGACAGGGGACAGATTGTATCTGTCTTCAGTGTGGAAGGGATTGTCACTCTCGAATTGGCCTTCTCAGCCACACTAGACGCTGTTCCAAGTCCTCCATACAGAGCACGTTACCATAGTCTTTCGAGACTGAAGGATGCCTAATACCTGTATATCACTTTATAAATAAACTGAATCCCATTTACTCTTTTCCGTACATTTTTGTTCTTAGCATCCAAAACAATTTGACATCAATAGCAAATACTCGTATGGTTACTTTATTACTCACCCTCAAGAATATATGACCAAACTAAAAGGTCCCAGTCCAGATTCCTGAGAGTCTCCACTCATCACATCCCTCCATTGTGAGAACTGGCTATTTATTTGTATTTTACACACTGTTCTTTATGTTTCAGTCCACAAGAGAACTTCACCTCTTATCTCCTGACTGATAGATATGCTCAAAAGTCTTTGGTGGAAGACTTTTGGAAGTATGGGTAGACAAGATCTATTGCAGGGGCTGGTTTATCTTAGTGGACTTGGGAGCCATATCAGTTGCTCTCAGCCCCTATCACAGCCTGCACAAGGCTGGGAAATGGCTGAAACAGTTAATTACAAACCACACCAAAACAAAACAGAAGTTCTCAGATGGTCACTTCTGGTTTCTTAGGGAGAGTTTTTTTTGGGGGGGTTGAAGGTCTTGGGGGACCTTCCTAAGGCCCTGAAAGCAAAAGCTGCTGGTATAGAAATAGGCCTTTTTGGTCATTTTTTAAAAATGAAGATAGTGGTAGAGAGTTTTACCCATGGGCTGCAAAACTCTCACTACAGGTCTGTCCGATCACTGATACTCTTAAAGAACTCTACAAGGATTGATAAAATAGGCTTATCTTTGCAGATTCCATAGTAGAATTTTTTCAGCTGGGTTTGCCCTGCTGTTTGTTTGTTTCTTTTGACAGTTGTATCTTTAATAATTCCACACACAAGCACATTAACCTGGAACAGTTTTAAGCTAGCTGGTCTGCAATTTCCCAGATCCCTCTTCAAAAGGTGGTGCTGCCTTAGCAATTAGTCATTAGCCATTTTTCAGTCTTATCAACATTCTGATCTTCTGTGTGTGGGACTAAAAGTTCTTTTCCACAGTAAATGATTGTTTTTCTTTATGTTGTTCAGTATAACAATTGATTTTTGGATTTTCTTAGGAAAAGCAGTTTCCCAAGGCCATAATAGTTTCTTTGTCCTAGGAATCCACTTCTCATTAAACTAGAATCCATTCATATTTATTTACCCAGGTCTTAAGTAGAGACTGCCTATGAATCGGGAAGTAATAGGGCAGTTACTAATCATAAATGTAAGTTGGAAACTTGTGTTGCCAATACATATGTCAAAAAGTTATTCTTCTTCTCTCTGTTCCAAGTATGTGTGTGCACGCGAGTGAGGGTGGAAGCTTTCTGAAATGTCATGCTTACAGTGTGACACTAGCCTTATGCTACATGATTGTGTACTAATAAGGTGAGAAATTATTTGCTTTATTTTAAAATTAAAATTTTTGACACTTTATTAATGAGACAATATTGGAAACATCTTGTTATATAAAGTGTGTATGACAACCAACAATGGTCTAGCCTTTAAAAACCCTTTTAGTCATTATATTCAATAAGCAATATTTGTTTATCTGTATTGTACTGTTCTCCTGGCAAATAGAAGGGGAAGATATGGAGGCAGTGAGAGATTTTACTTTCCTGGGCTCCGTGATCACTGCAGATGGTGACAGCAGCCACGAAATTAAAAGACGCCTGCTTCTTGGGAGGAAAGCGATGACATACCTAGACAGCATCTTAAAAAGCAGAGACATCACCTTGCCGACAAAGGTCCGCATAGTCAAAGCTATGGTTTTTCCAGTAGTGATGTATGGAAGCGAGAGCTGGACCATAAAGAAAGCTGACCGCTGAAGAATTGATGCTTTTGAGTTGTGGTGCTGGAGGAGGCTCTTGAGAGTCCCCTGGACTGCAAGGAGAACAAACCTATCCATTCTAAAGGAAATCAACCCTGAGTGCTCACTGGAAGGACAGATCCTGAAGCTGAGGCTCCAATACTTTGGGCATCTCATGAGAAGAGAAGACTCCCTGGAAAAGACCCTGATGTTGGGAAAGTGTGAGGGCAAGAGGAGAAGGGGACGACAGAGGACGAGATGGTTGGACAGTGTCATCAAAGCTACCAACATGAATCTGACCAAATTCCGGGAGGCAGTGAAAGACAGGAGGGCCTGGCGTGCTCTGGTCCATGGGGTCACGAAGAGTCGGACACGACTAAACAACTAAACAACAACAACAGTTGTACTGTTCATTAAAGAATGATGCATAAAAGTTTTAATTTACATCCTAGTGAACAGGACATATTTTTATGTCAACAGATAGAAAAATGTACAGCATTTTGGCAAGATTATACCAGATTGTTAATTAACATGTTTATTGCAGTTTTCTCAACCGTGGGTTGGTCACATGGTTCATGTACGTAATAATGATCTTTGGGGCTCAGAGTTAGCTTTGAAACATGAACATGTCTTTATTTCATTTGGTTTAATTCAGCAATTAGCAAGTTGGTATGAACTTCCAGCTTTATTGCTTATATAGGGACAAGACTGATTTGTTCATGTGTAACTAGGTAATGAAGGGACGTGGTGGCGCTGCGGGTTAAACTGCAGAAGCCTCTGTGCTGCAAGGTCAGAAGACCAGCAGTCGTAAGATCGAATCCACGCGACGGAGTAAGCTCCTGTCGCTTGTCCCAGCTCCTGCCAACCTAGCAGTTCGAAAGCATGTAAAAATGCAAGTAGATAAATAGGTACCACCTCGGTGGGAAGGTAACGGTGTTCCTTGTCTAGTCGTGCTGGTCACGTGACCATGGAAACTGTCTTCGGACAAACACTGGCTCTATGGCTTGGAAACGGGGATGAGCACCGCACCCTAGAGTCGGACACGACTGGACTAAATGTCAAGTGGAACCTTTACCTAACTAGGTAATGAGTATTATTTAACTCATTCTGTTTATGAATGCTTATATCCAAATGGTGAATCTGAAAAGTGAAAGCATTCTGGCAATTGATTCTTAAAGCATCAATTTAAAGAAGACATATATTGCTATTGAAATTCAAAACATAGTGGGCTGAGGTTACATGCCTGAGTCAGCATGGCATGATCCTAGCTTTGCCCTGTCCAGACCTTAAGACCATAGTGAGCTTAAAACGTCAGGTCTGCATCTTGGTTTATTGACTTGCATACCTTTTTTTACTTTATAATGATGGACTTTTTTTAGCTTATGCTCAGAACTGCATGTGGTCCTAAAATATGAAGAAAGTTGTATGTGTGAATTGTATTTGCATGATTGGCAGTTTCAATACTACCAGCAAAACTCCCTGTCCTTTTTTTCCTGCTATGAATAAAATCACACCAAGTAAACAGTTTGCTCTTTGCACAGAATTGCAGTAGTATGAACATATGCCACTTGAGATATGCGTGTAATAATGATTTTTGATATCCATGTTTAATTGCCACTATTTGTAAAATACAAATCTGCATCCTCAACCAAGTGAATTTGGAAGTTGATGTATAACATAGGAATGTAGTTGATGCATCTCATATTAATAGTTGAGGTCTCCAGGCTTGACTATTTGTCATTAACTTGAATTCTCTTTGTGTTGGTTTGTTAGGACAGATAATATGTTTACACATTTGATATACAAAAATATTAATGTACCCTTTCTGACATGAGTAGTTGGTTTTGGCAGAGGCTATTGAGCTTAGCCTTGATGGTATTTGGGACAATAATATATCCTTACCAGCTTACCAACACACAAGCAGCACAAGAAACACGCTTTTGTTATTTTGACTACATAAAAACTAGGCAACATGGTTTAAATTTTAATGGCTTAAATTTTGGATTAAAACTGTTTTCCATTATTTATTAAGTTGCCCTTTATATGAGTGTCCCAGAAGTCGATTTCTCACTGGTATTTTTAGACATTTGTGTGCTAGAACAGTGGTTCTCAAACTTGGGTTCCCAGATGTTCTTGGACTACAACTCCCAGAAATCCTGGCCAGTATGGCAAGTGGCAAAGGCTTCTGGGAATTGCCATCCAAGAACATCTGGGGACCCCAGTTTGAGAATCACTGTGCTAGATGCCCCTTGGCTCAGCTTTGTATGCTGTTCATGGGCAAGGATGTAACCACTACCTATCAAGTAGCAAAATTTGTTTTGGCAGCAAAGAAGATACATGCTGTGAAAGAATGAGACCTTCTAATTAAAGAAGATTTTATGGGACTTGATAAGATTTCCTGAGCCAACTGTATGCTTAACTCTTGGAACAGATAGTTCACACTTCCCTGTTCTGTTTCCTTTCCTGCCCTATCTGGTTTGCTGGTTGAAAAAGTCTTTGAAGTCAATAGGTTTGCCTTATGTTAACTAAAGTTCCTGTCCTGACAGCCTGTTTACCCCCAGGGCATGTCTGAGAAGGACTCAGCCTTTTGATACCTCTGCTTTCTCTGCTTCCTGCTGGGCTCCAAAGGGAGATTACACTTAATTAGAGATGGGCATGAACTGCAGATTGGTGGTTCAGCCCAGTTTGGTGCCACACCCGCACAGGTGTTCCGCGGGTGCTGCACACTCCCCTCTCCTGCCTCCTCTGCACGCTTGCCCATTACATGGGTGAGGCACACTCCCCTCTCTGCCTTCCCAGTGTGACTGTCCACTCACCCATTGCAGTGCACGCTTCCTTCCTCTTCCTCCTCCAGCGGCTGTCCACTCAAACAAGGAGGTAGGCAGGGAAACCTGCAGCGCTGCCTTTGAGTGGGGGAAATAAATAAATTTCCAGGTATCAATGTAAGCATTAAATAACTCATATGTGACATTGTTATTGTTCTCATAATATTTAACATATTCCAAAAATCAGTTTCCCTACTAGAGGATTGGAAAATTGCCAATACAGTGCTAATTTTAATGAGGGATCCAAAGGGAATTGAAACGATTACAGAACTGCTAGCTGTTTCATGTAAATTGGCGATTTGTGAAAAGTATTATTAAAGATAAAATTGTCATGCTACCAACTGGCAGGTCCTCTGAAATACAGTCAGTCTGGTTATGGGAGGGCAGGTCCTGCCTTGTTAACCTTTCATAGTTATTTAAGAGTGCCAATGGATGTTGGGAGAAAGGTCATCTAATACACGTCTACTTCCAAAATAATTTTGACAGAATCTCTTACCAAATATTCCTAAGTGAACAGCTGTGGAATAAGAGAAGATCTCTTATACATTGGAAACTAATCAGAGAAGAAAAAGTAGTGTGTAGGGTTGGGTGGACAAATTGCGGCACTCCAAATATTTTTGGACTTCCACTTTTATCATTCCTGATTTCTATGCTGCCCTACGTCTAGTGGAATGTACAGTCTTAACAGCCTCTGGAGAGTCATAGAATAGGAACAGTCAGTTCTCACAATGATAGCTCTTCTAAACCGTGGGGTCCCCTCAGTGGTATTAGGAGAATGCTTCTTTTCTGAGCACAGTTTTGCAGGCCTTAAATGATCTTATATTTGGGATGAATAGTGAAGTAACCATGTTCATTAACTCCTATTATCTTGGAGTCAGTTTTCCCTATGGCCAGCTGAAGAGAGAAAGGCAAGGGAGATAAAGGAAGCTCTTGCTGGTAATTTAAAAATCCCTCAATGAACCTGACTGGCTGATATCTGAGTCCCCAGAGCATCCCCACAGCACAGCATAAACCATGTTTCCTTAGTTATTAACCCTTTCTAACCTCTCCAGCTAAGTATGTTGCAAGCCTGTAACATAAACATTAGGACTTTTGACATATTTTCCTGCCTAATGACATTGGTGAATCAGCTGTCATGACAGGGGGATTAGATACATTCATATTCTTGCCTCTGGGTTTTTTGTTTGTTTGTTTTCGTCTTTGCAGTTATTGATGACTCCACAATTTTATAGGTTGATTGGTTTACTGCCATCTTGTATCTTAGTCTAGAATTTACTATATATTTGGGCTGGGTCAGTTTTTTGCCTAATGGTTTATTTATCATTACTATTGAATTTTAGTCTATGATGATATTCTGATTGTAAGCAACCCAGAGTAGTGGCCTGACCACTAGATGGTCTGCGTAACAATTGGAATGAATGAATGAATGCTGAGTAAGGCTGTCGGTAGCTGCTAGTAATGACAGTTGCGTATACTGTCTCTAGTATGCATGAGCAGAAGGTTGCTATTGTGTTGGCTTCCCATCGTCATCTGGTTGGCAGTTTGAGAAGATAATGATGGATTAGGTGAGACTTTTTGTATGATTTACTATTGCTGTTCTTATGTTTATATATTGGGCAAGCCCGATGGCTCCAGAGACCGAGGGCACAGGTAAACACACAGACATTATTTTTGGAATAAATTTTGCCACAAGTTTATTGACTACAGCTGCCAGTAGTCCTGAATACTAGCATAGAGGATTCATCCTACTTCGGCTAACCCAACTGCTGTCTGATTGTTGCCAAGATAACGGAATTACTGTTAACCAGATGGGCATGCGCCACTGTCTGGCTTCCATCCAAGTTGCATGGCTGCACGAGTGCACCCCCCTCTGCCCTCCTCTGCGCAGGGCTCCTCCTCCTCCTCCATGCACCCACAGTGATTGTTTCCAGCCCCTTTGGTTCTCGTCATGACGGAACTCTGCATGGAGAGCAGAGTCTCATGCGCTAGGGGAGGGCCCTAGAGAGAATGTTGCTTCCATCTGTTATTAGGAGACAGGAGTGCACAATTACCCCTAAGCTAGTGTGCATATGGCCTCACTGCACTACCCTCCTTGAACAGAATCCATCTCTGGAGCGTCCAGCCCTGTGGAGGCCCTTCCCTATCACCTGGGTCCATCCTCATGCTTCAAAAAGTGTTCCCAACAAAGCAGTGACAAAAGGATAGCTCATCTGAGGGTGTGACTACACAACAGGAGAAATGCAAATTCACTCACTGCGAGGTCACAGCAGGAAGTTTGGGTTTCCGCGGATCCATGCAAGTTAAGTGTCCACAAAGGGAGAGAAATAACTAGAAGCCAACATGGATTTGTCGAGAACAAATCCTGCCAAACTAATTTGATCTCGTTTTTTGATCAGGTCACCTCCCTGATAGACAGAGGGAATGCTGTAGATGTAGTATTACTTGACTTCAGCAAAGCTTTTGACAAAGTGCCCATGATATCCTGGTTAGCAAGCTAACTAGGTGTGGGCTGGATAGATCAAGTATCAAGTGGATACACAGTTGGCTACAGAATCGTACTCAGAGGGTGATGATTAATGGGTCCTTCTCTAACTGGGAGGAGGTTACAAGTGGGGTACCCCAAGGCTCAGTCCTGGGCCCGGTGCTTTTCAATATCTTTATTAATGACTTGGATGCGGGAGTGCAAGGAATGCTTGTCAAATTTGCAGATGATACCAAATTGGGTGGAATAGCTAATACCCTAGAAGACAGAAACAAAATTCAAAATGACCTTGATAGGATGGAGCACTGGGACGAAAGCAACAGAATGAAATTCAACAGGGATAAGTGCAAAGTACTGCACCTCGGAAAAAGAAACCAATTGCACAGTTACAAGATGGGAGATACCTGGCTCAGCAAAACTACGAGCGAGAAGCATCTTGGAATTGTCGTAGATCACAAGCTAAATATGAGCCAACAGTGTGATGTGGCTACAAAAAAGGCAAATGTTATTTTAGGCTGCATTAATAGAAGTATAGTTTCCAAATCCCGCAAGGTGCTAATCCCCCTCTATTCAGCACTGGTTAGGCCTCACCTTGAGTATTGTGTCCAGTTCTGGACACCACACTTCAAGAAGGATGATAACAAATTGGAACAAGTTCAGAGGAGGGCAACAAGGATGATCAGGGGGCTGGAAACCAAGCCTTATGAGGAAAGGCTGAAAGAACTGGGCATCTTTAGCCTTGAGAAAAGAAGGCTGAGGGGTGATATGATAGCACTTTTCAAATATTTGAAAGGCTATCATACAGAAGAGGGACAAGATCTGTTCCCAATCATCCCAGAGTGCAGGACAACAATGGGCTCAAGTTAAAGGAAGCCAGATTTCAGTTGAATATCAGGAAAAACTTCCTAACTGTTCGAGCAGTACAACAGTGGAACTAGTTACCTCGGGAGTTGGTGAGTGCTCCAACACTGGAGGCATTCAAGACAAACATGGATAATCACCTGGCAGATATGCTTTGATTGTATTCCTGCTTTGAGCAGGCGGATGGACTTGATGGCCTTGTAGGCCCCTTCCAACTTCACTTTTCTAAGATCCTATGATAGAAATTGGCCAAACAGCCTGTTAACATAGCTTTTCTGTAGCCCAGCAGAGGATGGAGCTAAAAAAACAAAACCCTTCTTAATAAGTTGTTAACAAGACTGGTGTTTCCCTTCTCCATTTCTTTTTTGTTTGTTTCTTTTTCAATTTATATACGGCCCCATAGAGTTAGAGCACTCTGTGGACAATTTATAATAGAATTATGCAAACAACAACTCTTCCCCCCCCCCCCCCCGTGAGCTGGGTACTGTAGCGATCACCCCTGGCATGAATATTCAGCAGTGTATTTGCATGTACGAATGAGAGCTGTCGGGAGGCGGAGCCAGAGAAACTAGAAGGGAGGGGTGAGTTAGAGTCTAGGGCAGGGGTCCCCAACCTTTTTCACCCCGCGGACCGGCTGGGGAAGATGGGGCACCCCCCCGCGCTCGTGCGCATGCGCAAACGAGCATGCGTGCACACGCATGCGCAAATGGTGTGGTGCTTGTGTGGGTGCGCTTGTGCGCATGCGCAAATGGTGGTGCACATGCTCATGTGCATGCGCAAACGGCGGGCGGCGCTCACATGGGCGGCGCACACGCTCATGCGCTTGCGCAAATCAGCTATGCGGGGGTGAGTGCGTGCGGGGGTAAAGTCTTCTCCGCTTCCCAGTCCGGCTCAGGCCACGGACCAGGGGTTGGGGACCTCTGGTCTAGGGCGTTCAGTCAGAGATGGAGAAGAGAGAAAGAGTTTGGGGGTTTTGAGGCAGAGAGAAAGTGTTTAAGGAGTGATTAGTCAGGGTGGGACCTGTATTCATTAAGATAGAAGAGGTTAAAGTAAAATACTGAAGCTTTGTGTAACTTTAAGAATGTGCTTAAGAACTATTCCTAAAACAACTTGTAATCAATAAACCTGTTTCTGTTTAAAAGTTCAGTACTGAATGGACCTCAGTCTTTCATAGGAAATATAGTTGGTAAAGAGATCAACTGGTGGCAGCGAGGAAAAGGGCGTGTTGAGATACCTTTGTGAGTTCTGTGTTTGGTGAAACAAGCAGGGGCCACGGGGTAAACGCCACAGGTACTAATTTTAATAACCTTGAAGGATGGAAGGTTGGGTCAACCTTGAGCTGACTACCTGAACCCATCGAGATTGAACTCAGGTCATGAGCAGAGGCTTGACTACAGTAGTGAAGTTTAACCACTGTGCCACGGGGCTCATGTATATTGTCAATATATATAAGTTACTGTAAGTTATATTCTCTGTAGGTGTCCTGTTTCTGCAGAGGGAGGTGGGAAAGGAGGCAAACCTGGAACTATGAGTGGGGAAGGTGACTGTGTGTACCTCCAAAGAATTCCAGGTTGATTTGCATTTCCTTTTAGGTAATGGGGTGGGTGGGTGGAAGAAAGCATGAGATAGAATGGCTGGCTGCTGTGGCTGTGCCTCAATTTGTACCGCACAGGCAGATTGGATTGGAAACTCCACCTCTCCAGTCTGTCTTGGAAGCTAGGTCTGCCCTCCCAGCCTCCCTAATTGGCTAAAAGCCCTTGTGTGGGAAAAAGAGCCTGCTTGATGACAGGGTCGGCTGGGAAGAAGACAAGCAGGCCAAGATTATGGCCACCATGCCTCCCAGAGCCACTGTTGACAAAAGCAGTCTTTGGGTAAGCCTGGACTTCTGCGTGTTTGGACAATCACTTCCAGCCACGTACTATCCTGCCCTCACACTAACTTTTGATGGAAAGACTATTTTCTACATCTTGTTGTGGCGATATAAGCCTTCAGAATGTGTGAGAGACTGACTCTCTTTTCTGTGCCTCTTTTCTCCGGCAACACACAACTCTGAAATTCTCTCTCGTGGTTCGTTTGTTGACTTGCTCTTTTTTTAAAGCTTCTGCTGTATAGTAACATGATTTGTTTAGATGAGCTTTTCGTTGTCCCCTAGAACTATTTCATTTATCTGCCATGCTGACTTAGCTTTCTTTACTGTCAATGGAAATCAATTACTGTACTATTCTTGCTTGCTTGCTTCTGTGCTTTTATGTTTTAAATTCGTTGGTGTAGAATTTTGTATTGTCCTGAAAAAAAATTTTTTGAAGCACAATAAAGAAATAAATAAAAATAAATATTGTGTGGAGACTTACTTCATCTTCAAATTCTGATTCAAAATAAGAGAAGAGACATCACCACAGAGGGTGCATGCCAGAGGGTGGAAGGTAGAGGGAATATATAGGGCTTTAACAGAAGGCAGTATTAAGTCAGAAGGTGACTCCACCCATCTTTCTGAATTCTTTGCACTCCACAGAGAATATGCAAGCCAGGCAGTCCCCAGATTTGGAATGCCTCTTATTTTCAATCTGAAGACTGGGTTTTTAAAGGACTTCTCTTAATATATCGCTACCAGATCCTTGCTATCTGGTAAGTGAGCCATAGTTCATGAAAGTGTATGTGAAATGAACGTTTTTAGTCTCTTAAGGTACCATAATGCTTTTTGTCATGCTTTCCCATATCCTTTGTGTTTTTTTTAAAAATAATCATTTTTAGTCAGTTTGGGCCATTGCATTTTAATGATTCCCTGTTTTAAGAAATGCAAAACATAAAACATATGCTATTGAAAATAATTCACACAGTTTATAAAAGTGCAACAGGTTTATTAAGCCAATACTGTATAATATTCAGTATTTTATGTTGGTGGTTTCCTAGACATAAGCAGGTCCTTAGTGTGGTGTCATTAGTACAGTTGAAGATTGCTTTACATGAAATATAGGATGAAATCCAATAGTAAGTTCACAACTAGAGAAGGACCATTTAATTAGTGGATATTTGGTGAGTTGATGCCTATGGAAGTTCCATTGATTCAATAGGCCTACTCTAATTATGGTTTACTGCTGGATTTCAGTTTTAGACTTGATGTGGATTTAAAGACTGGATAGACATGCAGTGCAACATGTACTGAAGCCGTAACATCTAATGAAGTTGTTAATGTATCTGTTCTTTAGCAGAAATAATGCATGTTTTGGTCCAACAAAGCTGTCCTAGCTGAATAGAACATTTCATTCTCACAGGTGGTTTTCATTCCCTGGATATTTGAGTGTGAAGACTTTTAGTCCTGTCCCTTGACTTCACTTCAGACCTTAGGTCATGTCTGTAAATTTTGAAATATCCAGCTGTTCCAAGCCGGAGGTTTTAGGGGATCTTAGAGTGAAGTGTTGGCAGGAATTCTTTTAATTGTACTATTTAATTTTTTTCTGAAAGTATTTCACCACTTTATTCTGTTGACAAATTAACAGATCTGCTGACTGAAATTACTGTGAATACTGGGTGTAATTGTGTTTACTAGAATATATGTTTAATTTTTTTGGGGGGGGGACAATATGGAACATTCTATAAATTATGGGCAGCTCTTGCCAGTCTGCCCAACTTCACCAATAGCAAAGTTTTGTGGAAGTTGTGGTACTACCCCTCTCTGGCATAAGGTTGAACTGGATCTTCTCACAGATCTCTTGATGATTTAGCACTTGGCAGTAACCACTGATTGTTGTACAAAAGCAATAAAAATGACATTTCCGCTTAACCTATACTGCTAGTTTAAAATAACATAAGAAGCTTGGGGTGAGTAAGAGTCTGTTTTTGTGTAGAACTGTGAGCTCTGTTCAGTTTTGGTACTCAGAACAAATTCTTGGGGTTAGAATTCTTTAACTGTAATCCTGTTTCTTTAGCAGCTAACTCAGATTGGTAGATCTTATGATTGTTGGGAAAAATATCGATCACACATGCCTTAACTCTGCCCACATAGGAATTAAATATAAAATAGAAACATTTAGAATAATAAGTGCCGTAATGTGCTATTTTCTGAATTTTTAGGCAATAAAATAAAATAAAATAAATAAATAAAGAAGACAAAATCATTGTGGCTCCTTTAAGACTAACCACTATATTTTAATGTGAGCTTTCATGGAGAAGTCCACTTCCTCAGAACTGAATTTTTAGTACATGGAATGCAGTCATAAAAATAAAAATAAACAAGCAAACAGCCAAAATTTTGAGTTGAATTAAAATGCAATAGTTCGGCTTCTGAACAGTTTGACTCACTGGGTTAATATTTTATCAGCGTTTACACAGATTCTTTGGCTTCCCATATGTTTCTGAGTGCTGATGGTTACCTTTATGAAATTCTATACTGGGTCAAAACAGCAAAAAAAAGGGGTGTTTGCTTCCATAGGTGGACTTGTACCATCTTAAGATCGCATAGAGTCTCCTCTCTGCATTCCCTCATCTATTGACATCAGTAGGCTTCTGAAGGGAGACTCGAACCTTGTGCTTATGTACTTCTCCTAGATTAATGGAAGCTGCTTCTTCTGCCCAATGATTTGCTGTAGAGTGTTTCTGGAGATTCTGAGGGTGATGTGGGTGGAGAGGAATCACCGTCCTTTCAGTTCTTCTGATTCAATTATGTCTGCCATTGCAGTAACAGTGTTAGATCCAGGATAATATGCTTGCTCTTTGCTGTACATCAGTTGCTTGCTTTTAACATCTTGTGTAACAGAATCTTCTCCTGTATCCTGTTTTTAATTTTATCAGCAAGTCAATAGTGATTCCAAGCCAAAATCTATGTGCTGCTTTATGTTTAAGTTACCGTCTTAAACATACGTATTAGAATAGACTGAGATCCAGTGTGGTATAGTGGATAAACCGATGGACTGGGACTGAGGAGACAGGGATTTGAATTTCCACTCACCAGGGGACAGAACTGGTAAAACTACTTTTTAAATATCTCATTTACCTTGAAAGCTCTTGTTCTAAGCTGGATGTGATGTGGCAGCACATAACATATTAGAATAACTAGACTCAGTAGAATGTACTTTGGCTAAGTGTATTTAGAATCAATCTGTAATGCTTGTGCAAAAGGATGGCATTAAATTTTGCATTTTTTAGGAACTAAACATTATTGTTATCCAGTGCTGTTGAGTGCAATGTAATGAATGGGGTTGTGGGTTGTGTTTCAGATCTTGTATGCTATGTTACATTTTGGAGCAGCTATTACCTCAACTTTAAAAGATTTTAATATCTCACGTGCCATGATCCCACCTACTGTACAGCTTCTTTTTGGCCTTTTAAAACCCACAAGGCAATTCTTAAGCATTCCAGTTGTGTATCTATTATATTAGAGACTTTGTTTATGTTGTATGTTTAAGTGCCCTGTCCTGAACTTATCAACTGCCCCAGAGAGGATTTTTGATTATTCTTGTGCAATATTGCATTCCTAACTAATTGGACTCATCCGACTTTCTGGTGCCTTTTGAACTTATCAAAGATTTGAAAAAATGCATTTGGCCTTACATGCGCTTTTTTTAAAAAAAATAACATTCTTCCCAACGTTCAGTCATCTTATGGACTAGGTTATGATGTACCAGTTTTTCAGATACTGGAAAAACATGTCACTGAGAACAGTTTTTAAAATATGAATTTATACTGCTTGTCATAATTAGCTTTCAAGAGGCAAGTGTCTATGCCTTCTCATAAAAGAATTCTTTCTCACAATTTCCCGAGGAGAGACAAACTAAATTCTTTTTTATGATCTGAAGGGAGAAATGGGATCAGAGAGTCTGGTCAAGGGATAGAGAAGGGTTTTTTTAGAGAAACTTGTAAAAGTGCATTTCCTAAATCTTTCCACAGAAGAAATAAAATATGTTTTGGAGTGTTTGCCTGTGACTTAAAGAATTTATTTGAGCCTTTTGATACCATTTTTATGTGTTGGTGGTGCTTACTTCCTAAATCAGACTTTGGAAAGGTACATTTTAGAGAGAATAAATATAACGCTAAAACTATCTGTAATGGCACAGTGACAAGACGATGCCTTAGTGGCTTCAATGTATGATTATATTCAGTTTTCTTAAAAATAACTTCGAAGGCTACACCCTGAATGGTAGACATAGAGAATATGGTAGACTTACTAATTACAGTATTTATATTCAACAGATACTAGGGATAGTTGGTGCTGCTGGTGGAAATGGTACTTACCAAAGATATCATGAATATTCTTGAATGGAAGTTCATTAGACTTGCTTGTAATGCTTTTCTTGGTTAGTCTTAGATATTTCAGGTTACTCCTGAAATGTTACAAAATCTGGTGAAGGTCTCCCCCCCCCCCCCCCCAGTCGTGACCCAGAGTGGTTTTAAAATACTACTTTAACATCCCTCTACATCACCATGCTGGTGGCATGTTGCAGAATTATAATCGGAGACATCTAGCTTTAACTCTCAATGTATCTGTAGCCTTACTGGTGATACTCAAATCATTTCTCAGCACGGGCATGTGCCATTGTCTGGCTTCCATCCAAGGTTCCCTTTAAGGTGCATGGCTGCGCACTCTTTCTGGGACATTGTAAGAAATAAGTAAGAATTGATCCAATGGGAATTCCATATGTTGTATGGAGTAAGCTCATGTTTGCTCACCAATGTACTTACAAACACTCATTTTTAGAGAAGTGTTGTGTATATCTTAAACATCATTTTAAAAAAACAGTGTGCTGCTTATATCCGCCCCATAGTGCTTAAAGCACTCTCTGAGTGATTTACAACTTAATTAGATAGGGAAAGTTACAGAAAATTGAATACAGACTTCCAAAGAATAGCAAGGAGAGACAAGAGGGCCTTCTTAAATGAACAGTGCGAAGAAATAGAGGAAAATAATAGAAAGGGAAAAACCAGAGATCTGTTCAAGAAAATTGGAGATATTAAAGGAACATTTTGTGCAAAGATGGACATGATAAAGGACAAAAATGGTGGGGACCTAACAGAAGCAGAAGACATCAAGAAGAGGTGGCAAGAATACACAGAGGAATTATACCAGAAATATTTGGATGTCCCGGACAACCCAGATAGTGTGGTTGCTGACCTTGAGCCAGACATCCTGGAGAGTGAAGTCAAGTGGGCCTTAGAAAGCATGGCTTCAGCAATATCTGGACCGAGAACTCCCAGAAGTACAAGCTGGATTTCGAAGGGGCAGAGGAACTAGAGACCAAATTGCTAATATGCGCTGGATTATGGAGAAAACCAGAGAGTTCCAGAAAAACATCTACTTCTGCTTCATAGACTACGCAAAAGCCTTTGACTGTGTGGACCATAGCAAACTATGGCAAGTCCTTAAAGAAATGGGAGTGCCTGACCACCTTATCTACCTCCTGAGAAATCTATATGTGGGAGAGGAAGCAACAGTTAGAACTGGATATGGAACAACTGATTGGTTCAAAATTGGGAAAGGAGTACGACAAGGCTGTATATTGTCTCCCTGCTTATTTAACTTATATGCAGAATACATAATGCGAAAGGCTGGACTGGATGAATCCCAAGCCGGAATTAAGATGGCCGGAAGAAATATCAACAACCTCAGATATGCAGATGATACCACTCTGATGGCAGAAAGTGAGGAGGAATTAAAGAACCTCTTGATGAGGGTGAAAAAGGAGAACGCAAAAAATGACCTGAAGCTCAACATCAAAAAAACGAAGATCATGGCCACTGGTCCCATCACCTCCTGGCAAATAGAAGGGGAAGATATGGAGGCAGTGACAGATTTTACTTTCTTGGGCTCCATGATCACTGCAGATGGTGACAGCAGCCACGAAATTAAAAGACACCTGCTTCTTGGGAGGAAAGCGATGACAAACCTAGACAGCATCTTAAAAAGCAGAGACATCACCTTGCCGACAAAGGTCCGCATAGTCAAAGCTATGGTTTTTCCAGTAGCGATGTATGGAAGTGAGAGCTGGACCATAAAGAAGGCTGACCGCCGAAGAATTGATGCTTTTGAATTGTGGTGCTGGAGGAGACTCTTGAGAGTCCCCTGGACTGCAAAGAGAACAAACCTATCCATTTTGAAGGAAATCAACCCTGAGTGCTCACTGGAAGGACAGATCCTGAAGCTGAGGCTCCAGTACAGTGGTGCCTCGCTAGACGATTGCCTCGCAGGACGAGGAAATCGCTAGACGATGCTTTTTTGCGAGCGCTACTGCGCTTCGCAAAACGATGTTTCCCTATGGCGATTTTCGCTAGACGATGAGGTTTCCCCATAGGAGTGCGCCGACTAGTGGTGAAAAGCTGTCAGTGCAGCTGTCAGTGCATTCCTATGGGGACCCTCACTCGCTAGACGATGTTTCCCTATGGGAAATTTCGCAAGACGACTGCGTTTTCCCTTGGAACGCATTGAAGCGATTTCAATGCATTCCAATGGGAAAACGTGCTTCGCTAGACGATGTTTTCGCTAGACAGCGATCCTCGTGGAATGGATTAACATCGTCTAGCGAGGCACCACTGTACTTTGGGCATCTCATGAGAAGAGAAGACTCCCTGGAAAAGACCCTGATGTTGGGAAAGTGTGAGGGCAAGAGGAGAAGGGGACGACAGAGAACGAGATGGTTGGACAGTGTCATCGAAGCTACCAGCATGAATTTGACCCAACTCCGGAAGGCAGTGGAAGACAGGAGGGCCTGGCGTGCTCTGGTCCATGGGGTCACGAAGAGTCAGACATGACTTAACGACTAAACAACAACAACAACACATTGCCACCCACCCCAAGCAAGCTGGGTACTTGTTTTACTGACCTCAGAAGAATGGAAGGCTGAGTCGACCAGAATCTGAAATCGAATGCTGGCCATGAGCAGAGTTTTGACTGCAATACTACAGTTTAAAATTTCTAAAAACAAAAGTGATAAACTTTTCCTATCGTGATCTTTACTTTTGTACTTTTTGATAATGTAACAAAGATTGAGAAGTCTTTGATTAAATGTTTTGGTTTCTATCCTCGTCTTTAAAAGCAATGAATTCCACATATTCCAGTTGATAGAAACAAGCTGAAATCCTGGATCAGAAATTTATACCATGTAATGCTGATGATGTAATCAGCTGCAATTTTTGTTTGACAATTAAAAATTTCCAACTGCGCTCCCCCCCCCCCCCCGGGTACTGAGTCTCTCTTATTATCTGTTTTGTTATGGGGAAGCTGATGGAGGCCACAGGATAGGGATAAATCTTTAATTTCCAAAAATAACCACTGCCAGAATGATTTTACCACAGGTAGCAATTTTTGGAAATATTGGAAAGACTTTTCCCTATTCTTAAGGCCTCACAGCTTCCTCATGATGAAAGGGATTATAAGGAAACCTGAGGACCTTTGTGGGTAGCAGAGCAGTAGAGAAATCTGTAATTTCCAAAAAGAAAAACCAAAAACTCACTACAATTGATGATGTCATCAACCTTACAGAGTTTAACTTTCTTCAACAGGATTTCATACATTGAAATATAATGATGGGAAATACGTGAAATTTATTCTAGCCTTGGATTCTTCATACAGTTTTCTTTAACAAGAGATTTCAATAAATATTTCTGTTCTTAACTGCCTGGGCATGTTTAGTTTTCATCTGCAGTTTGTGTTTGTAAGTTTTAGCTATGTTGTTGATTTTAAGGTTACAATATAATTTGCATAATAGGACTTATTCTTTTGCTTGTAGCTATATTTAAATGAGATTTTAATGGGCAGTTCTAGTTCATACTGTAAGTCATTATGAATATGTGCTCATAGTGTAATTGTATGCTACAGAGTAGTGGTACAGCAGCTTATTTTCTGTGGACTGTTACACAATTTATTATTTCATAGCAAGGCTATGCTAGCACATATATGCAAATATGTGTATTTGCATATATATCTATACATTTATATATATTAGCTGCTATGCATTACTGTTAGCAAGTTAAACCATGTGTACCCAAAACATTAAACACTGAGTTAAAAATAAGTGCAGTTTAAATGCATTGTTATTCCTTGTCTTGTAGGGAAAGAGGCACAGTTTATCACACTTCTCATTAATTTGGAATGTAAGTTACACTAACAGTTTGCTCTTGGAATTTAAAGGACATCCTGGAGATGGCATGTGACCTTTAATACCAGAGATTTATATAAGAAGGGAGTTGCGGGGCACTGAGGTTCAGGAGCTAGAAAATGTTGCTAGGATTTTAATGGTTTGTTTGTATTATTTAAACCAAAAAAGGGTGATGTTATTGTTGTTCTGGACTGGTGGATGGAGACATAGGTACTTCATCCAAATGTGTTTAATGTAGATAGTGTATGCTTGAATTTATAATACAGTATGTGGATGTTACAGTATGATTGAGATAACTTTCAGACAGCATTTGATATATTCACTATACAGCAGATATAGTGAGATTTTACATAAGTTATTGCCTGATCAGCAGTACATTTCATGCCAGTATTTTCCTTCCATAAGTATTCAAAAAATCATGCCCTAAATTACATTCTTAGTGTTTTTGGAAACCTGTCTTTATTGTAGGCAACACACTGCTATATGAAACACACTGAATCTTATCCAATTTCAGAAGTTATGCGGAATTGTATTAGGTTGGCACCTGAATAAAATAGCACCAGAAACAAACATGAATCTGCAGATGTGCCTTAGAGTGGATTATGCCTGAGAGCCTGGGGAGCTACTGTCAATCAGAGTTGACTTGAAAATGCTGTGCTAGATGGACCAATGGCCTGAGTCAATGTACAGGAGCTTTCCATGTTCTTGTATGCATTTATGTAACTGGACATGAAGGAAGGGGCTAATTTAATGCACTTCTTCCTTACACTTACCTCTGGTTAAGGCGGGAAACAGTAGGCAAGCTACCTGAATGTCCCTTTATTCTTCTTCTTTAGAAGGAGGGTTCTCTATGCATCTGTGACCCAAAGTTCAAATCAAGAGACACCACTGTCTCTTAGAGCCTTGCATGAAAGTTTTACTATGTAATCTCTGTATTCTAACTCATCCATCTGAAGAAGGAGACAATGCTCCACAAAAGGTTACATTTAAATATAGCAATTAGTTTTTAAAGTACCACATTTTTTTTGCTTTTGTTTTGTGTTTCTTGTTGAATAAATAGATGGTCCTAGGTTAGTAAATGCTTCATTTTGTCCTTTCCCATGCATGTACTACAAATATCACAGTTGTAGATTACATCCTGTTTTGTAATTTTTTTTAAAGAAAAGTAAGGATTCTTGCCTATAATGTGCTTGATACATATAAGAACATTTAAATATAACAAAATTGTATTAGTAAAAGAATATACTTATTTAAAATATAAAAATCAGTAACATGATTAAAATTAATCCATTCCTGTTTGACCACATCTACCAGAGGATGTTGATGAACTTTATGAATGTATTGTTCCCAAAGTCCTCCATATATTTGACAGGTTGTTTTTTCACTTCCTAAATGGTCAGATCTACTCTACATAAATAGGGATGTGGTGGCGCTGCGGGTTAAACCGCGAAAGCCTCTGTGCTGCAAGGTCGGAATCCACATGACGGAGTGAGCTCCTGTCGCTTGTCCCAGCTCCTGCCAACCTAGCAGTTTGAAAGCATGCAAATGTGAGTAGATAAATAGGTACCACCACGGTGGGAAGGTAACGGTGTTCCGTGTCTAATCGCGCTGGCCACGTGACCACGGAAACTGTCTTCGGACAAAACGCTGGCTCTATGGCTTGGAAACGGGGATGAGCACCGCCCCCTAGAGTCGGACACAACTGGACATTTGTCAAGGGGAACCTTTACCTTTACCTTTACCTTACTCTACATAAACTATACATAAGTTTCTACATAAATTCAGTTTGAAATATTGCTTTAGATCTAGCAGTACATTACGATCTGAAAATTTGATTTTGATCCAGCCTTGTTTTGGATGTTTTACTATCACATATGTTCCAAGAAAATATAGTCCAAGATTTTAGGATTTCATTAATACACCATTATAATCTGAAGGTAAATAAGTCTGATTGAAACAGTGAGTTGCTGTTTGGAATGTACCTCCCAATACTTATGGAACATTCTCCTTACTTGCTATTAGCCTTTGTTGAATTTGAACCCAACCTTGCTATTGACAGAATTCTTCATATGCCTTTAATGAAAGGTTTTCTTCTAACACCTTCTGTGTTGCCATGTGTAAGAATGTAAAATCAATTACGTGTGCATATTTACAGTGTGGGATAAATACTGTCATCAGAGATTTTAAATACAAGAGACTAGCGGACAAGTGAAGGACTCTGTAGAAATCAGATGAACACTGTTAAAAGTCAGTGATCCAATGTATTTACACAGCTGGGATTTTATTACAGTTTGCAGTGAGTTGTTGGCTTCTTGGATCAAGGAGTAAATAGAGGTCATCAAAATATATGCCAAAATACTAGGATAATTTGTTCTGTATGTTGCCCTCATGTTTTTTGAAGTGTGTGTGTGTGTGTGTGTGTGTGTGTGTGTGTGTGTGTGTGTGTAGGATGTGTTCGCTGCTTTTTTAATGGAAATGGAGATATTTGAGCATTTTTTAAAAATGGCTTTATATCTTAAAGTAAGAAATAGCTGACCTGTTATATAGGAGTATCTATTTATTTATTTGAAATATTTTTACTGTGCCTTTTTCCTTAGAAAAGGACACAAGGTGGCTTATGACATTTAAAGACAATCGTTAATTACAAAACAATGAGTATACAAAGATGGCGTAGATCAGCGGTCCCCAACCTTTTTAACCCCGCGGACCGGTTGGGGAAGGCGGGGCATCCCCCGTGCTCGTGCGCATGCACGAAGAAGCGGGTGCGCTCTCTTGCACGCACGCACAAAGGAGTGGGCGCTCGTGTGGGACGGGCGCACACTTGTGCACATGCGCAAAGGAGCGGGAGGGCGCTCATGCGGGTGCGCGTGTGCTCATGCTCACGTGCAAAGGGTGGTGCGGCGCTTGGGGGCACTCATGCGCATGCGCAAAGGGGTGGGGGAGCGCTTGCATAAAGGGACTGTGCGGGGGGAGTGCATGCGGGGGTGAGGGGAGGTCTGTCTCCATGGCCCGGTCCGGCTAAGGCCACGGACTGGTACTGGGCTGCGGACCGGGGGTTGGGGACCTCTGGCGTAGATCATTAAAAGTCAATATTTAAAACTAAAAACACTAAGTATAGAAATGTTTAAAAGGAACAAACAAAATACCCCTCTTAGAAATGGGAAACACAAGCAATACTAAAAACACAATCAAAGCAGTGACTGAAAATTCATCTAAAAGTATGAATTCAGACTTGCAGATAAATACCGTGTTTCCCTGAAAATAAGACAGGGTCTTATATTAATTTTTGCTCTAAAAAACGCATTAGGGCTTATTTTCAGGGGATGTTTTATTTTTTTCATGTACAACAATCTACATTTATTCAAATGCAGTCATGTCATCTTCTTCTGGTTGCTACACAATGGTGGAGGGCGGGGTTTCACTTAACTGGGGCTTATTTTGGGGGTAGGGCTTATATTACGAGCATCCTCAAAAATCATACTAGGGCTTATTTTCAGGTTAGTTATTATTTTTGGGGAAACAGTGTACTCACAGGGAGACTGCTTACTCTCTTCTAAGTTGCAGTCCAATTTTGTTATCACTTTAAACCTCCTTCCTCATATGTTGGGTTGGCACTACCCAGTTGCCTTTTTCAAAGCCAGAAATGGCTTGTTTTTTTCAAAACTAGAAGTGACTTAGAATGGCATGTTGTTGTTCTTTATCATGAAGTTGGAACTGACTTATAGTGACCCTAATGTGCCTTTCGAGGTAAATGAGATATTTAAGAAGTGTTTTTACCATTTCAACTCCCCCCCGTGAGTTTCCATGGTCAGTTGAGGATTCGAACCCAATTCTCAGGAGTCACTGCACCACAGTCTGTCACTGCACCACACCGACTAACTCGGTACAAGAATGGGTACATCTATGTGTCCCTATCTTGAATGTGGCTGTGGTGGTGGGAATTAATTTGTGATCTGAATTTTTTAGGGTTGTTTTGCAAATAGATTCAGCAATAATGTTTGGTTTAAATGTGAAGATACAGTATGTACTCTTTTGGAATGTAAATAATACGTTTATGCAATGCAGACAACTTAAAATAACTGGTATGAAGGAAGTCTTTCACAGATACTGAATAGAGCTAGAATGTAAGTTAAAAAATTATTTTACATTTTCATTACATAGGCACAGCTCCGCCAACTGGATTCTGGCCATTGTGTGCATTCTGGTATTTTTCCCCCTTAGTCTTATTTGTCCTCTACAATGCTTTAAGTACTAGAGATGGGGGTTTTCATATTCGTATACGAATACTAATATCCCCATGCAGCTGGAGTTAACAAGAGTCCGGCCCCTGGGGCTGGACCGTCCACTCACACATCCGCCGCCACGAGCCCCTCTCTTCCTTCCAATTGCTCCAGAGCGCCGTTTGGCTAGCCACTCGGCAGCCATGCAGGGAGACTCGTCCTCCCTCCCTCTGCCAGGAGTGACTAGATGACCAGGAAGAGAACGGTGCTCAGCAGCTATTGGAAGGATGAGCGGGGCCAGCGGCGGCAGTGGACGTGTGAATGGACGGTCCGGCCCCAGGGGCTGGACTCTTGTTAACGCCAGCTGCACGGGGATATTCGTATACGAATACCCCTATCTCTATTAAGCACATAAAGACCACATAAAAGTACTGAATTTCCATGGAACTGCATTGTTACACAAGTGATATAACTTTTAGATGTAAATTGCTGTAAATTAAAAAGTCTCCATTGGCATTATGCTGAGTTTCGCGGACTCAGTGTGTAGAAGATAACATTTATAACCATTTCTTAACTTCTTCACTTCCGAAACCTACACAGATTTAAGCTATTGGGTTGAATGCTGCAATAATTGTTTGTGATTTTAAATTGTTATATGATATGTTGTTAGCCGCCCAGAGTAGTCTATATGACTAGATGGGCAGGCTATAAATGTAATAAATAAATAAATAAAGAATAATATGCAATACAATAAAGTTAGTTTTGATGTACTGTACATTAGTTCTTTCATGTGATATCTGATTTGCAGTGATTAAGTTGAATCTCTATGTCAGTTAGTGGAGGTATAATGCAAGACTCATTAATTTGAATGCTGGAAAATCATGAGTGAACAAGAATCAACAGCAATACAAACTTGACTTTTGTCTGCTGTCATGTATAAGTGAAGGTGCTTTGTCGCAGTACTCTTTGCTGCATTTCATGCAGTTCTGTGTTTTCGTCGTCTTTAAGATTTTTTTAAAAAAATAAGGTTTAATTCAACCTTGGCAAAGTCAGAAGAACATAAGAAGAGCCCTGCTGGATCAGGCCAAGGGCCCATCTAGTCCAGCTTCCTGTATCCCACAGTGGCCCCACCAGATGCCTCTGGGAGCACATGAGACAACTAGATACCTGTCTCCTGATACGGCCATGAAGGTGGCCAGATGACCAACTAGCAACTGCTTTATAAAGGGCAGAAGAAAATACGATATCATCATCCTAAGGACAACCTTTTTTGATGTTTGCAAACTTACAGTGATAGAAGCATAATGTTTGGTTATAATTCAGATCAATAATAATTAAAAGAGAAAATGTTCAAATATGATGACAGTGCCAGCCAAATTAATTAAGGCTGAAAAAGACTGACTTGTGATCTGCTGCAGTGTGGACAAGCCTTCCATCTCATGGCTGTGTTTCACACTGAAAGCATATTAACATGATTCAGTCAAATAATTTTTTATGACTACGTTACACTTGATTCATTCTGTTACATTTATGCTTTAACAGTATAAATTGTATGTTCTCTGGTTTTTATGTTTCTGCTCTGTGAGAAAATTAAGAACAGAATTGTTGAAAGAAAAAGTAACTTGAGTTATATCTTAATGTTTAGTGGTAAGTGGTAAATTGTCTCCTAAGTACAGTTTTCAGGAGTGGCTACAATTCAACACAGACCTAAGCATCATCAGCCTTGTTTGAGTAACCTTTTTGTTTTAGATGCTTATGCTCTCTTTTTTCCTTTGTCCCTTCATAGGATCAGGGGAAGGTTTGGGAAAAATAATTCAGAGATTTCCTGTAAAGGATTTGGATGACACTCCTTTTCCACAGGGAATAGAGTTGGTAAGTTGTTCATTTATAGTTTCTTTATAATCTGCTTGGAGGTTTACATTTGTTGTCAAGTCCAGTATATTATACAGTGGGGATGACAGTAAGAAATAACTTTCTCATTGCAGTAGTTCTTTCGGTAACTTAAATCTCTAATAATCACCAGTTATGTCACCAAATGTTACATAATGATCAATCCTTGCTACTTGACTTCATTCAAAATATGATGGTAGAGAAGAGGTATTCACAGTCAGTAATGACATGCTGTTTTGTTGTGAGAAACCACGCAAACAAACATTGTTCTTAAAACCTTACTTTTTAAAATAGTACAGATTTCTGAAAAATGCTAGGGGAAAAATAATGCCTACAAAATTTCTCAACACTCACAATAGTGTTCTTCAGCACTTAGTTGATTTGGTATACTTTATTTTCAAAACTGCACTTCTAATGTTGCCTTGTATCATAAAATATTTACTTTTTATATAGTTGTTTATGCTTGTGTTCTCTAATACTAGCTTTTTTTTAAGCACTCATTCTAGCCGTGTAATTTGGAGTACAAAATTTACTCTGACGCATACAGGCAATGTTTTGCTCAGTGTTATTTCTTAGACCACATTTCCTATGCAATACAGATTGGTAGGATTCTATAGTAGGAATCCTTTTCCAGTTTAGTTACATTAGTATGTCGATTTATAATGTCAGCTCCGCTGTACTATGGAGATAATAATATAAAAATAAGACTGTTATTTCTATGTTCATGTGTGTCCTCAGTGTGGTATTCATTTTGGATGTCTTTGAAAACCAGTGTACATGATTCTTGAGAGATTTGCAGTGCTGGTGAAAAGATACTACTCATGTGTATCCATTCTCAGGTGGGAGAAGGCATTCACGGAATGCCTTCTCCCACCTAGATCTACCCATATCACCCGATCTAGCCAGGAGGTAAGGCTGAGGAGCCTAACGCCGAGGGAGGCCCGGAAGGAAAAAACAAGAAACCGGGCCTTCTCGGCAGTGGCTCCTCGTCTTTGGAACAGCCTCCCTCCTGAGATTCGCATGGCCCCGTCGCTGGGCATCTTTAAATGCCAATTGAAAACTTGGCTGTTTAAGCAAGCCTTCCCTCCACCCACCGTCTGAATTTTGTTATTTTGTGTTTTCTCCCATCTTGGATCATTATTTATTTAGTAATATATTGTTATGATTTTAAATTGTTAAATTGTTACATGATATGTTGTAACCCGCCCAGAGTAGTCTATATGACTAGATGGGTGGGCTATAAATGTAATAAATAAATAAATAAATAAATAAATATGTGGTTTTCAACACAATAGCTCTAAGATTTACAAGATTTCTGCCAGATGCATTGGTCCATGAATGTTCCTTATCTGTGCACTCCTCATATAGGTTATAAGTGGGGGTGCTATGCATTTATGAAATGGATAATGAATCATTTCAATGTTACAAACACAAGAGTAGGTGATACATTTATAGGCCACTAACAAAAATCATACAATCTGCTAGTAAGGATCACACTGCTCTCTTTATTTCAACTTAAATATTACAGCAGCTGTATGGAAAATGATAAGTATACTAGGATTTTCTGATTCCAAATGGGAAAGCAGAATGTTTAAAGTGTTGAAAATAGTTCTGAGATGAAGGGCCATATGGGAGAATACTGGCCTTTCTAGATTTACATATTATCAGAAAAACTGAATGCTGCTACCTTTTGCAAACAAGATGATAACATTGTGACCACCATGAAGAACAAGGGTAGAAATACCAAACTGAACAAACAACCTGCAGTTGGCCTTATTTTTAATATAATAGTACATACTTACCCTGTTTCCCCAAAAATAAGACCTAACCTGAAAATAAGCCCTAGTAGGATTTTTCAGGATGCTTATAATATAAGCCCTACCCCAAAAATAAGCCCCAGTTAAGTGAAACCCCACCCTCCACCATTGTGCAGCACTGTGCAGCAACCAGAAGAAGACGACTTGACTGTACAGTATTTGAATAAATGTAGAATGTTGTACATGAAAATAAAATAAAACATCCCCTGAAAATAAGCCCCAATGCATTTTTTTGAGCAAAAATTAATATAAGACCCGGTCTTATTTTCGGGGAAACACGGTAGAACATATTTTCTGTGTCTTGTAGCAATCATATTGTCAAGAAAATGTTTTCAGATGTGTTCCAATAATTTAATTGAGTAAATACTTGATTAAGCTGAAGTCATATTATGAGAACAGAATACAGTAAAAACAATCCATTTTGAAATTTCAGTATGTGTACAGTGGCTTCCCACTAAATTAGACTTGTATAGTTGTCAACAAGTGAGAACCTTCCAAGGAGGATTCAAATCTATTTGGCCTATTTATTGACATCAAGCAGATGCTTGATGGTGGGGATTTTACAGTGTACTTTGGATTGTGAATAACATTTTGGTGAATGATTTCTTATATATTTGACTGAAACATATATACATTTATTTATATATTACTTCTCTACCCCATTTTATCATTAAAATGTGCCCAAGGTGACTGGCAACAGTAAATTCTTCCCAAAAAAAAGTAATACTGTATAACAATTAAAAAAAATCAAGTAAGTATTTGCCTTAATAAAAGCATTTTTAAATGTCCAGAAAAAAGTCAATCAGTAAAAAAATAGAATTCTCACCATCCAATTTTTCATTACTTCCATCATGGACTCTGATGCAGTGTACCTGGTTATCTTAGCTTCTCTCATTCTGGCCATTATAGCTTCAGCAAAATCGCTTCATCATGTTTTCACCAGCAGTGCTCCAGAGCTTCATTTTATTTTCCCTCATGGAGGATGAAGTCTTTGTATTTAGGAATATGGAAGCAAATGTCTTCTGTGCAAATAAATAAATAAATAAAATCATTCTTATTCTTTTCATGAAGATGCAAACTGGCTCTTCTTCAAGGTTTTGAATTCTCACCCTGTGTCATTGTGAGAAGACCACCTGAGTACCCTTTTGAGAATTTTTTTTTACATTTCCAAATCTTCTGTTTTCCAATCATTCATCCATTTCTTGTGCTACTTCTCTTCTTCTGAGCTTTGCAATCTAGTTTATATACTGTTATTAACCATTAATTCTTTTGGCACCCCTAAATAGTGCTGATGCTCTTTGCATTATTGGATTGGCTTTTGCTCACTTCGTTCATTCTCCGTATATTAAAAATATAATCCTTGAATAATGGTGTTGGAAGTGGCCCATAAGGCCGCCAAGTCCAACCTGCTGCTCGATATATGAATCCAAATCAAAGTATATCTGACAGATGATTGTCTAATTTTCTCTTGATTGCCTCCAGTGCTGGAGTGCTCACCACCTCCTGAGGTAATTGATTCATTTGTCATAATGCTTTAACAATTACAAAGTTTTCCCTAATATTTCCCTGATAATCTGGCTTCCTGTAACTTGAACCCATTATTATGTATCCTACACTCTGGGATGATCAAGAACAGATTTTGCCCCTCCTCTGTATGGCTACCTTTCAAGTATTTGAAGAGTGCTATCATATCAGTGACAGATTTTACTTTCTTGGGCTCCATGATCACTGCAGATGGTGACAGCAGCCATGAAATTAAAAGACGCCTGCTTCTTGGGAGGAAAGCGATGACAAACCTAGACAGCATCTTAAAAAGCAGAGACATCACCTTGCCGACAAAGGTCCGCATAGTCAAAGCTATGGTTTTTCCAGTCAATGATGTATGGAAGCGAGAGCTGGACCATAAAGAAGGCTGACCGCCGAAGAATTGATGCTTTTGAATTGTGGTGCTGGAGGAGACTCTTGAGAGTCCCCTGGACTGCAAAGAGAACAAACCTATCCATTTTGAAGGAAATCAACCCTGAGTGCTCACTGGAAGGACAGATCCTGAAACTGAGGCTCCAATACTTTGGGCATCTCATGAGAAGAGAAGACTCCCTGGAAAAGACCCTGATGTTGGGAAAGTGTGAAGGCAAGAGGAGAAGGGGACGACAGAGGACGAGATGGTTGGACAGTGTCATCGAAGCGACCAACATGAATTTGACCCAACTCCGGGAGGCAGTGGAAGACAGGAGGGCCTGGCGTGCTCTGGTCCATGGGGTCACGCAGAGTCGGACACGACTTAACAACTAAACAACAACAAAAATCATATCTCCCCTCGGTCTTCTTTTCTCAAGGTTAAACATGCTCAGTTCTTTTAGTCTTTCTTCATAGGGCTTGGTTTCCAGTCCCTGATCATCCTTGTTGCCCTCCTCTGGATTTGTTCCACTTTGTTGGCATCCTTCTTCAAGTGTGATGTCCAGAATTGGATACAGTACTCAAGATGAGGTTTAACCAGTGCCAAATAGAGGGGAACTAGTACTTCACTGGATACGAAGACTATACTTCTGTAAATGCAGCCTAAAATAGCTTTGACCTTTTTTGCAACCACATCGTACTGTTGGCTCATATTCAGCTTGTGATCTACAATTGAAAATCTTGAAATTGGTTTTTCAGAGGTTTCATTCACATCATCTCCTTAATTCGATGGTCAGTAGTAGATTCACAACTACCACATTTCCTTTGTTTTTTGCCCCAGTTACATTCATTCAGATGCCCTTGATGGGACAACCGAGCTCATTGTCCTGTATTTCTGTGCAGGAATATGTATTTTTGACATATTCTGCAACACCACCTCCTTTTCTTTTCTTTTTCTTCTTTTTGACAATTTATATTCTTCAGTTGCTATATTCCAATCATGGGAGTCATCCCACAAAGTTTAAGTTATCCCTATCCTTACCCTTCTCAACTAAGATTTCCGGTTCTTATTTATTTCCTATACACCTGGCATTTGTATATAGATACAGGAGATTGTGTGATTTGTGGTCTGCTTTCCTTCATACATTTCCGTGAGGATTATTATTGGACTCCATTAGAGATACTCGGTCTGTTCCTCTTATTGTGCATAAGTCTTATCTGTTTTTATCTCTGAGCTTGCATCTAACTCCCTCTTCCAATTCATTGAAAAGCTGTCCTGGTGAAACTCTTCATGCTGTTATCAAACATATTCCCAGTCCTTGTGAGGCGCAACCTATCATTTGCCAGCAGTCCATCTTCCAGGAAGTATAGCCCGTGGTCCTAAAATCCAAATCCCTCATGTCAGCGCCACCTTCGCAGCCAGTCATTCACCTGGATTATTTTCCTTTCCCTTTCTATTCCTCTTCAAAGTACTGATAGGATGGACAAGAAGACTATCTGAGCACCAAAGTCCTTGAGTTTCCTTCCCAGAGCTTCAAAGCTTGATGTAATTTTTTTGTAGTTCTTTGGGGCTGTGTCATTTGTTTCCACATGGATGAGAAAAGGGGATATGCACCTATGGGTTTTATGAGCAATGGCAATCCTACTGTCATATCCCTAATCCATCTTCCAGGGAGACAACATGGGTTCATGGATTTTCCTGGCATATTTCAGGTTCAGTCCTGTTCAGTTGCCTGACAATATTCACCATGAAAAAGAAAGATTCAATTGTAGGCATGCAATCTCCATTTTTACAGATAATTTTCTTTTCAGCACCTTACACCAGAACTTAAGAATTCTTATTGTCTATATTTCCTCAGGCAGTTTCATATCAGCATGTCTCTCTGTTTGTTGCCTTTTTCTCTTGGACTATGGTGATTTGAATATGTCGAAAGCCCTTGAAGCTGTAAAGCAGTGGAGGGAGTGCACAAGCCTGAGGCCCACTGCTTGTCTCTCTGATGAAGTGTTGCTTCTACAAACCTTGTTTTTTTCTAGTTTACATCGAACCTATGCATTATTGACCTCCTAGAGACCCTATCATTATCAGTTCTGCTCAGTTTTTGCAAATTAAAGGGCATGGTTTCCATAATAGTCTGGATCCATCTCATATTAGGCTCTCCTCTTTACTGCTACCTTCATCTTTTCCTAGCATTATTGTGTTTTCAGATGAACCTTGACTTCTCAGTAGGATGACAGCATGCATTAGTCATGTTAGCTTCTGATGAGAGTTCAGGTTCGATTTGATTTAGAACCCACTTATTTGTCTTTCTGGCACTCCATAGAATCTGTAAAGCCCTTCTCCACCATCATATTTTGAATTAATCATTTTTCCCTGTCATTTTTCTTTGTTCTTTACAGACCCTTGCACACTGTAAAAACAATTAGAATGATACAGATAAAATATATACTGGTGCATGTTTGAGTAAAAAATAATTACAAAACTAAATTATTTTATTCAACGTGATATACAATTCTAAATTATCTTTTCCATAATAGACTTTGTTTGTTAGGTTTGAGAAAGTGATCTAAGCCCTGCCCTTTGAGATCATTTATTTTATTTTATTTTAGACATTAGATAATCCTCCTTAAAATTCTGACTCATCTGCTCATCTGTGAATGTTTCTGCATCTGAAGCGGATCCCTCTTTGCTAAATGTATATATTCACTTCTATTAACAGCCTGTTATGAGTAGTATACTCTCTCTCTCTCTTCCAAAATGAAGTTGAAAAGATACTGCTTTTAAAGCAACATTATACAGCAGAAATATGGTTAAAGACTGTTATCATGTTGTTTCAGGACTGTGAAATAAAATATTTTGCTGTACTCTGGTCAGAATAATATTTAATCAGCATTGTTGGTACAGTAAGAAAGCCTTGTAAGAGTATACACCTCTAGATTAAATATATCTCAATCATAATTGGCATAAATTAAAACACAAGGTTTTTTCACCTTACAAATCTTGATTTTTGGATGAAAGCAAAATCTTTCTGAACAAAATGTTCTTCTCTATGTTTTCATGAGCTGTTAATCCAAGTCATGTAAGATTCATACTTCCAGTGTCAACTCAATCATTTAAAGTTCATGCTAGGGACAGCATTTATAAGATGTTTTGTTATCACTATGCAGGAAAAAAAAGTGAAAAACTTAGCTGAAAATTCTGAAACTTAAGGAATGAGACAGGTAAGAACAAAGACTGAACTTCTCCCTAAGATTCAGACTACTTTCATCTGTTAGAACTTATCAGACATGACCAAAGAAAAGATGAGATAGTAATCATTCTCCATGTTGCTGGACCACACTTCATCTAAGACCTGATCAACACCTTTCCATGACATTCCTCTTGGATTTCAGCTGATGGAAGTGTATATAATTTGATAGATGCAGTTTTAGAATTGGTTTACATTTTTGTGACTGTATATGGTTTGTGGTAGCACTTATCCGTGTATCTCCATGTATTTTGGTTTAAAAGTCCCTCACTTTCCCAAATCAGAAATGTTATTGTTCTGTCTCATCATTTCTGGAAAACCCCATAGTCTTTTTTTTTTAAAATAAAGTTGACTATACTTGAAATTCCTTATAATCCTCTCTAGTGAATTCCACAATTGCACTTGCTTTCAGTGACTTAACATAGACAGTGTCATTTATAGACAGCTGTTGCCTCTGTTTTAAATCTGATTTCACAGTATTGTGCTTTCATGTGTCTTAAGCATACTGCTTTATCTGAAGAGTGCAACTGATCAGTGGGAAAAATATGAATTGATCTGCTGTGAATTTGCACTTGAAAAGTTTGTTTCCCTGTGTGAATTCAGTTTAGCTGACTAGACCGGAGTCAGAAAAGAAAGAGATTGTAATAAAAATGAATGGGAAGGCCAAAATGAATGTAATGTCAATGACTGAATAATCAAATGTATGAAGCTTTTAATAATGAACATGAATGTAATAATGAAATTAGTAAGAATTCTTGTCACTTTCAAATTTAAAGTGTCTTCCACATTGTGGCTTTGGAGCTGTGGAATATAAGGTGAGCTCCTGAGGGACCTTTACATAAGCTGCTGCTTGTTCCTGCCTGAATACTTATAACTCTTAGCAGTTGCTGTATCTCCTTGCAGGGCTCCTTGGAAAGTACATACTCCATGATGTTGCTGGCAGCAAAGAAATTGTTATTGTTTGCCAACACTGCATCTGCTCAGAGTTGTCCAGCAGAGCTGTTTCAAGTGATCAAGGGTTTGTTATTCTTTGCCCCATAAGAGGAAAATATAGAACACGTTGCAGTACATTGTGAACAATGTGCATGGCACTTGGCAAATAAAACTATTGGAAGCCATTCGGGATTGGATGTTGTAATTGATGTAGTCCCAGTGGATATACCTTTGGTCCCTGCTTTGCTAGTAATAATGAATGCCCTCCATTTTGTGTATTGTTCACTTTAGTTATAGAACTATTAGCAAATGTTATTAGAGAAGATAATAAAATATAGTAAAAATATAATTAAAAGAAATAGAAAATTTCTTCTTTAAAAATATTCTCTCAATTTGGAATAGATATGAAAAGGTATTTTTCCCACCAGTTTCTCCGTTACATATTGTAGCATAGAAATTCCCAGAAATGTAAAATTATTGGTTGAATATTTATTAATAAAGAGACAAGTTATTAGAATAAAGGATTGGTTAGAAAAAAATTAAAAATAAAGAGCAACTAAAAGAAGTGATAGATATGGATAAAATATCTTGGTAG
The DNA here is from genome assembly GCA_037013535.1 of Intellagama lesueurii. Lineage (NCBI taxonomy): Eukaryota > Metazoa > Chordata > Lepidosauria > Squamata > Agamidae > Intellagama > Intellagama lesueurii. The sequence goes on from JBAJHW010000001.1 coordinate 91,730,014, forward strand.
CATATTGTTCAGCTAGAGCAATAGACAAAGAACTGGGTAAAAAGATATGGTAAATGTAGGGAATTTACAAAATAAATATTGATGCATTTATCAATATTTGAAAAGAAGGAAGGTAATTGGGCAACTAAATAATTTCTAATTTGTTAACAGTAAGGAGGTTGATTACTGCTAGGAGTTGCAAAATAGCTTATAATTTCCAGTAAAGTGATTAGTATAGGGGATATAGGTATCAATGATAAGCTTACTTTTAAAATAAAAGTTAAGAGAGAGATAACAGGCAGAGATGAATTTATATATATATGGGGAGAATTTATTGATGAAGGAGTGAAACCCATTGCAAGAGTCAATACAGTTCTGGAAGGGAGATGGGGCTCTACAAGGATAAATGGTATAGGTTGTTACTGCCCAGAGGTCCCGGCGATCATTGTGCATTTAATATTTGATAATTAGATTTTTTCTTTTTTTTCTTTGTTTTTTTGTTTCTTGTATAAGTATTTTTTTTTAAATTAAGAATTAAATATGGGAAAGAGCAGCTGTTAATCATTAATGGCTTGCACGTTTATTCCCTAGGTATATTGTTCCTAAAGGATCTCTTCTGAATGTGTTTTGTAAGCCTAGCAGAATGTCTTGGACATGAATTGGGATTGATCATGAAATACCTGAGACATTAGTAGTTCTTGGGATGTGTCTTGGAAATATCGTAGAAATATTTTGCCTTTCCTTTTTTATATACCACCTTATTAGGAAACAAATATTTGCTGTGAATGTATCTTTCAAAACTTTCTTACAGAGATGATAGGTGACACATCAAAAGGTGAATTATGTAATGTGATTATTAATTGTTGAACCATATTGTTGTCAGATACGCCTAGTTATGTCTCATGGCTTAAAATATGCTGTACTTTTTTTAACCTGCTGCAATTGATTCTTTAAAAGAAAAGCTCAGGTGAGAAGATGACATGCCAGACCAGTCATTCATAAGGTTAATGATTGTGCAATTTTATAATATCAATTGTGAAACATTTTTCATTTAAAAAAACCCCTAAGATCTCTAGCTCTACTGCATCATGTCTGACTGAGTTCAGCAGAGATTTCTCCAGAATCTACTCTTATTGATAAAAATTAAAAAGAAGCTCCAGGATTACTTGTTCAACCCAGCTTACACAAGCTTGCTAGACATGGCTAACGATTGTCTGCTACTTAATAATGGACCTTTAAAATCAAAGTGATATTGATGTTAGAAGGTCAATAAATTATACATGCATTCTGTTTCTTTTCTACCAGAGGATCGTTCAGCATTTCTAAAAAGACTCAGACTTTTACGTAGCATATTATCAATGGAGTAAAATTGCAAAAATAAAACAAGTTTTTTAAAAAAGAGCAGAAGCAGGAAAAGAACAAGCTCCCCACTCACTGCTTTTCAGTCACAGGTAGCATCAACAGTATACTTATCTCTCTGGCTCTCTTGCAGCTGAAGTGGGGTTTTAGGGTTTATGTTTTTATCACAAAGTTAGCTGCTTGACCACCTCATAACTCTTAGTTCTTGCTGAAGAGAGAAGAAATATAAGAAGAAATTATTATTATTATTATTATTATTATTATTATTATTATTATTATTATTATTATTATTATTATTATTATTGATTTATTGATTTATTGATTTATTGATTTATTGATTTATTTACTGCCCATCTGGCAGCCAGGGCCACTCTGGGCAGTTTACAACAGATAAACAAACAACAGAATAACAAAATAATACATATACAAAATAATAATATAATTGGGGCATAAATCAAATATCATAAAGTGCAGTAAAACAAGTACAATACAATAAATTACAGTTAAAAGCATAAAAGACAAGAAGCTTCTGGTCTTCGGTGATTTCAGCATCCATGCGGAGGCGGAGGTTTCCGGTCCGGCTCTTGAGTTATTGGAAACCATGGCTTCCTTGGACATATCCCAACATGTCAACAGCCCCACCCACGTGGGCGGTCACATGTTAGACCTAGTGTTTCCCCCCCGAGCAAAGTGAGTGTGGTCTGATGGTGACTGACCTTGTGTCGGTCCCCTTGTCATGGTCGGATCACCGCCTAATTAATTGCAACCTCTCGGTGGCTCTCCCTCCCCGCAGGGAGCAAGGACCTATTTTACTGGTCTGCCCTCAAAGGTTACTGGATCCTATAGGATTCCAGGACTCCATGAGAGGGATTCCGGCTGATCTGACTGGCACTCCTGTCGAGGCCCTGGTTGATGGCTGGCTTGCTGCCGCTACCAGGGCTGTTGACATGATGGCTCCTAAACGCCCTCTCCGCTGCAGAGTTTGTCCAGCAACCTGGTTTAACCAGCAGCTGCGAGCTATGAAGCAGAATAGGAGAAGGCTAAAGTGCAACTGGAGATGGAACCCGACAGAATATAATCGGAAAGCTGTCTGGATCGCAACTAACCATTACCTTACCAGGGTGAGGGTTGCCAGTCAAGCTTACTTTGCTGTCTGGATAAGCAAAGCTTCAAATCAGCTGGTGGAACTTTTCCGTATAGTTCGCGATCCATCCAGAATTGGTCTCAGTGATACGCCTCCCACTAATATTTCACCTGACCAATTTGCAGCATTTTTAAAATCTAAAGTGGAGGCCATCTGCCGGGATCTTTCTCCTTTTTTGAATACAGTAGATCGAGCAGAGACGTCCAGCGCTCTGCCTTGCCCGATGAGACTCGATCTCTTTCAGCCTGTGACACCAAATATGGTGGACAAAGTGCTTGACTGCTGTCGTGCCACCACCTCCTTCCTTGACCCTTGCCTGGCCTGGCTAATCAAAGCAGCCAGGCCTATAACAACTGAATGGACCACTGCAATAATTAATGGGTCTCTCCAGGAGGGCCCTGCCCTCAAGGGGACAGTCATTAGGCCCATTAGGAAGAAACTAAGTTTGGCAGCAGACGATATTGGCAATTACAGGCCCGTCACCAATGTTTCTTTCCTCAGCAAAGTGGTAGAGAGGGTGGTGGCTGACCAGCTCCAAGCCCTTTTGGATGAAACCAACGCCCTGGATCCATTTCAGTCGGGCTTCAGGCCATGCCATGGTACGGAAACGGCATTGGTCGCCCTGTTTGATGACTTGTTGAGGAAGGCAGACGGGGCAAAATGTCTCTGTTGGTCCTCCTCGATATCTCAGCTGCCTTCGATACCGTCGACCACGGTATCCTCCTGGGGAGGCCCTCTGAGCTGGGAATTGGTGGTCTGGAGCTTGCCTGGCTCTGATCCTTCTTGGAGGACCATCCTCAGAGAGTACAGTTTGGGGAGAATGTATCGGCCCCGTGGAGTCTCAAATGTGGAGTTCCGCAGGGCTCGATTACCTCCCCAATGTTGTTTAATATCTATATGAGGCCGCTGGGTCAGGTCATCAGGGAGTGTGGCTGATGACACCCAGCTCTACATCTCCTTTTTCCCAACAACAGTGGATGCCGTTTCGTCCCTTCGGCGCTGCCTGGAGGTCGTATTGCAATGAATGCAGGTGAATGGACTGAGGCTGAACCCGGACAAGACGGAGGTCCTGAGGGTTGGCGGCCCCGCCATTGGTGGTTTGGGAAACTCCCTCACTTTTGGGGGAGTGACTCTCACCACGAAGAGTGAGGTTGGCAGCTTGGGGGTTCACCTGGATCCGGCGCTTACCATGGAAACCCAGGTTGTGTCAGTGGTCCGCACCGCCTACTTCCATCTTAGGCGGATTGCCCAGCTGTGTCCCTATCTTGATGGTGGGGCGCTCACCACTCTGGTCCATGTGCTTGTAGTCCCGAGATTAGACTACTGCAATGTGCTCTACGTGGGGCTACCTTTGAGATTGATGCGGAAACTCCAAATGGTGCAGAACGTGGTGGCCAGACTTCTCACCGGGGTGAGAAAACATCAACATATCTCCCCCACTCTCGCTGCTCTGCATTGGCTGTCCGTTCGTTTCCTCATTGATTTCAAAGTATTAACGATGACATATAAAGCCCTAAACGGTCTAGGACCTCAGTATCTAGCGCAGGGGTCAGGGAACTTTTTTACCTTTTACCCCCCAAAAAATTTATATAAGCCGACATTACCCCCTTGATTTGAAAGGAAGGAAATCATACATTATTTGAATTCAAAATCTTATTGAATCTACACAGGCTGTGTACCGAACTAGCAGGATGCACCAAATTTAATAAAGATGTACATTATTTTTGCTGGAACACATTGCACACCATCCATGGGGTGGTATAGTGAGTAGTGAGGTGTCCAACGTGCCTAGCAAGTTGCATTAAATTTTTGCTAGCTCGCAGAGGATTTAATCATCATCAATGGCTGCCAGAGTGGTGCTAGCAATGACGTGCTTGCTAGAGACAGCCAAGGCAGAGTTGGGGGAAGCTTTTCCTACCACTTTAATCATTCTGTGTGTGGTGTGCAAAAAGGAACAAACCAGGCTAAAGGTCATGTCACCCACCCTGGTGCCACAGCCCAACATCAAAGGACCAGTGCACTATATTTTTTTTTATATCATCATCAATGGAAAATTCAGCAGTGGCCAGAGGATTGGAAAAGATCAGTCTACATCCCAACCCCAAAGAAGGGCAGTGCCAAAGAATGCTCCAACTACTGTACAATTGCACTCATTTCACACGCTAGCAAGGTTATGCTCAAAATCCTACAAGGTAGGCTTCAGCAGTATGTGGACCGAGAACTCCCAGAAATACAAGCTGGATTTCGAAGGGGCAGAGGAACTAGAGACCAAATTGCTAACATGCGCTGGATTATGGAGAAAGCCAGAGAGTTCCAGAAAAACATCTACTTCTACTTCATTGACTACGCAAAAGCCTTTGACTGTGTGGACCACAGCAAACTATGGCAAGTTCTTAAAGAAATGGGAGTGCCTGACCACCTCATCTATCTCCTGAAAAATCTATATGTGGGACAGGAAGCAACAGTTAGAACTGGGTATGCAACAACTGATTGGTTCAAAATTGGGAAAAGAGTACGACAAGGCTGTATGTTGTCTCCCTGGTTCTTTAACTTATATGCAGAATACATCATGCGAAAGGTTGGACTGGATGAATCCCAAGCCGGAACTAAGATTGCTGGAAGAAATATCAACAACCTCAGATATGCAGATGATACCACTCTGATGGCAGAAAGTGAGGAGGAATTAACCTCTTAATGAGGGTGAAAGAGGAGAGTGCAAAAAATGGTCTGAAGCTCAACATCAAAAAAACTAAGATCATGGCCACTGGTCCCATCACCAACTGGCAAATAGAAGGGGAAGATATGGAGGCAGTGACAGATTTTACCTTCTTGAGCTCCATGATCACTGCAGATGGTGACAGCAGTCAGGAAATTAAAAGGCACCTGCTTCTTGGGAGGAAAGTGATGACAAACCTAGACAGCATCTTAAAAAGCAGAGACATCACCTTGCCGACAAAGGTCCCCATAGTCAAAGCTATGGTTTTTCCAGTCATGATGTATGGAAGAGAGAGCTGGACCATAAAGAAGGCCGACCGCCGAAGAATTGATGCTTTTGAATTGTGGTGCTGGAGGAGACTCTTGAGAGTCCCCTGGACTGCAAGGAGAACAAACCTATCCATTCTAAAGGAAATCAACCCTGAGTGCTCACTGGAAGGACAGATAGTAAAGCTGAGGCTCCAATACTTTGGCCATCTCGTGAGAAGAGAAGACTCCCTGGAAAAGACCCTGATGTTGGGAAAGTGTGAAGGCAAGAGGAGAAGGGGACGACAGAGGACGAGATGGTTGGACAGTGTCACCGAAGCTACCAACATTAATTTGACCAAACTCTGGGAGGCAGTGGAAGTCAGGAGGGCCTGGCATGCTCTGGTCCATGGGGTCACGAAGAGTCGGACACAACTTAACAACTAAACAACAACAACATTTATAAAGCTTATTAAGTACTATGAAGTCCTGGACTTGTTTCCTCCAACATAAACCACCCTCTGAAAAGCAGCTATATATAGGAGTGCAGACTTTTAATACACATTTTATACACTACAGAAAGTGTATACACACATTTCACTTATTTGAAATGTAGTGTTGGAAAAGAGTTTTACAGATAGCATGACTTGTCAGAGAGATAAGTAAAGCAAATTAAGTGTGGACTCTCACTAAAAGCTAAAATAACCAAACAAAGGGTATTGTACTACAGTGGCGTCATGAGAAGACAAGTTCACTGGAAAAGGCAGCAATGCAGGAAAAAGTGCAATACAGTAGGAAAAGAGGAAGAATGCACATGAGATGGATTGACTCTATAAAGAAAGCCACAGTCTTTGTTTGTAAGACCTTTTGTTTGGTGTTGCAGTCAAAGCAGGACCAGGAGCAGAGTGACAGGGATTCAGATTTGGGGACTAAACTATGATACTCTTGCCTGCTTTGGGGATGAGAAATACAGAAATGCAATTGCTACACACTTCAGACATCTAGTCCCAGGTGTGTTGGTTGTCTTTTACTAGGTGTTTGCTGTTAGCGAGACTCTTCTAAATATTCTGGTTCTGCCCAGTACAAATTCAGCGTCTAAACAGAATCTTGAAGTACTTGCTCTTCTCAGCAGAAACTGCAGAGCTAAATGCAGCGGAGATTAAATTTTGAAGGTTGCTTTTTTCATGGTTTTATGAAAGAGTCAAGTCTCTCTCTCTCTCTCTCTCTCTCTCTCTCTCTCTCTCTCTCTCTCACACACACACACACACACACACACACCCTAAATTTTCAACAGTCAGTTGCTTCAGTTCAGTATGTCCGTTTCCTCTCATTATATTTAAACAAGCTTGCCACCCTCTTTCGCACCTTCCTACCTTAATTGGAGCCTTCTCTCCTTGCAGACACCTCCTTTTTTCATGGCTTTATGAAAGTCAGTCTCTCTCTGACATAAACCAACCCTCCCTCCCTCCCTAAATTTTCTACAATCTTACCTTTAAACAAGCTTGATGAATCCACCCTTCCCTCTCTCGCACCTTCCTTCCCGCCTTATTCAACTCCGGCAGACGTAGTCATTCACAAACCCCCCCCCGGATTAACTGCCCGGGGCTACAGCCGTAAACAATAAAGCCAGCTTATCTCCGATCTCTAAAAGAAGGGAGGATTTACAAGTGCCGCAACCAAGGAAGGAAGGAGAGGTGGCTTCCAGTTTGAGGTTCGGCTGCAGGGGTGGGGTGGGGTGGGGTGGGGGTGTAGCACTCTGCTCATTACCCCCAGGATTTTCATTTTTACCCCATTTGGGGTAAATTACTCCTGTTCCCCGACCACTGATCTAGCAGAACGCCTTCTCCCACCTATATCTACCTGAATCTCTCGTTCTAAACAGGAGGTGCGGCTGAGGGGCCTAACCCCCAGAAATTTGTCTGGCTCCCTCGCTGGGTGTTTTTAAGAGCAAACTTAAGACCTGGCTCTTTAGGCAGGCCTTCCCTCCTGTCATTACTTAATTTAATTTTGCCATCTTGAATCGTATTATGTTGTTTTATTTTATACTGTTATTGTTTTTATGAATGTGTTGTGAGCCGCCCAGAGTAGACTTCGGTCTAGATGGGTGGGGTATTAAAGAAAGAAAGAAAGAAAGAAAGAAAGAAAGAAAGAAAGAAAGCATGGCGGTGCGAGGGATGATATTTTAGCAAACACTGTTGTATCATACAGCTGTTTGTTCAGGGAAGACCTGCTTAAATAGCCAGGTTTTTAACAGCTTCCTAAATGTGCCCAGTGAAGGGGCCAGGTGGACTTCAGGCGAAAGCGAGTTCTATAGTTGTGGAGCTACCGCCGAGAAGGCCCAATTTCTAGTAGTTGTTTTCCGGGCCTCTCTCGGGGTCAGAACTCTCAATCGCCCTGCCTGGGATGATCTTATAGGTCCCAAGGGTAGCGCCACGTAGAGGGCATTGCAGTAGTCTAATCTCGAGACTACCAGTGCATGAACCAGCGTGGTGAGAGACCTGGTGTCAAGGTAGGGGTGCAGCTGGGCGACCCACTTTAGGTGGAAATAAGCGGAACGGACCACAGATTCTACCTGTGATGCCATTGATAGCGCTGGATAGAAGTACACTCAAGCTACGCACCTCATCCTTTGTGGAAAGAGTTACCCCCCAAAAAAAGACAGGGAGGCACCCAGACCACATACACTAGGGGCCCCCACCCGCAGGATTTCCGTCTTGTCCAGGTTCAGCCTCAGTCTGTTTTCCCTCATCCATCCCAGCACCACATCCAGTCAGCGTTCAAGGGATGGGACAGCATCCACTGCAGAAGGGTGGAAGGAGAGATAGAGCTGAGTGTCATCTGCATATTGGTGACACAGAGCTCCAAAACCCCTGATGACCTCCCCCAGCGGCCTCATATAGATATTAAATAGCATTGGGGAGATGATTGACCCCTGCGGGACCCCACAATTGAGAATCCACAGAGCGGACAACATCTCCCCAAGCTGAACTTCCTGAGGACTGTTCTCCAGGAAGGATCAGAGCCAGGCCAAGGCCTGACCACCGATCCCCAATCCCAAGAGCCTCCCCAGGAGGATACCGTGGTCGACGGTATCAAAGGCCACTGAGAGATCAAGAAGGATGAACAAGGACGTTTTGCCCCTGTCGGCTTTGCTCAGGAGGTAATCTTGCAGGGTGACCAATGCCATCTCCGTGCCATGACACGGCCTGAACCTGGACTGGAACGGATCAAGGGCATCGGTCTCCTCAGGAGTGCCTGAAGCTGGTCGGCCACCACTCTCTCCATCAGCTTGCCAATCAAGGGAATGTTGGTGAGTGGACGGTAGTTGTTCATATCATCAGCCGCCAAGTTGGGTTTTTTCCGGATTGGCTTAATGAGTGTTTCCTTGAGGGCGAGGGGAACCCTGCCCTCAAGGAGAGACCCATTAATAATAGCCTCCGCCCACTCAATTGTTAACGGCCTGGCTGCTTTCAAGAGCCAGGCCGGGCAAGGATCTAGTGAGGAGGTGGTGGCCCTGCAGTGATCAAGGGCCCTGTCAACCTCAGCTGACGTCACAAGCTGAAATTGTTACAATTTCCGGGCAAGGCGATGCGCTGGATGTCTCGGCTCAGTCCACTGATAAAGAGGAGATACCTAGGTCCCGGCGGATGACCTCCACTTTTTGTTTAAAGAAGACCGCAAATTGGTTACAGGAGATGCTACTGGGAGGCCTGTCACTGTGACCAATTCCAGATAAATTGCATACAATGCGGAACAGTTCCGCTTGATGGTCCTGAGCTTTGCTTATCCGGCAAGCAAAGTAGGATTTTCTTACAGCCTTCACCTTGGCTAAGTAGATATTTGATGTGATTTTAGTGGCATTTAGGTTATTTACCATCGGGGCCCATCTCCAAATGCCTTTTAGCCTCCTCCTATTACGCTTCAACCCCCACAGCTGTTGGTTATACCAGGCAGCTTGCCGGGGTCGAGAATGGAGGGGGCTTTTAGGAGCGATCATGTCAGCCGCCCTGGAGGCTGCCACATACCATTCATCCACCAGAGCATCGACAGGAGTGCCAGCAAGATCAGCCAGTATCCCCCACATTGCAACTTGGAAACCAATGGGATCCAATAGCCTGTGGGGGCAGAACATCTTAATGTGTCCCTGCTCCCCACGGGGAGAACATCTGCAAGAAGAGCAAGCGAGCTCGCCACCCTTCGGGCTGATGCACCTTACCTACAATTTTTTTCAGACAAAGTGGTTCTGTACCCCGATATCTCCTTTCTCCCTAAAGTTGTTTCAAGTTTTCATGTCAATCAACCATTGACTTTACCTACGTTATTTCCTAATCCCTCTTCAGATGTTGAGCGCATGCTCCACTCGTTAGATGTTCACCGTGCTTTGGCATTTTGTACGTCCAGAACTAAGGACTTTCACACCTCTCCCCAGTTATTTGTTTGCTTCCATGGTCCTCATAAAGGCTCTCCTGCAACTTCACAGACGATTTCACGATGGATTGTGTCTACAATTACTTTGGCCTATGAACTGTCAGGTAAAACCCCACCAGAGGCACTAAAGGCACATTCTACCAGATCTGTGGCAACTTCAATGGCCCTGCTGCATGGTATTGACATCTCAGACATCTGCTGAGCAGCCACATGGTCCACCCCGTCCACCTTTGTGACCCACTATTGTTTGGACCTCAGGGCTAAGAAGGAAGCAAGATTTGGGAGAGCTATGCTAACTTCGTTGCTGGAGTGACGGCCCACCGTCCGGTAAGTGAGCTTGCTAGTCACCCAGTTGTGTGGATTCACAGAGGCCACGTAGAAGAAAGAGAGGTTACCTACCTGTAACCATGGTTCTTCTAGTGGTCCTCTGTGAATCCACACATCCCGCCCGAACTCCCCACTGTCCATCACTCATAGTCTTAGCTTACAGGGCTTTGACAGCGGCGGATATTGGAACTAAGGTGCATGGGCGGGCGGAGCATGCGTGGTAGGAGACAACGTGCTACTAATGTTTCTTATTTTAAGCTCTAGAATATTCCGAGGATCCAGCGCAAGCGCAGTTTAAACCCAGTTGTGTGGATTCACAGAGGACCACTAGAAGAACCATGGTTACAGGTAGGTAACCTATCTTCTCCAAGAACTCAAGAGCTGGACCTGTGGCCCCAACCTCAGCATGGACATTTAAGTCACCCAGAACAATTAGTCTGGGGGACCTCAGTGCCGCCACCGAGATGAAGTCCACCAGCTCCGGAAAGGAGAGCGCTGGGTCGCGGGGAACACGGTAAACCAGCAACATCCCAAATCCATCCCTGGTCCCCACCGACACGTGAAGGGCCTCAAGGCCTGGGATGCTCAAGGCAGAGAGCCTAACAGCCTCTAATGTGTTTTTATAAATAATGGCAACTCCCCCTCCCCAACCCTCCAGTCTACCTTGGTGCTGGATGGAATATCTGGTTGGGCAAATTAATGAGAGGGCTACACCACCCTCTGTGCCCACCCAGGCCTCAGTAATATAGGCCAGATCTGCTATTTCATCCAAGATCAAGTCTTGGATTAGCTGGGCCTTATTTAAAGCAGATCTGGCATTTAACAGCATCAAGGATAGAGTGGAGGGTTGGTTGAGCAAGTTACCTCGATTCTGGTCACTGGCAACAGAGCTAGAACAAGGGACAGCTTTCAACTATCACTAACCAAAGAGAAGCCAAAATAAAAACATACCTGCATTGCTCTTCTCAGCTGTGTAGATATTACTTGTTTTTAGAGGACCTTCTGTACAATACATTCTCAGATACTGTTGGTAAAATTGTTGCTTTTGTGATTTAGTTTTCATTTGCAGATGGGCCTAAGTGATATGACACTGATAAAATATTTATAACTTCTCTTCCCTATGGATTTCAGAGGACTTCACATTAGTATAATTCAAATAAAGCAGATGACAGGGTAGTGATAATGTGCTTTGATTAAGTATAGTTAGTTAATCTGTTGTTTCAGAACTACAAAAAAAATTGCCATACATGTTTTTAATTTGTTTATTTAGCTAGTCAGTGTGTGTTGAAGGAATACCAAATTTGCTGTATTGTAGCTGGGCCCTTGTACATGAATATATACTGTAAATGTTTTCAGATGAGTCTTTTATTGTGCAATTGTCCTGTCTCATTCACTGAATTTTACATGGAGCAACAAACTTGCAACAGACTTCTACCACATGTTCTCCTTTTTATTCGACATTTTAAAAATAACCTGATAAGGGGGAAAAACAGAATAGCTGCAAATTTCTTCTGATCCGTACAACTCAGAACTTCCCATTTGAACTCAATTTATTAGTTTTTTTCTCTTTGTCTCCTTCCATGCTTTAGATTCATTTTTAATTAGTTGCGGATTCTTGTATAGAAATGATCAGTTGTGAGTTCGCATTCACACAAAAGCTTCATTTTGTGTGAATGTCCAAATGTCCAGAACATATGCATACACCTTCAGTTTTCCGTCTCAGAAAATTACTGCATCACTTTGCATTATTGCCTTTTTAACTTTGTGAGAGTAGCATTAGATTTTTGTCTGCCAATAAATCTGCACATAACTGAGTGTGGCAAATGATGTAAACAATCTCCATAGCATGGTGGCCTTCCATGAATAAGTGCAGGAAGAAATTAATCCTAAACATTCTCCATAACCTTGAACACACTTTCCACCTTTAATTCTGTGGATGTCAGCATCACACTGAAGACTGTGCGATGTGTAGTCCCAAGTATACAGTGGGAAAAGAATCACCTCAAGAAATTTGGAGACATCAGCATACCCATATGAAGTGTGAATCACCAAATACACAAGCTGTATGGCTGTTTCAAAATTAATTTCATACAGTTTCCATAATAGAAATGTGATGTGAACAAAAAAAGACATGTTTTTTAAAATAGTCTAGACATTATACAAGACATTGTAACTCACAGTATAAGGCACAGCTGGACAGATGTGATGGGGATACCTCTGCACACACTGATATGTGGTTTTGGTTCTTCAGATTGATTGAATGTTAAGCACTTTTCTTTGTCCTCTGTGGTCCCAGAAGTAATGTAGAATGCAATATCTCCAGGGAGAACTATAATTGTTCCTTTAAAGAAAGAAAAAAGAAAGAAAGAAAAGAAAAAGATCAATGTGAAGGAGACCAGCTGAGTGTGCCGTCCTCCGAGGAGAACAGAGAAGAGTTAGAGACTAATTGTGCTGTAGGAGAGTTGATTCAGTTAGAGGAGGAAGAAGTGGGATGGAATAAAGCAGTGGAAATCTTCCTGGCAGAGACTAGACAAACCAGAAGAGGGGAGGAGCTAGATTTGTGGAGATGGGACGAGAATATAAAGGAGGAGGAAGTAGAGAGAGGGGAGGAGAGACATGAGATAGTGAAGGAAGAGAAAGGTACTCAGACAGAAAGAAAAGGTTGCCAAAGGTATGAACCGGTGGAGTTGGTTCGTGAGTTTCCTAACCTCAGAACCGGAGGGGGCCTATTACCTAATCCTGTCAATTTGGGAGAGAGAGATAAACCCAGAGTAAAGACAGGATGGACTATAGTGGCGGTGCCTCGTTCCCAGGATACGGAGAAGAAGGTAACGTACGTTGGTACCACCAGTTACCTACCATATCTGGAGGGGAACTACGTGAAGCATCCTTGTTGCGGGACGATTTGTGCAGCTTTGAGCTTCCCCACTTGGGGTCAGACCACTCAAAATCCCCATGGGATAAAAGAGAAATGAAGAGTGTAAAGAATGTGAAAGAGATGAATATAAAGAGTTATAAATTACTGCCAGAGTTGAGTTTATTAGACCCCTTTTGTGTTGATAATCCTGAAGTTAATAAGAATAAAGACGACATGTTTATACTTTCATCTTCGTCTCCGTCTCTTCTTCCCGCGGAAAAGAAAGACCCGCCTCTAACAGAAAAAGAATCCAATCACAAATAAGAATAATAATTATTCATTGATTATGTATAAATGTGCTTAGAATGACATTCTTTTGAGTTGCCATTTTACAAAGAAATGAACTATTTATAGTCAAGGATGAAAGATTGACTGGGAAAGATGGATTGGGAAAGCTGAATATGAACTAATAAATCAGGAACTAATGGAGACTGTTTATTTCTCTTAGCTGTTTTGTAATGAAGGCTGCTGTTCTGATGAATAAGCATTAGTAGTGACATATGAAATTGCACATTGCTAGGAAGATAAGTGACTTGCCAAGATTCTTGTCATTTTCTCATGCTAGAAAGAATGTTTTATTAAAAGAATCATGTTCTTGTGTAGTTAAGTAGTATGTGCTATTGATAGTGACACCTTATTCCTGTTTGAAGCACTACAGTGTCTATAAAATGACCAGAACATCGCTTTTATAATGATTCATGCTATCATACTTTTTCAGTAGCAGTATTTTTTTAATTATACTGACAACATTCTGTCATTAATAATAAGCAGAAACTTGCAAGGAATAAATTGTTAATTTATTTCATTATTAAGTTCTTTTTTAAAAGGTACATTTAAAATGTCCTTGTTGAGATGTGTAAATTATCTTCCAGAAAGCAGGTTAACCATGGGCTAAATCCAACTTGAGTAGGACCATCTAAGATTAATTAAACTGCTTAGTAACTGGTAACCAAAGTTTTTTTCAATGGGTCAACTCTAGGGAACATTAATGTTTGATTTAGCCTAGGATGAGCAAGCTTCAAATATTGTTGGACTACAACTTCCAGCATTGTTAACCATTGGACTTGTTGGCTATGCTAGCCACGGCTGGTGGGAGCTGCTGTCCAACAACATTGGGCGGGCTTGCACTTTGCTTATCCCTGGTTTGGCTTTATGTCTTTACAACTTTGGCTGGTTTGATGAATGTTTGCTCCAAAAGTATACATGCTGTAAACTTCAATGGGTAGTTCAGGAATCTTTGTGGATAATATTGCCACCCCCAAGGATGAAGGAAAGCTATAAGTGGGTAGAGTGATGGGCAAGGACTTAGAAGACCTGGGTTTGAATCTCTGCTCATCGATGGAAACTAATGGGGTAGTGGGCTGGCATTGGTAAAACTGCAGCTTAAATATTTCACTTACCTTGAAAACCCTGTTAGAGTCACTGTACGTCAGATGCAACTTGACGGCACACAAAACACACAACAGCAGTAATACAGGTTGAACACAGACTATCTTTTCCTCAAGAAGTCACTGGCCTGTTGTATGTTCTGACCTTAAAGAACAAGATGAGGGAATGGAACACAGAAAAATCTACTTTAGATTCTATTGGAATTTAATAGTCCAAGATTTTTGTAACCCATTTCCAGAATGTTTTGTTCCCCCTATCTTGAGTTGTGCATAAGAGTCAGATGAAGAAGCTAGTTGAGTATAGATGTGTATAGATATATGGCAGTTGATTTTGGCTTTGTGAAAAGATTTACAGAATATTTTGAAGTGCTCATCTAATTTATTCAGTGGTATGCTTTTGTTTAAAAGACATTTTCCTTCTGAATCTATTTGAATAGCTGCATTGAGAAGCGTTGATGCACCTGCGCCTATCAATATTTCTTAATGTTTTTAACACAAATAACACAATCTATACAAAATGGCAAAGGTTGCTGCTTTCCTGTATAGCACTCCCTTTCTTGTTCTTGCTATGAGATGCAGAATCCTGAACAACTTGAACATTTACCACCAAGGCTGAGAGAGCCTGAACCAACAAAAATTAATAATGTAATTAAGTGGGGTTTTTTTAGCACTATTTATTGCTACTGCATCTAAAGTCAGAATAGCCATGATGACATTCTGTCTCTAGCAAGAGAGGAACAAAGAGTAGGGGGGAAAAACCCCAGCAACTAATCAGGAATATTTTTCCTGATCACATTTTTTAAAATGTGAAGGCTTTCCAGTCACCCAGAGGCAGTAGTTTAGCTGAATGCATATGAGAACAGAAATTAGCAGTATTAATACTGCCCAAGCATTAATTAAGTTAACAAGGGAAGCAGTTGCATCTTTGGAAATTGCAACAAAGTTTAAGAAGTACAACTAAAATATGAGAGGGTACCCCCCAAAAAACCAACAACACACATCTTGGTATTAAGCCTAAATGCTAAAAATACAATCCTTGTTTGAAATGAGATTTTCACTGTTACTGATCAGGATTGGTGTCTGTGTCATGCACATGCAATTTTGGTATTAGAATGTTAATAATCATCCACATTTGCAAATGAAATTTTTGTATGTTTGAGATGACAGATACAAAAAGTTAATCTGCTAGAACATATTCACATCGGGTTGGTGGATTTCCAAATTCAATGTCAAGATTTCTGTAAGTGTAACTAAGAAACAGGATTTTGGTCACAGCATCTTTGTTGGCGGTGGCAATTATCTGAAAATAAAAACAAATGGGGCAGCTTCAGACATATTAATGTCTGAGAGAGACTGTGGAGTAACACCTTATTTGGGCGATGGATTGATCCAGAGGTCTCAGTGAGAGTTGATTGGGAGTGAGACCTGATTTCTTTTAGAGAAACTTCTGGGCAGAGTTAGTCTCTTCCAGCAGTGCCCTCTAGAATATTTAGTTCAGCAATGAGGTGGGAGGAAGGTTGTGCTTCTGGTGTAAGTCTCCTTCCTTAGGTTTCATGTTCTCTCTTGAAGCCTTCTGTTCATTTGATTGCTAGTCTGAAGTATTTGTATCGTGCGATGGAGTCTTTGTACAGATTAGGAATTCTGTTGATCTATTTTCCACATCACTGTGCCCATACCACTGCAGCCCAGGCTTTTAGCTGAGTTGATGGAGGTGGAATTGGTTGTTCTGGAAGATCTCAGAATCACTTGTAATATCCTTTAGGAAGGACTGCCTGGGTTAGGTATGAGTGATACTGTTCTTAAATTTTGTGCTTATCTGACGGTTGTTTTTCTGAGAGGCTTTGTGGCAGTATTCCTGGCCAGCTTTGATGTTATATGGTTTTTCCATGTGTATGAAACTGTTGAATGAAGGTGGTCTGACAATATGCATTAAACTAGGATTAGTATAAAATGACAGTTGATTCTTTCTCTTTATTATTATTCTTGGTCTTGCTGCATGTATATACGTATTATCTGTTTGTACTTATTTTCCCTCCTCCGCACCCTCAATATATCTTGAATCTTATTGTGATGATAACTCAATTTTTCTTCTACTCTCTATCCACTTGACTTAGAATTCTGTCATCAATATTTTTACATTGTTGTTGCTCATTGCCCAAGTTTTATCCTTTGTGATGACGAAGCAAGCACTTAGTAGCAGCCATGCCACATTTCATCTGGAAGGAAGCAGGTTTCTTTCCTCTTTCTGTAATTTTTTTCCTTCAAATTTTGATGTCAGCTTTAAGGAATATAAGACTGTGACTTGAAACATGCTGTCACAAAATGCTAAGGTGGTAAGACATTGGTTATAATCTAGGCCTGGGAACGATAATGTTCAGTTCAATACAATATATTATGTCCCTCCTAAATTCTGCCTTTTAAGTTTGGGGCATAGGTTGGGTCATAGACAAAGCATTTTGTGTGATGTTTAGGAGAACATCTTATATTTGGGATACATTTTTAAGTCTGATAGAAGTGAGTGCAGTACCTAGAAAAGCAAATTAAAATTAAGGCTCAGCCTTTAGGTTTACGTGTAAGGTTCTTTTCAGCTATATATGTCCCAAAAAGCATTGGAAGTACATAAGTTAAAACAGGGAAGCAATTCTGCAGACATTCTGCAGTCTTCCTTACTTCAGTTATTTTCAGCGTACAGGAACATCTTGATTTCATAGGTATTAAGAAGTGTGCATATTTGTGCTTTTGGACTATAAGTCACAGAATTCCCCAGGCAGCATGGTGTACCTCTAGTATAAAGGCTACCTTTGCATGTCAACTTCTACTGATTTTCAGTGTGTGAAATGATGAACTTTTCCTTTGAAACTACTGGAACTCAGATTTTTTACAGCACATACAAACCATGCAGAATTGTTCAACATGTATTCTTGGATCATTCTATATGATCATAATGTTCATGTTTATGAAGTAAAAGGGAACTTTGTAGTGATTTTTAAAAAATCCATTGTTTTACATGGTAAGTGAAAGTGCATATTATGAGAGTAGACTTAGAAGGCAGAACATACTATTTAATCCTGACTATGCAGAGGAACTTGTGATGCCATACAATATAAATAAGATGTGTTTTTAGAGATATTTATTTCTTTATTCATTTGTTTGTAATATGTATGTCCCACCTTTTTTCCAGGGGGCTCAAAATGACAAATATAGCAATCCTTCTTCCAATCTCTATCTTCATGACAACTTGTGAAGTAGGTGAAAGTGTAGAGAAGTGACAGGTCAAAGGTTATCCAGTGATGTTTACAATTTATGAGAGAACAGAACATAGACCATCCAAGTCCTGGACCTTATGCCACATAAAAACTGAGACCCTGTAATTAAGAGCTAATGCCTAGATTGACTCTTTCCATGTTTCCCCCTTTTGTGTTGTGCCCATTAGATTGTAAGTCTAAGGACTGAGACTGTCCTGTTGTTATCTCTGTAAACCATTTTGGAAGCCTTGTTTGGTTAAAGAGTAAAAATGCTTCAGATAAATAATTAAACTAAATGTGAACTGCTCTGGAAATAAATATTAATGAAAAGTATTTGCATTTATTAAAGAAAGCCACAGTTAAATGACTCCACCCACTTCTGGTGTTGGTTGAGTTACATTTTATATAGTTATAGAATTCCCTGTAAATTAATTTGTGTAGAGGGAGATGTAGAGTTAAATTTAAAAAATTAAAATGTTTTTGGAGATGAACCAGGGAATTAAGAAGGTTTTTTTTTAAACTCAAACAGATATTAAAGCTTCAAAATGGTCTTGTTTTTAATGTTCTGGATTGTTCAGCCCCAAAAGTAATTGGCATGTTTTCCCCAAATGTCAACATCTCTGGTTTCTGTAGGAACTCATGAGTTGTCAACACTTTTTGTTACAAAACATCTGTGTACCAGGAATCCAAAGGCGAAGTTCAGGCATGATATCTACTGCTGAGTGCAGTGACTGAAAAAGGCTTAATTATTACAGGATTGATAGCTTTGCTTCAGAGTATGACATCCCTAATACAGTCTATTGTTAGGTGTGGCACAAAATAAGAATTTATTTTTGGATAGTTGAACTAGTTTAGGGAATTGAATTCAGTTGTCTTTGTAGCATTTGCTGAATGGAAAAAAGAAAATGTTTTTGAAACATATTTTGTACTGGTATTAAATTAATATATTTCTTCCTTTCTTCAGTTCTTTAAGTGTTCTCTAAATAGTTGAGTACTTGGACAGTTAAACAAAATTGAAAGATGCATTTTTGTGCAGAGGTGTTTGGGAGTCTTATATGCTGCCCTAAATGCATGGATGTTTCTTTTTGCAACATGAATGCAACGTGTCTGAAACATCACATTAATTAAAAACAAAAAACACACCCCAAACCATGTCTAACTGTTGTAATTAAAACTCAGGTTTTTGGATGAGTGTGTGTACTCTTGAGTTGTATGGAACTATGCATAATTTTTGCACACTGAAAATTTCCATGAAAGTTGACTTTTCAGGGCAGTCATATATCAACTTAACTTTGTCCAATACATGCTTTGCATTTTCTGTTCTCCAGGACAAACATGGCAATGGATAAAATCCCATTGCTTTGTTATTCATTAGAAGGCAACCAGCATGACTTTAACTCACTTCTAGCTGGCAAATAATGACTCAACATGGGGATTCTTTAGGGCAGGGGTCCTCAGCCCCCAGTCCGTGGCCTGTGCTGGTCCGTGGCCTGGGCTGGACCGGGCCACGGAGACAGATCTCCCACCCCCCTGGCACGCACTCACCCTGCACAGCCCCTTTGTGCCTGTGCGCAAGTGTGCGTGCGCCTGCGCGAGCATCCCCCACCCCTTCGCGCAAGTGCACACAAGTGCCCCCGAGCACCCCCTATACTTTGCACATGCACATGTGAGCATGCCCGCATGACCAGCCCCCCCGCTCCTTCGCGCATGCGCACGAGCGCAGGGGGGTGCTCCGCCTTCCCCAACCGGTCCGCGGTGTTAAAAAGGTTGGGGACCACTGCTTTAGGGGGTGCATGCTGGCTTGCAACATACTCAAGAATCCCAGTAGAGACTTGGTAATTGTTGACTAGAAGTAACTGAATGTTACACTGTTTGCCTTCCATATGTGAAACAAAGCAAGATGATTTCAATGATTATTGAACAAGCATTCATGTTTTGCGTTGTGGTGTGATTCAGTGATAACACATTCTGTTCTTTTATGCTGGGAACTGTAGCACTATTCAGTTGTTATTTCTCTGGTTCTTGGGAGCATGGTTAAAGAGGAGCGACTGCCCCCTCCTCTCTCCACAGTTGTTTTCTCCATGTGGAGAGTGACATGTCTGCTCATGTGTATGCTCTCCATATGAGCAAGAACCCCAGTTTTCCAAGTTTCTTGTTCATGTGAAGACCTTAAATGCAAGCTAGCCTCTTCTTTTCAGACATGCCTCCATTATGAAGAGAGGGGTTACTTTTCTCTCTCCGTGTGTGTGGTTGAGAATCTAATAGATAATTACTAACTAGGCTCATATCTTAAGATGGAGCAAGAAAAAAAATGTTTTTATGAGTAAGAAATCCTAAAACTGCAGTTTGCATATCTGATTTAATACCTCACTAATGGACAGTGCAAATATTAGTGAGTTCGATCTCTTAGAACAAATCCCAAAAAAGTCAGAGGCTTGTGTGACTGAAAAGGAGCTGTGGGACTGAAAATTCCAAGTATATGCCTTGTTGTATTCTCGATATGCCTTGTTGCTGAGTGTTTTGGAAGGCTCTTTTATATGGTATGTCAGCTGCTGTTCCTCCTGGCATAAACAACTCACTGATTACAAATGTTGTTTGAAGCTAGGCAAGTGCTATTGGAAATCAGGATGGGCAGCATCTGGCCTATGGGCTGCATGTAGCTTCATAACCCATTTTTACACATCTGAGGTCCCTCACACACCAAAAGTATTTTCTTAAGAGAACAAGATTACACACCTGGAAGCCTCCAGAAATGTCTAGTCCTCTTTAAAACAAGATGGCATACCATACGTGTACCTTGTTTTGATTTCTAAAAAGATAGTTTTTTAAAAAAATATAGCAGATGGTGTGGGAGAAATTGACCCCAGGATTTGAAATTATGCATTCTTGATCCTGTGTACAGAACAGAAATAATATAGAGATCAGCAGATTACTGGGAACAGATAAATTCCTTTTTAGTACTTGTTGAATATGAGGATAGATTTTAGAATAATGTTATCAGAAAGACATAGGAAGAAACAAAGTAGGATTTTCTTTTCTGGACATATATGGCTGCCACATTATTTTGTTGCCATACTTGCTAAAATCTATTATACTGTGAATAACAGTGGTCCTTTGCATCCAAGCAACA
Organism: Intellagama lesueurii; assembly: GCA_037013535.1. Taxonomy (NCBI): domain Eukaryota; kingdom Metazoa; phylum Chordata; class Lepidosauria; order Squamata; family Agamidae; genus Intellagama; species Intellagama lesueurii. The sequence continues at coordinate 91,750,892 of JBAJHW010000001.1, forward strand.
CTGAATCTTGTTCTCTGTCTCTATATGTTCAAATACAAAGATACAAACACTTAAAAAATTATAGCCTGCTTTTCCTTATAAAACAAACTGAAAGTAGATTACTAAAATCTTAACTGTGTTCCATTTCAAAATTCAAGAGAATGTACTTGAGAACTTGTTTCAAACAGATTCTACTATAGCATGCATGTACCTTTGCTAATTCTACTACAGAACAGGGAAAAAAACGGCTTGAAAAGATTACCAATTGCTGACTGCTGACACATTATTTTCTGTATGTGGATTTCAGTAGTGTGTTGAATAATAATGGTATGCGGCTTTAGAAGCAAGGTTACTAGAGTTATTAATTTATATAATATCTTTAATATGTCAGAATTTGATTAAGATAACTGACTCCCCAAGGAGTCCCACATTTATAGGCCTTCCAGGCAAAGGAAATAGATTCTATGATTTATCATAGCTGACATTATCCCAGTAAAGGGTTAATCCCAGAATGAAACCAGACAACCAGTAACAAGCTCTTGTAACTCATCTGGGTATCTCATTATGTCTTCATTGTTGCAGTTATTGCAGGCCGCTCCAGAACTTGTTAATTCTGCACAAGTTCTATTTACATCATCAGAGTAGACTTCGGTCTAGATGGGTGGGGTATAAATTTAATAAATAAAATAATAAATAAATAAATAATTTCTAGGCTCCATATGAAAAATACAAAATTCAAAAGTATTACAGACATGCAACTTTTGAGAAGTCACAAGAATGTTGCTTTATCTTGCAAACATCATCCATACAGCTATGAACAAAACTGTAGACACAAATACTTTACAGACTCAGTGTCTGAATTAAAGTTGACTGTCTGCTTATCTGTCGCAATATGGTTCTGTGCATATGAACTTGTTCTTCACCACCAATTCACAATGTCAGTGTCTTTTCAGCTTTTCATGTAGCTGCTGCAGTGAGAAGTTCTTCTCTCTGAACTTTCTTCATCTGTTTTATAACAATTAACCCCTTTCACAGGTTGAGGTACACATACATGCTCCTCTTTCTTCTTTTAGAGGGCTTAACCAATTCCTTCCATCAGGACAGGACTTACACTTGTCTTCAGTGACAAGTTCATAACTTATTTTTCCTTCCCAGAATTTCCTTTATCGGGTTAATTACATAAGCAGACATCTGGAAGTCAAGTCATGGCAACTGGACTTCTTTCTTGTTAGGTTGAAATGTTTCACTACTTATCCAAGCAGCTTCTTCAGTCTGAGGACAGTTGGTAGGAGATCCCTGATATATCCTCCACATTGGTTTCACTTCCCCAGGTCTGAATAGGCTCGTTAGAAGGACAAAGGACTGGGGGTGAGGGATAATCTGAAGAAGCTGTTTGGATAAGTATCCAAACGTTTCAACCCAACAGGAAAGGAGTCCAGTTGCCATGACTCAACTTCCAGATAACCACACCTGGATGACTGAGAATCTTCACAGATACATAAGCAAACCTTCTCCTTTTCATGTGAACATTTTTCTCCTTTCCGTGGGAGTTAACACATGGAACGTGAGGTTAATCTTATTTCTGAATTTAGCAGGCTCAGAAAAATCTTTTAAGACCAGAAATTAGGCATATTGGTTTTCTGGATCTCTTATCTTCGTCTTATCTGATTATCTGATTCTCAGGGGTGGCTTGCCACAATGTCAGAATGTGATTAGGATAACTGACTCTGGTCTGAGTCTGGTCCCAGAAATCTCAGAAATCCTGAGAATCTTTACTGAAAGTACTCAGGGCTGGGACAAACACAACTGCTTTTGTAATAAATAATATGCCTTACAAAATTGTATCCTAATTCCCTGGGGATACGTTGCAAAATGCCACTCATTCTGGCGGACTGTCACTCCATTCCTGTCTTTAAAGCAAGCCTGTTTTTTTATTCTTCTTTTGACTGCTTCCATGACATTTCATTGCCCTCCAAACATTTCCTTTCTTACATGAAGCTGCAACAATGCATCTACTTTGAAATGCTCTTGCTGGTATGCCTGTTCCATGCACGCTTAGTTTATAACCAAACTATAACAAAAACACTGTTTCTCTCTTTTGAAAGGCCTTCCTGGAGGGAAAAACTCAGAAGCTGGGGACAGAATGACAGCATTGATGATTGCCATGATGGAGGCAATGAACCAAGTTTTTGGTTTCTGCCCAGGACATACTGGGCAGGTCCTGTGTGGAAACCCAAACTGATCATTCACCTTTAAGGTGAATCCAGGCTGTTGCTTTGCATTTGCAAAGACTGAAAGATTTGGGCATGTTTAGTCTTTGGAAAAGAAGGATTCTATACACAGGGGTGACATGGATCTCCACGGTTAGTGAACAAAATCAAGAAGTCAACCAATTAAGTGATCCTGTACTAGTCCAGGTAGTCTCTGAATATGTAATTCATAGTGCTGGAAGATGAGGGAGATGTTAAGTATACCAAAGGGCATGATGTTGTACTCCTAATATCCATACTGACTTAGGAAGGCAGTCTTCCTCTTGTCTCCAGTACTTATTTGGGCCGGGTTATATGCCCCTTGCAGGTCTAAGTTGGTAAAAATGGTTGCCTTTTGGAGTTCTTGCAAGAGCTCAGTAATGAGAAGCAAGGGGAAATTGTTTTAGATGGATATGTAGTTCAAGGTCATCTCCCCTGACTTCTTTTTCACAAAGACTCCAGGGGCCTCTGAAAGAGAAGTGGGTGGCCAGATGAAGTCCTGCCACAGAGTTTTCTCCAAAAAGTCCCAGACTCAAAAAAGTCAACTTCGGACAAGGGATGAATATACCCAGTTGGCATTGGCATGCCTAGCATTAGCTCAATTGCAGAGTCATAGAATAATGGTTTTGGAAGGGGCCTATAAGGCCATCAAGTCCAATCCCCTGCTCAGTACAAAAATCCAAATAAAGTATACCTGACAGAAGGTTGTCCAATTTTTCTCTTTATATCCAGTGTTGGAATACTCACCACCTCCCAAGGTAATTGTTTCCTTTATCACTGGTGTGGTAGGTGATTGGCCTCCTTTTGATTGAAAATGTCCTGGAAAATGATTGTAGATAGTAGGGAAATCAGTTAAATTAACAGACAGTTCAAGTTGCATAGTGGCATTTACCAGTTCTGGCTAGCAATGTTTGTGGCAGTAGTTGGATGAAAAAAGTAGCTTCCTCTGTGAGCATGAGATGCAAGGATCATAGAGGGTGAGCTATGCTATTCCCAGTATTAGCAGGTAAATTGTTGTTGTTTAGTCACTTAGTCATGTCCGACTCTTCATGACCCCATGTAAATAGGTATGAATATTAAGTAAAATTGCCCCTAGACCTCTAGAGTTAATTACTTGGTCTCCAGGGAGACTGAGACTGAAGTAAGGGATTGGTCATGGATGGTTTCCACTGAGAGAGATGTCTTCACAGGCCGAATAGGTGTTTAGTGTTGCTGCACTAAGTTTATGAAGTTTTTGGATACTTCAGAGTCTTCTCATAGCCATGGTCTGCGGAGTCCAGAAGTGTGGGACCCCCAAAGTCATGTTCATGAGCAAATGAGTAGCAGAAGGACCCTTCTGGAGCCTTAGATTCTGTCGGGTGCCTCTGCCTCAATCCTTGAACCTTGTCTAGGACTGAGGGATGTCATTTCCGAAATGTAGAGTTTAGTGGTATTTGGCAGATCAGCACCTGGCATAGTAGCCAGACAAGTCACAATAGACATACAGACCTATTCTTTTATGTTGTTCTTTGATTATCATCAGCAGTGGTCAGGAACCTCACAACAGCATGGATTCCCTAGTTATAGGGGCCTTCATTGCCTTTGGCTGCTGGCTTTGGGAGTGCCTCTCCAGCCACCTGTCTCTCCAAAGGCACAGCTGGATTAAGTCTTGCATAGTCTGGGGCCAGTCCAGCTGATCCAGCACCTCATCAGCCAACCTCTCCTGGAATTGGTCCATCAAAGCAGATTTGTTCCAACTGATGCCCTATGCTAGGAACTGAAATGAGCTGGCATAGGAGATAGCTGTTTTCCTCCCTTGCTGCAGGCACCAGATCTGAAGGTTTGCTATCTCAGCCTTCTAGGAGTCTTTGTAAGTGGCTTTTAGTTGGGCTTCAAAGCCAGAACAAGGGAAAGATAAGGTGTAACCCACTTGGCAGCAGAATCTACAACCAAACTGCTCACAAAACCCTGCTTAGTCTGCTTGTCTAGAAAGTCCTCTGGGCAGAACTGCATATATAACTTGCAGTGAGCTTGCAATGCTAGGAACCAATCTGAGGAGCTAACAAAGCCATCACTTGTGCCTTGGAGGAGTAGACAGAGTATTTGGTGTTGCCTGCAGGTTATTTACCTGAACCGGTAGATTAGCTACTGCAACAGTCAGCTGGGCAGCCTAGTCCAGAAAGGACTGGTTCTACAGTATAAGGGCTTCCATGTTACCAAGTAAAGGTGTGATACAAGCTGTAATACTGGTAGGTGTCAAGTGCTGGGGCTGCGTTGTCTAAGCCGGTCCTTTTCCAAGGGTGGGGCAATCATTCACTGTTTGTGGGCCAGGCTGAAATCAATCCAGTAAATCGATCACCTTAATAACAGGGAGCAGGCAGAGGCATGGTTGTCAGAGGTTCCGAGAAGTCCTGGCAGGCAGAAGCAAGTAGCAGGCAAGAACTGACTTTGAAAGTTGTTTACCACAAAAGCCTATCTACTGAATTTTTACCTCTCAGCATGCCTCTCCTCAGCATCTGTTCCTAATTACTATTCAAGGAGCCTTGAAATGCTGGCTCTTCTTCTTTTCTACTGTCTTCATCTTATACTGTTGTTTTGGGCAAATAGGCCTCACATCTGTCAATCTCTCTTCATTCTCTTAAGTCAACTGCTCATCTTCCTGAAGCTTCTAGTTGGGTCCTAACAGCTAGACCAGTTAGTTCCCCTTCTACCCTGGCCTCCTCTGGCTGCAAGAGATCGTCTTCCCCTTCTGAAGATTATTTGGTAAAGTGAGGCATGACACCATGCTAGAAAATAAATGATTGTGTTCCATTGGGCGTATGACACAATTACATGATGCCTCAATAAGGAACTTCCATGGAAATTTGGGGCAGTCAAAAATTAGACAGACTTCTAAAGTTTTTTGATCTCAATTTAAATCAAATTGCAGGGCTTCTAAAACTTCACCTCAGAGTTTTAAAGATAAAAAAGAAGTGGTTCTCCTACCATTAATGGTATGCTCACGACTTTGATACTCTTATCTCTAATGGCAGTGGACTAATAAGGATTTTGCAGCTAAATTTACCTTGAATTTCCTGGATTGAAATGGCAAAACAAACATCTACAGCAGTACTAGTATCCAAATATTTCTGGATCCAAGTTGCCATTCAGCTTTCTAGATGAAGCCCAACCTTTAGCTCACAAAGTTCTGAGTGCTGCAAATAAACAGCAATTAATTTATTTTTTATCAAGATCCAACTGCCTGCTTCCACAGCTGTGTCACAGCTTTGATGCTTATCTCTGCATTACTGGCATGTTAATTCTTAGCAATATCTACTGCAGAACAGAGGAAATAGGTATGTTCATTGTTTGGGAAACTTGTTTTTAAACTATCCTTTTTAAACTAACATGGAGAGTGACTTATTTTTCACTCAATTTTAATTGGGCCTGAGTTTGGCTACTATTTTGCTGCTGTTTAGTTTGGCTGAGGGTCACAAAGTAACTACAGGATACAGCTTAGAGAAGACCTTTGTAAAAAAATATTGAAATAAGGTGTTGTTGTTCTTTAAGATATAGATTTGACCAGTTTTGCTGTAAAGTGAAGACTTTAGAAAGCATAATGAAAAGAAAAATAGAAAACACAGTTGTGAACAATATTGTAATATAGTTAGAAATTCATAATGTATTACCAAATTTAATGACGTATGATAGCACCATTCCTGTGTACTTAGATAGTCCCTTGCTTACAACTTAAAGTCACCTGTAAACTTTGTTCATTGTATGAAAGGAACAGTGATCATAGCTGCAGCTTTATTGCCTGTATCATTAGCCAGGAAGCAGTTTGACTTCATTTCTGTATATTTTTATAAAGAAAAAGGCATGAGAAATAAATCTTTTCATAGTGCTTTCTGTCAAGATACTGTAGTCAGACATATAATATTAAAGCTGGAAATAATTTTGGCAGTAGCTTACTTTCTAATGTCAAGACTCTACTTCATTTAATTCTCAGCTTGTATTAGAAAGGGTAGTATTAATACTTATATAAAGTTTTGCCAGCATGTGGCTCTGTTGCCGCATACAAATATTTGATGCATTTCCCTCCTGAAACAGCAGTGGAAGCTCTGCTAAACTGAGCATATACACTTCAAAATCAAAGTATCATTCTTTGTTATCTATGTCAGCTATTTAAATGTAGTTAGTCAATGATGGTGGTGGTATAGGCAACATTTATTTATCTAATTAAGTAGAAATTGTTGGCAGTGTAAATCTTTCTACAAGTATATATTTGTGTACCTACTCTTATCTCTTCAGTCTTTACAGATTCAGTGGAAATTTTGGAGTTACCAAAGGCTAGATTATGTTTTGCTTCATCATACCACATCAAAGAGTTGGCTTAGGTGATGAGATACTGTTATAAAATGTTATAAATGATAGTGTTCAACAACACATTTTCCTGTTGGAAACAGAAAGAGTTTATTCAGGCACTGTTGCAAATGACAGGTGTGCCAGTTACTACATGTACTGCTGTACTCAGCTTGCAGAGAGCTCTACAATCTTACATTCATTGTCAGAACAACTACTGTATGTGAGAAAAGTCACTCTTTATATTTATAGATGTGACGCTGCCATTTGGTGGCTTACTCAGTGTCAGAGAGTATGTGGATGTGAGAGATAATCCTTATGTGAGATCCAAACTGTAGCATGCTTCTTCTGGACTCTTGTCACAAAGGAGACCAGAGCATAGAAGCAGGAGCCTGCCAGTTTTTTGGAGGGATGTCCATCTGCAGACATCACTAGGATCCCATTTTTAATCAAAGACACTCTTTACTGAGCCCATAAACTTGCAGTGCCCAGCATTTAATAAAGGAGTAAAAAGAAAATAAACAGTGGAAATTTCCTGAGGAAAAGAATAGATGAATGGGAAATAGCAAGAAACCTTTAGAGTTTGCATTCCCAACAGTGCTCAGTAGGGCATAGACAACTGAGGAATTTAAGGAGGGGGCATTATGTTACTGCTAGGCCAACATAAACCTGTTTCAAATCATTTACCTGGACTCTCTGCACAAGATCTGAAAGTTGCGATTCTGGAGAAGAAAAATTACAGAACTTCAGACAGGGACTTCAGAGCTACCCCTTTCAGCAGTAGCATTCTGCCCACCTCCAAAACCTATGAAAAGGTTCTATGATCCTATGAAGAGGTTCCTGAGGCGATGCAAGGGGTTGTTATCAAAAGGAAATAATGTCCTCTGTTGGAGGTAGATGGAGCTAACATTCCCTCTTGAAAGTGTGCTTTCCAGTTGCACCCAGATGCTGGTTTTGAATCTTACCTTGCATTCCAAATCTGTCCATTCCTCTCTCTGCTAGGTTGTTCAACCCACTTGCATTTACATGTGTTGTCTTTGATAGGGACAAGCATGGATCCCTCTCTGCTGAAAGGTGTACTAAAATGGTATGAAGATGGAGATATTTGTTTACGAATATGAATATCCCCATCCCAGGTGCACCTAATGTGGGTCTGGCCCTTGGAACCGGCCTGCCAACTCACGTGTCACCGCACCACCAGCATCCCACTCTTCCCACCAGTTGCAGAAGTAACTCCACCATCTCCCTGCATGACTGGCCACTGAGTGGCTGTGCAGGGAGACTTGTCCTCTCGCTTCCTGCCTGGAGTGGCCAGCTGAGCCAGGAAATGGTGGAGCTACTTCCACAATTGGCAGGATGAATGGGACGCTGGAGGTGTGGCAGCACATGAGTGGATGGGCCGGTTCTGAGGGATGGACCCGAATTAGGTGCACCTGGTATGGGGATATTCGTATTTGTTTACAAATATGAATATCCAAATCTCTAGTAAGAACATAAATGATTATGGACTGCTATGTAAGAGTATTTAGTGTCTTACAAACTGAATCTGCGGGTTAGAGTTGGCTGCAGGAAGGTAGGTATTGAAATAATGGCATCTAGGCTTCATCATTTCAGGGAGGACCGATGTAACTGGAAAAACAACTGGCCAAAATTCCTTGACAATCCAGTACTTTGAGACTGTAACATGGCATTCTTTTTAACGCTTTTAACTCTTTTGGCATGCCCACTTTATTTTTAGTAGGTGCTAAGTCCTTTTGTCATAATTCTGTGTGCAATTTTAGGTTGTTCCTCTTGCTTTGGGTGGATAGAAAAACATAGCTTACTATGCCTAGAAAGGAAAATTTGGTTCCTGAATTCCTTTAGCATTCAACTACTAGCACAAAATGCAGTATACACCTTGTGTACTTGCAGACATGCTTAAAAGGGATCAGTCAGAGGGAGGAGGAGCTTGAAAGCACTTGTGTCAGTCTTCAACATATTTAAACTATACTGGAACCAGAATTCCCATTAATGGTGCTCCACTCATAGGATAGTTCCATTGGAGGAAGTGAGGAGTAGTTGCTTTTGTCGAGTTCTTCTTTCCCTTGCAGAAGCTTCTCCTGAAGTTCTTCTTCGTGGCCTCTGTGAATGCACAGAAATGGGTTGTTCTGTGCCTGCGCTGAATGTCTCGGAAGATTTTAGAGCTTAAAAGTACAAAGTTAATGGGACGTCCCCTGTGGAGCACATGCTCCGCCCACCTAAGATTCCCCTCAGTTCCTTTTTTCTGCCGTGCTGATCGGATCTCCAGAAGAATAGAGCGTGTTTCTGAGCGATTTTTAGCGACTATATTAGTATTTCCTCTTCTAATCAACACCTAAATTGATACCTTCCTATTTTCCAATCAACTAATCAACGTTCCCCTGTCAGTTCTGTTTCTTTGCCTTTTCCGCTTTTGGCTTCCCGCCCCTCCCCCATCTCTTCAACCGTCTCTCCCTCTGGTTTCCCGCTCTTTATGGCCTCAATAGCTCCTTTTAAAAGGTGTGTCGGCTGTTCAAATAAGATCCCATTATCTGATGGCCACGAATGCTGTTTATTCTGCTTGGGCGAGCAACACCCAACCCATTCTTGTGCGGCATGTAAAAAATTGACTAAGCCAGCACTTAAGCAAAGGCTCCAAAGGCTCCGATCTCACCTTTGGGAGACGGCCATGAACAAAAAAGGCTCACGCTCCGGTGTCAACTGGTAGCCTATCTCCCCACACTGGCCTCTCAATGGCTGATGCACCATCCAGCCAGGCCTCAGCCCATTCTAGCCCTGCATCAGGGCGGGCGATTGAAGTCTAACTTTCAGGATCGGACTCTCCTCAACACTCTCCCCGAAAACATCGGGAGAGGCAGGGGCACACTGGCCTCTCGGTGGCTGATGCACCATCCAGCCAGGCCTTGGCCCATTTTAGCCCTGCATCAGGGCGGGCGATTGAAATCCAACTTTCAGGATTGGACTCTCCTCAACACTTTCCCCGAAAACATCAGGAGAAATGGAAGCACACTGGCCTCTCAATGGCTGATGCACCATCCAGCCAGGCCTCGGCCCATTCTAGCCCTGCATCAGGGCGGGCGATTGAAATCCAACTTTCAGGATTGGACTCTCCTCAACACTCTCCCCGAAAACATCGGGAAAACGGAAGCATATTTCTCCTCCTCGATATATGCCTCCGTATGGAGAGTACTACCAGTTTACCAATTTCCCACAGTACCATCATTTTGACGTGGAGGAAGTTGTCCCGTATTGCGATCCATATCACATGGAAGCATACCAAGGACATTCATATTATCAAGAACCGAAGTGTGTGCGATACGCACTACGTTACCAACAAGGATATCCTCAATCGCCATCCCCGTCACCTCCACACCGCCAACACCACTCCCAACATCCGGTACTGGCCTCTCCTGCACCTCCTATTTCTAAACCGGCTCTGAAATATTCGACATCGTCACATACCGACCATTCCAAACGCCTCAGACAATCTTCTAAAACTCAACAACCTCTTCAGGTTACTACCCCATCCAACAACAGAACCGGAACCACATCATTCTCGGTCTTCCCTCTGAACTCAGCCCCCTTCTCCGACCCCAACTGTAACAAGACCCAGAATCACGTCATCATCTTCCACATCCTCTTCTGACCAAGAACTAGGATCCGAATCATCTGAAGAATCACCATCCAACCTCCCTACACCAACCTCAAATGCTATCGATAATCATCCTCCATCTCCTTCAGAGGATTTCACTTCTTATTCACAGATATCCAGAATGGCTAATTCCCTACAACTACATGTCGAAGAACCTCCATCACATGAGGCAGATCTAATCTTTGACGACATCAATCAAGAAAGGACACCTCCACTTAGTCTTACTTTTATTCCATCGATGCTCAAACTAATCAAGGAAGCATGGGACAAGCCACCATCTACACTACAAATCTCAAGACGGACTGAAAACCTGTACAAGATGCATGGAACGGACACCGAGTTTTTGGCCAAACATCCTACTCCCAATTCTATAATTGTTGAGTCCAACCAGTCCAGAGCCAGAAATAAGTCTTCAGTGGCCCCTACTATAAGGAGGGTCGGAAAATTGACATCATCAGTAGAAGAATTTATTCGCTCCAATCCTTTTCACTTAGAGTCGCCAACTATCAAGCGGCGATGGGCGCTTATCAGCGCCAACTTTGGAACAAAATTCTCCCGATACTGGAATCCGCACCTGAATCAATCAAAACTGAACTGATTAATGCCCATACCGAGGCCACCTCGCTGGCAAAACAACAAAGGATTGCGGCTAGACATGCGGCCGACGCGGCATCGAAGACCCTAGCATCCTCAATAGTGTTGCACTGACATGCCTGGCTTAGATCCACCGGACTGTCTGATGATGCCAAGTCAAGGATAGAAGACCTCCCTTCGACGGCACAGGTCTCTTTAATCAGAAAACAGACGAGACTATGGAAAACCTTTATAAAATATGGAAAATGGCAAGATCATACACCAACCAACAATCCTTTAGATACCAACAACCTCAATACAGACAGACTTGATTCTATCCACAATCATTTCAACAACAATCGTATCAGAGATTCCAGCCATATCGACAATTCAGATCACAACCAGTTGACAGGTCCTTTCAAGGTCCACCACCATCGACATCATCCTTTCGGAATCAAAATCAGTCCCATCGATGCCAGCCTTTTCGAAAACCCCAGCTAAAGGGGAGAATGGTTTGTTGTGATCGGTCTACAGGACGCTTACTTCTATATTTCGATCCATCCATCTCATCAAAAATTTCTCAGATTCCAATTCGACAACATCTACCAATTCTGTTCCCTACCATTCGGACTTTCCACGACGCCGAGGACTTTCACGAAGTGCATGGCACTAGTCGCAGCACATCTCCGCCTTCAGGGTATAAACATCTACCCATACATAGACGACTGGCTGATAGTTGCGACATCGTACCAAAACGCCATGAGAGCTACAACCATCACGCTCGACACACTTCAGAACCTCAGACTCAAAGTAAACTATACAAAATCTCATCTCGAACCAGCACAGACAGTCACCTACATCGGAGCCCTCTTCGACTCCATGCAAGCCAGGGCCTTCATCCCCCTGGAACGAGTTATAAGGTTAAAGAAGGAAATTTGCCCCTATTGATCTCAAACTTTCGTTCCAGCCCATCATGTTCAACACCTCCTCTGGCTCATGGCGTCCACAACATCGGTAATCCAGCATCCCTGACTCAAAATGAGATCGCTCCAATCGTGGTACCTGCCACTATTCAACCCAGTGATAGACCACCCATCCATGAAATTGACTGTGACACCAGAGTTAGCCAATCAACTCACTTGGTGGACATCGATGTCGAACCTCCGTGTCGGACGACCATTCCTGCTCTTCCATCCGACGGTGCAGGTCACCACCGACTCCAGCCCATCCGGCTGGGGAGCACATTGTCTTCATCACAAAATTCATGGCCTATGGACGAGACAAGAACAATCACTTCACATCAACCATCTCGAGCTCTTAGCGATCATCAGAGCTTTCCATGCCTTTCTTCCAATCATCGAGGGTCATGTGGTGCAACTGGCAACGGACAATACAACTGCCCTATATTATGTAAACAAACAGGGAGGAACACATTCTTTATCCCTCCTGTACCTAGCCATCGACCTGTGGGAATGGTGTTACCAACATCACATCTTCCCTATTGCAGTACATATTTCCACGGACAACAATTACATAGTGGATCATCTCGGCCGTATGACATCGAGGACTCATGAGTGGTCCCTCAAGGATACCATTTTCGATCAACTCTGTCGCCGTTGGAGAGTACCTACCATCGATGTCTTCGCTTTGAGTGCAAATGCCAAATGCAGTGTCTATTGCTCTCGAGCCAGAGCAGACGAGAACTCCATCGGGGACGCGTTCATGACGGATTCGAACAGGGAATTACTTTATCTATTCCCACCAATACCACTCATACAACAGACAATTATCCACCTCCGACACTTTCAATCGAATGCGATCCTCTTCGCTCCCTGGTGGCCGAGGCAACCGTGGTTCACTCACCTCAGGTCAATGTCGACGGACTCGTTTAGACTCTCTCCGGTTCCCGACCTCCTAACTCAGAACGACGGGATGGTCTACCATCCAGACCTTCCATCGTTGAACTTGACAGCTTGGAGGATACTCCCGCCTTGAAGCGCATCTTGGATCGAGCACGAATACCATCAACTCAGCTTCTATATGCAAATAAGTGGAAAGCCTTCCTTAATTATACGGAAATAAATAACTTACCTGCAATACCTGTTTCCTTGAAGACACTACTTACCTTTTTACTCCATCTCTTCGAATTTGGACCCTCTCATTCCACTTTAAAAGTCCATATATCAGCCATCGTTGCCCATCCACCAGATAACTCCACGTCAGCAAAAGTTTTATCTCACCCTACAGTTAAAAAATTCCTCAAAGGACTCAATAACATCCGTCCACCACGTCAACGTATTATTCCCCAATGGGCACTACAAATTGTCCTTAATGCGCTCATGTGCCCACCATTCGAACCAATGGCCTCTTCAAATCTTAGGTTGCTTTCTCTAAAGACATCTTTTCTGGTGGCTATAACATCTGCTAAAACAGCCAGTGAGCTTGCTGCTCTTCGTTCTGATCCACCCTTTATCCAATTTCATCCAGACAAGGTGACTTTGTATTTTGATGTCTCTTTTCTGCCCAAGATTGTATCAGAATTTCATCTAAATCAACCAATTATATTACCATCGTTTTTCCCATCACCATCAATCCTTCTAGAGCGCATGCTCCACATGCTAGACGTAAGACGCTCTCTTGCATTTTATATTGACAGAACTAAGGCTTTCAGGAAAACTAACAGACTTTTCATATGTTTCCATGGACCTCACAAGGGAGGCCCAGCCTCATCACAATCCATTTCCAGATGGGTAGTCCAAACTATTTCTCTGGCATATGAACTATCAGGCAAACCACCTCCTGATTATTTGAATGCACATTCCACTAGAGCGCTGTCAACATCTACTGCCTTCCAGCGTGGAATCGAGATTCCTAACATCTGTCGTGCTGCAACATGGTCTACCCCATTGACCTTTGTCAGGCATTACCGCCTAGATGTGAGAGCACGCAATGATGCTGGAGTTGGCAGATTTGTATTGGCATCCTTCCTACCGTGACGTCCCACCATCTGGTAAGTGAAGCTTGCCAGTCACCCATTTGTGTGCATTCACAGAGGCCACGAAGAAGTAAAAGAGGTTACCTACCTGTAACCATAGTTCTTCTAGTGGTCCTCTGTGAATTCACACATCCCACCCATCCTCCCCTCTGTCCATTACGGGTTATATTAAATGATTCTTCTGCCCGGCGGACAAATTCTAGGAACTGAGGGGAATCTTAGGTGGGCGGAGCATGTGCTCCACAGGGGACGTCCCACTAACTTTGTACTTTTAAGCTCTAAAATCTTCCGAGACATTCAGCGCAGGCGCAGAACAACCCATTTGTGTGAATTCACAGAGGACCACTAAAAGAACTATGGTTACAGGTAGGTAACCTCTTTATCTGCTCTGAAGTGTTGCGGGACCCTCCAGAACACTGGAGGGACTGAAGAAGAAATTTGCAAACATCCCCTTCTTTCCCTTTCTCTACTGAGAGTCTCTTGTTAGAAATTATGATCCTTTTTTACAAATGGAGAGGGCAAGTCTGGATCTACGTAACTGAATATGCTTATAAAACAGTTTCCTAGGTTCTCAGAGTAAAATGTTCTTTGTATTTTGAGAAGAATCTTGTAATATTATTTTTCAGTTTTAAAATATTATAGGTCAACATATATTGGAAAGGCTGAGGGTTAGTGGGTCGGGAAATAGTTTCTTGGCAGTTACAGGACATTTTCTTCTGTCTAATTGTGTGCTCACTGAAACAGCTATGTCAGGATTTGTGCTGAAATGTTTCCATAAAAGAGACAGGCATCATTACAGACTGTGGTAACAATAAGTATTTTAGGAAAATATTGAGAATCCTTGTCTTTTTCATGAAAATGCATAACCACATGCATATTTTACAATTAATTTCAAATATATTGAATTACCCATATGAACAAACCATACTGCAGCTATTTTTGCGTTTAAACTGCTTTTACATTTAAACAGTCTAGTATTCTGGGCAACATTCTTGACTTGTTTTAGAAAATACTAATGTATTTCTATCAGTATTCTAGCACGTTGTTAAATGTGTATTTGCCACTCTGTGACAAAATGTTATAAGAATTATATAAATGATTCCTATGCTCTTTTTTGCCCCTCTAGTCTTACATTACAACAATTGCAGAACTAGGCAAAAATAGTTCATTCATCAAAAAACACAAAAAAGAAAATGATCACTCTGGCCTTTTGCTGACGACCAAAGAGAGTTGACTTCTTGCCAAGAAGTCAAGCAAATGTATTACTTCTGTCTTAGTTGTAGTGTGCTAAATGAAGAGAAAGGAGAGTGACAGTACATACATTCTGAGTTGCTGTAAGTCAGGTTATTGGAATGTACAAAAATCTCCACCTGCAATTATGCATGCTCACTGTTTTTAAAAATACCTTAGGCTGCCTTTTGTTTAATTCTGTATTACAGGACTCACTAGAGCGCAAGTTTCACAAAGGCTTTAATTGCAAGAAATAAGAGTAAGAGAAGATCTCCATATAAGGCTTAGGAAGTACTGAACAAGAGCATCTCTACTACTAGTGTTTCAGTATTTCCTGCATATTAGCTGGTTGAATAGCTCAGTGGGTTCTTACACAGGAATTGGGAGTGTGATTGCTCACAGTGCATCCCAGGAGAAGACTTAGCCTGGGAAGGGTCAGAATGGACTTGACTTTTGTCTGAAAAGAAACATGAACAATATTATAGCTTTAATCCCTGAGGTGTCAGAGCTCAGTAGGTTGGAGTGCCTAATTACAGAGCCAATGGCTGAGTTTCAGTCCTGGAAAGGGTACCCAAAGGTTGGAATGTATTTGACAGCATGCATCATCATCATCATCATCATCATCATCATCATCATCATTATTATTATTATTATTATTATTATTATTATAAAACTCCAGGCACAGTCAAAATTATGAAAACATTGACTGATATTATATAACAGATACAAGTTTTAACCAAAAACCTAAGTATGCTGTTCCTAATATTGCTGTTTTTTGGAGCTCTGATGGTGTGATTTCTGAGATCTGCAACTGTTTATAGTACTGTGTGAAATTTCTTGATATTGTTCCCAAAGCCCCGATGACTATGGGGACCACTGAAGCGTGTTTCATCCACAAGTGAGATGTTTAAATTGCCAGGTCTCTGTACTTTCTTAGTTTTTCCAATTCTTTATTTTCAACCCTGGCATCCCCCGGAATTGCAATGTCAGTGATCCAGAGACGTTTCTTCATTCTATTACTACTACAGTGGACCCTCGACTTACGGAATTAATCCATATTGGAACGGTGGCTGCAGGTCGAAAAGTCTGTAGGTCGAGGCTCCATTGACCTACAATGCATTGAAAACCGATTAATCCGTAACCGGCCGTTTTTGGTCCATTTTGTTTGATTTTCCGGTCTGTAGGTCGATTCTCCGGCCGCAAGTCGAACCTAAATTTTGCGGCCAGAGACGTCTGTAACTCGAAAAGTCTGCAGGTCGAGCCGTCTGTAAGTCGAGGGTCCACTGTATGTCTGGTGTGTTATGTTTGAGGTGTCTTATCAATTTGGATCCGGAAATCCCACAAGATCTTGACTTCCTCATTTTCTGACATCTGACATCTCTGTCTGATGTTCCCATTGGTTTTTGGAGGCTGGCAAGTTATATTTTTTGCATAATAACCAGTGCACTAACTTTGTCACTCTATCATGTCTAACTTTGTAATCTGTTTGTGCAATCTTTGGACATTCACAGATGAGGTGTAACACAGTTTCATCTTCTTCTTGGCAGAGTCGACATTTGCTGGTAGCAGTAATTCCTTGGATCTTAGCTTTCGTCATGTTGGTTTGGAGTGCTTGTTCTTGTGCAGCAGAAATCAAGCCTTCGGTTTCTTTCTTAAGGGTCCCCAGATTTAGCCATGCCCATGTTGAGTTATTATCATGCTTTCCATCAATATTTCTCAGATGTTGTCCATGTAGTGATTTATTTTTCCAGCTGTTCAATTTATTTTCATATTGTTGTTTCTTATATTGAGCCTTTGTTTCTGTTGTTTTCAAAATATTCTTCATTTTCACTGTCTTAAGTAATTTTTCTCTGTACTGATATAATCATTTAGGCTTCTTTTTTCCTCCTCTACTACCTGCTGTATTTGCAGTAATCCACGGCCTCTGATTTTTCATGGTAAATATAATCTGTCCACATCACTTTTTGGATGTAGTGTGTGATGCATATTCATTAGTTTCCCTGTTTTTCGATCCAATTCTTCTAATTTGTTTTGAGTCCAATCTATTATTCCAGCTGGGTATCTAATTACTGGAACGGCCCATGTGTTTATGGCTTTGACTGTATTTCCCCCATTTAATTTTGATTTTAAGATTTTCTGCAGTCTTTTGATATATTTCCTTTCTGTCAGTTCTTTAACTTTTGTGTGCATTATGTTATCTGCTTCTAGTATTCCAAGGTATTTATAATTTTCATCACTTGATAGTGATTTTATAATATTGCCATTTTTTAACTCTATTCCATCTAGTTTTTGGATCTTGCCACGGTGTATAGACAGAGCTGCACGTTTGTCAATTCGGATATCTTCACTAAATATTTGCACTGTGTTTAGCAGTGATTCTATCTCTGTGGAACTTTTTGCATATAGTTTTAGGTCATCCATGTATAAGAGATGATTAATTTTTCCAGTTCGTTGTAAAACATGGTAGCCCAATCCAGTGTTGTTTAAAATTATTGACATGGGGATTAGTGAGATGTTAAACAGCAGTGGTGACAAAGAATCTCCTTGAAATATTCCTCTTTTGATGCTAAGTTCCCCAATTTCATCACCATGGGCCATTAAGACAGTTCTCCATTTTTCCATGTTTTTCTTGAGGAACTTCTGAATGTTTTTACTAATCCCAAACATTTTTAGGCAGGTGTTAATCCAGCTGTATGGCACTGAGTCAAATGCCTTTTTATAGTTTATCCAGGCCGTGTTAAGGTTTGTTTTTCGTCTTTTTGCATTCTTTAGTATCATTTTATCAATAAGCAGCTGATCTTTCGTGCCCCTTGACTTTTTAAAGTTCCCTTTCTGTTCAGTTGGGTACAGGGAGTTTTCAGTTAAGTAATTATATACTGATCTTGCTCCTGTGAGGAGTTTGAACATTGTTGGAAGGCATGTAATTGGTCGATAATTACTGGGTTCATTGCCCTTTTGATGATCTTTTATTATCAGAAATGTGTGGCCTGTTGTCATCCAGCCTTCAGTTGTAGAATTTTGAAGTAAGTGGTTAAATTGCACTGCTATACGTTGATGGAGACTTGTTGGATGCTTTAACCAAAATCTGTGCAGCTCATCTGGCCCAGGTGCACTCCAATTTTTCACAGCCTTCACTTACCTGTTGATCATTTCAGTTGTTATTACAATATCATCCATTTGTTTTCCTTGAGTTTCTTTACAAATGTCTTTAATCCATGAGGCGTTTTTGTTATGTGCAGTTGGGCTTTCCCACATTTCTTTCCAAAAATTTTAGAGCAGCGTCTTCACATGGGCCTAATTTCTTTTACTCTGCATTTTCTCCTAGTGATGTATAGAATAATTGTTAACTTATTTCAAAATTGCGTCTTTTCTCTACATTGTTTCAAGTGTCCATCGTATCTTCCAATTTTCTTTGCTATAGCTGTTACCCACTGTTTTAATTTCTTTTTGCGTGTTTTCTCTATATTATTATTATTATTATTATTATTATTATTATTATTATTATTATTATTATTATTATTATTTCCTTCATGAATGTTTCATTATGTGCCATCAAGTTGGAACCAATTTATAGTGACCTTAACAGGGCTTTCAAGGGAAGTGAGGTGTTTAAGGAGTGGCTTTACCAGTTACACACCCCCAGTAAGTTTCCATGACTGAGTGAGGATTCAAACCCAGGCCTCCTAAATCCTAATCTGTCTTTCCATGTGCTACACCACACTGAGTATCCCATTAAAAACATAATTACAGAAGACAAATCAATGAGAAATTATAAATAAAGAATGAACATTTATATATAGTAATTACATTTGCAGTAACAGAAATGAAGTTCTTGATTGGATAATACCTCTAATTTGGAATTAAAATAAATAGTCCAATACTTAGATTAAATGTCATAACTGTTGCCCTTGCAACCAGACTGCCACTTTAGACCAAAGTGTAGATTCCACTTTAGACCAAGTTATCAAAATATCAATTTACAGTTGTTCTTCTTTGCACACACGAAAGCCTAGTTTGAACTCCTGCAGTTTTCTCTACTGCCTTAAGGAGAGATTCACATACCTTTTTGTAGACTTAGGACAGTAAAGAACTGAAGAGTTCTGGAGAACATAAAAAGTTGCTTTATTTGCCAAACTTTAGTGATCCAGGAAATATATTACTCACAATGTGGATGGTTCACAGGGTTATATTTTCTATCTACAGCCATGTTTTTTACTGGATTGTGGAGGACAGATCAAGCTTCTTATATATCCACATTTCTCAATATTTATTGCGTGCAAGAATATTTAATGAGAGAGCAGACTGCCAAATGCTACTTATTTGCATGTTCTTGATCCTACCAAATAGTTGATCTTTAATTTTATAAGACTGTTAGTAAATAGCAGGCAAGGAGACTTTTGTCTTTGCCTCTGAAACCTCTTAAAAATAATCTCCAATTCAAGTGGAGAAAGGAAGAAATGTAAATGTATTACCATTGTAACCACTGATATTAACAGGCTGTTTTAGGTAAAGTTGCAAATACTTAAGAGACAAACTACTGGTACCTCTTTGATATTAGTGAATAAGTTGGCAGAACACATTAGAATCAGGATGATGCCTAGTGATGGAGAGAAGGAGGTTGTATTTATGTATATAAGATATTTCTAGTCTGTCCTTTCAGAGTCAGATTCTCACTTGGCTTTATTGGCAGCTGCAGCACACTGACCTTTCGTCTTCTTTGGAGATGGTTAGTTGTGCTGGTGATGGTCATGACAAGCTTGAATCAATTGAACAAGCAAGACCAGCTGAGTGAATCCAACGAATGTAACTCATCATCACATCCCTCATCAAATAACATGGCTCAGCACCAGGAGACCAGATGACATCATCATTCTAATCCTGGAAATGTTCCTCCTCTTGAGTCCTGCATATTGATCTTCCTCTTTGATAATTCTCTGTGGGCACCATACTGACATTTCAAACTCAGTTATATCCAAGACCAAATACCTTATCTTCTCTCCCAAGGCCTCCTCATCCACTGACAATGAAACAATCCACTGTGTTGACCAGGCACATAGATATGTCCTTGTCTTGGACTCGTCTGTGTCTCCTTTGTTCACCACATGCAATCTTTTATCAATTCAGGTAAATTCTCCCTTTACAGCACTGCAAAAATTTGGCCAATCCTCTCTATCTCTTTGACAACAAATATGCCCCATGCCCCAGTCATCTTTCGCCTAGTTCACTGTAATCTTCTCTCCTTCCATTGTCTGTTCACCTTGGTCCCTTTGGATCTCTCCAACACTTTGCTGCAATTATAGTTTCCCCCCTCATTCTTGTGCCTGCCTGCCAGCATCATTTACTCCACCAGTTCCACTGCTTTAGCATCTGAAAATTTCTTATTCCTCCACAGTATTCTTCCAAATGTTCTCTGCTATCCATTGTATTTGACACTGCCTCCTAGAATACTTGCGTGATGCCACCTTCTTGGTTGCACTAAATCTTTTGTTAAACCTAAGAATGTTTTAATTTAACTTTTGTCTCAATCTTTATTTCCCATGGTCTACTACTCTTAGGTGGTCAGTTATAACCAAGTGTAAGCATGTGATAATCACACATTTTTCTCCTCTCCCACTCTCATTCTTTCCTCTATAGTTCCTTTGTTTCCCCATGTTGAAGTTTAAATTGTACGTTTGCAGTATATATGCCAGCCATCAAGGAAAAGAGGAGAGCTCTAGCAGCATACAAAGCCTGTCCTAGTGAGTACAACTTGCAGGTTCTTCGAGTTGCTCGAAGCAAAGTCCAACAGACTGCCAGGAGATGTTCTAACAATTATTGGCTTCTGCTCTGCTCTCAGACACAGATAGCAGTGGACACAGGTAACATCAAGGGAATGTATGACAGTATCAAGCAGGCTTTAGGTCCAATACAGAAGAAATCTGCTCCTTTGAAGTCTGCTACAGGCGTGATCATCTAGGACCGAGCACAGCAGATGGAACGCTGGGTGCAGCACTACTCTGAGCTATATTCTAGAGAGAATGTAGTAACCGAAGAGGCATTAAATAACATTGAGTGCCTGCCTGTCTTGGAAGAATTGGACAGTGAACCAACTTTAGCAGAAATAAAAGTGGCCTTGGATTCCCTCACCTCCGGCAAGGCACCTGGAAAGGATAACATCCCTGTTGAAGTGCTGAAGTGCTGTAAAGAGACCATCACCACTGAGCTGTATGAAATCTTCTGTCTTTGCTGGAGGGAAGGTGGAGTACCACAGGACATGAAGGATGCAAACATCGTCACATTGTACAAGAACAAAGGCGACGGGCGACTGCAGTAACTACCGTGGCATTTCTCTTCTCAGCGTTGTAGGGAAGCTGCTTGCCCGTGTTGTGCTGAAGAGGCTCCAGGTGCTTGCAGACAGAGTCTATCCAGAATCACAGTGTGGATTTCGAGCTAATAGATCCACCATCGACATGGTATTTTCCCTCAGACAGTTGCAGGAGAAATGTAGGGAACAACGACAGCCACTCTTTGTGGCCTTCATAGATCTTACAAAGGCCTTTGATTTGGTTAGCAGGGACAGCCTTTTTAAAATACTTCCCAAGAGTGGATGTCCACCTCGACTCCTTAACATCATCAGGTCCTTTCATGAGGAAATGAAGGGCACTGTAGTATTTGATGGCTCAACATCAGATCCCTTTGACATCTGAAGCGGAGTGAAACAGGGCTGTGTCCTCGCGCCGACTCTGTTTGGGATCTTTTTTGCTGTCATGCTGAAGCACGCTTTTGGAACTGCAACAGAAGGTGTCTATCTCTGGACTAGATCAGATGGAAAGCTCTTTAATCTCTCTAGATTGAGAGCGAAGACCAAAGTCCAGCTGAAATGCATGTGGGACTTCCTCTTCGCTGATGATGCAGCTGTTGTTGCCCATTCTGCTGAAGAGCTCCAACAACTTATGAATCATTTTAGTAAGGCCTGCCAAGATTTTGAATTAAGAATCAGCCTGAAGAAAACACAAGTCATGGGGCAGGGCGTGGACTCACCTCCCTCTATTACCATCTCTACACAAGAATTGGAGGTTGTTCATGACTTTGTGTACCTTGGCTCAACGATCTCTGACACTCACTCTCTAGATGTCGAGCTGGATAAACGCATTGGCAAAGCAGCTATCATGTTGGTTGTTGTGGGTTTTTCGGGCTCTTTGGCCGTGTTCTGAAGGTTGTTCTTCCTAACATTTCACCAGTCTCTCTGGCCAGCATCTTCAGAGGACAGGAGTCAGAACTCTGTCTGTGCTCTGGTGAGTTCTGACTCCTGTCCTCTGAAGATGCCGGCCACATAGACTGGTGAAACATTAGGAAGAACAACCTTCAGAACACGGCCAAAGAGCCCAAAAAACCCACAACAACCATCCGATCCCAGCCGTGAAAGCCTTCGAGAATACAGCTACCATGTTCTCTAGACTCACAAAGAGAGTATGGCTCAATAAGAAGCTGATGGCATATACCAAGATCCAGGTCTATAGAGCCTGTGTCCTGAGTACACTCCTGTACTGCAGTGAGTCCTGGACCCTTTGGGCACGGCAGGAGAGGAAGTTGAACATGTTCCATATACGCTGTCTCCGACGCATTTTTGGTATCACCTGGCAGGACAAAGTTCCAAATAGAGCAGTCCTAGAATGACCTGGAATTTTTAGCATGTATACATTACTGAAACAGCGATGTCTACGTTTGCTTGGGCATGTCGTGAGAATGGCTGACGGTTGGATTCCAAAAGATCTCCTGTATGGAGAATTAGTGGAGGGAAATCGACCCAGAGGGAGGCCACAGCTGCAATACAAAGATATCTGCAAGCGGGATCTGAAGGCCTTAGGAATGGACCTCAACAGATGAGAAACCTTGACATCTGAACGTTCAGCCTGGAGGCAGGCAGTGCATCATGGCCTCTCCCAATTTGAAGAGACACTTGTTCAGCAGGCCGAGGCAAAGAGGCACTCCCAAAACCAGCAAAATCAGGGAGCTGGACAGGAGACGGATTGTATTTGTCTTCAGTGTGGAAGGGATTGTCACTCTCAATTTGGCCTTCTCAGCCACACTAGATGCTGTTCCAAGACCTCTATTCAGAGCACGTTACCATAATCTCTCGAGACTGAAGGATGCCATTGCCAATATATAGGTTTTAGGATAGGCAAGGTTGGAATTCTGTTATTATATCTGGAAATATAATCCCGCCAGTTAGCCATGTTTAGGCCAACCATGATTGGCTGTGTTCTCCACACACATACCACTTTGAGATTTCAACATCATTTTGAGATCAGATATTCACATGATAACTTGTCTATTGTTTTGGCCTTATTATTTAGATGGACAGAAAAGGCAATAGCTTATTTATAGTTTGCAATTCTTCTCTTTCCCTCTCTCTTCCTCCCCACACCCTGTCCCCACCATATTCTGTGTATCCAGTATGCCTTAAGTATGATGATAGATTATTTCAGTGCTGGAAATGTTTTCCTCACAGTCTCAAACACAAATTATTTTGATTTATAAATAAACTACTGATATAAGTCTGCCATCCAAACAATATGACTTCAGGTTTTTTTTTTTCTGTTTGTGGCTTACATCAGTGGTCCCCAACCTTTTTAACTCCACAGACCAGTTGGGGAAGGCGGGGCACCCCCCCCCCCCGCGCTCGCGCGCATGTGCAAAGGAGCGGGGGTGCTCGCACAGGCACTCACACACATGCGCGAAGGGCGGGGGCACTCGGGGGCACTCGCGTACATACGCGAAGGGGCAGTGCGGGGGCGGGAGTGCGTGCGGGGGGTGGGAAATCTGTCTCCGCGGCCCAGTCCGGGCCAGGCCACGGACCGGCGCCAGGCCGCAGACTGGGGGTTGGGGACCCCTGGCTTACATGACATCTGAAAAACAAATGTTTTTATCCCCAGGGAATATTTTTTAACTTCTATTAATAAATCATTTCCCCCTATATGTGGAAATACATGTCATCCATCTTCACTGGAGTCTAAAACCAAATCAACGTTTAACATGCAGCAGAATGCAGCTGTGTTACTGGTATGCTGGACTTAGAAGTACATACGTAAACCATTTTGTGTAATAACTCAAATTATAGTTCATTGTGAAGGGGCTTGCAACTGCTTCATAGTAGAAATGGTAGATAAAGTAACGTGTTTTTATACACTTAATATAGTTTTAGCTATGCAACAATTGTTCTATAATAGTTGAGTATTTGATCAAAACAAAATACTAAATATTTTGAATTAAGTTACTAATGAATGAGCAGAAAGATCTGAATTATAAATAATTTCCAAGTTAGTATATGCCTTTAGTATTATTACCTCTTGCTCTGGCACAACTATAACTAGTTTCCATGTGTGATCGTAACACCATCTTACGAAGGTTTCTGACGTTGCAACTGTTGGAAAGTATTTAATCTGCTTAAACAATAATTCCCTGTAGTGTAATGATTTATAACAACACTACAGCGATGTTGCAATTGATTTATATTCAGTGTTACTACTTTAGCATACATGACTCTGAATCAAGTTGGTAGAAGTACATTAAAGTGTACATAAAACAGACAAGCAAAGAGATGCAACACAAGTGTTAATCCTCCAAATGTTTTTAGTGACCAGTTAAAAGTTAATTAAAATGAGAAGGTCTTATTTGCTGACTTAATAGATTGATATAATTATCCTCCCATACTAGTACTGTGAGCAATCTCAAAACAAATGCCACATTAAAATACACAGTAAAAGCTCAGTGAGTTGGGTGACTGGCTGCATTACTAGAGGTTGAGAATTCAGTTTACTACTCTGCTTGCAAAGAGAAGCGCCAGCCTGAGCAGCCTTGGACAAGATGCACTGTCCTGAAGCTCCCACAAAAGAAGGAAATAGAAAACCGCTTCTGAATACTCTGTACCTAACAAAAACATGGAAAGGGTCACTGTAGGTCAGAATCTACTTGATGACACATTATTAGTACTATAAAACTACAACAGTTATTTTAGAAAAGAAAACTAACTTTTGGGGATCTATGGGAATCTTTTGTATTTTGAGAAAGTGGCATGGGTCCCATCACAAAATGGCTATATTCACCTAAAATCATCATTAGAGATGGGCATGAACTGCAGTTTGGCACGTCTGCAGATCAGGCTCACAGGTGTTGCATCGGTGTCCCAGATTCCCCTCCCTGCCTCCTCCCATGGATGCCCACTCAAAGGCAGCACTCCAGGCTTCCCTGCCCCACCTCATCCTCTGATTGGCATCTGCTGGTGGAGGCGGGTCAGGGAATCTGGGATACCTATGCAACACCTATGGGCCCAATTGGCTGGAAGGGACCCTATGGATCTCTCTCAAAGAGGCACAGTGGGTTATTGAACTCTCAACCTCTGGCTCCACAGCCAGATACTTAAGCCACTGAGCTATCCAGCAGTCTCAAGCATGACCGCCAGAGTGGGACCACAACTGAACTACTCTCTTCCAGTTATAAAATAATACGGCCAAGTGTAGTTGGGTGTGGGAAACTTCTGTCCAAGGTTGTTAGCTGTGTTCTGTTTCAGTGACGTGCACACACTCCTGGCAGAGAGCGGCGGCTTCCAGCGGGCGGGGTGACCTCTCTGCCTTTTTGCTTAGAGTTAGAGCATTAGATCAAAGGGTTTCTCTGGCCAATCCTAGTGGCGATTAGGTAACTAGTATCCTATCTGAATTCTCACAACATTCTATGTAATCGTGCTAAGTTAATAAAAAGTGTTTTCAAGGCGTTGCCTTGAGGCGCCGCTGGCTCGGACATCTGCTTGTCGACTTCTTCGCACTTTCTCTAAAGGCTAATTGCCTTCCCTTTGTTCCGTGATCACTTACAGTTGGGAACTGTACGGAACACAGTGGTTGTGGTTCAAACTGGAACATTGTCACTGGTATTAGAAATTGCTACCAACTCTAGTTTGTCCTGCTAGGGAATACATTAGTTGCTAGTTTATTTTTTTATTATTTATTTATTCAATTTGTATCCTGCTCCCATTCATGCCGAGGCACTACTCAGGATGGTTACAACACTTATAATAGAAAACAAAAACAAAAATATTAGAACAACAAGAGGAAAAAAGTATTATTTAAAATACTCCTGATTGTTGTTTAAGAGTTCTGACAAGGCCTTTCTTTTTATTATTTAGATATTTCTCACATGAATATTATGTAGCTTTCCACATTAATTGAGAAAGGTATGCCTTTGCTTACTAGATTTTCTATCACAGTGTTTCAAATCATTCTATTTTATTTTATTGTTGGTTTTTTAAACTATGGATTATAAAATACACCAGAGAGATACTTATGTTTACTGCACAAGAGGTCTCCTTAGGATTTATGGAAGGAATAAGCTTTGGCTATTTTAAAACAAGAAATATCTCATTAAAGGAGAGATTAAAATGCTTATTGGCTTAACAAATTTAATGTTACAAATACACTGTACTACTATTGCTTGGAATGTTTTGTGAGCAACCAAATTAGATCATGTTATGCAAGTGTCATGTTACTAGATTAATCTGCATAGTATGCTGAATAATCTCAGAATTTAAGAGGTACCTGGAATTCAGATACTTAATAGAGTGGGAGGTTGTGAGAGGCAATTACTATGACCCAGCAACAGGTTCATTTACAAAATAGGTGGTGTTATTTATGTATTTTTGGTAAATGAAGTTTCAGTAGTACAGAAATGCTAACAAAAATCGGATTAACACATAAACAGAATGGAAACTCTGAAAATGAATAGTATTTTTGCTGTTTTGCATCCTATCAATAAAACAAACAAATAAAAATAATTTCTGTTCCTTTTCTATTTGGTATTTTTTTCACTTTTGAGTGTTTGGACCACAGAAATGCTGGCTTTGATATAACCAAGTGATGTGCTGTAGCAGATGTTCACTGCTACAAGAGATTAATGCTAGGTTTGGACTTCAGTGAGAACTAGCAGCACTGTGGGTATATGTTTTATATGAGGGCAAAAAAGAAGAAACATAGTGGGGTGAAAGACAAAGAGCTCCAATCTTACCATTTTTAGTATGCTGATTTCTGGCGAATAGCACCAACTTGGAAAATTCTGGATAATACAAGAACTGTTACAGCATATGGGTTTTATTGTTGATGTATGTTATTACTACTACTGTGAGTATTGTAAGAACACCCCTAATAACCTGTGAAAAAAATGACTTTAAGGTTAAATTTCAAGTTTAGGAATTGCCAAGTGGTCCCATTGGGTAATATAGTACCGTATCATCATCTGTGCATTTGTATTCATTGTGGGTTTACATACCATGAAGTATTTTTGTTCTCTAACATAGCTTTCTGTTCAGTTATATATTTGTTTCTTTATTCATAGTTTTGTCAACCTGGAGGATGGCATCTGTCCAGAGAGAGGAAGCAGCCTACATTCTTTGTGGTGGTTTTGACAGATATAAACTCTGAACGGCACTACTGCTCTTGCCTGACATTCTATGAAGCAGAGATCAATTTGCAGGTAAATGTCTTACATGAGAAATCACAAATAGTGCTATACTTAAAAAACATGTATCATCCTCTGCAACATTGTTCTGTTCTTACAAGCTCTTTCATATTTGAGCATGTGCTCATATTTCTTTGGCTTCTTCCATGAGCTACCTGACTTTTATACACCCAACTCCAATGCTCTCTTTTCCCACCCCCATCCTCTTTCCCTCCAATTTAGACTATGTAGCCCATTTACAATCTTAGGCTTATGGTTCTACTAGCCTTCTTAGTAATTATCTTGACTCTATGCAGTCTTTTTGCCAATAAGACAGTACAAATTTTTGTCCACCTCTTTCCTCGTACCTTCAGTCAAAAGGCTTGTATTTAACTCAGTATTTTCATACACTGAAGTACTGATTTTTATTGTGTTCAATTTTCCTTATTTTTATGCTATGTTTAATATTGCTGATGTTTAGTGCCTTTCCCCTTAACATTGGTGGTGGTAACAGACATATGCTTATTTGAAATAAATATTCACATTATTTTTTTTGCCTAGATGCTATGATGTTTCTCTTTCAAATCATCTGAGTTTTCATAGAAAGCAGTTCTTTTAACTGCTGCTTTATTTTGCGTATCATACAAGTTCTTAATCATGTCTTGTTAGTTTTTTTAAAACATGCTACTCCCTCTGCTGGATACCTATATACTCAAAAAAGAGAAAACTAGAGTTTTATTTTTGTTTCTTTGTTGTTGTTGTTGTTGTTGTTAGTAGTAGTAGTAGTAGTATGCCGCATTTCTCCCAACAAAGGGACCCAAGGCGGCTCACAGCATTAAAATTCACACAATTAAAAACACAATAAGTTAAATATTAAAAAGACAAATTAAACAATTTATAATTTAAAATAAAATTAAAAGATTAAAACATGAAAACATGGAAAAGATTAAAGTTATTTGCTGAAATGGGGTTCAGGGATTCAGTTATAACTGTTAAAAGTCTGCCTGAAGAGATGGGTCTTTAGCTTTTTTCGGAAGGATAAAAGGGAAGGGGCCACCCTGATCTCCCGAGGGAGAGCGTTCCATAGCCTGGGAGCTGCCACAGAGAAGGCCCTCTCCCATGTCCCCATCAGCTGTGCTTGTGCTGGCAATGGGACCGAGAGGAGGGTCTCCTCTGCTGATCTTAATCGCCAAGACGACACATATAGGGAGATACGGTCCTTCAGGTAGCCTGGACCCAAGCTGTATAGGGCTTTATAGGTAATGACCAGCACTTTGAATTGGGCCTGGAAACGGACTGGCAGCCAGTGCAGTTCTTGTAGCTGGTGCGTTATATGCTCCCTGTAACTGGCCCCAGGCTGCAGAGTTTTGCACCAGCTGAAGTTTCCGAACCGTCTTCAAAGGCAGCCCCACATAGAGCGCATTACAGTAATCCAGATGGGATGTAACTAAGGCATGTGTCACTGTAGCCAAATCTGACATCTCAAGGAATGGAATATATACTACAATGCAATGTAGTGGGAACCATTGTGGTGCTGTATTCTGTTTTCTGTTTTACACTGATATTCATAAAAGAAAATACATGTGGATTTTCATGTTGTTCATGTTTGCATAATTACAAAATGCACCTTCTTTCCATACTGTTTGTTTGCTTAATCATTTTTGGATTTAAAATGCATTTTTTAGAAATCCCACATGCATAATTAGCTCTGTGAATGCATTCCCTAAAATAGAAAAGTTAGGTTAGATTTTGGGTGTAACCTGCTTTAAAATATGTGTCTTACTAATATTTGGACCATTCAAATTAGTTTAGAAATAGTTGCTGAAGTAATTCATCCAAACTGGAAAATCAGAATAATTTATCTATGACACATGATTTGGAATCTGTCACAGGGAGAATCTAGGGACCAAGAAAGTGCATTGTAATTGTGAAATTTTGTTATAATGTTGGAAACCACATCTTCCAACTCTGGTTCTTGACTTAAATCCAAAGTAGTTTCCTTCTAGTTTTGTCCAGTACAGTGAGTTTTCACAATATAAAGTGCTCCAAATTTTGTTAATAACAGTCTGCTCATATGATATTGAACAGTTTCAGATAATGATATATGTTTAAGTATATAAATTTAGAAACTTACTTAAAAGCCCCATAGATTAGGACAACAGTTTCATGGTCTCCCTGTTTAGATAATAAAGCCAAGGTGATAGTATAGCTTAGTACATTCCATGTATCTGAAGTCTGGAGACAGTTAAACTAAGGGAAAGAATAAAGAATAATGTAACATAATATGCAGTAATAGGCTTTTATTGCCAATATTTTCTTCTCTTTTACAGTCATGCCTATCTGTTTTATTTATGTGTATGTCTATGTTTGTGTGTATCTATATAGATATACTTGCCAACTCAGAATGGCATTCCATGCAACTGATGAAGTGGACTCTGGCTCAAAAAAGCTTATGCCATAATAAATGTAAATTTGTTCTTCCTGGTCATCAACCGTAATAAATATTAATAATAGTAAATTTACTAGAGTCCAGAAAACTGCTTTGTTGTAACAGGTAGCTGCCCCTTGCAGAATGGCACAGTGGACAAAATCCTGTTGTGTAAAGTTACACTGGTATAAACCAATCCAATGCCAGAAATAACTAATTGAAACTATATGAAAGCTTCTTATTCTCCCCCTTTCAGATCCTGGGGCTCCCTAGAGCTCCCATTTGCTCTGGGGAAGCTTTGGGAGCCTCAGGATGGAGGGAGAGCCTGTAATAGTAAAAAATCATTGCCAGATTGCTGCTGCCAGGATCAGGACCACTGTTGGCAAGCCAGTGATAATTTTTACTATTACCTCCCCCCCCCCCCAAGTTTCCATAGGCTTCTCCAGAGCAAAAGATAGTCCTAGGGGGCCTCAGAACTTGAAAGGGGGAAGAATAAGAAGCTTTCATATAGTTTAAATATTGCATATTTAAAGGATATAAACTGTGCATTAATGGGGGGTGGGATACTTGCCTGAGTAAATACTACAAGTGAGAAGGATCTTGGAATGGTTGTGCATTGCAAGCTGAATATGAGCCAACAGTATGATGTGGCTGAAAAAAAGGCAAATACTATTTTAGGATGCATTAACAGATGTCCTAGAATATTGTGTCCAGTTCTGGACACCACACTTGAAAAAGGATGCCAACAATCTGGAACAAGTTCAGAGGAAGACAAGACGATGATCACGGGACTGGAAACTAAGCCCTATGAGGAAACACTGAAAGAACTAAGCATGTTTAGGCTTGAGAAAAGAAGACTGAGGGCAGATATGATAGCACTTTTCAAATACTTGAAAGGTCGTCATACAGAGGAGGGGCAGTGTCTGTTCAAGTTACAGGAAGCCAGATTTAGGTTGAATATCATGAAAAACTATTAAAGCAGTATGACAATGGAACCAATTACCTCATGAGGTGGTAAGCACTCCAACGCTGGAGGCATTCAAGAGAAAGTTAGACAACCATCTGATCTGCTTTGATTTGGATCCATGCACTAAAGAGGGGTTTGGACTCAGTGGCCTTATGGGCCTCTTCCAACTCAATTATTCTGTGATTCTATGATTCTATGATTTCTGTTGCTTGATCCAGTTTACACAGATTAATTTTGTGCCAACAGGATTTTGCCGAATGATTTAAATGCTTTTGTTTCAAACTCTTTAGGAGATTTTTTTGCATCAATACAATTGTAATGTAACTAGGAAATTAATTTCCATCAGAAAGGTATGTGTTATTTCTCAATGTATTTGGACTGTAGTATGTTTTCCCATGGTTATTCCATGGGTGTTAGGCACATTTTGTTCAATCAGAAGAATGTGAGGTTTGTTTGTGAGGGGTTTTCCTTTCGGTAATGTTTCTGCCTGCATTGTTTATCTCGCTTTCTGGCTTGTGCAGTCACCTGTATCAGTCCTCTGGGGCAATCGGAGTGTGTCTGTGTGTCGTGATGACATCTTCAGTCAGGTGTGCTGTGATGGATTGGCTTCCTTTTCTTCCTTTAGACTCATACCCCTTGAGTTGACACCTCTCCAATATTCATTCATTCATTCAGTCAGTCAGTCAGTCAGTCAGTCATAAATAAATAAATAAATAAACGTTAGTTCTATTTCAAGTGGGTGATATAGTAGTAATTCAAAATGTCTGTGCCTTTGCAATGCAGAGCAGAGGTGACCACTTCAGACTTAACTTTCTCACAAAACATCATGGGGGCTAAGCTGATTTCACCAACGAATGTCCAGGACGTGAGGAGACTTCCCCACTCAACCTTGCCTTCATCTTTTTTCTGATGTTTCTCCAGTTGCCTCATCTTTGTTCAGCAGGCTATTTCCAAAACATGAGGGAAGAGAATTTTCCATGGCTCAGAGATGCAGAAAACATGTTGGAGATGGGAATGGAGGTGGAGCCTTGTTCATGCCTCTTGTACATTTTGTTGGTCTCCAGATTATTAAACCTATCATTCAAAGCTGCACTGCTTTCTTCCTGCTCTGGAACATATATTTTGAAGTAACCCTTAACCCATGATTTTTGCTTGTTGTTGTTGTTTTTAAACCTGTTTGTCTGAAACTTTTTGTCAACTCTAGAATGGAAGAAGAAACAGAAAAATACGCAGGATTCTTTGCAGTTTTCCTATCTGAAAGACACAGACACACCCATATACAGGGAGATCTGAGGAAACCAACTGTCAATTCAGCACTAGGTCATTTCATAAACTTGAACAAATAAAGGGGGCTGCCAGGGAAGAGGCCAAGGATAATAGCAGAAGGGATGTGAGTACTGGGGGGAGAAATGTAACTAATTTGTGCCTCTTCTGTATGGGCAGTTGTACTGCACTTTCTACATTCATCAGTTGGATGTACGTGTGTGTGTGTGTGTGCAATTAATTTTCAATAAAACAACAACAACAATGAATATACAAAACATTACTAACGTATCAACTTTTAAAAATAAACAAAGCCACAATTATCAACTCTGTGCTATCCCCCACCCTCGGGACTAGTTTTCATTTTTATTTTTCATTATATTTCATACTGCTCCATTTTTCTCCAGAAATACATTGATACATCTCAAAGTGCATATACCATTTCCCTTTCTGGAATACATATACAAAAAATGAATTCCATATTTCTTTAAGATCATTAATGTACAATATCCCTTTTCTAATCTTGGTTTCACAGGTTAATTTGTCACTAATGGCCATATTCCACTTTTCTTTATACCAGTCCTCCATATTAAATTGGTTATTTTTCCAATTCTTTGCAAATATCAGCCTTGCCACAGTTAACATAATAATAATTATTTCCTTTTCTTCTCCCTTTAATTTATTATTATTAAACATGTTCAACAAAGCAATATTCGGAGACGTTTCTACAACAATATCCATTATTTCTGTGATTTCTTGAATATATTTTGAATTGCAATACTACACTATAGTTTGCCTTTTTTGTTAAGAAAAAACATTTAAAAGAATGTAGTGCCTGATTTAAAATGCAATGCTTTTAAAGAAATAATGCAAGACAAAGTATGTATAGACAGAAATAACTTGAATATACTATCCTTGTTTGTTCTTCCTAAGAGTAGCTAAAAGTTATTTTGTTCTAGCAGTATGGTTTGGGGGTTTTTAAATTGTTTTTAGAGTTCTGTTATTTCTATGGTCTGAAACAACTGATTAAAATTTATTCTGACAACAGCTCAAAGGCTAACCATTTTTCTGTTTATGGCTCAGAGGGATTGGCTCAAATAAAGTACTGCCTTCTAAAGTTTAAATTTCTCAAATATCCATGCATTTTTTATTAGTTGTACACTGAATACATTTTTTTAGAGATGCATATATATGTTTTTGTTTTTAATGTTAGTTTAATAAAGAATTGCAAAGCCCTTAACAAAATATTTATTAAAGTAATACATGATAAAGAACATAAATAAAACATGCATATACTAAGAAAATGTAATTTATGTATCTTAACAATGTTTTGTAAAGCACAGTATGATAGTGTGGGTTGAGAATTATGCAATCAAGCTGTACATTGAACAGCTTTTTCAAGAACAACCAGGCATTGGCCAAGTTGGAATTTGAGTTTGAAACTCAGATCCAAACCAAATACCCACAACAACTTCTTGGATTTCAAAACACAAGTGTATGGTTTTTGTATCACTAATAGAAACAGATTTTGAAGAATGGTAACTGTATTATGATCATGATGGTAAGAACACTCTGGATTGGTTTATCCAGAATGTTTGAGGTGAATTAACAGTTTCCATAATATGTTCTGAAAGAGAGAGGAAACTTTTGTTTTCTTGTCAGTTCTGTGACATTGTAAATTCAGAATGTTCATTATGGATTACTGAACTGGTTCTACGTAGAATCGATCAATTACATTTAATTAGATAAAATGTGTGTGGATTTGTGCATACTTTCTAATTGTTTCATTCATTACTTAGACTGTAAGGCAGGAATAGGAAAGTGCAGCCTCAAGTCTGTTTTACTCAGACAAAAAAGATTAATAAATTTTTTAAAAAATTAATTGTAGCTCTAGGAATACCCCAGGACTAGTGATTCACCTTTTAAATAGGCCACAGCTTGCTTCCCGCCTATGACATTTAACAGCCCAAAATGCCAATTTTCAACACTAGAAGTGGACCCTTCCCCATCCCCCACAATCTGGTAGCCTGTGTAGCTCAAGAGGGTCTCACAGACAGAAATTTGTTTCCTGTATCTGCTAAAGTCGCCATGCTTACAGTAAGGAGTAGCCACTCTTCATAGTTGTTCATAGATACCACTAAACTATTAGAGAGGGAGCTCATGTTTCAAATCTTGTAGCTGTTCTTTACGGGTAACTAATCTTAACCATGTAAGGATTAAAGGAATATTTTCCCACACTACTTCAGAGCTACTTTGAGATAATGTGCAAGACTATTCTGTTTAAATCAAGTTTCCAGAAAAGAGACATAAGACTTCTACCTATTGAGTTGATCAAGCATTCTCAGAACACCTTAGGGATAAGATAAGATATCTCTAAGATGTCTCTAAGATATCTTAGAGATATCTTATTTCTTTATTTTCAATGCTTAGCTGTTAATTTATCTTATAAATAATTATAGAAACCTATTGTTATTTTGGTGCTCTGGCATTCCATTAATAGGTGGAACGTTGTTAGTAGAAGATGGTTTACATTAAAGTTCCTTTGAAAACAATTGTTTTTGGAGATTTAACTAATGTTTGAGCTTGTTATTGTAATAAAAAACTCGGTGACTAAATTATTGTTGTTGTTTAGTCGTTAAGTCGTGTCCGACTCTTAGTGACCCCATGGACCAGAGCACGCCAGGCCCTCCTGTCTTCCACTGCCTCCCAGACTTGGGTCAAATTCATGTTGGTAGCTTCGATGACACTGTCCAACCATCTCATCCTCTGTTGTCCCCTTCTCCTCTTGCCTTCACACTTTCCCAGCATCAGGGTCTTTTCCAGGGAGTCTTCTCTTCTCATGAGATGGCCAAAGTATTGAAGCCTCAGCTTTACTATCTGTCCTTCCAGTGAGCACTCAGGGTTGATTTCCTTCAGAATGGATAGGTTTGATCATCTTGCAGTCAAGGGGACTCTCAAGAGTCTCCTCCAGCACCACAATTCAAAAGCATCAATTCTTCGGTGGTCAATCCTTTAAATTTATGTTTCTTCTGTGCACATTTTAGATAAGACAGGGCTTGCTGGCTTTTGCTTGGTTATTCCCTATACAGTCAACCCTCGACTTACGAACTTAATCCGTTCCGGAAGGACGTTCGTACATCGAAAAGTTCGTAAGTCGAAGTACCATTTCCCATTGAAATGCATGGGAACGGAATTAATCCGTTCCAGCATTTCAAAAAAATACCAAAATAAAAATAAAAAGAGCAAGTCCCATGCTGGGACTGCAAAAACACACACACACACACACACATACACAAAAACCACAGAAACATAACCCCCCAGTCCAAACCCACCCTCCAAAACCCACACAAAATTTTTTTAAAAAAAGGACTTACCAGTCTGAAGCCTGCCGGTGCTCCGCTGCCTCCGCCGCGGCCGGGGCGAGCGGCCAAGCGCCCGGCCAGCTCTAGCCTCCCGGCGCTCCGCTGCCTCCGCCGCGGCCGGGGCGAGCGGCCAAGCGCCCGGCCAGCTCTAGCCTCCCAGCGCTGGGTGAGCGCTGCCTCCAATCGCGGCGGCGGGGGACCCCAGGGAGGTCTCCGATGGCAGCGGGGAAGCTCCCAGGGCTTCTCCGCCGCCATCGGAGACCTCCCGGGGGTCCCCCGCCACTGCGATCGGCGCCTTCAGGCTTTCCCGGGGAGTAGACCGGGCCTACTGGGGGAAGCCCTCCCCTGGTAGGCCCGGTCTACTCCCCAGGAAAGCCTGGTAGACCGGGCCTACCAGGGGAGGGCTTCCCCCGGTAGGCCCGGTCTACTCCCCGGGAAAGCCTGAAGGCGCCGATCGCGGTGGCGGGGGACCCCCGGGAGGTCTCCAATGGCAGCGGAGAAGCCCTGGGAGCTTCCCCGCCGCCATGGGAGACCTCCCTGGGGTCCCCGCCGCCGCGATCGGCGCCTTCGGAGGTCTCAAAGGGCTTTCCCCCCAACATCGGAGGAAGCCGTTTGAGAGCTCCCAAGGCAAAAAGGCAGGGCGAAAGGGCTGGAAATTCGAATTTCCCGCCCTTTCTCCCTGCCTTTTTGCCTTCGGAGCTCTCAAACGGCTTCCTCCAATGTAGGGGGGAAAGCCCTTTGAGAACTCCGAAGGCGCCGATCGCTCCGTTGGCATTGACTTGCGAACGGAGCTTCGTTCGTAGGTCGAGGCTCAGTTCGCAAGTCGATGCCAATTTTTTCCAACGGAGCCGTTCGTAGGTCGAAATGTTCGTAACTAGGGCCGTTCGTAAGTTGAGGGTTGACTGTACTGGGCCAAACTGGTCTCAGACAATCCACAGGATGAAATAATTGCCAGAAGAGTATGCATATGTTTATTATCTCTATTTTCCCCCAAATACATTTATGTTAATACAACTTGTTTTACATAATAGCTACCAAGAATTTAAATGCTAAGGCAAAATGTATCAGAATCTCTTATTTCAGTCTTGTGTGCTTTTGTTTTCTCTTTGTGGGTCTGAATGACCTAGATATCTTAAATATTTTTGTAAGTAGCTTATTAATAATATATATATATATATCTTTTTTGCATTTGTTTAATATAAGGAGGCTGTGTCTTGATTTAATATGAATTCACCCACCAAGGGCTTACTCATGTACTTTAAGTGCATTATAGTTACAAAAACATGCTGATGTTGAATTATTTGTATGTGATTAGTTCAATGCACTTCCATCTACATCTGTTACCAGCCAAATTATTACAAACTACATATTCACAATAGATTGTTTTGTTCACTTCTCAATATATTTCTAATTCTTCTCAATATATTTCTAATTCTTCTATTTATAATAATGACTTTCCCTTGTTTGAAATCCATCAGAGTCTAGTTTTCTCTGTAGCAGTTTGTCTTGAATTGAGTTCTGCTCCTGAAATAATGTTCGAACTTTGGAGCTGTTCTAGCCCAAGACATTTTGCTGCCTGAGATATGGCAGCACATGGTATTGTTTCCCCATGAATCAGACTTTTAGTTTGCAGGTGTTAAGTGCTGGGCTCTGCCAGCTTTTGGAGTGGGTGGGTGTACATACACCAGTCCTTTTGTTTTACATGAAATGTACTATTACTTTCAGGTCAGTTTGTTTTCTATTTATGTTTTCTTGTGCTACTTCAAACAAAACAAAACAAAAAACACCCCTAAAGAACCAAAAAAAACCCAACCCAAAACACTACCCCCCCCAACTACCCCAAAAGCAGGCAACAGTACAACCAACAACAATCTCTACCAAAAATAAGAGTCCCAGTTTTTTTTAAAAAATGTATATTTTTATTTAAAAAATAAACAATATATAGTAAAACACATTTTTAAAAAATCAGCCACACAGAAAAAGCACCCCCACAACACATATACAAGAGAAAAGAAGTAGCAAAGTAAAACATATATGCACAGCCCCCTCCCAAAACCAAGAAACACAAAAGCAAATAAAAGCTAAAATGCAATCAAAGCCCCTTCCCACACTAAAATTACTAAAATATAAGATTTCTGTCTCCACTACCACTTATCTTCTCTTCTTTGTGTCCAGCACAACAGCACATAAGCAAGCAGACAGCAAAAATAATAGAAGAAAGGAAAGGTCCAAAGAGCCGGAAAAAAATTCCCATGGAAATTGGGGGAGGGGGGGAAGTGTCCAAACATATTCCTAAGGAGATACATTGGCACAGGTGGGCTGCCTTGCTGCTGCTGCAGAAATAACACAAAAAATGGAGGAATAACCCCTCCCTAAATAAGGGAAAAAAGATCCAATGTAGAGAGGCACATTCAGGTAGATGAACAGCACAAGATGAAGGGTACCAAAAGTTTACACATCACAATGAATGAATGAAACAAATGAACAAACAAACAAAACACTCCCACTGAGTTCCAACCAGTCCAGGGCCATTTACAGTTTCAAAATTCCCACTCCCCTCTCCTGGAAGTGCCAGACATCTGCTGACAGCAGCAGTTACAAAACTACTGGATGAATTTTTTTCTGGGTGATTTGATTGACAAGGGGTGAAAGAAGGGTTAAACAAAACACACACACACACACACACACAATAATAATAATACATTTCCCTCTCTTTTGGGAATCATTGAATGGAGATGAAAATGAAAAAAGTTTTTTTATTTTGTTTTTTATTTTCTTTCCATTAAAACACAAAACGCCCATCCCTATTGATTATATCACATCTCTTCTCTTTTAAATGCCATCATAAAGCATAGGTTTACAGATTTCAATTTACTGCTTTCCATTGTCTAATCTGCTTGATGCCAGGTTATATGTGGTCAGTGTGTCAACTATATGGTGGACATGCAGTGACAGCATGTTCTTGAAGATTTGGGACATGTGCTCAATACATAAAAGAAAAATAACATCTTGCTGTTGTTGCTAAATGCTGTTCAAGTCACCCCTACAAAATAATTATCACTAAAAGAACCTCTAATTAACAGCTCTACTCAGGCCTAAAGACTCTGACTTTTTATTGAGCTAAACTACCTCATGTTCGGTCTCCCTGTTTTCTCGTAGCCTTCAGCTTTATTGCATTATTATCTTTTCCAGTAAGTCTTCTTTTCTCCCAATTTACCCAAAGCTAAATAGCCTCAGTTTACTTGTTTTCACTTTTAGAGATGTCAAGCTTGATTTGATCTAGCACCCACTTATTTGTCTTTCTAGCAATCCATGGAATCTGTAAAGCTCTCCTCCAATACCACATTTCAAATTTTTTTTCTTTTCACTTTTCTTTGTTGTCCATTACATACTAATCCGGAGTGCCACGATACAAATTATTCTGGTCTTTTTCTCTAGAAACGCATCCTTCATTTTAAGGATCTTTTCTAGTTCTTTCATAGTCAGCCATCCAGGTCTGAGCATCTCATATTTTGGCTGTTTTCTCCATTTGGATTGATGATCGAATGAAAGATAGAAAACTACTTCTCTGTCAACATTAAAGTTGTTTAATTCTTCTGTAATTATGATTTTTGTTTTCAACTGTAAAATTCTGTTTTTACAAATTATTCTTCCATATTCTTCAGTACTCATTTCAAGTTATTGCAGCATTTTGACTGTGATATATCATATATGTACCTGAAATTATACATCCATTTTCATTCATTCATCTACATATAATAAAGGTTTCTGTGTGATATGTTCTGCATATACATTGAAGAGATAGAGGGATAAAATAACACCCTTGTCTCACACCTGTGACTGTGGGAAACTATTCTGTTTCTTTATATTCTGTTCTAACATTAGCCACACTATGGGTTATGCAGCAGGATCATGAAATATTATGGCAACCCAATTTATTTTTGAATGATTTACAGCTCAGATGAGGCAGGGTTCTTGTAGCGCTGCCTTTGAGTGGGCAGCCGCTGGAGGAGGCATAGAAGTGAAGTCCATGCTCCTGCTGCATCTGGACACATGAAGAATAGGAGATGAGCAGCGCACGCCAGCTGGTGAGCCAGCCGAGAGGGGGGAAGGGAAGGGAACACATGGCACCTGTGGTGCCATGCGGACAATCTGCGACAACGCGGCATGAAGCAAGTCATGCCCATCTTAATTAATAACATTACACGACATAGAAGGAGCCTCCCTCAAGAATATGATGACCATTAACACATTTAGCCATTCCCTGGGTAACAGTGGTGCCTAATTGGCTGATCTTTCTACTCTGGAAGTTCCACTGGATTGCTTCTGACACGAAGCAGTAGCAGTAGCTTCCTTTTTAAAATATTTGTGCATATGGAGTACAGTACTGTGCTGGTGTTTTGTGTGACAGAATATGTATTCCTACCTTCAACTGAAACATTACCTGACTGGCTTCCAGCTTTACACCACTTTTTCAGAGAATGCATGTATTGTTAGTGCTTACAATATAAAGAAGTTTAAAAGTCATGTGTTTGAACTTATTAGTGCCTTAGGCTGTGACTTCTGGTAATGGTATGTTGTGAAAATACCTTATATGTGTCTACCTTTCATTTTCCTAGGAATTTCTTTGATTTAACAAATCCAATGTGATAAAATAATCCTATTTTAAATGTATTATTATACATGCTTTGAAAGTGCTTAGGATAATTTTTATGAGTAGCTTTCATAAAAATGCAAAATAATTTTAGAAATAAAGTTTTTACAAAGGCTTAAAGAATGTTACTGAATTTGTGTCCCATCTTTCATTTTTACACATAATTATTGCAGAAATAACAATAAATTGTATCTCAAAAATAAATACAAACTAGTGTAGCTTTCAGTAAACCATCCAACATTATATTTACAGGAATAAAATTAAACTATAGGTCACAAAAAAAGAAGAAAATTTAATGTAATCAAATGAATGCTCAGTGTAATCAAATGAGAAGAAAGCTGTGTGGATTTCCATATAAAGGATGAAAATTGATATTTTTAAATATGCTATAAAGATTTTTATTTATTTACAAAATGTGGAATCAGAGTGAATTGATATGAGCTTCTGTACTGCCATACTAATAATTATGTGACATCAAGATAGTTCCAACTTCTGGCAACTCACCCAGGGTTTTCTAGATATACTCGGAAGTTGTTTATCAGTCCTTTCTCCTGGTGGTGTTTTGGGACCATGCAACTTTGAGCCAGCTGCATGATTTTGCAACAGAGCATATAACTCCCATCAGCCACACACGCACACAATGCAACCTTGGCTGTCCCCATTCCTAGGAGGAAGAGTAGGGAATCAAGCTCCCAGCCTCTAGCTCCATAGTTTGGCGCTCCTGTCCATTAAGCAATGCGGCCTCAGTTCTGCCATTAAAGCTATAATATTTTCTGTGTTTCTTTTTGGTTTTTGCAATATTATTTTCCAGCTGTACAAAGTATTATTTTGGAATGCAGACACAAAAGGTTTTCCCATAATTGTGGGTTCAAAATTCTGGGACAAAGAAGACATGAGTGGAGTCTGCTTATTTATTTCAATGTGAGTGCAAGAGAGTAAATCACAGCAGTGAATTATCAGCAGCTCAAGAGTTGCTAGCCCCACTTTCCCCTCTTCCTTCTTTCCTCACCACAGCTACTACTGTGCTCCTTAGACTGCTGCCAGTTCTGCCATCCCTGCTTCCCTCACCACCTTTGTGTTCCTTGTCCTGCTGCCAGCCTTGCCAGCTCTGTGATTTCCTCTTCTCCCTCCTTCTCTTGCCACCACCACCACCACACTCCTTATCCTGCTGCTTCCTCTTTTTTTCCCTCTATTGGAAGATAAAAGACATTTTTATTCAGATTGGGTGCTATGTTGAACAGGGATAGTTAAAAGCAAGAACACCTTTTGCTTAATCTTAATGAATGGTGCTGTAGAGATCAACATTGTAAGTAGCACAGAAGTTGCAAAATTTATCCCTAAATATCTTACTAAAAAAAAAGTATGTGTGTCATCTTTTTATGAATCAATATCCTTACTTTAAAAAAAACACTACCCATTATTTAATACTGACAACTTCTAGAGAAACAGTTTCTTCAGTTAGTGCTCTACATAATAAATCCCTAAAGATATGTATAGTTTATAATGTACATATGCTTAATTTCAAAGAGTACATGAATTCTGTGGTCATGGGAATATTTGATTATGTGATTATAAACCGAGTACAAGGTCTTTGACTGTTCCTTACAGGATACTTAAGAGAGAATTTACTGTTGTGGGGGTGGGATATTATTTGTATCTTTGTCAATGAGTGTATAAATATGTTTCTGCAAGATCATTTCCTCCTATTTATTAAGGATGATGTTGTAAAGAATTTATCAGAGGTATGAAGAAATAATTGGCAAGGAGAGGGAATGCACAATAACTGGAAGTTCAGAACATTGTCTGCTGTCTATTGTGTTACATTTTTATTTGTTAAACAATGTTAGGAATGTTAGAAACAAAGGAACACATATCATCCTTTGGGTTTGAGTCTGGCTAGCATAAACTTTGTGCAATAATGTTTGCTTTAATAACCATATATGGGTTTCTGTAATCCAGAACTGCTGGATAGCTCTGTGGTTTATGTATCAGGCAGCAGAGCCAGAGGTTGGGATTTTATTCCCCACTGCACCTCTTTGACAGAGGCTGGACTTGATGACACATAGGGTCCCTCTGCAGTTCTATGATTCTAAGATTATATGTTTTACAAAGTCTTGAGTGATAGTTTTATAATGTTAACTTATTTGATTCTTCTGCTGTACTTTTCCATAACCAAGTGCCCTCTAGAAGTTTTGGAACACAACTCCCATAATGCTCACTGGAGGATTATAGAAGTTGTGGTCCCATCAGGAAAACATAAGATGGAGTAGGCTGCTTTCCTACAATTTAGCATTCTGTAATATAGCTAGATTTTGTAATTTAGCCCATTTCTTTCTGAAGAAAAAAGCCTGTTTTAAGTTAAATTTCTAGAAGATAGCTCTGTGGATTCCAAAAGATCTCCTGTATGGAGAATTAGTGCAGGGAAAGCGCCCCAGAGGGAGACCACAGCTGCGATACAAGGAGATCTGCAAGTGGGATCTGAAGGCCTTAGGAATGGACCTCAACAGATGGGAAACCTTGACATCTGAGCGTTCAGCCTGGAGGCAGGCGGTGCATCATGGCCTCTCCCATTT
Source organism: Intellagama lesueurii (assembly GCA_037013535.1). Classification (NCBI taxonomy): domain Eukaryota; kingdom Metazoa; phylum Chordata; class Lepidosauria; order Squamata; family Agamidae; genus Intellagama; species Intellagama lesueurii. The sequence continues at coordinate 91,793,617 of JBAJHW010000001.1, forward strand.
TGAAGAGACCCTTGTCCAGCAGGCCGAGGCAAAGAGGCAGTCCCGAAACCAGCAAAATCTGGGAGCTGGACAGGGGACAGATTGTATTTGTCTTCAGTGTGGAAGGGATTGTCACTCTCATATTGGCCTTCTCAGCCACATTAGACACTGTTCCAAGACCTCTATTCAGAGCACATTACCATAGTCTCTTGAGACTGAAGGATGCCTACAGTGAGCTCTGTGGTATTTGTGTATATCAAATATTACATTGATTAATATCTCTGTTGCATTGATTAATATATCTGAAGACCTGGAATAAGAAACTATTGGCTCTTTATAAAAGTGAATTACAACATTCTTCTAGTTAGATTTTTTTATTATTATTAGAGCAAATCTCTAATGAAAAGAGAAAAATAATTCAGTTCAGTTGTTTACATGCCTTGAAGGCATTAGTGACTTGTTCTTTTATACAAGAATAAAAAATAATCGCACAATAAAAATAATTCACACAATTCAGCAATTTAATTTTATATAGTTTTTGTTTTTGTGTTCCTTCTGACCTACAGTATATTGACTCTATGAATTAGTGACCAAAAGGTGCTATCACTTACAGTTTTGTCATGAGTTAATCTCAGATTCAATCCTCCTCTTTTCCTGCTGGCTTCAATTTTTCCCAACATTTTGTCATTTACAGTGAGTCTTGCCTTCCCATGATGTGCCCAAAATATGATACTCTCAGTTTAGTCATTTTTGCGCCTAAAAAGAGCTCAGTTTTGATCTGGTCTAGCACCCACTTGTCTGTCTTTCTGGTGGTTGATGGTATATGTAAGTGCTTCTCCAATACTACATTTTGAATGTATTGATACTTCTCTCAGTTTTCTTCACTTTCCTTTCATATCTGTACCTTTCAATCACCAATTTTGTAATATGGATGATCTTGACCTTGGTCTCTAGTGACACATCCTTACACCAACAGTTTTTTATAGATTTTTCATAATTTCCCATCCAAGTCTGATTTCTTGGTGCAGTTTCTATTTAGGCTGATGATTTAACCATATTATAGAAAATCTTTGATAATTTCAATTTCTTCATTGTTGGCATTAAACATATGTAATTCTTCTGAAGTCCTGCTTTTTGTCTTCTTAATGTTCAGCTGCAATCCTGGTTTGGCACTTTCGTATCTTTCTTCAGTAGTCTTTTCAGTTCATTGCTATTTTCCACCCATAATATTGTGTTACCTGTGTATTTTATAGATGTAGTTGTAGAAGAGGTAGCCATGTTAGTCTGTGCAAGCATTATGGTAAAAACAAATTAAAAATAAAAATGAAAGAGCAAATTAAAAGTCAAAAAACATAGTGGAATCTTAAAGACTTACTATTATATTTTAATGTGAGCTTTTGTGGATAAAATCCACTTTCTCAGACATGAGAGATATAACATGCCAAATATTTATACATGGCATCGAAATGCAGAGATTGTGGTTGGTAGGTAATGGATTAAGACTCTCTAGTTACCTTTGAGGTTTTTAGGGTGGATCTGTTAAGAAGAAAAATGTATTTGGGAAATGCAGTACAGTACAATTATTGTAGTGTTTATATTTGGTAGTGTCCTAAGAAGCCTTGACAAATATTGAGTCCATTAAGATGGATGTCCAGCATGTGTAGCTATTTTATCTCAGCTGTCTCTCTCTGGATTCTTCTTTTAGTTCTTGTGCAGAATGTCCTGGTAAATTAAAATGTTGTGAAAGCTGGGCCAAGGTTGGCCTGATCCCTTCACCTCAGCAACCGCAGCCAAATGCCTGGGTCCCCTGTCCCAATTCTGATCAAGGTGTAGGTGTCCCTCCTGTGGGGCACAGTCATCCTTGATGGAGAGCTGCTCAAGTGCCTGGTCAACCTCCACAACCTGCTTCCACCTGCTGCCACCTCTGCCTCCAGTTAGGTCAGTGGGCAGACAGGCAGGCGTCCATTCAGGTGGACTTGAATCTCCAATCTACCCATTCTCAGCCTTCAATAGGTGGCTGTACTTGATACTGTAGGTTTAGGAACAGCAGTGGCAGAGGGAGGGCGGGTGACCCTTCTGTCTATGTGCCCAGGAAGGCCGCCTTTCAGTAGAGCTAAAATGTTTAAAAGGGCATATACAGGAAATGGAAGGGGAGTAAATCACCAAGGAAAAATATGAACAAGACATGGAAGGAGCCTCCCCAAAGAATGTGAGGACTGTGAACGTATTTCAGCTCTTTCCTGGGGAATGACAGTACAACTGTCAGCTGATCTTTCCACGTAGAAGTACCATTGGATTACTTCTGAGACAAACAACAAAGTAGTAGTAGTCAGTATTTGTAGAGAAGAAAGTCAAGAGACTAAAGCTCAGAATGAGCTCAGATTTGCAAGAGGGGTTTAAAATAACAGAAATAGGTTTTCCATCTTCCTTGGAGCAAGGGGAACAAAAAGGAAGTGATAGCTCTGCTTTATGGAAAACATTTTTTAAAAATGCTGATGGATGACAGAACAAAGGGGGAACAGCTCAACACTTAACTTTATTTGTTTGTTTGTTTGTTTTATTTGTTTTATTTATTTATTTATTTCCCACCCAACTAGTAGCTAGGCTACTACTCTGGGCGGATAACAAAAGGACACATAGTCATAAATAGACATGGGGATGAATATAAAAACGAATTGCGATATTCAACGAACATAGCTGATTTGTCAGATATTCATTGCCTCATATTCTTGAGGTCCAGAGACCCCAACAAATACGAAGCAACATATATAACCCTTTAATATTTGTCCCTTCATCTATGGTTTCCCCCGCATGGGGAATCGCTTGGGTCTCACTTCCCTTCTCTTCCTATGCCCGTCAGGTATAGGAAGAGGAGGGAAGCCTGACTGAAGCGATCCCCCACCCTGTCTGTGCAATGACAGCAGGGGAAATCACTCAGTCAGGCTTGCCAAAAGGGAAGCCCTCCCTGCTGCTGTTTGGAAAAGCTAGGTTGCTGGAACTGAAACTGCAGTTCCAGCAGTTTAGCTTCTGTTTCTGTGGAAGCCACTGTGGAGCAGAAGGAAGCAGCTGGGAAGGTAAGCGGCAGTGGGAAGGGGGTGGGGGCAGGCTGTGGGGACTGAGGCTTTTTTTTTTTTTTTTAGATAGCCCCACAGGCTGTCTAAAAAATATGACCCAACAAACCAACAATTTGATTCATGGTTTGTTGGGCCTCTGGGGGGGCAATTTGTGGTTTATGGGTCACCAGTTTCGTGCTTTGTACCCATCTCTAGTCATAAACAACAACAATAATGATAAAACAACTGTGAAAATTAATGGCAGGCAAGCGGCAGAAGAGTACTTAATTAGTGGCAAACTACTGAAAGGCTTGGAGCAACAACCAGGTCTTCAGTTGCCTCCTAAAACCCAGGAGAGATGGGGCCAATCACACCTCTGGTGGCAGGGAATTCCAGAGTGCAGCCACCACAGAGAAGGCCTGGTTTTGAGTGACTGATTTCTGGGCCTCCCTTGGGGTGGCCACTTGGAGCCTCCCAATATGAGGGGTGCAGGTGGGCCTCTGTCTTCTTCCAAAAAATAAGTTAGTGCTGAAACTACTGCATGTGGAATAAAAGAGGCAGTGACAGGGCCACTGCCCAAGATAGATAAAGACATGGCATGGGAATAAACATATCCTAGTTACTTTCCTTGAATTAATGTCTCCAAGACTGGATGAACTGCACCTGACCGCATACGAACTTGCAGATGTAATCTCAGATCCTTTTTGCATATTCTTGGACAGCACGTGAAGTCACTGAAGACTGAAGGCGGGCAAATATTATCCCCATCTTCAAAAAGAAGAAAGAATCTGGGCAACTATCCAACCAGTCAATTTGACATCAGTGCCAAATAACAGATAATTAAACCATGAGCAACTTAGAAAAGAATGTCATGATAACTAACAGCCAGCATGAGTTTCTCAAGAACAAACCATGCCAAACTACTTTCTTACTTTCTTTCAAAAGAAGTATGGAAAGAAGCTTGGAATATCAGGGAATGCTATAGATTTCAGCAAGGCTTTTGACATTGTATTTTTGTGACCAGAGTGGTTAAATGTGATGTACACAATAATGTTGTTAGATGGGTTCTTAGCTAATTGATACTTGAAACCAAAGAACATCCACTAATGGTTCCTTATCACCTTGGGAAGAATTGACAAGTTCTACACTGGGTTTGGTTTTGTTCTGTCCCGGTGTTACCACCTTTAGAAATAACTTGGATGAAGGAGTAAGGGTATGGTTATCAAGCTGGGTGGGTAGCTACTATTTCAAAACAAAACAAAACAAAAAACAGAATCCGGATTCAAGTTGTCTGTAACATATTGGAGAATTGAGCCAAAACAAACAAAATGAGTTTCAGAAGGAAAATTGTGAAATTCTAGATTTAGGTAGGGAAAAGGTCAAATGTGCAAATATAAGATGGGGGACCCTGGTTTGGTAGTTGTTCCTATGAAAGGATCTAAAGGATATGGCAGGCCATAAGCTAAACATAAATTAGCAATGTGATGCAATAGGAAATTCTTCCCCCAAACAGAAATACTCCAAACTAATGCAATTAGGCTGAAATCCTGTTGCTTAGTGTAGTAATTCAAAACTAGATTAGGCCCATTGAATCAACTGAATTTATGGAAAAGACCATAAGCAAATCCCCACTGATTCAGTTGGCCTATTCTAGTTGTGATTTACTATACTAAGCAACAGGATTTCAGCCATAGTGTCACGATCAAGGAAAGTAAGTACTCTGTTCTGCCTGGTTAGTGCCTAAAGTTCTCCATCCTTCTTCTGGGACCCTAGTTTAAAATGGATATCACCGATCTGGAACATGCTCAGAGGGGGAGAGGTAGCCAAAATGGTAAAAGGTCTGAAAATCAAACCCTATGAGGAATGGCTGAGGGAGGTGAGTCTGTTTAACCAGGTGGAAAGAAGATTGAATGGTTAGGGCTGAAATCCTGGTGCTTTGTTATTCATGGGAAAGGCAGACAGTAACTTTCAGTGCCTTCTGACTGGCAATTTATGAGTCCCTGCTGGGGTTCTGAGTGTGTACCAAGCCAATGGGTGCACACACAGTCCAGAATCTCAGTGGTGGCTTGTAACTTGCCAGCTAGAAGTGACTGAATGTTACAGTGGTTGCCTTCCACACACATAACAGAGCAAGAGGATTTCAATTATTTTAATGCTGTCATGTGGAAGATAAAGCAAGCTAATCTTCTGCAGCTCCAGAACAATGGACCCCAAAGAAAGAGAAAGGAGGTTTCAACTAGGGATGTACAGTAACACCAAAGTTTGGATTTGCAATTCAGAATTATAGCCCTTCAGATTTGGAATTAGGAATTTAAATTTTTTTGAATTTCCTGATATCCAGAACTCTGCTACTGTCAATATAAACAATATATAGTCATTGTTTTTCCATTTGAAAAAATACAGACAAGCAAAACATGTTTCCCCATGCCCTCTGACACCTCCTCAGTGATTCTGCCAAACAAAAAGAATGTACACCAACAGCCAGCAGTGCCTAGGTATTCAGAAATGACTGTAAAATGGGCATACTGATTTAACCCTGAACAGTGGGAATGGCAGCAGGAAATACTAGTAGCATTGGGGAAGCAGAGGACAGGTCACACCGGGGAATGAACAAAGGCAGACAGACTGGAGCAACAGATAGCCTGTGGTGGATGGGAATTCTGCCAACAGCATGGGAGACAGCACAGTTGAGTGAGTGAACACAATCTTGGAGCAGCAGTTGGAAGAATGAGAGAGGCAGCAGGAGAGTGCAGTGGACCATCCCTCTGCACCATTCTTCAGGCATCACACTGTCAAAAACTTCCTAAAGGGCCTTCACAACACCTACCTAGATACGCAACCTCCACAGGACCCCTGGTCCCTACCACTAGTTCTCTCTCAGCTTACCAAGACTCCCTTTGAACTGCCAGCTACAATGGATCTTTGCCTTCTATCTCTCAAGGTCGCAATCTTGGTAGTGCTTACATCACCATGTCGGGCTGCAAAGCTTATGACTCTTCATTGTGACTCACCCTACATTATTTTCTCCCATGACAAGGTCACTCTCCACACTGACGTTACCTTCTTCCCCAAGGTAGTGTCTCATTTTCACATCTCAATCTATCATACTACCTGCCTTCTATCCGTCTCCACAGAACAACCTGGAACAATCCCTCCACTCCTTGGACGTCCACCAAGCATTGGCCTGCTACCTAGGCAGAACGAAAGACTTTAGACAAACGGCCAAGCTTTTCATCTTCTACCAAGGCCCCCAAAAAGGACAACCTATTTCCTCCCAACAGTTTTCCAAATGGATCTCCCAAGCTGTGGCCTTGGCCTGTGAACTTGCAAACAATCCCCCTGGGCTTTCTGCAGCCACTCTACCGGAGGAATTTCCTCCTCTACTGCCTTTATGTGATGTGTAGACATCCAGGACGTCTATCTGTTGGGCAGCCACATGGTCCCAGCCCTTAACCTTTGTCACACACTATAGACTAGATCTCAGGGCTCAGAGAGATTCTGCTTTTGGTAGGGCTGTTCTATCATCTGTCCTGGCATAACTCCCACCTCCAAAACTCTAGCTTGCTAATCACCCCTATGCGCGCATACATGGACACCACAATGAAGAAGATTTGGTTATTTACGTAACTGGTTATTTGAGTGATGATCCATGTATCCACACATCCCACCCACCTCCCCTCTTGTTTCGCCCTTCCAATTTTTTTTCTAGCGATGGACAGTTGGGACTGAGGAAAGCGGGGCTGTGCACGCGCAGTATAGGCAGAGAGGCACTTTTGTTTTTGAGGTTCTGGAACTTTCTGAAGCAAGGTCTGCTCAGGCTCAGAACCCCTATGTGTGGATACATGGATCACCACTCTAAGAACCATAGTTACATAAGTAAACAAATCATTCTCTGCCACCTCCTTGGCAGAGACACATACCCCTGTAATATATCTCCCTGTTTTATAACGTATTACACGATGAATTTACTAAATCTTACACCTAACATTTTAAAGTTGTTATGTATTGTGGAGAACTTTTCTTGCTAAAAATGCCAAAGAGGCACATTGTGAAGTTTCTATCAGGAAAGCATTTATTTGGCTAACAAGCTGAGATGTTTGCAAGCATCTATCAGTAAAGCTTTTATATGACTAACAAGCGCCAAATTTATGTATTTATATTTTCAGTAATGTAACTCTTATTCGAAGAGTTGGACGAAGAGTCGGACACGACTAAACGACTAAACAACAACAACAACAACTCTTATTCAAGCTAATACTGTCTAAATTCTGCTAGTAGCTGTCTGACTAAGATTAATGTTAAGGATCGCTGATTCTTTTATATCACATAGATCTTATAAAATGATGTTGATACTCATATCTGCAGTAGCTCTTTGAAACAAGATGGGAAATTACACAGATCATGGAAGACCATTGTAGGATTCTGTGAGGTGAACTTGTTTTGCCTTGAAATCACATCGTTCTTTTTGGATTTCACATTTAAAAGAAATGACCAATTTAAAAAGTATTCCACCTCACTCCTATATGTCATGGGGCAGGCCTATATGACAGAAGAGTTCAAGGATGAAGAGGAAGAATCTTCAGTGACATCTGCTGGTGTTTTACTAAAAGAACAAAAATAGAACAGAGCATGATCTAGAGATGTAAATCTTCACTTTTTTCATTTATGAATAAAAAATTTCAAAAGTTTTCTCCTTGAAGTTACCAGAGGTTTGGTTTTGTTTTGTTTGCATTTTAGCTCTTATTTGGAAAAAAAAATCTGAGGTTTTTTTTTTTGAACAAAACAAAACGTATTTTGAGTAAATACAAGAAAATCTTGTGGAAACACACTTTCTCATCAAGGATGAGAAAATTTATGAATATCTATTACATCCTTAGTGTAATTTCATCCTTCTCTAGTAGCAGTGCCAGGGTATCTTATCAAAGTTTATGGGATACAGATATCAATTATTATTAACATAAGTAATGCATCTGTGTTTGTAATGATGCTGTTTTCTTCTTTATCCAATATCACTGTGACTATCCCAGCCCTGTGCATATAAACATATAACCATATCTGAGTACATGAATTATAATGTATGAAAGTTTACACTGAAATAAACCTGTTATTCTTAAAGGTGCCGCAATATTTTGGTTTTGGTTTTTGATACATGCTGAAATAGACTAAACAGCCACCTTTTTGAGAATTGTTTTCAAGAAATAATTTTAGTTCTGAAAATGTTTCAAATGTGCAGAAGTACATATTATCCGGAGAATGGGGTAAGGAGAATTCAACATTATAAGGCAACAGTAAGTTTCAAAATTTCAGTTAAGTAGTTTGCCACTGCCTCAGTGAGGGGAGCACAGCTATCACTCAAGAAGATAGGGAGAAGTTCAGGGAAGTGATCCGAAAAGGGAATCAGCCAGTGATCTAAAAAGAGTTTGCGATGGGAGTGGTGTGCTGGGCATCTAAATAGAATATGGTCTAAGGTGTCGGGCAGCAAATGAGAGAAAAGGCAAAGTCTTTTGTCTTTAGGGATTTTGGAAAAGCGGCCAAAATGCATGGCCGACAGGAAGATGTTAAACCGAGCTAGCATAAAAGCTCTCCGCCACGTAGGATTAGTCAGTAGATTGAAATAATTTAAAGGATATTCTAAAACGGGGGATAAGCCAAAAAAAATTTGGAGAGCATGTGGGATTAAGGAGGTCACTTAGATGTTCAAACTCCCACTGATATAACTTGGCTTTGATATACTCATTCTAGTAATATGTTTGTGAGTGTCTGCAAGGCAAGGAGAATAGGAGAACTTCCCATGTGGAATCCTACAGTTATTTATTGTTTTATTTATTTATTTATTTATTTATTTTATTAAATTTATACCCCGCCCATCTAGACCAAAGTCTACTCTGGGCGGCTAACAATAAAAAATGGAATAAAAACAATATAGTAAAATAAAAAACAACAATAATAATATAGTTCAAGATGGGGGGGGGAATAAAAATATTCAAGTGATGACAGGAGGGAAAGCCTGCCTAAAGAGCCAGGTCTTAAGTTTGCTCTTAAAAACACCCAGCAAGGGAGCCAAACAGATCTCCGGGGGCAGTCTATTCCAAAGGCGAGGGGCCACTGCCAAGAAGGCCCGGTTTCTTGTTCTTTCTCTTCGGGCCTCCCTCGGCGTTAGGCCCCTCAGCCGCCCTTCCTGGCTAGAACGAGTGGTTCGGGTAGATCTAGGTGGGAGGAGGTGATCCGCTAGATATCGAGTTTTAATTTACATAGACACACTGTATTGCAGGGGTGCTTGCATGTGTAGTGGAGTGTAGCTGTGTATTGTGCTATGTTACCATTATGTAGTTCTGTCCTATCTCCAAAAGAATTTGTGCAGTCACTTCTTAATCCTTTTGTAAAAATTAAATCATATTGAAGTATCATACTGAAGAAGATCTAAGATTGGGTAATGCACAATACCATTAGAGGACTGTCTTCGAACATGTTTGCAGCTTAAAGTGGCGCTAAATAGCATTGGTACAGCATTCACTCATAAATGGTTTTTAAATTTCTCTGTAGTTCCCTAATCAATTAATTTGTCCTACCAGAGAGCTTCCGACTTACAGCAGCCTAATGAATTAATGACTTCGAAGAAGCCTCATCCTTAGCAGTCCTGTTCAGATCTTGCATACTAAAAATGGTGACTTCCTTGGTTGTGTCAACCTGTATACCTGTGGCCAGTATATATTGGGACCACAAAACGTAGCATCCAGACCAGAATCAAAGAGCATGAAAGACACTGCAGACTAAAACAACCGGAAAAATCGGCAGTAGCTGAACACGCCCTGAAACTAGCTGGACATGAAATCCTATTTCAAAACACAGAAGTACTGGACAACATCAGCAATCATTATGTTAGACTACACAGGGAAGCCATTGAAATCCACAAACACCAGCACAGCTTCAACAAAAAAGAACAAATCAACAAAGCCTGGCTCCCAGCACTGAAAAAATACAGCCTGCAAAAAAATCAATGAACTCTACCCAGCCACAAGGACTGGTGATCACTGCACACAAAAGACTAGACAACAACACCCATCAATCACAGTGACAGATCATCTCCCCCCCCCCAATATCACAACAAAACACCCTAACAAAAAACACTGATCACAGGAAACACCTAATCTCCTGAAAAGAACAAAAACCCTGATCCCACAGCTACAAATACTCAACAGTCCCACACACTACACCAGAACACAGACAGAATTCTAGCTCCTGTCCTCTGAAGATGCCGGCCACAGAGACTGGCGAAACGTTAGGGGGGAAAAACCCTCCAGAGGGCCAAACAGCCCGAAATACCCACAACAACCAACCTATCTATTTTGCTGCCCAGAGTAGACCTTTGGTCTAGATGGGCGGGGTAGAAATCCAATAAAATAAATAAATATCTCATGTTTAGTCATTTTTTTCTACTGCTTTCTGCTTTTCCTAGCATTATTGTCTCTTCCATTGAGTTTTGCTTTCTTGTGGCATGTCCAAAATACAATACACTTGGTTTAGTCATTGTCCCTTTTAGAAAGAGTTCAGGCATGATTTGATCTAGTACCCATTTATTTATCTTTATGGGGGTTAATTGTATGAATAAAACTTTCTAACACTACATTTCAAATAAATAAAGCCTTCCCCACTCAGCTTTCTTTATTATCCAACTTCCATAACTATACAGAGTAATCTGTAATATTGTATTATGGATGATTTTGCTTTAGTCTCCAGTGACACATTCTCACAGATAGACCATTTTTAGTTCTTCATAGCTGCCATTCCAAGTCTCAGCCATCTTCTGAATTCTTGGCACAGTCTCCATTTTGACTGATAATTGGGCTAAGGTATAGAAAATAATTAACAGTTTTAATTTCTTCTTTGTTACTTAGGTTATGTAATTCTCATGTGGTTATGATTTTTATGTTCCTAACATTTAACTAATTCTGCTTTTGCACTTTCCCTTTGCTCTTTCTCAGTAATTTCCCAAGTTACTACTATTTTTTTGCAATAATATGGTATCAACTGCTTATCTTAAATCACTGATGTTTCTTCCATCAATTTTCATTCCTCTTTCATTATGCCTTGGTAGATGACCTACACTGGGAACTGAACAGTAAGAATGTGGCCCTGTTGGTTCTTCTGGATTTCTCAGCAGCTTTCAGTACCATTGACCACAGTATCCTTCTTGGCCATCTTGCTGGGATGGGACTTGGAGGCCCTGTTCTATGGTGGCTCCAGTTCTTACTAGAGGGGAAAACTCAGAAAGTGGTGCTTGGGAACTCCTGTTCAACATCTTGGCTGTTGGCCTGTGGGGTCTTTCGGGATTCTGTTTAGTCCCCTATGCTATTTAACATTTGCATGAAACCATTGGGAAAGGATTCCAGAGTTTGGGGGTTCACTGTCAGCCATATGTGGATGACACCCAACTCTATCCTTTCCACCTAAATCCAAGGAAACTGTTTCAGCTTTAGATCAGTGTCTGGTGTCAGTAAACAGACCTAATCCAGACAAGACAAAGGTGTTCCTGGTCAGTTGAAAAATACAGCAAGGAATAGGGATTCAGCTTATGCTGGATGGGGCTACACTCTCTCTGAAAATGCAGGTGCACAGCTTGGAGATGGTCCTGGATTTGACTCTGAGACTAGATTTCCGCAGTGGCCAGGAGTACATTTGCACATTTAAAACTAGTGTGCCAGCTGTGCCTATTCCTGGAGAGGTCTGAACTGGCCGCGATGACACATGCTTTAGTTACATCCTGGCTGGATTGCTATTATGTGTTCTTCATTGAGTTGCCTTTGGAAAGATTCTTTGAAAGAATCACTCATTCTAATATCTCTTCTGCATAGTCTCTCCCCCACCCCTAGTGGTCATCTGAACTCATAGAAGTCCATCTTACATGTATGCAGGGAGTGGTTGAGAACATTCCAGAACATTCTCCAGTGAGAGCTCCACAACTTTTGTTTCATTCATGCTCTTTCATTCCTTAAAGACCCTAACTCAGTACCCTTTCTGCCATGCAAGTAGCAGTGTTCAAGAATGCTTCTATCTTTTTTGCCTTGCTGAGTAGTTTTTTTCTTCGTATTTGGGACTTTTTAGTCATGCTGCCCTTTAGCCTCTATACAGAGTACCTCCCAAAAGCTGTGAAGCTCAGGAAATACTATGGTAGCATCCTTTTTAGAACATTAACGAGAAGTAGGTCTGGAACAAGGCCCTGCAGCAGGTGAGCAAAATATAGGTATTTATAGGTGTCTGTAGATGTAGGTCTATGGCTTGGACTTTCCAGAATTTTGCCTGCGGAATTGGTGAAGAATTCTGGGAATTTGAGTCCAATGTGAATGGCATATCCCTATTTTCAATAAACAGATTCTCCTCTGATGTTCAGTTCTGCTTTATTTTCTGCTTTTGCATTCCAGTCATCAGTGATTGTAAGCACATCTTGTTTGGTGCGTGATCTATTTCTCCCTGGACACAAGCATGACAGTTTTCAATTTTGTCTTCTTCAGCAACTATAGTTGGGGTATAGATTTGAATGATGGTTATGTTGATAGGTTTTCTGTGAAATCTGGTTGATATTATTCAGACACAATTTACATTATGGACTCCAGCTGCATCTGATCTCACTAACGGAACTGCACCATTTCTTCTGAGTTTGTTATTTCCAGGGTAAAATCATTTTGATTAAAAGTGTCCTGTTTATGAGTATTGCAATATTTCAGTTGTTTTAACAATTCCAAACATACAAAATGTCATACTTCTCACATGTCATTTTCTAGTTATATGTGTCATGCAGCATCAGCTTTCCTTTTACCTTTGTGCACATTGACAACTAAACGTTCTTTTGACTTCACCCTAGTTGCTTCATTAGCAGCAGTGTTATCAGTTGTCCTTTGTTCTTCCCAGTAGCTGACTGAGTGCCTTCTGAGCTGGGAGTGTAATCTTCCAGCACTATCTCTGGTTTCATTTTGCATTATCTCATCAAAGAGTTTTCAAGATATGGATATTCAGTAGTGGTTTATCATTGCCACCATCTGTGTATTACTAACAAGAGTTAGCTTGTATGCCACTGTTATTTACAAAAGATCCCACACCAATGTTGCCTTCCATTACTACTGCTGCCCAGTTCAGCAATGAAGTGTTGCTGTTCCCTCCTTGCACTGATTAAAGCAATGCAAGATGTTTAGTAATGGTGTGTATTGGCCACCTTATACTTTATATGCTACACTACTTAGGATGATGAGACTGGAGGCGGTACAGAGTTTTCTGAATTGATTTACTGATCTCCTCAGTTCTGTGAAACTATGGAGATTCTATAAAATTTAGTCACATTGCAATAGGTTGTATATTTTTAATTGTATTTTCGTGTTATACTAATATTTGAATACATCTGCTGGTCAGTAATAAAGATCAATCTATCACAATCTAGTTTATCACTGCTGCCCAGTAGCTGCCCTTCAAGAATTTCTCTTTTGCCATCACCACTGGGACTAGCAGTTCTTCTCTGCCCATCTGATCATTAATTCCTGAAGAGGATGGATGAGTCTTAGATTGCTGACTCGTCTTTGATCATTTGACCTTGGGTGACCCTTCTAGGAATCTAGACTTGGAATGAAGCCTTCCAACAGTATTGCTCTCAGTTTCCTTGACACACTCAACCCTCCTCACCATGTTAAGCAGGAGATTTTTGATACACAGTTGGGGGGGGGGAATAACGCAAAGAAAGATTCTCACTTGTGTTCAATGAAGGGTGTGGAAATACAGTATTATCATTTTTAAAATGCCTATTTCTGATCAATTAAAATAGAAAAGTCTTCTTTAAAGTGAGCCACTAAAATTAAGTATAATAGGTAGCCTCTTTCACCTCTCTCAGTAGAAACTCCATGTTAAATGAAAACACCACAAAAACAGCTGTGGTATATATCAATCACACTGTTGTATCAGTCAGTATCATGTAAGCTTGGAGGTACAAATTGTACTATGATGGTTTAGAGTTCTAAAGTTTAAACTTTCTTTTAAAATTGTGTTATACTTTTTTTCTATTTCTACAATTATTGGGTGTTAAGGTGGTCATATTTTGTCTGTTGACTAAACTGTGTCTGTTTTTTAGGGCTCAAGAGAAACTGAAGGAGAGGAGGAGTCTGGTTTGATTCAGCCTGCAGAAGTGTTTGCTCCCAAAAGCCTGGTGTTGGTGTCCAGATTAGACTACCCAGAAATTTTCAGGGTAAAGAACATTTTAAAGTGAATTGACAGTATGTGTTGTGTTGTATTTGGTTTGTAATGATCCTATATTCTTGATGCTAAAATTCTCTACACTCTTAAGAGAATTTAGGCAGCTCAAGAAAAATTAATATGCATTAAAACCAGGTATTTCCTCTACAGATTAATGCAACAAAGTTTGCAAAATCATGTAATATCACAGCTGAGCCATGCATAAATGTTTAAGAGGTGCCAGGGAGTCACAACTGAGCCAGTAGCTCCAAGATGCATTTCTCTCAGGTCACTGTATAACTCAGTGGTCCCCAACCTTTTCCCAACCGCGGACCGGTTGGAGTGTGTGGCACGCCCGCAGGGGGGCGGAGCTTGCTCGCGCACATGCGCACATCGCGCTCGCGGGGGGATGCTCACCCACATGCGTGCAGCACGCTCGCAGGGGGCGGAGCGCGCTTGCACGCATGCGCACATTGCGCTCGTGCGGGGGGCACTTGCGCGCAAGTGCACGGTGCGCTTGCAGGGGGCGGAACATGCTCGGGGGGCGCTCGGGGGGGAGTAGGAGATCTGTGTCCACGGCCCGATCATGGATAGGCTGCGGACCACTGCTGGGTCGTGGACGGGCGTTGGGGACCTCTGGTATAACTGTTTCTCGCCCTGGTTACTAAGGTACATGTAAAAAGTTAAACTCCATAACAATTGTTATGATAAAACTAAGTTAGCCCATTTCTTCTCTAGTGCAATGGTTCTGAAACTGCACTTACTACTACTACTACTACTAGTAGTAGTAGTAGTAGTACTACTACTACTACGAGGCATGAGATATATCAAAAACTTTAAAAGCAAACGAAAAACTGCTTCTTCAGTGTGGACTGTGCAGAGACTCCTCCTTTTTAGAACTGGAGGTTTTTTTGCAGTAGCCCCTCCCCTTTGTCTTCATTTGCCAGCTCTGATGAGCTACCACTGAATTCAGTGTCTGCCACCGTTGTAGCACAATGAGAAAAAAATCAGAAAATCTAAGTGAAGAGGGGAGAATTTATCAAACAAAAAAAAAGAAAAAACAAGAGACACGAGACACCTTAAAGACTAACTGCTATATTTTATCACTTTGTCTATTTTTTGTATCCCCACTTGGTCAGTGGGTGATGTATAAATTCTACAGTCATATAATCCCACTCTTATGTCTGATGAAGTGGATTTGATACACCAAAACTCACATTAAAATATAGCAGTTAGTCTTTAAAATGCCATAACATTTTTGTCTCTGTTTTGGGGGGGGGGGTTGTCTTTTTGTGTGATATGCTTGCACAGACTAGCATGGCTACTTCAGGGAAAAAATTGTTTCAGCTCTAAAGCCATTAAGTTTTGGAAGCCAGTTCTCTACACCAGTGGTCCCCAACCTTTTTGACACCGCGGACCGTTTGGGGGAGATGGGGTCTGTGTGCGGGGGGACGTGGCACCGCTCGCGCGCATGCGCAAAGGGGTGGCACTCGCTCGCATGAGCGCACGCACACTCGCGCACATGCACAAAGGGGTGGGGGCACTCGTGTGGCGTGCTCACACACTCGCGCGCATGCACGAAGGGGTGGGGTGGTAGCGGGGCACGCGTGTGCATGCGCAAAGGGGCTGTGCGGGGGGCGTACGGGGAGGCGGAAGATCTGTGTTCGTGGCCCAGTCCGGCCAAGGCCATGGACTGGCACCAGGCCGCGGACCGGGGGTTGGGGACCCCTGCTCTACACAAGTTACATTCCCTATTACTGGTCACTAATTTTCTTTCATATAATTTAGGATTCCAGTTGGCACGTTGCAGAAAAGTGGCCTGGAAGCCAGAAGCAGTTACTCACTGTATCCTCTAAGCCATGTTTCCTCTAATTTTCTGCCAATGCTGGGTGCCCCCCCCAATAGGGTTCCAGGTGCAACTGGAACCACTGCCTGCAGATGTGCAGCACTGATGCAGTGCTGTGTGGCTGTGCACCCACGCAGCTTAGAAGGAATGTTGCTTCTAAGCAGTGTATCATAGGAGTCTAACTACAGAACAGTTGACTGAGTTATTACAGAATCAGGGATTCTTTGAATGCCTCATATTCATGCAGCAAGACAGGATATAAATATTGTGAATAATAAATACTGACTGATTCCCAGTGATTCTAACTGAAACAGTTCCAACTTTATTTAGTTGTATATTTCAAAAATTATGTATGCATATATACAGACATAAGCATTTACGCACACATATGCATATAGAAAATATTAGCAAAATTTAAACTGAAAAGACTCTGCAGTGTTTCATTTTGTTTAGCAAAATAATTCTTCTGTGACATGTTTAAAGAGTCTAAGATTGTATTCCTTAGATTACAAGTGTATATTTTCTAATAATACATAGTATTTGCCTCTCTCCATGTTGCAATTTTACAGGTTCTTATTTAATATTTTAGGCTTGCCTTGGCTTGGTCTACACTGTGTACGTGGACAATCTGAATGTTTCACTGGAGAGTCTCATTGCAAATCTCTGTTCATGCTTTGTTCCTGCTGCTGGAGGGTCACAGGTAAATAGAAAAAAGGGGTATTTATCCAGTTAATTTAATTTATGAAGAAAGCAAAAATAAATTCTTCAAATATTTTGATTTAATAAAGGACCATAGTTCAGTTGAGTATGTCCCAATGGCCCGTCTTCTAAAGAGAGCAAGAATTCCATTGTATGATAAGGTCAAAGGGTTAATTCTGTCATTGCATTTTAAAAACCATAGCACTGATTCAAGAAACTCTATAGAGTTCAGCCTTTTTATTATTGGTATTTCAAAATGTTTCTTTAATTTTCCACCTCTTCAGTTACAGTTGCTATTTATAAGGAGAGCTTTTGTCTCCTTTGAAGTTGATTTTATTGAGTCTTTATGTTTTGAAATAATGTAATCTGTCAGTGGTTCATATTTTTCTATATTAATGCGTATTTTTATGAAATATAATGATAACGATAAAGCTTGTGTTGAAAAACTGGTGTTCTATTGCATGTGAGTAATTTGAAGCATATTTTAAAATACCTGCACAGTTGTTCTGATGTGGATTGTTCTGTCCTGATATAAACCTACAGATGCTGTAGGAGATTTTAGAAATAGAATGTGATGACACCACCGATCAGGAAGAGCTTTTGCCTCCAACCTCCACTTCCCTTTTGTTAGCCAACATTACTTGCTGACAGTAGACAGGAGCATGTTTATAGAGGGAGTATTATAGGGAAATTCGGGTGTGGTGGCATTTTAGAATTAGTAGATGGTACTGAAGAATGACCCCTTCATGGATTGCTGCCTTGTCGTGGCGAAGGGGCTTGAGTAATTCAGAGAAGCTATGGTCTATGCCGTGCAGGGACACCCAAGACGGACAGGTCATAGTGGAGAGTTCTGACTAAACGTGATCCACCTGGAGCAGGAACTGGCAAGCCACTCCAGTATCGTTGCCAAGAAAACTCCATGGACAGATACAAAAGGCTGAAAGATATGACGCTGGAAGATGAGCCCCTCAGGTCGGAAGGCGTCCAACATGCTACTGAGGAAGAGCGGAGGACAAGTACAAGTAGCTCCAGAGCTAATGAAGTGGTTGGGCCAAAGCCGAAAGGATGCTCAGCTGCGGACGCACCTGGAAGTGAAAGGAAAGTCTGATGCTGCAAAGAAAAATACTGCATAGGAACCTGGAATGTAAGATCTATGAACCTTGGTAAGCTGGATGTGGTCAAACAAGAGATGGCAAGAATAAACATTGACATCCTGGGCGTCAGTGAACTAAAATGGACGGGAATGGGCGAATTAAATTCAGACGATTATCATATCTACTATTGTGGGCAAGAATCCCGTAGAAGAAATGGAGTAGCCCTCATAGTCAACAAAAGAGTGGGAAAAGCTGTACTGGGATACAATCTCAAAAATGATAGAATGATTTCAATACGAATCCAAGGCAGACCTTTCAACATCACAGTAATCCAAGTTTATGCACCAATCACCGATGCTGAAGAGGCTGAAATTGATCAGTTCTATAAAGACTTACAACACCTTCTAGAACTGATGCCAAAGAAAGATGTTCTTGTCATTATAGGGGACTGGAATGCTAAAGTAGGGAGTCAAGAGCTAAAAGGAACAACAGGTAAGTTTGGCCTTGGAGTTCAAAACGAAGCAGGGCAAAGGCTAATAGAGTTTTGTCAAGAGAACAGACCTCACAGAAGCAGAAGACATCAAGAAGAGGTGGCAAGAATACACAGAGGAATTATACCAGAAAGATCTGGATGTCCCGGATAACCCAGATAGTGTGGTTGCTGACCTTGAGCCAGACATCCTGGAGAGTGAAGTCAAGTGGGCCTTAGAAAGCATGGCTTTAGAAAACAAGGCCAGGGGAGGTGATGGCATTCCAGTTGAACTATTTAAAATCTTAAAAGATGACGCTGGTTTTTTTTCCTTTTTATTATTATTATTATTTGGATAACTTGGGTTGGGGTGTGGGATACAGAAGGTAAAAGGGAAAGAAAAGAGGATTGGGGTTAGGGGGGGAGGAGAAACAAAAATATACTAACATCCATTCTATTCATATTGCAATATCAAGATTCAAACTCCGCTATTCTACTATTTTCTGCCTTCCATATTTTAGTTCACATTTTGATTTATGTTATTCGAGCACTATCTGATGACTCTAACCATTTGTGGAATAAGTCCCATCTTTTTGTTGCCTTTTGTAATGGATAGTCCTTCATCACTTCTGATAAAATGTCCATTTCTGCCGTTTCCTTTATCATCTCTGTAAGATCTTCTTGTTTCGGTACCACCTGACTTTTCCAATTTTTAGCATAAAGAATTCTAGCTGCGGTAACTATATATATAACTATACATTTCTTTGCTTTATCTATATTATCTGGTATCATACTCAATAAAAACAGTTCTGGGGTTAATGGAACCTTACAAAGCAATATTTGTTGTAACACAGTATGTACTCCTATCCAATATTGTTTCGCTACTCTACAAGTCCGTGGGCTCCGTGATCACTGCAGAGGGTGACAGCAGCCACGAAATTAAAAGACGCCTGCTTCTTGGGAGGAAAGCAATGACAAACCTAGACAGCATCTTAAAAAGCAGAGACATCACCTTGCCGACAAAGGTCCGCATAGTCAAAGCTATGGTTTTTCCAGTAGCGATGTATGGAAGTGAGAGCTGGACCATAAAGAAGGCTGACCGCCGAAGAATTGATGCTTTTGAATTGTGGTGCTGGAGGAGACTCTTGAGAGTCCCCTGGACTGCAAGGAGAACAAACCTATCCATTCTGAAGGAAATCAATCCTGAGTGCTCACTGGAAGGACAGATCCTGAAGCTGAAGCTCCAATACTTTGGCCATCTCATGAGAAGAGAAGACTCCCTGGAAAAGACCCTGATGTTGGGAAAGTGTGAAGGCAAGAGGAGAAGGGGACGACAGAGAACGAGATGGTTGGACAGTATCATCGAAGCTACCAACATGAATTTGACCCAACTCCGGGAGGCAGTGGAAGACAGGAGGGCCTGGCGTGCTCTGGTCCATGGGGTCATGAAGAGTCGGACACGACTTAACGACTAAACAACAACAACTGAAGAATGAACAACATGTCTATTTGAAAAGGAAGCAGGAATTTCCTCCCCCTGCCATCATGTTGCTTTAGTTCCAGGTGTTCTTGTGCAATGAATTAATATGTATATTCAGTGAAATTGGTAGTAACAATGGCCTAGCCAAAATGGCTAGTGTTTGTTGTCCTATGGCTAAATATGCAACCAATCTCAATACTTCAGTTCCTAATCGGCACCTACTTTTTAGAGAACAAGCTTGTAAGGAGAAAGTCCCAAGTTAAGTATCTTGTGCCTCTAGCTAAAAAGGAAGAGTTGGCAGGTGACAGGAAAGACTATTCTGGGATTGAGACCATAGAGCCAAAGTAGACCATACAAGGATTGATGGACATTTAATCTGATCTGGTAAATGACAGCTTTAGTTGTTCTCAGGCAGCTTCCACTGCATCCTGTTTAAAGAGGCATGAATCACTGTGTTATTTGCTGTCCCTTCTTGTCTTCATTTATCCTGCTATCTTGTCTCATTCAGCCAGTCAGTCCTATATGAGGCACTATATAAAGTCATTCCCATTCATTTAGGTGCTTCCTGTTGCTCACATTCATTTAAGCCATTTCCTGCCTGTCCTCATTGGGCTGCTTGGATAGAATACACAGGCCTCTCCTCTTTCCTTCTGTCTTTCTAAGGCTGGGTCAACCTTAATAATTGGTAGCTGTCCAAATGTGCCTTGAGAAATCATGGGAATGGGCTTCTCAGTTACTGATAGGTATGCAAAGATGGGGGTGCATTTTATCAGAGTAAATTTATGGGTGCCATTGCCAAATAACAAACATATTTTGTGAAACTCAATATTGTCTGACAGTAGCATGTGATTGAAACAGTTAGTTTGCATGTAATGATAATAGGGGAAAATTAACCTACCTTATATTCCAGAAGCAATAATAATGTATTAAAATCTTTTTCTACAGAAACTATTTTCCTTAGGAGCAGGAGACAGGCAGCTGATACAGACCCCTTTGCATGATAGTCTTCCTGTCACAGGGACTAGTGTAGCCCTTCTATTTCAACAATTAGGTATGTCAGTGTTGGATTATTATGTTTTTCTTTGTTTGTTTCTGAAATGACTACACAAATACACTTGCACCTTTTTGCTAGTTTTGAGTTTTAAAAATGAAGGCATTACTTTTCCTGTTTTTTTCCATAGTTTGCATGTATCTTAGTAATAATATGAATCTAACCTTTGTTTTTTACAGCTGTGTATATATGTTTACTTCTTGACTGTTATACTTCCCCACTACCATCACCAAATTGAAGTGAATAATTCTGAAGCTAATATAATTCACAGTGCTTAGTTGTTTGTCAGTTCTTGATATAAACTGTTATATTCTCCCCAAAGTAAATATTTTTATAAGACCATAATAATCACAAAGTTCTATTGTGTGTGGGTGTGGGTGTCCCCCTTTTGATTCCTTTGCCTTTAAATTAATTTTTCTTTATTTTTTATACAACAGTGAACCTTTGTGTTTCTTGTTTTAAATAACATGAAGTTCAAAACACTTTACTGTAGCTGAGAAATTAAAACAAATTGTTATATGTGGAAGTTATAAACTTTTCTGATAATAATACATCGAGGTGGCAGGAGCCGGCAACACACAGGGACAGTGAAATGTTTAGTGTTTCCACAAGAGACCCAGAGGAAGAAAGTCAATCACCCAAATCTGATTACTTGACAGAAGACATAAAATAGATAATCTTTGGGTACGTCATTCAGGGAATGAAGCATCATCGGCAGCTTGTCAAGAATTGTACATGTGGCCCGTTGTACTTTTACAGGGCCTATAGACGCTGCAGAGATACTCTGTGCTTTCAATTGTGCCTTTTTCTCATGTTGTACTGCTGTCTGCCAGATTGCAGGACATTTATAGTATTGCCTTAAAACATGCAGGACGTATCACTTCGGGTCAATAAGACAATAGTATTTGAAGGGTTTATATATTCATCCTGAGCGGTGTGATGTAGCTTCAGATAAGAGTGCCTACAGATTAGCAAAATAGAAGCACTGTAGAGAATTTTTTCTCTTTCTCATATTGTATCTTACTGGAAAGTCACAGGAAGTTGTTACTAGCAGTAGGTACGTAGTTGTTATGGTAGACACCAGAGGGAAGAGAGACTTCCTTCTCTTCCAGTAAAATCACCTGCTATTGCTGAAAAATATCTCTATGGCATATGCACCTGAAAGCTTTCTTTATTCGATTTCATGCTTTAGAACAGTAGTTCCCAACCTTGGGGAACCCAGGAGTTCTGGTACTGTAATTCCCAGAAGCCTTCACCACCAGCTGTGCTGCCTGGGGTTTCTGGGAGTTGCATTCTAAGAACATCTGGGTTAATCAAGGCTGGGAACTGTTGCTTTAGAATTAACCCAAGGAAGCACAGAGTAGCAACAAGAGATTATTGAGTACTACACTGTGCAGTATATTGTGGGTTTTTGTTTTTATCATATGACTACCATCCTAGACTGATGCCACAGTTTTCATAGTCTTCCAGGTGGTAAAGCTGCAAATAAATTTCTGGCTGTCCTAGCTGCTACATAGTTTTTGGGTATCTGCTATACTAAATGTCCATCCCAAGAGTAGCTAAAATATTCCCTGTAAGAATGTCCTCAGAGTGTTGTTAGAACAGAATGTTCTGTTGTTGTTTAATTAGGGTTTTATGTTATAATGCAAATGAGCATCAAGTAGCTGCAGGTTAGGTAGAAGTCTGGCACTTTTCAGTGTTTCCTTCCTACCTATTTATATGCTCCAGATTCCTCTGCCAACTGCTCTTCTCCACATGGAATGAATAGAACTTTGAAGTACCCTTTCTCCTGGAAGTAGGAAAGCAGCATGATTTGAGCAGACAGATGGCTGGCAACAGAAGAGTTTAGGGTTCTTGATGCTCACAACAGTCAGTTCCATGCTAAATCTGAAGTTACTCATAGCTTCTTAGCATTGGTGAGTGGGGAGGGAATGACAGTTGCAGAACTGATGTAAATGCCCACAGTTGAAGGTGGAAATCAATTCTGAGTAATCCAGTTCTTGGTAAAATTTCATCGTAGTTATTGAACCAATTATGTACATAGAATTAAGAACCCAAATGCTCCTAAAAGACCAAAACTAGGCTGTTTTAAAACTTTGACAAATTAAATGAGGGGAATAGAACAAAATCGAGTCAGTGAATTGAGAGACTGAAAAAAAATTGTGCTGATTAGGAAGTTGCTTAAAACTAGTATATTTTATATTCTGTGGTCAATAAGAACATAACTTTCTTTATACGCTAATTTTAAGCAGAACATTTGCAACTGAAACTAAATTTAGTGTAGATGTTTAGTGTACTCTATAGTAGCCGACTCGTGGTTCTGCTTCTGTTACAGATTGCTTTCAAATGTTAAAATAAGCCTTATGCGGGAATGAAAGACTGAGAAAAAATGAAACAAGTTTCTCAGACAGCATGAGTACACCCCAAGCCACAGAAAATAAATGTAAGTGGTTGGAGTTGGAAAACTAGTTGCTCTCAGGTCACAGTACTGACAATGCAAATTTCAGACTATCGTTATCTAAAGCCATGCTCTGGAATGTTTAGAAAGACTGTTGGAAAAGACTTTTCTGTAACAATTCATTCTCATTGGTTGTTGGTGAACAAAAATGAATTATAGCTATCTAACTGTCATTTTTCTGGGAGTTACTCAGCAAATTTCATACGGCTTTGGAACTGGAGAACAGAAGCAAGGTCACATATCTAGAGAATTGTCGCTTGTTTAGGGAAGCTAAGGGGCATCATGTTAACTTGGCTGATTTTTCTAAATATCTGCATATAGAAATATACAATTCAGTGTTGAGTGAGACAGTCACTTGGTCATTAGAATATGGAGTTCTGAGACTCCTTTACATCTTGGTTCATATATTCAATAAATGCATGGATGAGAAGGAATCACCTTCTGTTTGTTTAGATGCAGGAGCTTTTTCCTGCCAGTGTTGAAACATGAAGAGGTCAGGAGAGGCTTCATGGTCCTTGTTGTGCAGTCTAAAACGAGGAGGAGGAGGAGGAAGCAATGCACATTAATTGGCTAAAAGTTGGTTGCAGAAAGATGCATCTTCTAGAGCATATACTCTTGACTAGTCTCATTCATGTGAACAAGTGAATGTGACAAATGGCAAAATTAGTAGTTTCTAACAGTATTCCCTTTCCGGTATGTGTGTGTTCTAACTAGAATAAAATATTCAGTCTGAATGTCTGATGGTAATGACAGGGTTTTTTTTCCTATGATTTCTGCAGCTTGTCCTCACTTTATGTTCTTAAAAACTGTCCGCAGTTTTTAAGAACATAACATAAGAAGAGCCCTGCTCGATCAGGCCAAGGGCCCATCTTGTCCAGCTTCTTGTATCTCGCAGTGGCCCCACCAGATGCCTCTGGGAGCACATGAGACAACTAGATCCCTGTCTCCTGATACCCCTCCCCTGCATCTGGCATTTCGAGTTACCTTCCTTTTAAGCCTGGAGATTATACATTCCCATCATGGCTTGTAACCTGTGATGGACTTTTCCTCCAGGAATCTGTCCAATCCCCTTTTAAAGGCATCTAGGCCAGATGCCATCACCACATCCTGGGGCAAGGAGTTCCACAGACTAACAACACACTGGATAAAGAAATATTTTCCTGCCAATCAGGTGATAGGCAGTCATTCTGGAGGATTCCTGTGGTGTTGCCATGGATCTGTAGGAGGTGGGGTTTTTTGTTTGTTTATTTGTTTGTTTGTTTTGGCTGTGGTTAAAAAAAATAATCATCCCAGAATGATATTACTAAAAGCCTAATGTGTCATTATTTATTTACATATACACCAGGGAACTTCCATCTCCCTGTTCCAAATCCAACCATTACACTCTATACTGGATGCCTCACATCACTGGTATTGTATAAATGGTATCAAGGCTATATCACCTAGTATTCTGTTACATAGCTACTCTGGCATAGTGGGAATTATATTAGTGGCAGATTGCTGCTGATTGAAGAGTTCCTGCTTCAATTTAGGAGTGCACACAACTTTCTCTCATTGTGCACTAGTCAGGCACACCTTTAAAATAAGCAGTGATCTGCTACTGCCACTGACATCATTCCTGCTACAATAGTAGCTATACAACAGGATACTGAACATTGATAGAGAAGTAATGCAATTATTATTGTTTTTAATTTGCCTAATATGAAACGCTGTATTAATTAGAATGTTGTGCAAAATCTATTTTGCATAATCTAGAAATCAGACCGCTCATCTCTGGACTCGAATATAGCATCCCTGTAATGAGCCCACAGTTCTTTGAAACTGTTAGTCCATGTGTCAGAGACATTTTGGTGCATATTTGCTGTAGATAATTAAACATGATTAATTAAATGTCTGTCCGTCTTGGACAGTATTATATAATCTCTTTGTTTAAATCTCAGTATCTCCAATGTGTGGTTTTTGTAACTAAATCTCTTTAAATTCAGACCAGCTTTTAACTCTGATTATATTTAATTCTGTTTAGATGTAAATGTAGCAAGGCTGTTTATTTGAAACTGATTTTTAAAAAGTGATTAATAGCAAGATCTTTTTGTCTTTTTTTGCAGGAGAGTGTTTTGGTTTTTTTAGCCTTTTACAGTGCAGAGAGATGAACTGTTAAACCAAGCTGGAATGCTTAGCGTGAAATGGTGAAACTGCATTTCGTTTTGTTTCTTATTGTTCTAAATTCAGATATTTGTCCTAAATATACAACAGTTTAATATAAAGCTAGTTAGAGATGGACACTCTGGAATAGCTGTTTCCTCTATTGAAAGGAAGAGGCAAAGAGGCTGATGTAATCTCAGCTTCCACCAACCAGGAGCACAAAAGTCGATCTGAATGCAACCATTGGTGCTTATTTTTGAATGACAAAATTATTTGCAATCTGGCTATTTTCAATGCAGTCTTTACATGCTGTTTTTCCTAATATTTCAAAATATGAGCAAATCCATGTCAAATAAACTTTAAAAACATACAAGCAAATACAGCTGCTTCGCACAAATATGAGTTTTCTAACAAATTATTTCCATATGCATTGTGCAATCATGATTTGTAATCTACCCACTCACCCTCCTTTTCTCCATTTTTGGCAAGAAAATTAGGGAGGGCCTCCCTGCACCACCCAGGACATATTGTTTCTGAACAGAGAAACACCAGAGCGCCAATTTACATTTTGGGGTAATCGTTCAAAATAGTTTGAAACTTTAATAGTTTATGAGACATGTGAATTCAACATAATTTTAGAACAAATTCTATTTTAAGAGATAGGTTTATGATAAATTGACAAGAACCAGCATGATGATTGTTCATGAATCTTGAAGGTCACATGATATTTTCTTTGCTTGACTGATACAGAGAAACTCAAGTGGCCTATTTTAAAGTTCATTCCCATTAATAGCAGGCCTTTGAGAGGTAGGGGGAATTGTTTTTGTTTCTGGCCTGTCCCGAGCAGTGAGGGAGCTTTTGATTCACATGCTGTTCATGTGGCAGTCCTGGAGTCTGTTCTATCTCTACTGAGAGATAAGTGCACTAATTAAGACTAGACTACAACTACATCTTTATTTTCTCTGCTAATTTTTGGTTGGTATTTCTTCTTGCTTCTTAAGAGTACCAGTATTCAGGGCCTTAGTGCTTTCGTGAACACAGAATAGTATGTCGAATGGCTGGGTCAATTTACAAATTAAATTGAGCAAGAGTTCAAAGGCGCATCAGCTAAGGTAAAATCTTAAATACTGCATATGTCTGAGCAACACCAAGTTGCCATGTAGTTCACTTTTTAAAAAAGTACACAAACAATATTCAACTAGCTGACCTAGTTTTATTGGTTTCACAGCATTGCTCAAGTTCTGGGGACTTGTGATATAGGTACTTCCCAGGTTTAGGTTAGGTGCAGATTGCTGAGAGAAAAAGCAACCACATAGACATGTCCAATCAATATACGAGACTATTGTTCTTTTTGACATTCAAAGTCAATTGTTGCAGCAGCAGTGTCAACATTATAAGAATATTTGACAATTTAATTTTGTTTCCTCAAGTAATTGCCATCTTTAGGCAAGATGATAGCAATAACTGTAATGAAGAGGAATAGCATACAGTTTGGGGGCACATAATCTTACACTAAGTTATAATGGTGATAGTCAAATTTGAGATTTGGTAGTGCCCTATCATGTCTGCTTTTTGCAGTTTCAAATGTTGTAGGATGTCATTATGCAGTTACTGAAGTATTACCTTTTATATTTCAAGGCAACCCTAGCACTCATTTACTAAAGGATGCTGACCTTTCAGTGACCTATTTTGAACAAGAAATGCCAAACAATGATTTCATTCCCCTGGAATTTGGAGGCTTGGTAATTCTCTAGAAACCAGAGTACAAAAAAGAAATGGCATCCAGAATAGGCAAATACAAGTGTTAAGGAAAACAAACTGGCAGTTGAGTATACCACAAAGTACTATGTCTGCTGGGATTCCTTTGTTTCTTAGATGTAGAAGAGTTTTTGATATGATAGGAGAGTCATAAATTTTGTTGTAGTTATTTTATATTTCCTTCATTTATTTTGTTTATCTACTTGATTTATATCCCACCTTTCTCCCAAGAGGGGAAGGAATTTTAAAACACAAGTAATAACAGTTCAAAATATGATAAATAACAATTTAAAAAATGAAACATATTCGCTATTGAAAGTAGTAAATGAAATCCCTTTGAAACAGTTTTAAACACATTTAAAAAAATTAAAAAGATGGCTTCCTTAGGAAAACTCCTTCCTAGCATGGCCATAAACACAATATGAAAGAAATATAGGTTGAATCAGGACTGTATAAGTCACATAGCAAACCGTATAAGGTACTGTGTGAAGAATTGTTTCCAGTCTATGCCCACCTTCAAATGTGCCAGGCCCCTTGGGGGGCATATGGCCCTGGTTGAGAATGGCTGTTCTGGAGTAATCAAAACAGAATGTAAGAAAGGCATGTTTCGCCATTGCTAGATCAGACATATTGACAAATGTGTATAGCTGACACACTAGTTCTAAATGGAAAAACACACCCCAGGCCACTGCCAAGACCTGGGCAGCCAGGCTCAGGGATGAATCCAGGAATACATCCAAGCTGCGAGTCTGAGCTTTCAGGGCAAGTGTAAACCCATCCAGTGCATGTTGAATCTAAAAAACCTTCCCCAGTATTGATGAAAACGAGAACTAAAGTTAGATGTCATCATATAACATGTGACACCAAATCCCAAAACTCCAGGCAACTCATCTTCCAGAGGATTCACTGATAGGTTAAATAGTATGTGGAACAGAATAGAGTCCTGAGTGACCCTACAGACCATTGCCAGGATGTGATACAGGTCCCCCACCACCATCTTCTGAGCCCATTAAGGTCGAGAACCACTGCAAAATAGTGCCTCCAAGTTCCATCCCAGAGAGACAGTCCAAAAGCTTACATGCATTGTAGGATTTCCAAATTTTTTATGTCCTGAAGATTCACTTCCACAGCATTTCAACTGTCCTCCATAAAGCATAGTACTGCATGGGTGCATTTCTTTAACATCAGCATTTAATAGATACACTTCTGCTCTTATTTTCATCTTATCAATGCCATCCTCTACTTCTAGTTCTAATTGCCAAATACTGACATATGATTGTCATTTGACCCATGCAGTTAATAAAAACCTACTAAAGAAACAGTTCCTAAACATTATTTTAGGATGAGATGATTTTTAAAAGTTACTGAATTGTCACCTTTTTTGTTTTTGTTTTTTCAAATAGTATAGGGGTTATATATCAGATAAGCAGTTCCTTGATTTCTGTGAGATCATTTCTGATTATTTGTTGAATAATTAAATTGTGCTCAAGGAAGCTCACATAATAATATGTAAGTACAGTGGTGCCTCGACTTACGAACGTCCCGACTTACGACCATTTCGAGTTACGACCAGCTCCGGCCGCAAAACTTTGCTTCGACTTGCGGCCGGAGCTTCCAGTTACAAACACAAAAAGGCAGGGGGGAAAGGCGGGAAATTCAAATTGCTAACTGTTGGTGGCGAAGAGGCTGCGTCTTTGTAGCTCTTTCGCCCCAGCAGTTAGAGAGTGTACGATTGGAGGAGGCTTGGGACTGCCTGGCTTCTGCTTCTGAGTGAGAGTGTGTGCGTTTGCAGGGAGGCTTCGGACTGCCTGGTAAGGTAAGGTGCTGCTTTCTGCTTTTTAAAAACTGCCTGTTCTGGGTGGGTTTTGCAGGGTGGGTTTGGGCTGGGGGGGTTATGTTTCTGTGCTGTGTTGTTATTTTGTGTTTTTTGGTGATTTATTTTTTTTTGCAGCCCCAGCGCCTTCCGATGGGGCTTGCTCCATTGTTTATTTTTTGTTTTGTTTTGTTTTTAAGCCCCATCGCCTTCGGGGCTTGCTCCCTGGTTTATTTTTGGGTTTGTTTGTTTTTTGGGGGGCTTGCTCCATGGTTTATTTTTGGTGTGTTTTTTTTAAGCCCCAGCGCCTTCGGGGCTTGCTCCGTGGTTTATTTTTGGGTTTGTTTGTTTTTTTTAAAGCCCCAGCACCTTCAGGGCTTGCTCCCTGGTTTATTTTTGTTTTGTTTTTGTTTTTTGCAGCCCCAGTGCGTTCCTATGGGGCTTGCAGTGTTTTATTTTTATTTTATTTTTGGGGGGTATTTTTTTCCCTTCTGGAACGGATTAATCGCATTCCAGTGCATTTCAATGAGAAATGGTGCTTCGATTTATGACCATTTCGAGTTACGTCCATCTTCTGGAACGGATTATGGTCATAAATCGAGGCACCACTGTATAATATAATACAGTAAAACAGCAGTAAAATGCAAACTTAAAAAAAGCCTGGTGGAATTATCAAGACCACCAGTTTAAGCTACTACAACATACATACAATGGTCCTAACTAGTTATTTTGTTTTGACCAAACTCCGGGAGGCAGTGGAAGACAGGAGGGCCTGGCATGCTCTGGTCCATGGGGTCACGAAGAGTCGGACACAACTTAACAACTAAACAACAAAAGTCATTTTGTGGCTCCATGCGATTAAAGTCTTTGTCTTCCTGAAAAGGATGCCAAAGGTGAGACTAAATGGGCAAGAAATTCCAGAGCATGGAACAGGCAATGAAAAAGACCCTCTCTTACATTGCTGCTAGGCATGCTTTCGGTGTTGGGAATACAAAGTGGAAAATCTTTCTGAAGATCTTAAAAATGTGAGAATATTGTCTTTCAGACAATACAGTTCAAACTGGTTGGTACTTTGTAGATGTACTTTGAATTATGTTCGGAAAAGTACTGCTAGCAACAGAAACTGATCTAACCTGGGATTCATGCGCTGTTTGTACTGCCCCCTGGCCAATAATCTGGCTACAACATTCCAAAACAACTGATGTTTCTACATAGTCTTCAAAGGCAGCTGCATGTAAAGTATGTTACAGTAGTCCAAGTAAGATTAACTAATATATTTGCCACTTTGGACAGATCTGACATCTCCAGGAGTGGGCACATTTGGTGCAAAAAGTGTTCCTAGCCACTGGACATCCAGATCCAGGGATTAATCCAAGAGATGCTGCAAATTGAAAACTGGAATGTGCAAAGGAAGATCAGTGCCATTCAAGGAAAGCTGCATCCATATTCTGTGATCTGTCATCCAGTTAATTCAGTTAATTTTACATTACCTGTATGCTGTTGTACTGGCAGCCTTAATGGAGTGTAGTACTCTTGGACTTCAACCATGAAAAAGGTATAGCAGAGGAAACAGCTGTCTAAACTTCCCTACATTGTCCTACCAGCCTGGTGTTCCTCTGCTTTAGATGCTCCTTAACTCTGCATGCCAACTAGTCTTTCTAGGTGTGTCTTGCACTATTCTTTTAGTCCTTCATGGAAAACAGATACAAATTTGTTAGTATTGGCAATGCCTTTTTTTGTAATTGAAAATACTAGTTTCTTAGTAGGGAGGGAAATGTTCATCTATTTATAACTTCTGAGCCTGTTGTGGTTAGAATCTATATCCTAGGGAGATAAATTGTTTGTATTCCGTCAGTCCTGTGAGTCATTCAGTGCTATTTTAAAGATACAAGATCTGGGATATGAAAAAAGCAGCTAAGTAAAAAGTGTTGTTTCAAAGGATCATTGAAAATAATGGTATTTGTCTGCTCTTTTTAATGCGTGACCCAGACAAATTCATGTTTAAATGTAATTTACAGGGCTGCTACATCTTGTGTCTGTCTTTGGCTCCTTAGCCATATTTGTTTCCTTCCTCAAATTAAATTAAGCTCTTAGGTTTGAGCTTAGTAACATAAATGTACTTGGAGAATAATCACGCAATAAATCACTTTCATAACATTTGCTCCCTTTCTTCCAAAAAATTTATATGCAGTACAAAAACCTGAGATAAGAAATTCTTGATTTAGATAGGAACTCTGAAATACCCTAAATGTATATAAACCAAACTTCTAGGATTTTTCTTCAAAGAGTTGTAGACAAGTATGTCTAGAATTATTTAATGAAATGCTGTTATTTTCTCACTAAGAGTTTTATTTCCTTTTAAGCCTAATTTTGTAATAACTGTCCAGGAAGAAATTTCAACTATAGAAACAGTACTTAAACAACCTGCCCACTCTGAAATTATAGATGGAATCCTACAGGTGTTCATGTAAGATTAGTATAACCTGCCATGGCTAATTAATGAAGTGCCGGGGTGTGCCTCAGTCATGTGCCTGATCACACACTTGATTGTACAATCAAGATACACTTAGGAACCTCATCAGTTACTTGTATTTAGCCATGGTAAGTTATGCTAACCTTACACAAACAACAATAGGATTTCAGCCTGTACTATTTATTTAAATATATATATATATTGTCCTTGGATATTATGTTCTCAATGTAGTTTACAGTATTGCCTTTTAAACTTGCCATTTAATGCTATAACAGTAAACAAAAGGTGTAAGAAACATTCAAAAAATCAAAATAACTATTCCCTTTAGCCTGTCTTGCTTGTGGTCATTTCATGACTACATGTTACAGGATTTGCATTGTGTTTGTATGAGGCCTAAAATCCAAGCTGTTTTTAATATTAGCTGGTCCTTTTTGAGACTCCAAAGTTCTCAGAATCAAAACTGAACCCCAGGCAAAACTTCATCAGAATTTGGGTTTGAGAAGGTAGGAGAAGGAGCAAAATAGTATTTGAAGTTTTGGTTCCATGAAAATATCCAGGAGGAGAAGGGAGAGGGAGGAAATGGAACTGAGTGACTGCCATTGTCTAACCCTGAGGCACATTTTACAATGGACTGTCCAATTTCTATGCTTTTAGGGAGGGGTTGAGACTGTGATTAAACACCAGATTTCTCTTTTCTTCTTTTGATGGAGAAAGATGTGGAGAAAGCTTTTGATTGAAGATTCAGGAGAGAACCTGTTCTTTTTGTGGTTTGTTTTAATTGCTTTAATTTTCTTTAAAAGTATAGAGGGATGGCCAAGACTGGGACCATGAAAATGGCTGTTTTCCAGTTCCACCATATTTCATTTTTTAAACAGCTACAACCTGATATTTAAGAATTGTAATTCCTCTTTCTGAAGCTTTGTGCCTTTTTTCCCCTCTGCTGACACCTCTAAGATATGTGCTGTTTGCATGCAAATTGTTGTAAGAATTAGAAGGAAAGAGTAGAGGAGGTACAAGATTGCCCTTACCAATAGGCTCGATAAGATAACTACTTAAAGCAACAGCACACTAGCAGTAACAAGTTACGCTACTTCCTCTCCCATCCCCCGTGCCTCAGTTTGCCTTTTCTCAACTCAGTTGACCTTCCCCCATTCCCCAATCACTGTTGCCACAGTGCCTTCCCAAGGAGTGAATGATGGACTAATTTCCAGAGCCAGCAGAAGGGCACATGGTGGCAAGAGTTGGGAATATTATAGTATCCATGGTATGGTTGACAGAGGAGTTGAGGCTGATGCATCTTTATGCAGATCCAGTGGTTCATGGGAGTTTCTTTGTGTGCTGGGCTTGCTTGGGAGGTTGGCTGAGCAGTTATGCTGGAAGGGTAAAGGAGGGTAGTGATGTCAGTTTTTTTAAGATGTCAATAAGTCACCTCTTCCTTGGGTATTCCTACTGAAAATAGACTCCAGGGTGTAGGGAAGACTGCAGATGAGCAACAGCTGACAATTGTCTTCTCAAGAACATTTTCTGTGCAACCCAGATCATTCTGTTGCACATTTTAAAAGTCTTCTGAGTATTCTGTTTCCATTTTCAAGTAGAATAATAAATTATACAAAACTCTCCTTCTCAAATTTTCTCCAGTTGTTGATATGGTTTCTATTTAAAAAATATAACATTTCCTAGTAAAAATTCCAAGAAAGTAACATGCCAGAAGTGGAAAATGCTGACCGTGTTGTGTATAATCAAAAGAACATTATTGTTTCTTAACTAAAAAGATGCATAAACAATATAATTAATTAATAATTAATACACACCATTGAGAATAATATGTTTTCTCTTACTTGATGGAATACAACTGTTTATTCCACTAAACCTTGTAGGTTTATAACTTAGGGCAATCTGTATTAATTATCTCACATTTAAAACAGTGGTCCACAGGAAAACTTGGGGAATGAATTTGTTTCTCTGGGGATACACTTCAGATAGAAAAACTATTCTTGTACAGTAGTCCTTGCCATGTGTTCATCTGAAACTTGACAGCCTTGCCTCTTGCAGAAGAGCAACTATGCCTGCAAATTTCTTCCAATTCTGCTAATAAATTTAGATTAAATTTTACACATGTGTAGTTGGGGGAAAAAACTGCATACGTTTGTCTGCAACGAAACTGGCATAATTGATTTTTAAGTGCTCACTATGTCTGTTGATTTCATGCAGTTCTGACAATTCTAACAAGATGTGTCTGAAAAAGTAGATTGTAATCCATAAAACACACACTAAAATAAATCTATTTGTTCTACTTGTGAAATTTATATTTCATCCATTATTCATCATTATTTCATTCTGTTTTCATATGTATGACAAAGTGGACATGTCCACAAAAGCTCACATTAAAATAACTTAGTTAGTCTTTAAGGTGCCACATGTTTTTGTCTTTTGTTTTGTTTTCTTTCTTTGGATTTTGCCTGATAAAATAAATCTGTTAGTCTTTAGGGTGCCTCAACTGTTTTGGGTTTTTTTTTTATTATTATTATATATACAATGTGAAGTGGGGTGGGTTCACAATGTGTGAGTGACCCAAGGGTATCCAATAAGTTTCATGGTTCAGCAGAGGCTAGAATTGGATTTTCCAAGTCCTATTCCATCGTTCTAACCACACTGGCTCTCTAAATAAATCCAGAGGTAATTAAGCATATATTATTAAACTTTATTAAGGGGACGTGGTGGCGCAGGGGACGTGGTGGCGCTGTGGGTTAAACCACAGAAGCCTCTGTGCTGCAGGGTCAGAAGACCAGCAGTCTTAAGATCGAATCCACGCGACGGAGTGAGCTCCCGTCGCTTCTCCCAGCTCCTGCCACCCTAGCAGTTCGAAAGCATGCAAATGCAAGTAGAGAAATAGGTACCACCTCGGTGGGAAGGTAACGGCGTTCCGTGTCTAGTCGCGCTGGCCACGTGACCACGGAAACTGTCTATGGACAAACACTGGCTCTATGGCTTGGAAACGGGGATGAGCACCGCGCCCTAGAGTCAGACACGACTGGACTAAATGTCAAGGGGAACCTTTACCTTTACCTATTAAACTTGATCAATGAATAATTTCTCATAATGTTCATTTGTCTCCACTTGTTAAACTTCTCATCTCTGTACTAATGCAGATATATTAGTTTTCTCTGAACACTCTTCCAAGGTGTTGCATTACTTATTAAGCTCTTTTTAAAGCAAGACTTCTGCTTTTTCCTGTTAAGACGTTGCCTTCTACAACTTGTACAGCTTCTGTACTGGGCTGTGTCAATCTCCAGAATTATTTAGCAAAGCTTTCTTTATAATTCTTGACCCATTTTTGTGGATTAGTCTCACTTGAGTTACCGATTATTTCTCCTTTTAAGCTTTTCATTATAGCCTTCTCTTCTAAGAGCCTGGAACCTGTTGCATCAGTGGTTACAGTGTTTATTAATCTTAGTCAATTCCTTAATCTTGTGTCTATAACTGGCTATAAGATGCTTAAATAAAATGAGCAGAGTTCCTAGACTTCTGAAATGTTGAATAATATTGTAATCTTGAACAATGACCTCTGTACGTGTGAGTGTCCATAGCTCTTAAACTTTTTTTTTTAAAAAAAGAACAACAGGAAACAGTCTGATTGATTACATTTTTTAAAAAGTAGGAAGTCAGATATTCTGGTACAAATTACATATCTTTTCAAATCCTGAAAACAGTGAAGGTCAGTCAGGAAACTTCTGTTCAGAATCTCCCAGCATATGGGTAACATTCAACAGGATGTATGCCTGACTATGGAAGCCTAATCTGTAATAATCAACACTAGAAAGATTGTTGATTTGTTTTTGTGTTGTCTGGTTTGTTTGTGCCATGGCTAGTCCGTCAATGTCACGGATGTGCCTTGAAGTTCAAGGTTACCAACAAATATAGTTCTGTCTTCCAGCATGAGGAAGCAACACTGAATGGTCTTCAGAGGTTGCTGTTGCAATCAATTATACTTCAGGAGCAGAAGTATATCTTGCTTGCTTGTTCAGTCAAATGATTTAAGAAAGGAAGAGAAGTAAATTTTTATTACATTTAGCTTCTACAATTAGTGCTATCAGATGCAGACAAGGGGAAAGTATAGTACATTTGAACATAGTTTACAGTATAATCACGTATATGTCTACCAGAATTAAGTCCTCTTAAGCTAAATGAGTGAGATTTATTCCCATTTATTTCCATTGTAGGCTCTTTTGAGTCAGTTACGATTTTAAGGTACTACGGAGCACTGGCGTTTGTGCGTTTGTACATTTCAAATGTACTGTTACAATGCCTACCTACATGTGCTTTTCAAGCACACATTGAATCTTACTCCTGAACAGTGCAGAGTAGCTGCATATAGGTCACTGGAGCATAGAACTGCTACATGCAACTTTGTGCTTTGTTTGGATCAGTGACAAGATATGAAGTGGCAATTTTTATGTGTGTTACATGCCATCATCAGAACCAACCTATAGCGACCCTCAAAAGGCTCTCAAGGTAAATGAGATATTTAAGGAGTGGCTTTGCCAACTCCACACGCACACTCGCAGTGAGTTTCCCTTTTTCCTGTCCAACTCTCTAGAAACCTACTGCTTTATTGTAGTAAATCATTTATAGCCAGCAGTGCCCCAAATCTTTTGGAGCCAGAAGCAGAGAAACAGTGTGAGTGAATGGCAGAGCAAAGGTCCCAGATTCAGTCCCTGGCACTTTGAGAGGTATTCTGTCTGAAGTCTTAGAGATTCACTGGTAGAGCTGAGAGTCCTGAGCTAGATGTCTCCGTAGCCTAAGTGTATTATTGCTGCACAGACATGCAACAATATTTATTGTATGACAGCCCGATTCAGCATTCCATAAGGCAACTCAAAAAACAGGGGTGCCTGAAACAAAAACTTATAACTTTGAAACTATTCATACTTGTTAAAAACACCCTGACAATTGCTTTGTATTTGCGTGAGAAGTGGTAAACTGATGAAAAAAGGAGTCAAGCTTCTGATATTTTCCTTTGCTTGGTTTCACTTTGTGAATGGTAGTGAGCACAAGAGGGTATCCTGTAGATCATCTTGACTGCTGACATTGGTATCATCAGCATTCAGGCTGCCCTTTGCTATGTAAAGCTTGGCATCCTTTTTCCTGCTGGAATATCTTGCCATTTCCTGGCTTTTTGAATCATGGGTACAGAAGCACAATATCCCACATTTATAAATTGAGTATTATTTTTGTTTTGTTTTGTTTTTGAAGAACTGAATATATATTTGTTCGTACATGCATGTATCAAGCTGTTCCATGGTAATAGTTTTTATTGTACAATGCCATGGAAACCTTGAGAGATGCCATGGGAACCTTGAAAACAGCCTATACAGTCGACCCTCTACTTACGGAATTAATCCATATTGGAACGGTGGCTGCAGGTCGAAAAGTCTGTAGGTCGAGGCTCCATTGACCTACAATGCATTGAAAACCGATTAATCCGTAACCAGCCGTTTTTGGTCCATTTTGTTTGATTTTCCGGTCTGTAGGTCGATTCTCCGGCCGCAAGTCGAACCTAAATTTTGCGGCCAGAGAAGTCTGTAACTCGAAAAGTCTGCAGGTCGAGCCGTCTGTAAGTCGAGGGTCCACTGTAAAATCATTAAATACATGCATGCATGCATTATCAGTATTCAGTCATCCCTTTGGTCTCATTCACATGTAGCCAGCATCAGCATCTGGCACCCTCATACAGCAGCCAGGGTCCATGCTACTAGGGCTTTGTTGCAGATACTTTCCCTGAACCTCCTTTAAAACAAAGAAACAAGACTACTTTACTGCAGCCCAGCTGCCATCTCTCCCCCCCCCCCCCCGCCTGACAACTTGTGGGCAGTGTATTTAAAACATAGCAGTAACTATTGCATGTTCGCCCCTCCCAGTTTCCCAGAAATTTATGCAGTCTCTGGGGTATTATAGGGGAAGAGAGCATTACTGTGTCCTGGAGCCACTGGTGCCAGGATATGCCCCATGGCGTCCCGCAAAGCCCCCAAAAGCTCAGCAGAGAGAACTTTGGTGAAGACATTTTTAGGCTTAAAACCAGCCAAGGCTCATTCAGGCAAGTATCAAAATTGTTTAGCTGCTTCCACACCAGACAGAAATTTGCTAGGGACATAATCCACATATTTTGACTATAAGAAAAAGTAATTATATTTTCTGCTTTGAAAATTGAGGTATATCTGTATCTTAATTAAGTAAGAACTGTAAGCTTAGAGCAAGCCAAGGCACAGATAATACACAATGTAGCATTCTAGACAACTCCTTTCCTCTGTCATTCATATGAAACAGGCTAACATTGGGGGAGAATTTCCAATAATAATTGGGCACATAAGTCTGAAAATAGAACAAACCACAAATATGTGAGTTCACTTTGCAACCATTTTTGGATTGTGAATTGATGATCTTTAGTGGCAGTCAAGAATGTATTTATGCTTGTTATATTTTCTTGTGCAAATCTATTCTACACAATTAATCCATACATTGGTATTGTTTTTAGGAAGTAGCTCACTCTCATTTTAAATGTCTTAAATTTGTTTCATCTGTGTGTATTCTTCTGTAGTTGTTTTATAAGAGGATTTTTTTTGTTTTTAAAGTAGTACATTATTTTTGCAGTCACCCAGTGATGAAGACAAAACTAATGAACTCCAGAACATTTCCAACAAAAATAATGTACTAGGATTTTTTTTGTCTAAATGAGTAACTTCCTTCCAAGCATAAATGCCTGCAGGTAGAAGAATATTTACTCAACTACAACTACAACACTGACTTACCATCCTTGCATTATGCTTTGTGTTATGAACCTAATACGTGGTAGAATCTTCAAACAGAAAGTAAGGGGATATTTAAAAGGTCACATCACATGGTAGTATAGACATCCATTGCACTTCTAGCTGAGTGTTATTATAATAATTATTTCTAAAAACAAAACGTTTTGGAAATCAAGCACTTGCTTAGCCCAAGAAACCCATGTGCTGCCACCTTGGCTTCTTAGCAGGCTGGAGTGTCAGTGGTTGCTAGGAGTGAGCCTTTTCAGTTCATCCAAATGGGCAAAAGTATGAAAGAGACTTTCTTCTGTTTTCAGTCTTTCATGGCTTTCTGACAGAGAGCTTCTGCAATATGATTCCGGTTTTGGAAAGAGAGGTTAATGAACATTACAGTAGTATTTTGTTGGCCTTTTATAGATGTTTGGAGGTATTTCATCTTATTTCCTTACTGCTGCTTGAAGTGAATTTGTTTTATTTTTATTGTTATTAGGAGGATTTCTTTTTCTTATCTCTGTTATTTTCTTCTGACAAATTGATGAACATGGTGATGTGATGATAAATGTGAACTTAACTGTTAGTATCTGCACAAGTCTGTAGTTGATTGATTTTTCTTTCTCATGTACTGTGGTCCATTTTTGGAGTAGATTATCATCTGTTGCCTTGTCCCTGACTTTTTTGGACAAGTTTTGAGGATTTTAAGTGGCTGTAGGGCCAGAAACCAGAAAGGAAATCAGAAACAAAAGAACCAGAAAGATCCGGTTTCTTCTGGGTTTACCAAAAGGCCCTCTACTCTAAAGAACGCAAAACCAAAAGAGGAGCCTCCCAAAAGACCCTAAAATATAATAAATAATAAAGTTTTTAATATCTATATCATTATTTGGAACATTGCTTAACATATAGCTAAATATACATGTGACTGTATGTGATACGTACTATATGATAACTAAATCCATTGAGGAGATTGTTACATGAGGCTGTGATTTCAAAGGGAGATTGAGGAATGGTGTAGAAGAATCCTTTAATTGAGAATGCAATACTGTGGATTATTCCTTAACAAATTCAGATTTCCTCAGTTATTTGCAAGGGCTGTTTAGAGTACAAATCGTTCAGATAGTCAGGCTCAACACCCTTCCCATATGCACTTACAAATTGGAGCATTTTAATTACTAGTTGGTGAAAAATCAGTATTTTCCTATTTTTAATTTTTGAGGATTCTGTAGCTGCATAACTAATTTATGCATATTTTG
Source organism: Intellagama lesueurii (assembly GCA_037013535.1). Taxonomy (NCBI): domain Eukaryota; kingdom Metazoa; phylum Chordata; class Lepidosauria; order Squamata; family Agamidae; genus Intellagama; species Intellagama lesueurii. Next base: position 91,833,190 of record JBAJHW010000001.1, read on the forward strand.
TCAGACATTTGTAACATTATTCTAAATTTGTGGAAGGAAAAAAGAAAAGGAACAATCTAGGTGTATAGAAAAAGAATTTCTATCATAGGCCAGTGTGTTCCTTATGGTAATTCTTCCCTGAGGCACTTTCAGTTTATCAACGGTATAGGAAAATATTTTATACTGACACTTCCACATTAAAGCCATCCTCTTCACAGAAAAATCTAGCCCCCAGTCACAAGGAGAATTGGGATACTTGGTAGTCACTTAATAGGCTACGAAGTGGAGTTGGCAGAACTAGGGTGAACCTAGGAAAATTGAGTTTTTGCATCAGCATCGTTTTCTGTGAATGCTGAGGAGAACAGGCAGCATCACAGTTATGCCAGATTACTTTATGCCCCTCAACATCTGCTATGGGAGATGTGATACTAGTTGTCCCAAATGTTCTTGATGTTGCCTGTTATTGGGGCAGATATTATCTGATAATTTATTAATTGTACTGTGGTGCTTCTGACATGAACAAAGAAGAGCTGCCCATTCTCACTTAATGGACTCAGTGGACTCAATATTAGCCAAGGTTTCTTAGGGCATGACCAAATGTAAAATGCTACAATAATTGTGCTGCACCTGCTGTATTCCCCAGCTATATTACCTTCTTAACTGACCAGATCCATCTCACAAGCCTCAAAGGTAATCAGAGATTCTTAACTCATTCTATGTTCTTGCTGTCATTGATAGCTTGGGATAATTTAACCACCCACCATTGTCATTATTTACAGAACAAAACCTCCTAGAAAGGAACTGAATATCAAGCGGGTGTCTTAAAAATAATTACTAGGTGTGAAATGCCAGTCTCTTTATTTTTGGCCATGTATAGCTAAAAATCATGTTGTTTCTCTTGTTGTTCTTCTATAGCCAAGGGTTCCTTTACCCACTAACCATTGTCCCTTTTCACAGAGAATCGCTTCTGTAGAAAAGATCTAAATATCAAACAGAAGCCATCACTAGGTGTGAAATATCACATTGACTCATACAGTTTGCAACTGATGTCTACTACCAACCACTGTCTCTTTATTTTGTGGCCATGTATCAACATTTGCCATGTAATTGCACTCTTACGTCTGAGGAAGTGGACTTCATTCATGGAAGCTTACATTAAAATATAGCATAGTCTTTAAAGTGCCATAATGCTTTTTTCCTTTTTAATTCTTTTTCTTTTGTTGTTGCCTGATATACTGTATACAGTGGTGCCTTGACTTACGAACGCCCTGACCTACGAACATTTTGACTTACGAACAGCTCCATTCACAAACATTTGCTTTCAGTTGCGAACGGGGCTTTGACCTACGAACGCTGGGAGCCCCTGCTGGGAGTTAGAGCCCGGCCGGGAGGCAATTTGAATTTCCCGGGCTCCTGCCTCCCGGCGCGGGATCTGTCCCCGCTGCTCGCTTCCCAGCCGGGCTCTGCCTCCCAGAGCCCAGCCGGGAAGCGAGCAGCGGGGACGGACCCCGCGCCAGGAACCAGAGCCCAGGAAATTCAAATGGCCTCCCCGCCGGGCTCCTGCCTCCCGGCGCGGGGTCCGTCCCCGCTGCTCGCTTCCCAGTCGGGCTCTGCCTCCCGGATTTTTGAAATGCTGGAATGGATTAATCCCGTTCCCATGCATTTCAGTGGGAAATGCTGATTTGACTTACGAACGTTTTGACTTACGAACACCATTCCAGAACGGATTAAGTTCGTAAGTCAAGGCACCACTGTATAAAACTCTCTTTCTCTCTCTTTATGCATACGTTGTTCATCCTCTTTGCCTCTGGCTTTACTGCTCAGTCTTTATTATCAGCTTATTACCAAACATTTGCCAAAATCTTGTTGTGTAACCTAAGCAAAGTTGTACATTTTGGTTCATTTGGTCTGCTCTAATAAAGAGCCCCTGCTGTGTTTCTCAGGGCCATGAGTACATTATTTACTGGTGAGAAGCAGGCCAAAACTTCCAAACTTGCTTATGCTATGCAACTTGATTTCAGCAATCAAGTATCATCTGGTTAGATCACCATCTGGTTAGTTTCAGACTGGTTGGGCATATGGACTCTGTAGTCATGGTGGCCCATCAAGATCACTGTAGGCTGAAGGATGGAGCTGAAGGATTTCTTGAAGCTTCTTTGGAATCTTCTTGCCTACTTTGTTGGTGGTACTGTTCAAACCTCTGTGGAATACAAAATTGGTTAGGGTTTTGACACTGTTACTCCTAAGTGTTCCATCCCTGCTGGTAGAGTGAGTCTGCTCCCTAGTTTAATGGAGAGCTGAGAGCAAACGAAGGACAATTCAGAATGAGTCCTGTTGTATGTGGATTATAAACCATCTGAAAACCTGTAATTTGATAGTGGGGACAGTGAAAAGAATGTATCTTTGTTCCCATTCTATCAGCAAGCAATAGACTAGCAATACTTTTCCAAACTGTGCAAGGTCTTCATCAAAGTGCTAGAGAGCACGTGCTGCTCATCACTCATGATGAGCAGTTGGTTAGTCATGGTGAGCATGGTATCAGATTAAAAAAAAAAACAGATTGGATTCAACTTGACTTGGATCCAGCATCACCTGGACCCATTTCAAAGAGACATAGGGGACTGAAGTGACTTTGGTCTCTTTGATGCATGATTTGCATGTCAGAGATTGGGTAGGTTTGTGTGTGGCTCTTCATGCAGCTCTGGACCTCCCAGTAGTTTTCAAAAGCATTGCCCATGGTATCCTGTTGGATCACCTGGCTAGATTTAATGTTGGAGGCACTGTATTTCTATGGTTCTGAGCCTTCTTGCCAGATTCTACCCAGAAGGTGGTGCTGGCAGACTACTGTTCTACAACAATGTCTTTGGTATATATTATCACACAGGATTATTATTATTATTATTATTATTATTATTATTATTATTATTATTATTATTATTATTATTATTATTATTATTATTATTATGCCACATTTCTCCCAACGAGGGACCCAAAGCGGCTCACAACATTAAAATTCACACAATTAAAAACAATAAGTTAAATATTAAAAGACAAATTAAACAATATATGATTTAAAATAAAATTAAAGGATTAAAACATGAAAAAGATTAAAATTATCTGCTAAAATGGGGTTCAGGGATTCAGTTATAATTGTTAAAATTCTATTCTCCTTGCTGTTTAGTGTCTGTATAAAGACATTGGAAGATTTTTTTAAAAATTTTGAGGTGAGGTGTCATAGCACCCAGCTCTATTGCTTTTTTCCACATACCAGCAATAAAGCATTCAAGCCATAAAACATTGCTTGCACTTTATAAATGGCCAGATGAGAGTGAACAAGCTAAAATTGGACCCTAAGATCAATAGAAAATCTGTCTTGAAACTCAGACTCAACTTATTTTGAAGAAATTGTTCTCTTACTGAAACCTTAGGTTTGCCATCTGGATAAAATATCTGCTGTCACTGGACTCCCAGTTAGCAGTGGTAGTGAAGAGTGCTTTTGAACACATACTGCATCAAGCTCCAGCTTTTCCTGAATTGATCTAACAGGACAAAGATCATCCATGTCTTTGTTACACCATGTCTTGACTGCTGCAGAACATTCTATCTAGGGCTCTGGGAGCTTCAGTAGGTGTAAAAGGTGGCAGCTAAACTGGAGCATGGTAAGAGATCATATGACTCTGAGATTAACTGCAGTGATTCTCTTGATAGTGTGGTTGGGGGCACAGGCCCACTTGATGAGTATGTGGGAGAGGGCTTTCTCTTGAATTGCTCTCAGATTGTAGAGATCATCCCACCTTAAATTTCACCCACTTTCAACTTGCTGTGTTTAGGAAGGGTGTGAATACATTTCTCTTCAAACTGATTTTTAAAACTGTTTTGATATTTACTGATCATTGTGATGATTTTAGTGGCTTTTATAATTGTGCTATTTTAATGGGTTTATTGTCCAATTTCATTTTGATCTGGTTCATTTTGATTTTGATTATGTTCGTTAGTCATCTTGAATGCTATTTTTTAGTGGAAAGGAGAAAATATTACTAATATAAGTAAATAAATAAATACTACATGACCATGTTCCTTCTCTTGCTTTCCTTGTTAGGTCAAAACAAAAGGAAAATAAAAAATGAATAAGACAAAAATGTTATGGCACCTTAAATACTAAGTGCTATATTTTAATGTGAACCTTTGTGGTAAAGTCCACTTCCTCAGACAAAGCGGATATGCTAGCACAGACTAACACAGCTACCTCTTGTACAACTGCATCTATGAAAGGGACTTTGTCTCCCTTTAAATTTTCTAAGCTATCTATCTTCACACTTCAGAAGCAAGAACAAGCCTATGCTACCTCTATAACTTTGTATGATGCCATATGTACTGTGAGTGTGCCATGAATAAAATAATCATATTTATGTATTTAAGCATTACCAGTCTTACACCCAGAGTCCTGTATTTATATAGTATTGCAATAAAAGTGTGTTATGTTCTCTCAGTATGTGTCATCTAAAGTTCAGCTATTCTAACCCCATGTATAACAGTAATTTCAAAGGAAATATGTTGATCTGGGCTAAGTAGCTGGTCTTGAGTAGCTATTCTACCTACTCTGCTTAGTTAAATAGAATCAAGGTATTTCTTTTGGATTTTACAGCTAAGTTAATCCATTACAATGTCTTTTTGTCACGTAATGGGCAAAAATAGAATGTTTTCCACTGCTTATTTTTGTTGTAATCGCTCTTCTTAGTGTTTTCCTACAGTGCAAGAGAAAGGGAAAATGACAAGCAGGAGTTATTTCCTGCATACCAGAAGTAGAGAATGACCCTGAAGACATGCAAGAAAATTGTATTTTTAGGAAAAGACAAATTGGCTGAAATTCTATTGATTCACATAGTAAATTGCACTAGAATTGCACTACACTAAAGTGAGTCACAACTAGAGTAGGTCCATTTGAATCAATGGCACTTACAGAGAAGTTAGCTCACGAAATCCACAGTAATTCAGAGGGTCTACTCTACTTCAACTTACTGTACTAAGCAACAGGATTTCAGTTATTATTTCCCTAAAATTCCCAAATCTTCATGGGAATGCATAATTGTATATGTATACTGCACTCATGAAGGAAGTTAGTGATAGCACACCAGCATAAGTGCTCAGGCACTGTGGGGTTGACAGCTGAAGGCAAGCAGTTCACTTGCTTCTGTATAGCCAAAGGTCCAAAGAGCAGGGCAGCTGCTCATGGAAGTTATTGTGAATCCCCATGCCCCTTTCTGCACACAGCACTCCTTAAAGTATGAGGAAGACCACTCTTCTGTTAGTCTTAGTCTGTATCTATCTAGCTGCAATTTGAGTTTGAAACAAAAACTGAAAAGCATGTTATCTTCTATCTCCATAGGTTAAAAGAGGACTTGAGCTGACATATTGCTCACCTTGAAGGATATTTCACTAGTCTTCCCCAACCACTGTATAAGTAACTACCAGTTGATTTCAATTATATTTGATTAGCTCTCAGCCAACAGGATAAATACATGGCAGTGGAGTATTTTCTGATTCCATAAGAATTTCAGTGTTGGCAGTAGGGTTAACACTGTATTTATGATCACAGGTTTGGATGAAGAGTACAAAGTGTATTTCTTATTTTCTCCTGAGCCTGCTGAAAATCAGAATCACCCTGTTGCCAAATATAGCCAGCCTATTGACAACCAGGGTATATTCACTTCTGCTTCTTTGCATCATGTTTTACCAAAAGACAGCATGAGAGATTGTATGTCCTAATAATTTACATTGAATGAGAAAAAAAGATACCCAAGTAGGGAAGCATAATAGATTGTTCAGAACCAATGTTTTATTTGGAAACAGGTACTGCATGACAAGTGGCTGAAACTGCAGAGCATTATTTATTACTTTTGAAGTGACAACACAGTATAGTGCCTGCATTCTAGGTTTAGGTCCATGTGGATTCTGCAACAAAATATGACTGTGGTAGACTAAAATATCCTGTCCTGATACTGGCAGGTTCAACACTTATTTACAGTATGATGTAAGCCCTTGTGAGGCCATTTTAATTGTGAAGTCATAATTTAATTTGAATCAAATTAAACTTGGGAAAGTTACTTTTTTGGACTACATTTCTCACAATTCCAGGCACAAGCAGTCTCAGGATGTGATCAAACAAGGAAATACAGCACAATTTGGACTGTTTGTGGAGCGGTCTGGTGTAATCTATTTCCCTGTGATCATACGATGCATGGAGAAAGTCACTCCAGCCCAACCCTGATCCATGCCCAAGCGGTACCTTTTTGGTCCAGTTGTAGAGCTTCTACTTTTTGGAGCTGGGCTGGAGCAATTTCCCAGCAGACAGAGGATTGCTTTAAAGGAGATTGCTCCCGATAAAGTGACCCTTCCCTGTGTAACCAGGCACGTGTCTTAGTATGTATTGTCCTATGACTAGTCTGAAGATCTGCAGAAATTCCACATTGTATGTATTTTTGTGTATAGGTATGTATTGATACCTGTGGTTGGATTTTGATTGGCAGTGGTAAGCTGGATGTGTGCCAGAAGGGTCTAGAGATGGGCACTTCATGTGGTTTGGTGGTTCAGTGCAGTTCAGCAGATTGGGCCCACAGGTGTTGCACAGGCACCTCAGATTCCATGCCCTGCCTTCTCCCATTGGCGGCCCGTCAGAAACAGTGCTGCAGGCTTCCCTGCCCCACATCCTCCTCTGAGTGGGTGCCTGCATGAAGAGACAGGGCGGGCACAGAATCCGGGACACACATGCAACACCTGTCGGGCTAATCCATTGAAACATGCTGAACTGTGCCGAATGGCCAAACCACTATAAGTGTCCATCTCTAGGAGGGTCTGTTAAAATTGGTTGGGAGGGGAATAGAATGTGTGTGAATGCAACTGTGTGCTTGCTGGCTGCTATGCTGCCTTACTGTAGAGATGCTGACACATATATAAAATGAGTGTGTGAGAGAGGGAGCAGTTTTTAGTCCAATCTAGTCTGACTGAGACAGAAAGAATTAAAATGAAAGCTCAGTTTTGAGACTGTTGCAGTAAATTCAGAGGCTAAGAGATTGGAAGTAGTGAAGGAAAAAAGTGAGAGCTGTGAGGTAGTTCAGAGCTGTGCTTAAGGGGTCTGTTTTTGTGAAGAAGCTGTGAAAATTCAGTGTATATTCAATGACGTTCATCTCTCTCTCTATATATATATATATACACACACACACACACACACACACAGAGAGAGAGAGTTTGAATGGTAAAGAGAGAAATAAGCAAATGAGATTTCAGCCATATGATAAAACTTGACAGCTTATAGTATTGAACCTTCTCATTCTCAAGGTTATGTCACCAAAATAACATAGGCTGTGCTTCACCCAAGAGAGTTTTTTAAAAACTCTTTTTAAAAGGGGCAGTATAAATCCAGCCCTAAGCTGTAGTAGTGTTTAAGCAGCAGTGGAAGAGGATCATAGCTTGTCTGCCTGGTTTGGTAAAAGAGATATTCCAGGAGGAAGAGTTCCTGTTACGAGTTAAACAGCGATCTCAAACATAGTAAAGGGGTCTGGGAGTAGTTGTAATTTGGTGGCAGCAAACACTTGGAAGGGGACGGTGAGGTGAGTGCCACAAAATCCTCTGGCTGTGTCATGAGTTTTAAATATTTTGCTTGCTTCAAGTTTATTTCTATGGAAGCTATCCAGGAGATTGACAGGTTTTTTTTTAATGTTTCTAATTTTCTCTCCTTTCACTCATCACAGCCATTTGTTTGGTTCCAAATACATTAAGAATTATGCTGAGAGTGCTATACTTTCTGAATTTGACAAAATAGAAGGTTACTTTATAAAATCCCTTAAAATGGAGGAAAACTCCATATGTATTTCTATAGCCATATATTAAAAAACATTAGAACTTAGTAAAGCTTACTTAAAATTACTTTTGTGATAAATTGGTGCTTCCAATTACCATACTGAGCATCTTTGATTGAACAATTATATGTTAGGTCAGCAATACTTAAGTATAGAATCATGGGTCTTTCAGATTTCTTGAACTTCAGCCCCCAGAATTCTCTAGGAATTCCCCCACCCAGAATTCTGGGGATTTTAGCCAAACATTAAAGTCCTTAGAAGAATTTTCAGTTACTTACACTTGAGGAATGAAGACTCTGTCAGCTATTTTATTCCTCTGAAAAAGACAGAGGAAGGGGGTAGGAGGGGCTTAGCTTCAGGGGATTACGGGGACTGGTATTTTTTTGAGAGGCATTCTTACTAAAACTAATGGGCATAAAGACTGCCAGTCCCCTAATCCCTTGCAGCTTCTACAGAATTTATTCCCTTCCACCCTTTTCCTCTGTCTTTATGTGCAAGTAATTGAAAACTCATGTGAGGCCTGAAGTCAAATAAATTTGAAAGTCCGATGCCTACTTAAGTATTTTTGTATATAACTTGAATCTTAAAAGATTGCCGAGTCTAACTCCTAAGAACATAAACTGCAGTTCCAAGACGATTTTACACAAATATATCTGAAGTCACAAAGTATATAGAATTGTCTCCACAGACATGATCAAATTATTTGACAGGTCCCATAGATGGGGTATTATACTTTTAATTCTTAACAGAACCTGCAGTTGTCAGCAAATTATAGAATAAAACAGGCTAAAATCCAGTAGTAAGTTACAACTAGAGTAGACTCATTGAATCAGTTGGATTGGGTGAGTCAGCTGCTCTATAATTTCCTTTGATTCAGTTTGTCTACTCTAGTTTTAACTTATTACTGAATTCCAGGCACAGTCTCAAAATAGCATGTTCTTTTAGCAAGATTACAAGAAAGCATCTGCGTCCACTGACCACTGAATTCATATATTAATTCTAAGTCCCCTGCACACCCACGCACACATCCACATACACGTTAAAAACCAGAATTATATTCATTTATACAATCCATGTAGGAATTACCTGGTTTTTTCAGCCTGTTCATCTTCTTCAATCTCTTACATAAACTGGGCTGGCTTCTCTTCAGAGTCATATTTTCCAGTTTATAATTTACAGATAAGTTTAGGAAGGTATATTGTATTCTTTTGTCTACATTAGCAGCCTGATAAAGTTAGAGACCCATTATGTAAAGACTATTATGTTAAGCTCATTTGATAACTTAACCAGTTACTTGACCCCTGGCTTCATAAAAAATTGTACAAAATGTCATTTCAGGTTACTGTTCAACAATGTTGCAAAAATAAGATCAAATAGCTTGAAAGAGATCTACCAAAGTATCTCAACTGTAGTAAACTAATCAGTAGTGGGCCAAGTTTTTTTAAAAACAGGAAAGAAAAAAAACCTGAAAGGCATGGAAAAGATAAAATGTACAATATGTAGTGTGTTATATCCTTACCATACATTTCTCTAAAGTGATTCCAAAAATGTTAATTGTTTCATTTTATCTTTCATTCTTCTGTTTTGGCAGTACATTTATATATTTTAAATTTTGTTTTTGTTTTCTCTTTTAAGGAGTTCAAAATGTGCTTAGTTTGTTCTGTGCAGTCCTTACGGAAAATAAAGTCCTCTTCCATTCTGCAAGTTTCCAAAGACTGAGTGATGCATGTAGAGCACTAGAGTCTTTAATGTTTCCTCTTAAATACAGGTAAGCTTTCTTGCACAGCTCTGATACTACGAACACCAAATCCCCACTATAACCAAAATCCCATTAAGTAGTTACACCAGTAGAAGGGAAATGGTATAACTCACAGCAGCAAATCCCTGCTTGGATTCCTCATTGCGCACCACAAGCCCCCCGCAAGAAGCATATCTTTGACAGGAGAGGATCTTGGTTCCTTTCCCAATGAATGAATGCCTTCCTCTTACTCTGAGCAGTGCTCCGTTACTGAAGACCAGAATTCTCTTTGAAAACAGAGGAACTCTCACCCTGGTAATGGGGTGTAGCTGTTACATCCCTGAAAGCCTCCTCTACCAGTCTGATTCTTCAGATACAGGTTTATCAAAATGTCCCATGTCTACATAACTGTGTAGCTGGGATGTCCAGGAAGTGTACTAACAATACATTGGATTTGGAAGTACTTACATATCTATAGAGAAATCTAAAGTCTTGTGGAAACCATGAATTATGAACTTTTTAAAAAAACATATACAGATGCCATGTAACATTAGATTTTTTGGTAGGTTTTAAGAAATGTTTCCTGAATTAATTTAGGTGGTGCTTCCAAGTTATTGGAAGCTCTTTTAGGTAGATCCTTTAATCATATTAACAGCATTGTCCAGATTAAAGAGATATCTCATCCAATCTCCCAAACTCTGTTTCCTAGTCCACTTCATGGGTTTCAAAGGAGAATCAGATCCAGTTCAGCTGCTTTGGAGTTTGAAAATAGTAAAATGAAATACATGAAGCATCTTGTTAAAGAGAATCTATTACGTTCAGCTGTTCATGTGAAATGTACATGCCAAAAAACTTATTAGATAAGCAAAAAAATGCATACCAGATAGAAAATCCTATCCTATAAATGTGCTTTGCATACTGCAATGCAAATGATGGGTTAAAATGATATAAATGGATCTGTGAGAAATGACAAGGAAGTTATTAAATGTGAAAGTTGGTGTTTGACAAAATACTGTTTCTATACTTAATTTTGTCTTCATTTTTTTTCTAGTTACCCATACATTCCAATTCTCCCAGCACAGCTCCTGGAAGTTCTCAGTTCACCCACACCTTTTATTATTGGTGTTCATTCTATCTTCTGTAACGACATTCATGAACTTGTGAGTATATTCAACCGCGCCCCCCCCCCATACTTAAGTTCCAATTCAAACAAATCATTGAGTATAAAATATTGATACTATTTCTTCATAATAAAAAGAATGGATGTAAGCAAGTGAATAAAGTAAATTCTTTTCATAAAATGATGTAAAGGATTTTGTTAGTCGCCTCATACATTTTGAATAGAAATAGAAAAGTTAAAAAAAATGGCAGATAAAATCCGCATTGAAAGTATGGAACTTGGGTGTGGGGAACACCTTTGGGAGCAAAAAAAGTAGTATGATCTACAGAAAATTGTGCCACAGCCTGCTCTAACATGCAGTAGTTTTTCAGCAGAAACTTCAGGATATATTTTGACCAATAATACATTGGTGGTGATAGATTGACTTTTACAGTGATCGCTTTATTTATTTGATTGTTACATCCATATCTTGCCTTTTCTCCTGTGAGCTCAAGGTAGCATACATGGCTCTCCTGCTCTCCATTTTATCCTCACAACAACCCTGTGAGGTAGGTTAGTAGGAACTGCATTGAAATGGACAACATAAAGTAGCAACATGCAGTAGACCACATCAATTATCTTTGAAATTGTGGTTGTTGATTATGCCTGAAAATACAGTTTGCAAAATTGTCAGTTATTTATATGATGAGTTGGAGCCACACTTCCCTCTGGCAGAGTCCCATCCACAAAGCTCTCCCTTGAAGGATGGGGAAGTTGAACAATTTCCTGTTTTCCCTGCCAACTCTTGTGTCCTCAGGAATCTCCTCTGAGGGTCAAGGGGCTGTCTGGAGCAGCATGGGAGATAGCACTGAGGGCTAAAGAGGAAATCAAGAAAAATATTTTCTCCCATTCTCTCCCAGTGCTCAATTTCAGGTCTTTGTATGAAGGAATCTACCTTTCACAGAAGGTCAAATCTAAATCTTACCTGAAAAAAATTGTTTACCCCACTGGATGGGAGGAAGGGTATGAACGGAAATTACTCAAGGCTCTTTATAGGTAACGCAAATTTTGCTGATATATTTAACTTTGAATCATGAACAAGAAACAGTGAATACTTTTCATCAAGGATCAAACATAATCTGTTTGAAATTAATACAAAAGGGAAGTTCATAAAAGATGCAGTTGTACTCAAATCATTCTGAAAGCTACATGCAGAAAGTATTGCATGCATGATTTGATTCTTCACTGAAGCCAACAAGATTATTACTGGGGTGGGGGGGAGAAATTTCTATGACAGGGCAATTTTTTCTTGCAACCTGTGTTTGAGCTTGTGGATGGATTTGAACATGTTTATGAATAACCTGGTGAGAAAGGCCAGATTACTCATAAACATGTTTGAACTTGCTTATGGGTTCAAATGTAGGTTGCAGAGAAAATGTGAAATGTCATAGAAATCCTCCCCGTAATGATTACAATACTAGATAGTCTATATTAGCACTTTACATGACATATAAAATCATAACAGGCACAATAAAGAAATTGTTGTTGCTGCTGTGTGCCATCAAGTTGCCTCTGATGTATGGCAACCCTATGAATGAGCAATTTCCAAAATTTCCTGTCTTCAATCACCCTGCTCAGCTCTTCTAAACTCAAGTCTGTGGCTTCCTTTAAGGAAGTCAATCCATCTTGTATTTGGTCTTATTCTTTTCCTGCTACCTTCCATCTTTCCCAGCATTATTGTCTTTTCCAGAGAATCCTGCCTTCTCGTGAAGTGTCCAAAGTAGGATAGCCTCGTTTTCATCATTTTTGACTCCAGAGACAGTTTGGACTTGATTTGATCTAGGACCCACTTGTTCATCTTTCTGGCAGTCCAAGGTATCCACAGAGCTCTCCTCCAGCACCACATTTCAAACAAATCAATTTTTTTCCTGTCTATTTTTCTTACCTGGCCAGCTTTCACACCAATACATAGTGATTGGAAATACAAGAGTGTGGATGATCTTGGTCTTCGTTTCCAATGATACATCCTTACAGTTGATGATCTCTTCTCATTTTGTCATTGCTGCCCTTCTAAGTCTCAGTCTTGTTCTGATTTCTGGGCTGCAAACTCTGTTTGGATAGATGATGATATAAGTAAATAATAGCAATAAATAACAGTTTTCACTCCACCTTCTTCTGAATCTAATCTATCTTTGCATATACACCCTTATCTGACACCTTCACCTATGAAAATCCATTTTGTTTCTTCATATTAAAGTCTAACGGTAGCTTGTTGTCCACAGTATAGGTTACATATCAGGACAATCAGGTGTTAAGGCATGCCAATTTCTTTTAGAATGATCCATAGCTTTTCATGATAATGAATTTCCAGGACAAACAGATCACCCATGTCCTAGTCTGAGAGTCTATCCAGTCTACCCTGCTTTTTCTCTCATTGGTTACATAGACAAGTAGAAGACTCTTCTATGAAGCAGACTGCTCATCTGTGAATAGGATGCTTATGGAATCAGTACTTTGAACATGGTGTTAAGAATGCCACCATCACTTTGAGAGCCCAAGAACAATGTCACTGACACCTTCTTTCTCCAATCTTACTCAGTCCCCAACCCCACAACCGTGTATTCAGTCTACATAGATCTCTGAGACCCAAAAAGGGTGCTCAGTGCATCTGAGGAAGTGGACTGTAATCCACTGAAACCCCATGTGGAAATATATGCTAATCATTATGGTGCCTAAATTTCATGGATGGGTGCTTGTGCTGCCGCCCCCCCCCCCCCCATTATATAACAAATCTGAAGAGAGGTGGCTTCTGCACCATATGTTCAAAATACAGTTGAAGAGTCCTTAAGAGGTTGGCTTAAATGAAATGTGAATTATAGAAAGAGTAATAAACTGCTTCTTCTGTATAGTATTTTAAACCTGTTTTCATTGTTTAATTGTAATTGTTGTGAGCAACTGGGTCCCCTACGGCAGCGGTCCCCAACCCATTCGGAACCGCGGACCAGTTGGGGGGACGGGCTCCATGTGCGGGGGGCGGGGGCACCCCCATGCTCGCGGGTGGGTGTGTCGCACTCGCGGGTGGGCGTGTCACGCTTGCGGGCATGCGCATGAGCACGACACGCCCCCTGTGAGCACGCCACGCCCACCGTGTGTGCGTGACAGGGGGGCGGAGATCTGTCTCCGCAGCCCAGTCCTGGGAAGCCCATGGACTGGGCCGCGGACCGGGGGTTGGGGACCCCTGCCCTACAGGGAGAAAGGGGACATATAAATAAAAAAATTAAAATGATCCACATAGTCAAAGACTTTACTGTAGTCTATAAAGCGTAATTAAAGAACATCTTAATAAAGGAATTAAAGAACCTCTTAATGAGGGTGAAAGAGGAGAGCGCAAAAAATGGTCTGAAGCTCAACATCAAACAAACTAAGATCATGGCCACTGGTCCCATCACCTCCTGGCAAATAGAAGGGGAAGATATGGAGGCAGTGACAGATTTTACTTTCTTGGGCTCCATGATCACTGCAGATGGTGACAGCAGCCACGAAATTAAAAGACTCCTGCTTCTTGGGAGGAAAGCGATGAGAAACCTAGACAGCATCTTAAAAAGCAGAGACATCACCTTGCCGACAAAGGTCCGCATAGTCAAAGCGATGGTTTTTCCAGTAGCGATGTATGGAAGTGAGAGCTGGACCATAAAGAAGGCTGACCACCGAAGAATTGATGCTTTTGAATTGTGGTGCTGGAGGCAACTCTTGAGAGTCCCCTGGACTGCAAAGAGAACAAACCTATCCATTTTGAAGGAAATCAACCCTGAGTGTTCACTGGAAGGACAGATCCTGAAGCTGAGGCTCCAATACTTTGGCCATCTGATGAGAAGAGAAGACTCCCTGGAAAAGACCCTGATGTTGGGAAAGTGTGAGGGCAAGAGGAGAAGGGGACGACAGAGGATGAGATGGTTGGACAGTGTCATCGAAACTACCAACATGAATTTGACCCAACTCCGGGAGGCAGTGGAAGACAGGAGGGCCTGGCGTGCTCTGGTCCATGGATTCATGAAGAGTCGGACACGACTTAATGACTAAACAACAACAACATAAAGCGTAAACTGATCTTCTGAAATTCTCAGGCATGCTTTACTAGCCTACATATATTTGTTATGAGATCTTTAGTATCTCTTCCTTTTGGGATTCTTGTTTGAATATCTGGTATTTTTTACTCTGTATATAGTAAAAGTCTTCGTTGAAAAACCTTCAGCATCACTTTTCTTGCAGGTGAAATTAATGCAATGGTCTTTGTAATCTTTGGCATCTTGTTTCTTGGATATAGGAATGTATATTGTGTTTTCCATATTTGTTTGTTTATTTATTATTTATTATTTATTATTTATTTATTATTTCTACTTTACAGCCCCATTAGTGTTATCACTCCCTGTTGACAAATTCTTACTAAGATTTTGACATATTCAGTCTCTGTAGCTTGAAATAGTTCTATCTGTATCCCATCTCCACTAGTGATTTAATTTTTCCAAGTGCTCTGGGTGCAGCTTTCACTTCACTTTCTAAAACTGCAAGTTTTTCATCAGTGGTTTCTTTTTCAAAGAAATCTGTATTCTTGCAGTATATTGCTTCCCCCTTTACTGAAGTATGCCTTTGCAGTATAGAGATTGTTGCCTTCAAAAAATTATATGAATCATTCTCCTGTTCCTTTTCTGACTTCTAGGGCTAATTCTCCCAACAGTATCTGGTTCTTGTTTGTTACTTACTTTTGCATTTCAGTCATCCATGGTAATTAGTACATCCTGCTTTAGTGTGTGAATAATTTCGTCTTGGACCCTTGCTTAAAAGCTTTGGTTCTTCTTCTCCAACATCTGTAATGGGAGCATAGACATAAATTATAGTTATGTTGATAGGTTTCCAAGAAGTCTAATTTACATTGTTTGGTCAGAGTTTGCATTAGCCCCAAGAAGCATGACGCTACTTTTTCTTTCCGTATTAGAGCAATACTGTTTCTTCTGATTTCATAATTTTCAGAGTAAAAACACTTTGTAATTAACAGGCTGAAAATGTTCTGTTCCAGTCCACTAAGACTAAGTACTGCAATGTTTAAATGTTCCATTTCTTGCTTTATGGTTTCTAGTTTACTCTTATTCCATATTCCAGTTGTATGTGTCATGCAGCACATCTGCACACATTGGCAACTAGATGTATTTTTGGTTTTAATCTAGTTGCTTCATTAGCAACGGGGCCATTTGTACTTGTCCATTGTTCTTCCCCAGTAGCCAACTGTGTGCCTTCTGGTCTCTTGTTTCATTTTGAACAGTGTCTTCAAGGTAAGAAATAGTCAGAAGTGGTTTACCATTGCCTTATTTGGGTCAGTATTAACAATAGTTAGCTTTAGTGTCATACCATTGCTTGTGAAAGATTCTCTGCCCATGTCACCTCCACATACTGCTTCTGCCCAGTAGCTGCCCTTCAGCAGTTTTTCTGCCACCATGACTGCTGGAATTATCAGTTCTCCTCTGCTTATGTGATCATTACTCCTGAAAAGGGTAGATGCATCTTAGTGTGGTGTCTCAGCTTTGACTATTACAGCCTGAGTGACCCCGCTAGGTGTCCAAGCTCATAATATAGCCTCCTGATGACATTGATGTCAGCTTCCCTGACACACACAAACCTCCTTACTGTGTTCATGTGTGCCTCCAAGAGATAGATTGAAACAGTATTCTAAAACAACTATTCATCTGTGCTCTCAGTGATGTACTTCTACATCTTTCAAATAATCAAGGTTATCCCTTATAATTATTATATTGGTGTTTCACAGTCTCATTGCTTTCACATTCATGGTGTCAAATGTTACATAAAATGTTAATTTATTTGTCTGTGTCTTTCAGTTAGATGTAATCATAGCAGACCTGGATGGTGGTACAATTAAAATTCCTGAATGTATTCATCTGTCCCAGCTCCCAGAACCACTACTTCATCAGACTCAAACTGCTCTCTCTCTTGTAAGTCTAATTCCGTGAATCATTTCCAATTTACTAATTTTTATTTCAGTCCCTGTCCACATCAGTGCTATTATTTTCATTATTAAACACATCTCATAATCATCAGAGTCCTTTTAGTTTTTATTAATAAGAAAAGCTTTTGTGGGTAATAAGAGTCATAGAAGACAAAATAAGGCAAAAATAAGTTTAATAGTTCTCATTTGTTGCCAAATAACACAAAAAGGCAAATATGCTAGGCAATTGTAGACCGAGAATAACTGAAAACAAACAAACAAAAACTAACAAACTCACCTATATGTTTACCATTAAGTTTTAAAGGAAACTTATGTTTGTTTTATATCCTTTGTCATCTTCCTTCAATCATGTCTGTGCTGCTTCCCCCTTCTAGTCTTAAAAGGGAAATAGTTTTTTTGTTCTTGAGTTCTAATGCTATGCTAGTCAGGTAGTACAACACTTCCTTGCATCTTTTTCTCACGGGTCATGGTGCTGACTCTTCCTTCATTAGATGGGATAGATGAGGCTAAATGGTATACTGCTTTTGATATAAGATATGAAGCGAAATACTTGAAAGATTGTCATACAGAGAAGGGGCAGGATCTGTTCGGAGTCATTCCAGAGTGCAGTACACATAATAAGGGGGTCAGTGTACAGGAAGCTCAGATTAGGGCTGAATATCAGGAAAATCTTGTACTGTTAAGAGCAGTATAGCAATAGAACCAGTTACTTAGGAGGTGGTGAACTCTCAGCACTGAAAACATTAAAGAGAAATGTAAACAGCTATCTGTCAGAGATGCTTTAACTTGGATTCCTGCATTTAGCAGAGGGTCTCAATGGCCTTATAGGCCCCTTCTAACACCATTATTCTGTGATTCTATTATGTGTAAGACAAACAGTACAGTACGGTATATTATAATCTATATTAGGAAAAATAGATGCAGAAAAATGTTGGCAACAGAGTGCTTGTTCTGAAATGTTGTTCTTCAAATTGTAGGTTTTACATCCAGATTTGGAAACGGCAGATTATGCATTTCCTCCTCCTCGAACAGCTCTGTCACATACCAAAATGTTGGTAAGACATAGCCATTCTAGCATAGTACATACTTAACCAGGGATAATTTGTTATTCCCTCTACATTTTAGTGAGTAAATCTGTATCATTGATTTGTTTTTTGTGTATACTTCCCAGATATTTCAAATTATATCTTATTAGATATGCTAAACGTTCAGTATTTTAAAAAATTCACTTGAATGTAGGTTATTTAATAGAAAGTTCCTTGTGCTGTTTGCTGCCACATCATGTTTATAGTTTAGCAAATACAGAAAATGAATCTGAATTTGACTATATCAAACTTGGTACACCGAATATAATGGGTCCACTTGTCCAGAAAAATTGATAGTATATATGCCTAAATAGTTCACTGTTTTGGAGTTCATTATTCACTGTGTTGTGCTGCACTGTAACAGCAAAAGGGAGTCTTGGAGTCCAAGACTCAGTCATAATGCAAAAATCTTACTGGGATTTTACTTTGGAGTATGTTAAATTGTATAAACCACAGCAGTGAACTGCAGCTAAGTAACAAGGTGCTGGTTGTGTGCCTGCTCATGTTACTGGATCAGAACTTGGCATGCAACCAAGCACATGATGAACACCTTCTAAATTAGTGGTGATTTGTTGTTGCAAGTTTCACGGTTTCACCTATTCCAATGTAAAATCCTAGTAGGATTCTGCATTTGAGAGAGAGAGAGAGAGAGCAGTAGAAAAATTGTGACTCATTAATCTCAGCAGTGAAACAGGTCTTCTTGGGACTGCTCTTTGTGTTTTCATCAGTAGCTTATATTTCGGTTAGACTTGGGGAAATATACTAATGCATGGAAGACAAATAAGTTGTCTTTCAACAGCTAATATGAAGCAGGAAGAAGGCCTTATTTGAATACTTTCTGTTTCATAATGATACCACACTTATTTTTATTGTGATATTGAAAGTACAAGAACTTCTTCAGTTTTAATTTTTAATTCGTATTGTGCTTTTCAGCCCTCTAGGAATGCTTAGAGAATGTATTCATTTAAAAACAATGTTTTGTGCCTTGATATGTTTTAAGAAAACACAGCAGCACTCCATTTGCTTTTTTTCCTCAGGATAAAGAAGTGCGAGGAGTCTTTCTTAGATTATTTGCACAGCTGTTCCAAGGATACAGATCTTGCCTTCAGCTGATTAGGATCCATTCAGAACCTGTAATAAACTTCCATAAGGTAAAAGCAAAGCATGTGTTGCCAGCATCTAGACAATAATAGTGTCATTTTGGAAAGGTTATAATGTATATTGTCATAGAATAGTAAGTGTGGTAGTTGCTTTGTACAATGTAGCGTAATGGTTCGAGTCAAACATTTTAAAAAAATCTTAAAGAATAGAGTGTTAGATTTAGCTTGCTTATTTTACAAGTGCCATCTTATAACAATATTGTCTTATGTGATGTTTACAGATTATTGTATTACTTTGTACTACAGATATTTGTGCTACTTTTTTTTCCTATAAGGGGAATTTCTACAGATGGAAATCCAAGCTAAAAAGGATACGGTGATCATCTCGTTTGCCCTTTTGTCATATAATGTAGGAATCCTTCACATATATTAACTCCCATCCATCATCTAGTTGATTAAAATGCACTAGCAAAGATTAGGAACAAATAATGTGTGTCATGTTAAATGCTAATTCACAATTTAGCAGATGGTTTTGTAAAATAATCTGCACAGCTCCTGCAAGTGAGTCAAATTATATTCCATAAGGAATAATAAACTGAGGCTAGGAATTTCTGTCCGGCCATAGGGAAAAATCATCTGTGACTTCGGCTTGGCAAAACTCATTCACAAAGCAGTTTTTCCCAACAGAAATTTGCCATGGTCCTCTAGCAAAAGTATATTTCACCCAGCATTCCATCTTCATTTATCATATGTCATGCTCTTATGCCCTTTAGGAAAGACAAAAGGAGACATGCATATTAGTGGGTCTAAAAAGCAAATAGCACCATATCGCAGTAGACCAAGACATCAGATTAAACATTCAAATGTTTACAGCTTTAACTTTATTTTAACACCTGTTAGGTTTTTCATGCTCCAACTGTTAAATGGATTTAATATGTAGCTATTTTGCATCTTACCTTGCATCATTTCTGTAAGCTGAAAGAAAACAGACTTCAGAATGCATTCTAAACATATTTGAAATAAGCATGTATGTGCTGATGGAAAGGTTTCTGCTTACAATAACCTTGATGCTATGGTAGTTGAGTGTTTTTTCCCCTTTTTTTGGTCATTCTCTCCTTGTTTTTAATATTATATTGTAACTATTCTTTTTGTCTCTTTTTATAATACTGCATGTGAAAAATGCTTTTTTGGTGACTAAGATTTACTTCTTTCTGCAGGCAGCCTTTTTGAGCCAGCGAGGCTTGATTGAGAATGATGTCCTTACAAAAGTTCTTAATGGAATGGCATTTGCTGGTTTTGTATCAGAGAGAGGTCCTCCTTACAGATCCTGTGATCTCTTTGATGAGGTAGAGATACTTTTTAAAGATATGCATGAAAGCTGAGAGAGAGGGTAGATGCAGACTTAAATTTCAGTGGCCAGAATCATATTGGTTTCTGGTAAGTTATGCCAGCGCAAAGTGCAGTGGTGTAAATTGCTCCAGTGAAGTCTTCAGTTAATGAGTTGACACTTATATCCATACTCCGGCACTAAATCATGCAACTAGCATGCAACAAAGGTACAATTAGCAACTTGTTAGCCGATGGCAATCTCCTGCTACAATTTTTGCCATTGCACTTATACTAGCATAAGTACTACCTTTAGATTCTGGCCAGTAACTATTTTGTTGTTTAAAGACTGATGCTGCAGTTGTATTTTGAACTTGTGAAATCTATTGCAGTGAATTAGCTCTAAACCATTTGTTCTGTTTGAACACTACTTTTTATATTTAAATGATTTTATCCAAACTGCTAGGAATTATTCTGCTGAAGTTATTGGCTTAAAAAAATAATAACAAAATAAAAGTTCTTAGGAAAAGTGCTACCTGGGCTATTGCTACCTGCACATCATAAATATATGCAAATATGATGCATATGTAAACCTTAATAAGAATAACTACAAAATGTTATATCCATTTTAGAATGCTTTCAAAGATAATAGATAATAATTGGCAGACTTTTCTTTCCTTTCCTTTTCTTTCCTTTCCTTTTTTTTCTTTTCTATTCTTTTTTTCTTAAAAATCTTTCTGTATGACATTTTGGAAATATCTTAAGCTTAGATAAACACTGATTTTAACAAACTGGTGCTTCATATCTCATGTTATAGGGACCATACTTTTATGTGTTTACCTACACAAAATGACTTAAACTTTGGTTACTCAGCCCTTGTTAATATTATTTTATTGCTGTTTGGATAGTCACAACATACCATACATACAAAAGCCAGATGATTGTGACATGCTTGCATCATTAATGGCATTCAGAACTGAAATTGAAAGAGCATAATGAATTAAATGATGATATTGCATGAGAAATGTCAAACAGTTCGAAAGAACCCTAGGACTATATGTGTTTGTGTGTGTATGTGATGTGCTGTCAGATCACATCCAACTTAGGGCACCCCAATAAGATTTCTAAGAGATGTGAGATATTTAAGAAGTGACTTTACCAGTGCGACACTCCAGTTAGTTTCCATATTTCAGCATGAACTTGAATCCAGTCTCCTGAGTCCTAGTCCATCATTCTGTTCAGTACACCACATTGAGTATCACAGCATTAGATAGAAAATTATTTCTAATATCTAGCACCATATTTCACAAGTAGGGCTAATGTACATGTCTGTCACTAATAAAGTGAAATAAGGTATCTTGT
The DNA here is from genome assembly GCA_037013535.1 of Intellagama lesueurii. NCBI lineage: Eukaryota > Metazoa > Chordata > Lepidosauria > Squamata > Agamidae > Intellagama > Intellagama lesueurii. The sequence continues at coordinate 91,854,751 of JBAJHW010000001.1, forward strand.
AGAATGTATGAGAAATTGTGTGAGATATGTCACACATACAGGCAATTACGAAGATTTTGTTTCTGATTTTACTGTAAAGAAAGTCCTTTTGTGACAACTGATTTTTTTTTAAGTTGGTAGCATTTGAAGTTGAGAGAATTAAATCTGAGGAGAACAATTCATCAAAAATGTTAAGGCATGTCAGAGAACTTGCAGAGCAGCTATTCAAAAATGTAAGTACAATCCTTTCACATACTATAATGCAACTAAAGAAATTTTAACTTTAAATTCTGGAAACTGCAGAAACTGAAATGGTGATTAGCTTCATAATATATCGTGAAGTTATGGTTAATGTAACAGGAGCTGCCTTATACTGAGTCAAACCACTGATCCATCTGTCACAATATTGTCAGCTGTAACTGGAAGCAGTTATCCAAGGTTTCAGGCAGGATTTTTTTCGTAGCCCTCGCCAGAGGTCCTTGTTGTCCCCTGGCAGTCTCAACACCTCCAGCCTGCCCGCAATACTACATAGAGGGTTAGATGGTCCTGCTAAATTGGGCAGGTTGCAGTATAAAGAAGCTGAGGGAGCAATGGGACTCTTCCCAAATCAGGTGGAGGCACCTTGCAAGGGTTTCATAGGCCATCTTTCTTTCTCAAATAGTTTCCCTTAATTTAGTTGATTTAAAATATCATACATGTAAGCATTGTTTTAACTGCTGTAAAAGAAAGGTGCTGAGTAGTATAATCGGATATGTGCAAGGCACACTGTACTCTTTGTAGCCAAGAGTAGTACCTGTACTATATGACTTTAAGCACAATCCAAATTATGTATTATATTCTATATTGTTCAGAATATGTTGACTAAATATGCTTGCTTCCCACTAAACAGGATTAGGCAAATTGGTACATCTTGAAATGCTTCCCTGTTCATGCCCGTTGTAATAGGTTCTTCATACCTCATTTGCCTTTCTCACTGGCCCTTCTCTGTAGTAATTAAGAGATGAGGATTCCCAATAAACCAATAATCTAGCAAAGATTAAATTGCCGAAGAAATATTTATTCATTCCTACGTATCTTTGTCTGCAAATGTCTCCTCAACTCTTCAATTCTCTTCATCTTGTCCCTGTGTTCTAACAACTTTATTCTCAATTATTTAATAGAATTACTTCCTAATGTTGGTCTTATCATTATGTGTCATAGTTCATGTTTAATCTCCTCATTAGGTAGTATGGGAAAAAAATATAAGGCATTATTCTGCTAGTGCTTATATGTTCCACTTACAGGTGTCCAAGCACTAGTGGAACTAATAGTGCAAGTAAGCTGCACTACTTGGTATGACAGAGTAATAACAAAATGTGAATGCCACTCTGCACACAAAATTAAAGAATTTAGTTTTACAATTGGATGGGGAAAATGAGATATCCCCAAGTAGGGGAACCTCACCACTGCATACCTATTCATTGAAATAAATCTATCTACCTACTTTACAACGATGGTTGAACAAAAATTATGTTAATATGTGTTGTGAGATAACTGTTTGGTATTAAAGGCAAAAGAATATGCAGTCATAAAGACTTGTCAGTCTGCATTAGCTTTTTTGTCTTTTTTAAAAAAAGTAACCCATGATAACAGGTAAAGTACACAATTAGGAATCCATTTATCAATTAAGTAGCGTATTTCACTTCCATATATGATTAAGAATTATTTCATTTTAGAGAACCTGTTCTTTTAGACCATGTGAATCTGAGGGATTTATATAATCTCTTCACTCAACTAAAAATATTCTGACTGTAGATTATTGTGAGCCACTGTGAAGTTGTGGAAAATTGGTAATTTTAAAAAAAAAGTATTTGTTGTTGTTTAGTTGTTAAGTTGTGTCCGAAATGGATAGGTTTCTTCTCCTTGCAGTCCAGGGGACTCTCAAGAGTCTCCTCCAGCACCACAATTCAAAAGCATCAATTCTTCGGCGGTCAGCCTTCTTTATGGTCCAGCTCTCACTTCCATACATCGCTACTGAAAAACCATAGCTTTGACTATGCGGACCTTTGTCAGCAAGGTGATGTCTCTGCTTTTGAAGATGCTGTCTAGGTTTGTCATCGCTTTCCTCCCAAGAAGCAGGAGTCTTTTAATTTCGTGGCTGCTGTCACCATCTGCAGTGATCATGGAGCCCAAGAAAGTAAAATCTGTCACTGCCTCCATATCTTCCCCTTCTATTTGCCAGGAGGTGATGGGACCAGCGGCCATGATCTTAGTTTTTTTGATGTTGAGCTTCAGACCATTTTTTGCACTCTCCTCTTTCACCTTCATGAAGAGGTTCTTTAATTCCTCCTCCTCACTCCATCAGAGTGGTATCATCTGCATATCTGAGGTTGTTGATATTTCTTCCGGCAATCTTAATTCCGTTTTGGGATTCCTCCAGTCCAGCCTTTCGAATGATGTATTCTGCATATAAGTTAAATAAGCAGGGGGACAATATACAGCCTTGTCGTACTCCTTTCCCAAATTTGAACCAATCAGTTGTTCCATATCCAGTTCTAACTGTTGCTTCCTGTCCCACATATAGATTTCTCAGGAGATAGATAAGGTGGTCAGGCACTCCCATTTCTTTAAGAACTTGCCATAGTTTGCTGTGGTCGACACAGTCAAAGGCTTTTGCGTAGTCAATGAAGCAGAAGTAGATGTTTTTCTGGAACTCTCTGGCTTTCTCCATAATCCAGCGCATGTTAGCAATTTGGTCTCTAGTTCCTCTGCCCCTTTGAAATCCAGCTTGAACTTCTGGGAGCTCTCGGTCCACATACTGCTGAAGCCTGCCTTGGAGGATTTTGAGCATAACCTTGCTAGCGTGTGAAATGAGTGCAATTGTATGGTAGTTGGAGCATTCTTTGGCACTGCCCTTCTTTGGGATTGGGATGTAGACTGATCGTTTCCAATCCTCTGGCCACTGCTGAGTTTTCCAAACTCGCTGGCATATTGAGTGTAGCACCTTCACAGCATCATCTTTTAAGATTTTAAATAGTTCAACTGGAATGCCATCACCTCCACTGGCCTTGTTGTTAGCCATGCTTTCTAAGGCCCACTTGACTTCACTCTCCAGGATGTCTGGCTCAAGGTCAGCAACTACACTATCTGGGTTGTCCGGGACATCCAGATCTTTCTGGTATAATTCCTCTGTGTATTCTTGCCACCTCTTCTTGATGTCTTCTGCTTCTGTTAGGTCCCTACCATTTTTGTCCTTTATCATGTCCATCTTTGCACAAAATGTTCCTTTAGTATCTCCAATTTTCTTGAACAGATCTCTGGTTGTTCCCTTTCTATTATTTTCCTCTATTTCTTTGCACTGTTCATTTAAGAAGGCCCTCTTGTCTCTCCTTGCTATTCTTTGGAAGTCTGCATTCCATTTTCTGTAACTTTCCCTATCTCCCTTGCATTTTGTTTCCCTTCTCTTCTCTGCTATTTGTAAGGCCTCGTTGGACAGCCACTTTGCTTTCTTGCATTTCCTTTTCTTTGGGATGGTTTTTGTTGCTGCCTCCTGTACAATGTTACGAGCCTCCATCCATAGTTCTTCAGGCACTCTGTCCACCCAATCTAGTTCCTTAAATCTGTTCTTCCAAAAAAAAAAAAAGTATTACTTCCGTAATTTCCAACTCTACTGTTAATAAGAAAAGTTTAGAATTCACATATTACAAGCTAAGTTAACACAGGGAGTTGGCTCCATTGAAAGCTTTGTGTGAACAGAAGAGCTTCTTCCATTGTTAAAATATATTCAGCCTAGCAGAGGTTTTCCACACAGGAAAGGAGGCAGTCTCCACCAGTTCCACCTCACTGTACCATTCTTCCTGTGTCCTGTACGTCTGCTCCATAGCATTGGAGAAGGTGACACTAGGAACAGCAAAGGGAAGAAAAATAGTGCTTCCTCTCTCTCTACCAGTGGGAACTTTCTGAGCAAAATTCTAATAAGGGAAACTCTTGCCAGAAGTATAAAAACTCTGGAGTCAACCCAGTGTACATAGTTCGTTGTCATCACATTTTTTCCTTTGCTCTTTCAGATCTTTCAGAATTCAGTGTTGATCATTTTGTAAAGCTGCATGGATAGAAGGGCTTTGTGTTGCACATTTCTTTAATTTCAAGGCTACGTGACCTCATCCATCTTCTGCAGTGTTTCTTGTTTTCAGAAATGTCAGCCTTATAAAAGTGAACATCAAAAAGCTAAGACTAAGTAATGTCATCTTATTTGCATTTGTTATAATGCAGTAGCCATTTTGAAACTGTAGTTTTTTCATATTTAAGTGCAAAATACAACACAATATAGTAAGCATTCTTTCTTTAATTCCTTAATATACTAAATATGTGATGTGTTTGAAATACAGATTAATTCTTTGGAGGCACAGCCCTGTCCAAGAGGAGTGCTGTCAAGTGTATGTTGGGGAGAATGAGAATTGCAGGACAAGAGAGGATGTCTAAGTAAACATAGCAGCCATAGGGCAAGCATACGTCTCTTCTTAAGGATCAGTGACTAGTTCAAAGAAGAAGAAGCAGAGAGTAAGAATAATGCCAACTAATCCTTGTGCTTGAGGGAAATAGATAATATCCTACTATTGGCAGCACCTGCAATGGGTTATATGCTGTTTAATTCCCTAAGAAGTGCTGTGGAGTCAGAGCGTGGCACATGCTTACGTTTCTTACATTGAAATCCATGTCACAAAGTAATTCGTCTTTTACTAAATTGTGCTGTTTGAGAATTTTAAAGCTTTATTCATTGACAAAGAGCTTTGAAATGATTCAGAAGGTTATGCAGTAACATCCACACATTAAATAAAACTCTACTGATGTTTGTATTAAAATTTGCATAACTTGTCCCAGTTAATTGTGGCTAATCGGTAAGCTACTGGGATGCATGGCATTTGGGAAGTCAGCACATGACTGAGAAAATGACCTAGCACAGCATCAATTAGCTGCGCCAAGGTTTGCAAACATCATGAGAACACCAGTAGGATTCTGGCTTATGATGTATTAATCAGGCTTTCTTATACTGCATTGGTTTAAATGTCAAGATGATGTGCTAGTTATATGACCACCACCACCACTTTTGAACTGCAGAGCTAGAAGGGACCCTATGTATCTTCGAGTTCAGCCCCTTTGAATGGGGCACAGTGGGGAACTGAACTCCCAACCTCTGACTGCATCCAGAGACCTAAACCACTGAGCTATCCAGCAGTTCAAAAAAAATATTAAATACCATAATTAAAGGAATTGTGTTTTTGTTGTAGGAGAATCCAAATCCTCACATGGCTTTCCAGAAAGTTCCAAGACCTACAGAAGGATCTCATCTACGAGTTCATGTCCTTCCTTTTCCCAAGATTAATGAGAATCTAGTTCAGGATCTTATCCAGGAAGGTTTGGTGAAGAACCAAAGTGCAACTCCAGCTTCTCGTATAGAAAGAAAATGTGTTGTACCTGCTGGCCCACCTGTTGGTATGAGAATTACCTGTTTCATTCAGTTGTAACCCTTCCACTGTGTTAGGATGGTTTTTCGCTTACTAGAAAAACTGAGTGTATTTTATAGGTTTTCTAAAATGCTCCCAAACAGATTTTTAAAGGAAGTAAGTCACTCTTTACTCTTTGAAATGACATCACTGTTATTTAAAACATAGTTGGCACTGTCAAAACATAATGTCCTCATTCAAGTATCGGTTGGTTTTATAGTTGTGTATTTTGATGTGGTGAAAGGCAAGCAGTAAATATGTTCTCTATGTATCAAAATGAATATTTTTATTTTAATATTCTATTTGTTTAATATATTTCTATACCACCCTTCTCTAAGCAACTCAATGTAGTCTAACATTGGGTGTCACCCTCTCTCTCATTGCATAATTGGTGGCTTTGACAGGAAGGTTGAGTAAAAATATTAGTAAAATATTACAAACAAACAAACAAAGATATATAGGAAACTGCCCTAAGCTGAAAGGTGATGTAAATATTGCATTAAATAAATGACCCATTCCAGTATTTGCAGTCTTCTTTGTTATATGCACTATCACCTGTCATAATATCATGCCATCAACTTAGGACACCCATTCTTTATACAAGGCATCAGCAGAATTTTCATGTGGTGTATGCTGTCTGTATGATAGTAGTTTACTATAATGTGTTTTATGGTGGTTTGTACATGAAGCCAGTTAACACTGCTTTTTTCTGACAGTGAGTAGAGTTTGTGAATGCTCCTCCAAGGCATTCTGTAACAAGCTGCTGCTCTTATTCCAATGAATATGATGCTCTTTATAATGTATGGATATAATACTTTTTATAACATATGCTCCACTTACCACTTTTAATGCTCTTCTTTTGAAACTGGAGGTATCCTAGCTGCTTCCAATTATGTCCTCCTTGTTTTATCTTCACAAACAAATATATGCAATAAAAGTTACGTTGTAATAGTAAAATTCACAAGGGTTTTTCAGGGAAGTTCATTGGCATAATGCCAACTTCCTATCCATTCTTGTTAATTTCCTACAAATGAGTATGAATTTTACATTCTGAGACTACTTTTTTTCATTAATGGGTTTTCACCATTTTCTTAGTGGGGATAAGATGTAAGTGGAATCTTCCAGATATTATGCTGTGTTAGGTATGATGTATGTGACTATGTAGTATAAGATTGTGTAGTAAACACTTTTAACATCTAATGATGAGAATTGCAGCTAAATAAAACAAGAATGTTAGGAATGTTTCTAATGTAATAATTCTTAAGTGATGATGGATTTTAAAATAAATGGTTTCACATATGTTTCTACTTCTTTCTTTGTTAGTTTCCATAGTAGAAAAGTCAAGCACAGTTTTCAACAGTGCACAAAGGCTGGAAGTTGTTAGAAACTGCATCTCCTTTATATTTGAAAATAAAATTTTGGAAACTGAAAAGGTAATAAAGTTTTTGCTAAACTATTTGAGGAACATTTCCAAGTTAAATTCGTACATGTCAAGTGATTAGTCTCTTTGCCAATCCTGTCCTGTTTTCATATATTCATTGTGCTTTCCAGTCAGTGTCGGATTAAAAAGGATTGGGGGCCAGTTGAGTAGAGGTGGTGGGTATAAATGTACAGTTCAGTTTTTACTCTTAAAGGAAAGTGAAGTCTCACTCTCCCGCCCTCCTGCCTGCCTCTTTCCCATCTTTGCTTCTTTTGGAGGAACTCTCTTCCTTGTACCCTTTTTACACCCCTTCCTCAGGAATAGAGAGGCAACTGTTTGACCAAAGTAATTTGACAGCCTGATAGCTGTTTTGCAATAGGCAAGGAAGTTTCAAGAGACCAGTCTCTGAGTGAATGTATAACAGTGATTCATATCCAGTCCAAAATTATCAATATGGTAGGACACAGTATCCTGGAGGGATTGGTTCCACACCTCCCCGCAGATGCCAAAAACCCATGGATAATAGCGAACCCTATACATAGCATGGCCTCTGGCTCCCTGTAGTAGCCACTTCTGGTAATTATATTGTGGAAATAGGTTTTTTATTTAATATTTTTTATATTTCCAGACTGTGGATAAGTGAAATCATGGATACTGATCCCACAAATATGGGGGTGCTGCTGCACTGTTGTCTGGTAGTGCATTTAAATTCTCACATGTTCAGTTTCAGAATGAAAATTTGAAAAAGTGATAGTAGGTCATGTGAGCATCTCTGCTTGAAATCTTGTGAGCAGAAAAAAATGCAGGCAGCTTTTTTCACACCCTCAGTTTCTGCTCCTGTTTGTTACACTGACCCATTGTTTCAAAAGGGAATATAGTCACCTTGGAAAAAGCAGTCAAAGGCAGGAAGAATGTTTCCTCCTTCTGGGGCTAAAGTAATGGTACTGCAAGCATTAGTATGCTGGCAGCCTTTTTCCATGAACTGCTACTCTCATTGTGCTTTACTATATGTTATGCTGGATTGGAATCATGGGAGTTGCAGTCCAAAAACATATGGAAGGCCATAGTTTGCCCACCTCTGGTCTAAGAGACATAACAAAAGAAAGGGAAGCATACTGAACTGTGAGTGATATATCCTAACTTTTTCTCCTTTTGTGAATTGAACAAGGTAACTATAGAATTTTAATGTGAGTATTAGGCCTGCCCAGATTTTGGATTGACTGCTTCAGCTTGGGAAGGGACAAACTAGTTAAAAGTTACAGGCAATATAATTTGGAGTATGCAGAATGTGTTGGATAGCAATGTAGTTATTTTATCTCCCTAGTTATGTTTGTAGAATTGTTACTTAATTGGTATCCCTGCCCAGTTCTAATGCTGAAAACATTATTAGTCATTTGTCAGGATGTATTAATTAGAATTTTAAACCTCCGCTTTATAATTATTTTAAAATTTCAAAATGCATGTCAGAATGCAAAAAAAGGGGAGGGCTAAAGAAATTGAAATATCTCAAATGCTAAAAAGTATTTGAGGCATATGCCTGCTTATCACTAACATTGCCAAAAGCCTATAGAAAGAGACATGATTTTCACTTCGTTTTAAAAACGTTTGACACAAATCACTGACCAAGTTCAATATGCAGAAGATTCCGTAACTTAGAGGCCACAACTAAAAAAGCCAGGCACTAAACCCCATAGTTCATTGTAATTTATCTAAGTTTGGGATATACCTGGAAAATGTTGTTTGATTATGGTGCATGAATCTGTGGAGGGAGAAAAGAAATGTTTTCACCTTTCAGTCACAGAATAAATTAACAAAACTGCTTCAGTTCAGGACTTTTTTTAGCATCCTAATAATTACATTTTCACTTCTGCAGACACTTCCTGCTGCACTGAGAGCACTTAAAGGAAAAGCAGCACGACAGTGTTTGACGCAAGAATTAAGCCTCCATGTTCAACAAAATCGTGCAATACTGGATCATCAGCAGTTTGACTACATAGTACGAATGATGAACTGTACTTTGCAGGTACTTAAAATTATTTTCACCTTGGAGGTTCTTTGATGCACTGAGGAAAATATTGCTGGGCAGGAGTACAAAAAGCACTCCATTGTACTGTACATTGGCACCCCTGTATCTGTGGGGAACCAGTTCCAAGCCCCCCCTGCAGATACTGAAAATTGTGGTTTACAGCAAATGCTATATGTAACATAGTCTGTTGGACCCAGGGCTCCCCTGTACCTGCAGTTTTTATCTCGATGAGGCCTCTTGTTAGTAAGAAGAGCCAAAATGAAGTTTTTCCTCATTCATCAACTTGCTGATGACAACTGTCTCCATCTCAATCTCTCTCTATCTCTCTCTTGTTCGCTCTCTCTCACACACACACAAAATCTCAATGGCTCTGTGGGTTTTCTTCTTTGAAGAAAATTTAGAATGTGTTGTTTTGTTTGCCCGGGAGAGTTGAGAAAGGGGCTGGATGGATGGCAGGAATACCTCAGCTCTTGAGTTGAGTTTTACAATGAGGCTGCTCTGGAAGGTAGAGGAGGTTGCCTCAAGCTGGCGGGAGACTAGGCAAAATGGTAGTGGCTTACCTGTATAACGTAGTGTCTGGTTCCCTATAGTGGCTAGTTCTGATAACTACATCTTGGAAATCTGTATTTCTAGGTTTCTCCATTTAATATTTTTAATATTTTGAGCCTATGGATAAGTGAAACAGCAGATATTGCTCCCACGGATATGGGGGTCCTACTAGATAGTTTGCTTTATTAAACTACTCTACGCTACAATCATAGATCTAAAGCCATAGGCCTAAAGCCATGATACCTGACCTATAGGTGAAATGACTTCCCCTTGTCTTCCCATTGCAGCCTTCCATATTACATTAAAAAGGGGGGGGGGGAGATCAGTTGGAACAGGTTCTGAAGGTGCATTGTCTTCCTCAGAGTGCTGCTGACAGTACCAAGTCTGAGGTCCTTTTTCTGAGGTCCTTTTTTGTCTCTTGTTTTGTATACAACAAACATAAAGGTCTTAGTTCTGTCTGTAGATAACAGATGTTCCATCCATCATTTGTCTTACTTTCAACACTAGTGCACAGGAAGTATAATTTTTCCCTACCTCTTTTATTGCACTTATCTGGGGCTGCATTCTAGCAATTGGGGCTAAGGACATAGGGCTTGGCTGGATAAAAATTATACCTATTTGCTCCAGTGAAATAGTCTTCAGACAGGAAAAACCTGAACATCAGTCTGAAAAATAGGACGTCTTGTTTCTCACAAAAAATTTCCCATGTGCAAATGAGGGCTCTTGTTCCCCGTAAAATCTTGCCAGTGTGCAAATGAGAGCTTCTACTCCATGAAAAACATTGCCAGTCCACAAATGACAGTTCCTTTGACATGCACAAAATTCCAGGGCTGCAAAACAGAGCGTGTTTTACTGCAAAATCTCCCCAAGCTTTAAATAGTCTTCCACACTGATTGGACTACAAACAGGAGAAACTTCACTGTCGGTTGAGGGTCCTTGACCCAAATCCAGCCTGCAACCTGAAGGTTCCTTGGTATAATGGGTAGCATATGAAATTATTTCAGATGAATGGCACAACTGGTACACTGTCCCCCTCAACATATTATGAACTTGAAAGTGTTGCACTATTAAACAAGAATATTTATTTGATGTAAATCTGATTAGTTAAGAGCAGGGACTACTTGATCTGGAACTATATTTTTTTCCTTCACAAGAGATTTCAGGAACAATCTTGATTTCAGGGTTATTTTCATTTTCAAGTTGTTCCTGCCAAAACCACAGAACTCCTGTGCAATTATCTTCTACTTGAAGCAATCTCTTATCATAAAATACCTTAGATTTAAAATTCAACGGCAGAAGAAGATTTAATGATTTAGAATATGGGCATAATTGTGTGATATTACCTACACTGATAATTTAAAATAAGATATCTTAACTAAATTAGCAGCTTAAAAAAAAACTTGCACTAGAGTTGGAAGATCTACATAGGTATATAAGGGAGCATTGAGGAGCTGGCAAAATCTTCCTGAATGAATCCTCACTGATAATGTAAGGTTCCCATATTTATCATTCAAGACATGAAACTTACGTTGAAAAAAGGATAAATTAGAATTGGATTTCAGTTTTTCACAGATGAGAAAATAATCTGTGAAGATTCTCAGTCATCCAGGTGAGGTTATCTGGAAATTGAGTCATGGCAACTGGACTTCTTTCAGAAGGTTGAAACGTTTCGCTACTCATCCAAGTAGCTTCTGCAGTCTGCGGAGAGTTGGTAGGAGACTCCTGATATATCCTCCAAGTTGGTTTCACTTACCCCTGGTCTAAATAGGCACATTAAATGGACAAAGGATGGGGGGGTGAGTGAAAATCCCACCTCTGCAGTCCTTATCCAGCCATTATCATGGGTCGTTAACAATGGTCTTTCTGGTGTGTGGTCCTGATCTTTCTGGGGACAGATGAAAGGGCGGCATGATAAACAGACAGATTGTATCTAAGGCCTCTACCCCTATTGAGTGAGGGATTTTCTATATGCACATGTATGGCCTCCCTGACTCCTCCCTTAAACCACCTATCTTCTCAGTCCAAAATGAGTACATCTTGGTCATCAAATGAGTGTCCTTTGTCCTTCAAATGAAGGAACACTGCTGATTGTGGTCCTGAGTTGTTGCCTCTCCTGTGCTGGGTCATTCTCCTGTTTAGTGGCTATTTGGTTTCTCCAATGTAGAGCTCCAAACACTCCTCTTTGCATTTGACCGCATATACTATATAGCTCCTGTTGTGTTTTGGTGTCTGGTCTTTTGGGTGGACGATTATCTGCCTTAGTGTGTTTGTGGGGTTTTGTGGGTTTGTGCTGTCACCGTCACCCTCCTCAAAAATAAATTTAAATATTAATAAAATTAAAATGATGAGACAATAAGTATTTAGTGACTATCATTTGGCTTTATTCATACCTGTAAAATAATATAGTAATAGGACATGGAGCATGGGAGTTGAACATCTCTCTGTCTACTAAACTGTGATTCAGAGCCCCTTCAAAATCAATCTTTGAATGTGGAAAGTATATCTGGGCTATAAAAATTTATGTACTGGAACAGCATATGATTTTACGTGGGAAGGGATATAACAATACATGAAGTATACTGACTTAAAAACATGTCAGGGGAAAAAAATCACCTTTGGTATACTTCACATATTTAAAAAAGGTTACTAGAAGTTACATAAAATGCAAGTTAGACTACAGTATGCAATTGCCTTTTTCTCATATAATTGTTATTTATATAACCCATTATATTTATTCATTCCAATTTTTAGGGCATCCAGTCCCAGGTGCACAGTGTTGCAGTCAATTGAGATTTAACAAATAGTAATATTAACATCAGATAATGAAAAATGTAATATCCAAAGTTCTTCCTGACATTTCCCAAATTGTTTCTCATTTCCCAAAATCCCTCCACTCAGGTCTTGCCTCTTAACCAGGGGAGCCTCTTGGACCCATCTTGAATGGTACCGTCGTTTGGCTATTGTTGCCGTAACATGCAATTTCATTAGTCTTGTTTCTTTTCTCTTACATTTCAGAGAGTCTGTCAGTTATAAGCGATCCTCCTAGATTGTCTTTCCCTTCTCTTTCTATGTATTATCAATAAAAAAATTCCTGGAAAACAGACCTTAAAAGCCACATAGCTTGGGCTTGTTCCCATGCTCCATATCAAGGCCATGCACAAAGGGGGAGTTCAGATCTGAATGAAATTAGCATGTGCTATTTTAGCTGCAATCTCAATGAAATTAGCTTGAGCTATTTTATATGCATATTTAAAAACAATTGCTAATATGTAAATTGAAATACAACACATGTCACTCTAGCAAAAAAGACTGTGAACAAGTGATCCGTGTGCCTGCTCAGTTTGCTATGTAAGTGCTAAGTGCCAATGGACAAATTAAGAACCTTTGCTTTTTGTTCTTCCGGTTCTTAGTCTTTAAACTGGGCAACCTTCCAAAGAGATTGTTGTTCTCCCAGTATTTCAAATAGAGGACTGTTCTTTATAAAATACCATATATGTCTACCTTAAGAACAACTCAAGTGCTCTTCAGGACCTGATTGAACGAATCCCTTGGCCCTTGTATTTCTCACTTCTGCCTTCCCGATGGGCCCAGATATCCTAAACAGCCCCAGGGTTATTGCCTGCTTTAAGCTGCCATATATATAATTGTCTTCCCCTTAATAATATTCTAAAATTGCACTGTGAGTGAATTGATGAGGTTTAGCCTGGGTTTCATAAAATCAGTTAATTCTTCCTGTAGAAATTGGAACCACATTTGGTATCATTACACTATATTTGTATTCTGCCTTTCCTCTGAGGAGTTCAAGTTGGTGTTCATTATCCCCTGACCAGATTATTCTCACAACAGCCCTTTGAGGTGGATTAGGCTTTGGGAAGGCATCCAGCCCAAGGTTCTCCAGTGAATTTTGTACTGTTTCGTAATTCACTCACCCTGGGTCTACAATTGAGAAGCATTAGGATATTTCAATTAGTCCTATATGTTACTTGGATCCATTATACAGATCATGTATCTCTGAAGATTCTCAGTCATCCAGATGAGGTTATCTGGAAGTTGAGTCATGAAAACTAGACGTCTTTCTTATTAGGTTGAAACCTTTCACTACTCATCCAAGTAGCTTCTTCAGTCTGAGGAGAGTTGGTAGGAGACCCCTGATATATCCTCCAGGTTGGTTTCACTCCCCCCTGGTCTGAATAGGCTCTTTAGATGGACAAAGGATAGGGGGTGAGGGATAATCCCACTTCTGCAGTCCTTCTCCACCCATTGTCATGGGTCATTAGCCGTCATTAACAGTGGTCTTTCTGGTGTGCGTGGTCCTGATCTTTCTGGGGACGGACAAAAGGGCAGCATGATAAATAGGAGAGAGATTATACCTAAGGCCTCCACCCCTGTTAAGTGAGGGATTTTCTATATGCAATATATACAGAGCATGCTACTGTAGTGATTACATCTTTTCAGGCTCAGTTCTCATAGGGTATGTGTTAACTTCTAAAGTCTGAGCCCCAGAATAATAGAAGGACCATCTCCTCCATTAACAAACTGCCAGCTCACTCAGATCATCAACTCTAGAAACCTATTCATATCCCACAACCCCAGTAATAGAGGAGAGGTTTGTATTCAAGATAGCTTTTTAAATTATTTGTTCTAGATGGCCTGTTAGTTTTTGTTTCTTTTGGCATTCCAGGAGACGTCAGAGACTTTCAGAAAGCATTTGGGAGAAAAGTGGGCATTTAGGTGCCCGTAATTGCTGTTATTTTTATATGTAGCTGAGTTCTGTTTGTAGACATTTTCGTAGTTTTGCACCTCCCACAGCTGCTTTTAATTGGTTCTTCTTTTTAAAAAACTGTTTGATATATTTGATTTGTAAATGAATTTTGATAACATCCTGAGTACCTTAGGATAGAAGGGTGGAACACAAATTTTTAATAAAAACAATGTAGACGAATTTGTCCAGAAGGATTTAGTCTCCGTGTGCTGACAGTGATTTTGATTACTAAGAGAACATAAATGAGATTTGGGTTTATGTTGCTTATAAATCAGACATCTTAAATAGTAAGGCATTGAACAGAATATTTTAAGCAATAAAACTGTTTTGTGGATATGTGTAGCGGAAGGACTTGTTGAATGAAAAATTTGACATACCTCATGCCTCATTTCATTGGAGGTGTTCTCATATATCATATTACTATGCCTTGTCATGTGTTCGCATATTTTCAATCCTTGTGCATTTACTAGGGATTAAAGTTAATGTGATGTTACAATTGCTGACTTAGATTAAATCAGTCTTCATAGTTTTTTAGCAAACAGGTTTTCCTGGATTGCAAAAAGAACAGCAGTTACAGAAAGAATAATAAATGAAATTTGAAAATAGCTTAACAGTCTCTCTGCTGGCAGTTAGTTTTTTCACTTCTACATTACATTTATTAAAATAAAAGGATAATGAAATCCCACTATTTTCAAAATAGTTGCTATACAATATAAGGACGAAACAAAAAAAAAAAAAAAGAAAACAAAAACATTGTGGCACCTTAAAGACCAACTACTGTACTATATTTTGATGGGAGCTTCTGTGGACAAGTCCACTTACATTCTTTTTCTTTAATTTTGTTTTTAATCTAGCTAAAATTTTGTTGTTTTAATTTAGCAAATATGAAAAATGAGTTTTTCATTAACCATTTCCCCTTTGTTTAAAGTCACAAATGGTTTGCTGAAAATGACCAGTGTTTGTGGCAAAGAAAAATGAGATGTGCCAAACGACATCTGATACAATCAACTAAATTCTGTCAGCTCAAATTTCAGGAGACACCCTCTCTCATACACGTTGGTACCTGTGGAGAGTTCGGTAGAAACCTGTTCCTCCCACCATACCCTTCTGCTTGGTAAAGTTACTCCCGAGTTTTGAGTAACTCATAGAGCTGTGTGGGAAGGACAGCTGTAGTGGGAATATCAGAGGCACACAGAGATCTCCCATGTTGCATTCCTTATTATGGTATGTTGCAGTGTCTTATGCATATGCACTAACTGGGAGGAGAAGAGAAATTGTTGATGACATCAAAGTTTAGAGTTGCAGGACTGCTGGCAAACTAAACGCCAAGAAAGACAAGATCTGAGTTACTATCAGAACATTGCGCCCTTCCTTTTCTCTTCAAACTTACCTGGCAACAGAGAGATTCCTTTGCAAGTGCTTTCTCTTTAGCATCTTGAACAGTGAAAACAACCCTAGAGATGTGCCTCACATATGCCCTAGAGAAATATATTTCCCAGGAGGACACTGCCTTTAAGTTTTCAAATTTCCAGGAAGGATGGAGGCCTTCCACGATGTCTCCTTGTTAAGGTTGCCACTGCCGTTAGATCTAGGAGGAGGGCTCTGGCTTGTGGAAGACTGGGAGGTAGTTTTACCACAGGATTAGAAACTTTAATTCCTTTTATCTCTCTCCTGTTGCATTGTGTGCTGTCAAGTCAGAACCAACGTATAGTGACTCTAATAGGGGTTTCAAGGTTTCCATGGCAGAGTGGGGATTTGAACCCAGGCTACCTGAGTCCTAGTTCGTCACTCCTATCCACTACCCCACATTGGTGTTTATTATTCTCCTAGGCATTAGATTTTCAGAATTCATGGATTACAACCCCCCTTTAATCAGACCTTTAATCAAGAAATGTAAATCCTGACAGGTGTTTTCAAGTTCTTAAACTAATGAATGCTGACTCCAGCAGCCATTTTTTTTCTTGTGGAGAAAACACCTTGCAACTCCAACAGAGCTTAGCCTAAATGTCCTGTGACATTTGCCTGTGCCCTCATGTCTTGAATTCTGCATTTGTCTACAGCTAATGGTGTGTTGCAGGGAAATACAGGATGATGGATAAATAAGAGTTGATATTATGGAGAAGGGGAAGCTAGGCATGTAGCAGACATTTTTGGCAACTACTGCAATTCCTGACAGTTCTGAGGTAAATTAGATGAGATAGTAATCTGGGGAATATAAACTATATTGAGGGTGACATACAGAATAAAATCACATTTATGAAAGTCATAAATTATGAGCCTTTTTTAAAGAAGGATTTTGTTATGGAGGTCATAAACTTAGGAAATGTCAAAGTTCAGTTTCTAAAGTACCTTTAAGAAAAATGAAACCTCTGTCTTCATCAGATTATGTTTCTAGAACAGGCTCAGATCATAACCCTGTTAGGTTTTTAACTTTGTGGATTAATGGCCCTTACAAATGGAATTCAGTTTTATGTTGCATTGCCTTGTGTGATGTGGCTTCCTTGGCCATAGATTGTATCTACCATACCCATTTATAGTAAATGACTGAATAATTGCTTATTTCAATAGTTACCACTAAGAATTTAAATTTAGTAAAGTTAAATTAATATAAATAAATAAAATAAATAATTTCTTTTTATTCATTTTCAGTGATTTAGATGAAAGATAAGCAAATTAATATCTGTTTCCAACCAAATAATGAAACCTACTATAGGGTTTTTTTTTCCTGCCCTTGTCTAGAATCTTCTTATTTAGATTCAGGCTTCATGTAATGTTATGAAGGCAGAAATCCTCCTGCTGTAACTTTCTACCACATAATTAGGATTACTTCATAATCCCATTAAGGTAATATTTAATTTAATTTAATTTAATTTAAATGTTCCTATCCCCCTTGCTTCAGGTTCTGAGCTACTGAGAGTTCTCTTTTGACCTAGGAAATGTTTTGAGAGCCTTGGGATAAGGGGAAGGAAGTCTTTAATAGCCAAAAAATCACCGCTGGATCACCACCAGCAGTCCCAATCCCAGCAATGGTGATCCAGCTGCTATTTTGGGATATTAATGGGTTCCCCCATATCAAGATTGCCAAAGGCTTCCCCAGGTTGATGGGAGCCATAGAGAGCCTCAGAACCTGAAGAAGGAATAGGAAGTTTTTAAATTATATTAAATATGACCATCCCAAGTTGATGACATCATCCTGCTTTCCCAGCAATATGTTGCACAAGAGTATGTCAGCCAATGTTTGGTATTTTCCCCCACATTTGAATTCTCCTCTGTAGCAGATTTTATCTCTGTTTGGCTAACGTCCTGAAACTCATACCTTTCTACTATTTATTGTTTCATACATCTTATTTTATGATTTGTTATGTCACTTTATTTATAATGCTTGGCATTTGTCCTTTATTATATGGGCTCTTCATAAAGTGATTTCTATTTTTAATCTGCTGTCTTATTTTAGATATGGCTCTCACTCTAATTGTTTCTGGCCCTCTAAGATATTTGGCTCATCAGTTCAAACCTGTTCTCACATCCCAACATTTAATTTTATGAGGTGGCATTGTCTTCTTTGGTTAGTCCAAAACCACTAGCTTTTCATTTTAGCTTAGGCTCAAACACATAGATCTTTTAGGCTGAAACTGTGTTACATTTCTTTAGTGGGACTTCTGAGAAGGCACGTGCAGGTTTGAGCTTGAAGTATTTGTTCAATAACTTTATTACCTTCCATGTTTTCATGTTTCCCCTATTTTTCATTTCATATGGCAACATTGTGTAGCATAAATTTACACTGAAGTAAGCTGGATCCAGCACCAGAAGTGAACTCCAGCCCCCCAAATTTAAATTTAATTTAAATAAATTGAAAGCTTCCTATTCTCCCTTTTAAGGTTTTGAGGCTCCCTAGGACTCTCTCCTGGCCTGGGAAGCCTTTGGGAGCCTTAGGACCATGGGGAGGCTTTAATAGTCAAAAAGCACCATCCTCCCGGAGTCGTGAGGCTCCCAAAGTCTTTCCCAGGACATAAGAGAGCCCCTGGGAACTTTGGAACCTGAACAGGGGGATAGGAAGTTTTCAATTTATTTAAATTAATTATTTTCAATGCTAGATCAGTTTACACTGGTGTAACTGTACACAGTTAGCAGCTATTATGAAAATCATAGCAGCATTTTAATGTATTAACCTAAGTAATTCTTGCATACAGTAAGAGTAGGGTTAGCAGGTCAGCAGTTTACCAGAGAAAATGGGTGGGGTGGGAGCTAAACTCTGTGGCAACTGCAAGGGCGTAGGGGAATTGTACATTTTTGAGAGGTACCGTTACTAACCCTAATGAACAGAGAGACTGCCAGTCCTCTAATCCCTTGCAGCTGCCATGGAGTTTACCCCTCCCACAATTTCTTCTGCCTTTTTAACAGGGACAAAATGTCTGAAGGAACCTATAAGGCCTTTCATTTTTTGGCTAAAGACCCCAGAATTTTGGCTGGGAGAATTCCTGGAGAATTCTGGGGGCTGGAGTTCAAGAAGTCTAAAAGTCTCATACGTAGTTGCTCAGTGCTTTACGCAAAAAGACTTTGCATATATTGAATTAAAATGATGATGCTGATCACATGAAGGGAAATAATGTAATGGTCTTACTCCAGGTCTAAAGATACGTGTCTCTAATTCTGCATGTTATTCTTGAAAAGAGGAGCATGGCCAAGATAGCTGTTTCAATTTCAATCCTTACTACATATTCTAAATTAGATTTTTTATTAAATCCTTGCAGTACTACTCCTTGTTTTCCTTGGTAATATGTAGTTTCTTTAGCAACACTCTTGGTTTTAAAAATCTGTATTATGTAAATAGGTAAAAAAAATACATGAGCAGTGAGTATCATGTTTAATTTTTACATGTAGTAGTTATATTTCTATCATGTTAGGTAGTATTATGACATCTGTTTAGTACTGTATAATGGCTTAAATCCTGTTGATTAGCATAGTAAGTTGCACTAGAGTAGGCCATTGAATTAGTGGGGATTTTATGAGTCAACTTCTCTGTAAATTCCATTGAGTCAAATGGGCCTATTCTGTTTTACTATAATAAACTAAAACACAACAAGAGTAGGCCCATTTGAATCAATTGAACTTAGAGAGAAGCTGACTCCCCAAATCCCTGCTGATGAATGGGCAAATTAATTACACCATTATATTGCACCGTGTTATCAACAACCTCAGATATGCAGATGATACCACTCTGATGGCAGAAAGTGAGGAGGAATTAAAGAACCTCTTAATGAGGGTGAAAGAGGAGAGTGCAAAAAATGGTCTGAAGCTCAACATAAAAAAAACTAAGATCATGGCCACTCGCCCCATCACCTCCTGGCAAACAGAAGTGGAAGATATGGAGGCAGTGACAGATTTTACCTTCTTGGGCTCCGTGATCACTGCAGAGGGTGACAGCAGCCACGAAATTAAAAGACTCCTGCTTCTTGGGAGGAAAGCGATGACAAACCTAGACAGTATCTTAAAAAGCAGAGACATCACCTTGCCGACAAAGGTCCGCATAGTCAAAGCTATGGTTTTTCCAGTAGCGATGTATGGAAGTGAGAGCTGGACCATAAAGAAGGCTGACCGCCGAAGAATTGATGCTTTTGAATTGTGGTGCTGGAGGAGACTCTTGAGAGTCCCCTGGACTGCAAGGAGATCAAACCTATCCATTCTAAAGGAAATCAACCCTGAGTGCTCACTGGAAGGACAGATCCTGAAGCTGAGGCTCCAATACTTTGGCCATCTCATGAGAAGAGAAGACTCCCTGGAAAAGACCCTGATGTTGGGAAAGTGTGAAGGCAAGAGGAGAAGGGGACGACAGAGGACGAGATGGATGGACAATGTCATCGAAGCTACCAACACGAATTTGACCAAACTCCGGGAGGCAGTGGAAGACAGGAGGGCCTGGCGTGCTCTGGTCCATGGGGTCACGAAGAGTCGGACACGACTTAACGACTAAACAACAACAATTTACCAAACATTCAAGGATCATTTAAAAGATCCTTAGTTGTCTTTAGTAAAATAAAACTTTGATGCTTTAATTTCCTTTAAAAAATCTTGTATGCCTTTATGAAGAAACATGAACATAATTTTAGTCAAATAGTATCGATAAAAGTTAAAGTTTTTTTAAAAAGGAAGTTCACATTGTACTATGCAGTCGAAGATTAAGGGAGAAAATTTGTTTTATTGATGGAACTGCTGGATAAACTCAGGGGTTCAGGTCTCTGGCTGCGGAGCCAGAGGTTGGGAGTTCAATTCCCCGCTTGGCCTGCTTGACAGGGACTGGACTCAGTGATCTATAGGGTTCCTTCCAGCTCTGCAGATTACATTGCATCCTAAGTTTAAACAGAATGGTCCCTCCCTACCGCCCAAAATAGGTTCCAGTCATTTCCTATTTTGAAAAACAAAAACAAAAACTTCTTTTTTCAGGGAGGTCAAATCAGGAAAAAGTTGAAATCGTGGCAAAATTGTCCTCCTGCCCTTGGATGCGTGAGGTGCCATTTTTCATTATTTCTTTTTAGGTTTTGGATGCCATGTGGAGGAATTCAAGTGTCCATGTGTGGCCCCCAGACCTCTGTAAGTTGCTTGCTCTGTAGGTTTTTTGCCTGGGCCTTGAAAACTAATACTAAACAGAAAATCTTCTAGATACATAAGATTTATTGAAAGGAATTATGCTGAAATTACTGTAAAATAGCAATAAATTCCTGCTCACCATATAAAGTAGAAGTATGTGTTTTATTCATTTCACTTAACACTTGAAGCAGCATGCAAATCTTAGTAAAGATATGGAATGTTAATAAAGAATGAAATGTTTTCTTTGTATAGATTATTTTTAGAAGCTAAACTTGCCTATCCCTTCCAGATAAGATTTAAAATGTCAATAAAGAATGAAATGTATTCTTTATATAGATTCTAAAAACAAAATAAAACATAAAATTGGCTTCTGCAACCAAATCATACATCATACATATCAACTGTGATGGTATTAAAATCAGAGGAAAACTATGAAACTTGTATTCTGTAAAAAGTGTAGATTGGCAAGCCTCTTTCAAAACTCTGAAACCAAGAATGAACAGGATAATGTAAGTTGAAATCTGTGTCTCTAATTAGCTCCCTTTAGTTGCATTGTCTTCTAAAATTTGAAAAGCATTCCCTCCAAATCTTCATCCAAGTCATTTATAAAGATGTGGAACAAACGTGGGCCCAGGACAGAACCCTTAATTGTCACTTCTGTCCAGGATGATGAGGAATAATTGATGAGCACTCTCTGGGAATAGTCCTTTAGCCTGATACAAATCCACCCAACAGTAGCATTGTATAGCCTACTTTTTACCAACATGGCTATAAGAAGGTCATTAGGGATCATATCAAAAGCCTTGCTGAAACCAAGACACATTTTGTACATAGCATACTTCCTCATCTGCCAGTCTTGTGACTATTGGAAAAACAGATAAGATTAGTTTGGTGTGACTTATTTTTAAGAAACTCATGCTGGGTCATAGAAATAACCCTATTTCTAAGAGTTCATACACTGACATACACTATTTCTAAGAGTTCATACACTGATGATTAGTGAGATTGAGTAATCTTGACACATTATTTGTCCCATCCTGGATTTTCAAACCTCCCAGGACATCTTGTCAAGACCACAAACTGCTGCCTCTTTCCCCCTCAGTAGGGAGTCATTTACTACCACTATGCATCTCCTCTGGGAGGTGGCAAGAATTCTTCCATTTTTTACAGTTATCTTTTGTACTCTCTGCTGTTGGCTGCCCATGTTCCAGCAGCTCTGTATTACCATTCCTGGAGAGGAACTGAGAATGTTGTGGCTCCAAATCACTGTCTATGGAAAGGGCTTGGAATTACTGCCCTTTTTCTAGAAGCTCTGAACAATTGTATCTTCACCACAGTTATTGCCACAGGTGGACGTAAGGTTGTTTCTCATAATTACATAATTTCTTCCTCTCTATCTGATATTTTCCTTTCATGCAGAACTTTGGAAGGAAATATACTGATTTTCAACTGAACTGTCTGAAATGTTTGTGTCCCTTCCAATGTCTAAAGTAAGTCACAAATGTCACCTTAGACAGCATCAGAAAGGCCTTACTTTGCTCTGGGCCAGGATTGAATCACTGAAATTGTCTGTCTTATTTCTGGATTTACACTTTGGCCAGAGCCATTGTTACAAATAAAATTTAAGTGTGGCAGAAAATGTTGCTTTATTTTAATGGTTCCTGTGAATCATTAAAATAGCTGAATATGTGAGACAGCAAGATATGTTTGAATCACTCACTATTCACATGTGTTCACTCCTCAAATTTAACAAGTAAAAAAATTAGAACTTTGTGCTCCTTCTCTTAGAGAAGTCATGATGATTCATTTTTTGTTCTGCAGTGACAGAGAAGAGGCTTTTCCCCTTCTTACAGCAATCATCTTTATTACATTAAATAAGTTGTTGCAAAATCAGCTTTGTGGGGATTAATTGTATGCCTTGATGGGCCATAGATAAAGAATATTAATCAGTGGTTTCTTCTTCATCCTGGAGAGAAATGACCAGTGAGGTGCTGCAGAGTTCAGTTGCTGGACCTGCTGTTGTTTTAAATGACATGGATGGAATAGTAAAAGAGATGCTCATCAAATCTGTGGGTAACGCCAAACTGGGAGGTGTAGCAACAATGCAAAGGAAAGAATCAGGATTTATGATTATTTTCACAGATTGGGAACAGGGCCAAAACCAGCCAGATTATTTTCAACAAGGAAAAATACAAAGTTCTATATTTAAGCAGGAAAAAAATCACATGCACAAACACAGGATGGGTGCCACCTGACTTAGTAGTAGTACCTGTGAAAAGGATCTAGGAGTCTTTGTGGATCGCAAGCTAAATATTAGTCAACAATATGATTCAGTGGAAAAAAGTACTAAAGCAGTAGTAAGCCACATCACTAGAACTGAGAGAAGAGCAAGGAAAGTAATAACACCATTCTGTCCTGCTTTGGTCAGTCCGCATCTGGAATATGGTGTCCAGTTCTGGGCATCCCAACTGAAGAATGTCAACAAGCTGAAACATTTCCAGAGGAAGGAAGGCAATGTAGTCAAAACGACTAGATGGGCGGGATAAAAATGTAAGAAATAAATAAATAAATAAATAAATAAATGTAGTAAAGGTTGTGTTCTATGAGAAATGGTTGAAGCACCTGGGTATATTTAGAAAAAATATATAGTTGGTATGATAGTTATCTCCAAACATTTGAAGGGTTGCCATATAGAAGACAGAGCATGCTTTTTTTCCTGTAGTTCCAAAGAGCAACGTCCGAGCTAATGTATTCAAATTATAGGAAAATAGGTTTTTAATTAAATTTAATTTTTAATTAGAAGCATCTTGCTGACAACAGAAGCTGTTAAACAATGAAACAGCACTTCAGAAGGAGATCAGCTTTTCTCACTGGAGGTTTTTAAACAAACATTGGGTGGCCATGTTTCACTGTTGTTTTAATTTATTTATTTAAAAATAATATTTGCAGCAAACCTGGGCTATCCCACCTTTCTCCTTATGGTTTTGTGCTTCAGCAGAGGGTTGGATTTGGTAACCCTTGGGATCCTTTCCAGCTCTATACCTCTGTGATTCTATCTCCAAAACGTTCTTACGTGAAGTTACACTCATGCAAGCTGATGATGTCATCAGCCATAGGTTTTTATTGATCATTAAAAGCTCCTGTTCCACCCACCACTACCTCTGGGTTCCAAGGCTCCCTCAAAATCTCTTTTGGTCTGGGCAAATCTTTGGGAGCCTTGTGATGTGGGGGAAGCCTTATAATGCCCCCAAATCACTTCTGACAGTCGCAATCCCAGAAGCAGGAGCAGTGGCAGTGATTGTGGGTCATTAAAGGCTCCCTCAATCCCATTCTGAACCTCCCCAGTCAAAAGGGATCCTGATGGAGCCTCAGAATCTGAGAAGGTGGAATAGGAAATTTTTAATCAGCAATAAAAGCCCATGGCTGATGATGCCATCAGCTTGTGTGGATGTAACTTTACACAAGAGGATTTTGGCCTATTTCTAAAACTGGTACAGGAATCCTTTGCTACTTTAAATGAATTCAAGTCTCCAGCAACACATGAACTGTATTTAAAGTATTAAAGAAATGTGTCAAATCTTCTTCAAATGTTGCTATAACACACTTTCTTCTGTTTCTTCTTACCTGCAATCTGTACAGGGATAATTTGTGTTCTTTCTATGCACGTGCAATATTAATGACTTCCTCAGTTGGGACTTTAAACTAAAATACATGTTTGTAGATATGCAGAAAAATAAAAATGGGATCAAAATACAGTGGTGCCTCGACTTACGAACGTCCCGATATCCGACCATTTCGAGTTACGACCAGCTCCGGCCGCAAAATTTTGCTTCTACTTGCGACCAGAGCTTTGAGTTACGAACAGAAAAAGGCAGGGGGAAAAGGCAGGGAATTCAAATTGCTAACCGTTGGTGGCGAAGAGGCTGCTTCTTTGTAGCTCTTTCGCCCCAGCAGTTAGAGAGTGTGCGACCGGAGGAGGCTTCGGACTGCCTGATAAGGTGCTGCTTTTTGTTTTTTAAAAACTGGCTGTTCTGGGTGGGTTTTGCAGCGTGGGTTTGGGCTGGGTGGTGGGGTTATGTTTCTATGCTGTGATGGGTCTTGCAGGGTTTGTTTGTTTTTTTGGTTTTTTTCCCCCCATTTCCAATGGGTCTTGCACTCTCTGTTTGCTTTTGGGTTTTCTTTTTTTGCATTTCCAATGGGTCTTGCACTCTCTGCTTGCTTTTTGGTTTTCTTTTTTTGCATTTCCGATGGGTCTTGCACTCTCTGTTTGCTTTTTGGGTTTTTTTGTTTGCATTTCCTATGGGTCTTGCACTCTCTGTTCATTTTTGGTTTTCTTTTTTTGCATTTCCGATGGATCTTGCAGGGTTTGTTTGCTTTTTTGTAATTTTTTTTTCTTTTCCGATGGGTCTTCCAGTGTTTGTTTGCTTTTCGGGGTTTTTTTTTTCCTTCGGCCGGAACGGATCAATCGCGTTTCTGATGGGTCTTGCAGTGGTTTTTTTTGGGGGGGGTGATTTTTTTTCTTCGGCCAGAACAGATAAACTGCATTTCAATGCATTCCTTTGGGAAATGGTGCTTCGACTTACGACCATTTCGAGTTATGACCGGAGTTCCGGAACCAATTAAGTTCGTAAGTTGAGGCACCACTGTATGCTCTTGTAGGCCAATGGCATACAACAGATGTAGAGGGAGACTGTGGACGTAAAAAATAAAGTACTATGACAAGTGGATAGTCCACTTCCAAAAGGATTTAGTAAGAAGAGTAACTAGTGGAATTGTCTCTTTACTTCTCTATAGTTGGTTGGCTGTTTTAAAAAGAATAAATTAAACACAGAAATTCCTGATGTGTGCTAATCGAATTCTGCTAGCCCCAGAAGCTATGTGAGCTTTGCATTTTTGCTGTTCATTTTAATTTTTTTTCTTTTGCTTGGAAAACTACAATCATCTGGAGAATAAACATGCTTAACACACAGGTATTTATTTATTTATTTATTTATTTATTTATTTATTTATTTATTTATTTATTTATTTATTAGATTTCTACCCCGCCCCCCTAGACAGTGTCTACTCGGGGTGGCTTACAAATGTCATAAAGTATCATAAATATCATAAAACATCATAAACATTAAACAATTGTATTCAAGATGGGGAATGATAGAAAACAAAAAACTACAATTCAAGAATTGACAGAAGGGAAGGCCTGCCTAAATAGCCAAGTCTTTAAATGGCTCTTAAAAACACCCAGCGAGGGTGCCAGGCGGATCTCTGTTGGAAGGCTGTTCCATAGTCGAGGGGCCACCGCCGAGAAGGCCCGGTTTCTTGTTCTTTCTCTCCGGACCTCTCTCGGTGTTAGGCCCCTCAGCCGTCCCTCCTGGCTATGGCGAGTGATTCGGGTAGATCTAGGTGGGAGAAGGCGATCTGCCAAATCTCGAGGTCCCAAACCGTTTAGGGCTTTGTAATTCATCATCAACACTTTGAAGTCAATCCGGAAGCGAATGGGCAGCCAATGCAATGCGGCCAGGGTGGGAGAGATATGCTGGTATTTTCTCACCCCACTAAGAAGTCTGGCCGCCGCATTCTGCACCATTTGGTGCTTCCGCATCAATCTCAAAGGTAGCCCCACGTAGAGCGCATTACAGTGGTCTAATCTCGAGATTACAAGCACATAGACGAGAGTGGTGAGGGCCCCTCCATCAAGGTAGGGTCGCAGCTGGGCGATCCGCCACAGATGGAAATAGGCAGAGCGGGCCACGGACGCTACCTGGTTTTCCATGGTAAGCGCCGGGTCCAGATGTATCCCCAAGCTGCGGACCCCACTCCGTGCGGCGAGAGTCACCCCCCCAAAAGAGAGGGAGTTTCCCAAACCGCCCATGGAGGGGCCACCCACCCTCAAGACCTCCGTCTTGTCCGGGTTCAGCCTCAACCCATTCAGCTGCATCCATTGCAGTACGGCCTCCAGACAGCGCCGAAGGGACAGAGCGGCATCCACTGAAGTAGGTGAAAAGGAGATGTAGAGCTGGGTGTCATCAGCATACTGATGGCACGAAGCCCCACACCCCCTGATGATCCCACCCAGCGGCCTCATATAGATATTAAACAGCATTGGGGAGATGATCGACCCCTGCGGAACCCCACAATTGAGACTCCACGGGGCCGAAACACTCTCCCCAAGCTGTACTCTCTGGGGACGGTCCTCCAAGAAGGATCGGAGCCAGGCAAGCGCCAGGCCACCGATTCCGAGCTCGGAGAGCCTCCCCAGGAGGATACCGTGGTCGACGGTATCAAAGGCGGCTGAGATATCGAGGACCAACAAGGACATTTTGCCCCTGTCAGCCTCCCTCAACAGGTCATCCAACAGTGCGACCAGTGCCGTTTCTGTGCCATGGCGCGGCCTGAAGCCCGACTGAAATGGATCCAGAGCATTGGTTTCATCCAAAAGGGCTTGAAGCTGATCAGCCACCACCCTCTCCACCACTTTGCTCAGGAAGGAAACATTGGTGACGGGCCTATAATTGCCAATATCGTCTGCCGCCAAGTTTGGTTTCTTCCTAATGGGCCTAATGAGTGTCTCCTTGAGGGCAAGAGGAACCTTGCCCTCCTGGAGAGACCCATTAATTATCGCTATGGCCCATTCCGTTGTTATGGGCCTGGCTGCTTTGATTAGCCAGGCCGGGCAAGGGTCAAGAGAGGAAGTGGTGGCCCGACAGCGATCAAGAACTTTGTCCACCAAATCTGGCATCACAGGCTGAAAGAATTCAAGCGCAACCGGGCAAGGCGGAGCACTATATCAGGTATATAGCTGATGTTGTTGTTGTTTAGTCGTTAAGTCGTGTCCGACTCTTCGTGACCCCATGGACCAGAGCACGCCAGGCCCTCCTGTCTTCCACTGCCTCCCGGAGTTGGGTCAAATTCATGTTGGTAGCTTCGATGACACTGTCCAACCATCTCGTCCTCTGTTGTCCCCTTCTCTTGCCCTCACACTTTCCCAACATCAGGGTCTTTTCCAGGAAGTCTTCTCTTCTCATGAGATGGCCAAAGTATTGGAGCCTCAGCTTCAGGATCTGTCCTTCCAGTGAGCACTCAGGGTTGATTTCCTTCAAAATGGATAGGTTTGTTCTCCTTGCAGTCCAGGGGACTCTCAAGAGTCTCCTCCAGCACCACAATTCAAAAGCATCAATTCTTCGGCGGTCAGCCTTCTTTATGGTCCAGCTCTCACTTCCATACATCGCTACTGGAAAAACCATAGCTTTGACTATGCGGACCTTTGTCGGCAAGGTGATGTCTCTGCTTTTGAAGATGCTGTCTAGGTTTGTCATCGCTTTCCTCCCAAGAAGCAGGCGTCTTTGAATTTCGTGGCTGCTGTCACCATCTGCAGTGATCATGGAGCCCAAGAAAGTCAAATCTGTCACTGCCTCCATATCTTCCCCTTCTATTTGCCAGGAGGTGATGGGACCAGTGGCCATGATCTTAGTTTGTTTGATGTTGAGCTTCAGACCATTTTTTGTGCTCTCCTCTTTCACCCTCATTAAGAGGTTCTTTAATTCCTCCTCACTTTCTGCTATCAGAGTGGTATCATCTGCATATCTGAGGTTGTTGATATTTCTTCCGGCAATCTTAATTCCGTCTTGGGATTCATCCAGTCCTGCCTTTCGCATGATGTATTCTGCATATAAGTTAAATAAGCAGGGAGACAATATACAGCCTTGTCGTACTCCTTTCCCAATTTTGAACCAATCAGTTGTTCCATATCCAGTTCTAACTGTTGCTTCCTGTCCCACATATAGATTTCTCAGGAGATAGATAAGGTGGTCAGGCACTCCCATTTCTTTAAGGACTTGCCATAGTTTGTTGTGGTCCACACAGTCAAAGGCTTTTGCGTAGTCAATGAAGCAGAAGTAGATGTTTTTCTGGAACTCTCTGGCTTTCTCCATAATCCAGCGCATGTTAGCTGATAGCTGAGATGATTTAGAGTAAGTAACGAGCAAACTGTTCAAATGGCTGTTGTCAAGTCTGTTGCAGCAAAAACAACAAAGAGTCCTTTGACACCTTTAAGACTAGTAAGTGTTATTTGACATAAGCTTTCATGGACTGCAGCCTACTTGATCTTAAAGGTGCCCAAGGACCCTTTGTTGGTAATTTCCCTCCCAGATGCTTGGATATCCTTATCTTCTAATAAGTTTTGTAATTATTTCTTCAGTTCTTAAAATATTCCTTTCACTTTATTTATATTTTTGATCTACCTATAAATTAAAAGCAGAAGTTCTTGGCACAGTGTCAAACTAAGAGTGTCAAAATTGGTGAAGAGATGGCATTTTTCGCAATCAGAATAGGACTAGAGCACATGTAACACCAAAGTATAGTGTGAAGGAACATGCAGCAGTAACCTTAGTTGAAGCTGAGCAGGTCTCCAGGAAGCAGATCTTACAACATCACGTTTAAAAAATAATGTGTTATACAACATATGACTGAACCCCCAAAGTTGATTTGTTACTGTAGCCTGTTATGTTGCTGACTGTTTTGGGATTCCTTTTTGGAGGAAAAACTGTTTGGGAATTAACGGGATGTTGTCTATGGGGGGACATTTTAATTCTTGTCACTTTATTTTCATTTTATCAGTGTTTCTGTTCATTTGATATGATTATGTCAGAGTCTTGTTTGCACACCTGTGCATTTCTTTTCTTTAAAAAACAACAACAAA
The DNA here is from genome assembly GCA_037013535.1 of Intellagama lesueurii. Lineage (NCBI taxonomy): Eukaryota > Metazoa > Chordata > Lepidosauria > Squamata > Agamidae > Intellagama > Intellagama lesueurii. The sequence goes on from JBAJHW010000001.1 coordinate 91,884,250, forward strand.
AGAGTAATTTTCCAGGAAGATAATTCTCCTCTCCCCCAGTTCTGCCTATCCCAGTGTTGTTTATTTGGACTTATTGGTAATAGAATTACACTGCAATGTTGCAGGTATTTAAGAAATATTTCACATTGGTCCTTTACACTTACAATCTGCAAGCTCATTTTCAAAGTATTTTCCAGTTCTTTTGCAGTTATTGCTGAAGTGTTTACTGACCCAGAGATCTTGGATGTCAAGTTGAAAACTCCTATAAATTAGCTGCCCTGTTAATTCCTAATGTGTTGTTTCTGTCCGTCCTTCTTTCTTTCTTCATGTCAGAAAACAACAATACAATTAATAGAGTGCAAAATATAATTTGGCAATAGCCTGTATACAAACACATGTAAAATACGAATTGCTTTACAAAAATAAATCTGTAAAGGTTAGATAAGGATCACAGGTTATTTTTGCCCGGTAACAATCAACACCAAGGACTTTGAGGGCAGCTAACATCAGATCTTCCATAACACATGTTGAGGGGCATAGAGTACACTGACACAGGTGCAAAGTTGCCTGTTCTCCATACTCAGAAAGGACTGTGTCAGAGTGAAAACCCCACTTTCTTATGTTCACCGTGGTTCTGCCAACTCCAATCCATACCCTAATTAAGTGACTTCCAAGTAACCTAGTTCTCCATGTGACCAGGAGCTAATTTGTCAAGTTTTATAAAAGATCCCACAATTTAAATAAAAAAATATATCAGTAAAGTATCTCTACAAATTCGGGTATTGGCTAGTGTATTGCAGATGGTGTAGTTTAAGGTTTGGACAGACTTGCGGCGAATGAAATCCTGCTGTGAAATAAAAGTCAAAAGGCATCTTGGCATCCCAACCATTTCCTTGGGAAAAGATTACAGCCTGTGTATTGCTGAACTTTATTGCTATGGGCCTCATGACAGTTTTCAGAAACATGCATGGCATTCGTGCTAAAGAAACTCAGATGTGCTGAAATGCAGGGGATGTCATTCTTGTGTTTATCAGTGTCTTTAAGGGAAAAGTTAAAACAAGACCCTTTAGGCTCATTAGTATTGTGCTGCAATATTTGCATAGTAATGATACTGATGTGAAATGGAGGAAATGATTCTGTTATGCTTTATTGTTATTTTTTTCTTTGGTAAGAAAAGAAAGGAAAATTAACAAATCTTCCCTATAATTGTGGGAAATTAATGTGTTGAAGTGTTTTAGAAGAGGTAGCTGTGTTAGTCTGTGCTAGCATATCAGGCAAAAACAAAAGAAAAACCAAAAATAAAGAAGACAAAAATGTTGTGGAACCTTAAAGACCAACTGCTATGTTTTATTGTGAGCTTTTGTGGACTGAGAAAGTGGATTTGTCCACAAAAGCTCATATTAAAATATAGCAGTAAGTCTTTAAGGTACCACAACATTTTTGTCTCTTTTTTTTTTTCATTTGTTTTTGCCTGATATGTTGAGGCGTTATCACTGATTTTAACTGCTAGGTCTGAAGTGCTATGGAATTGCCCAAGATACATGTTTTCTATTGCTAAAGTGTATTGATCAGGCAAAAATTGTTAAAAAAGAAAAAGAAAGAAAGATAATCCTATCCAAGGCATGAGTGGGTTTTTTTTCACATGAGCACAATTAAAGCGTCTGTCTGTGGAGCCAGAGGTTAGAAGTTGAGTTCCCCATTGTGCTGCCTGCAGGTAGAGCCAGTCTGTGTGGCCTTGGGAAAGCTGCAGACTGCTAGGGTGCTCCCAGAAGAAAGGAATGGCAATCTACTTCTGTTCTCTACCTGGAAAACCCTGAAAAGGGTTGCCATAAGTCAGAAGTGACTTGCTGGCACATTATTATTATTATTTTAAGGTCTGGGTCTTGTAGGTGAGACTCCCTGCAAGGAGAACTTTGGGATTTGTAGTCCAACAAATCCAAAATGCATATCCCTAACTATTACAATGGCATAACATGTTGTATTTTGAAGACAGACCTGATTATCTCCTATAATTTGTACTTTTTAGCTCAGATTCTGGGAAGTGAAATCAAAGTATATCAAAAGACAATGAAAATTTCCAGAATGATGTATGAGATGAACTGTATACAGAACACAAACAAGTTTTAGTTTCATTTTGTTTATTTTGTGTAGTTGTATTCTGGAAGCTCAGTGCTTTGACTTCTCTTTTGTCATTCCAGTTTTATGCTCTTACATTCTTTCTTTGGCATATGTGTGTTTTTCTTGTTTGCCTCCCACCTATTCACCTATCCTTTTAAAATTTACTATAACCTACAGTAAATGAAACATTTTTAAATGTTAAACATTGGTTAGACTGTCCCCTGTGTTAGAAAATAACAGTTATTTCAGATGTGATTTTTGAGTGGATCCCTTAGATGCATAGTGTTTTATTGGCCACATTTTCTGGAAAATGCAGTATAAAAAGATGTTAATAAGTAAGGACATTGTGTAAAAATCTGGACACTCTCTTAAAGGTATAGTGACCTTTCCACTGTGACAGCATATTTTCTTACATCTTATGTATTTGACTCAGCAATATTGACACACGTATATAAAATTGCCACCCCTGAAATTGTTTATGTACTTGGTACTCTGAAAGGAAATATAGAGAGTGATTTAGAGGAAGGGGACATGTTTGTGTGTGTGGCAGTTGGATGGTTATTAAGCCTTTTTGTCTTGGCATGAAATGAACATGGAGGGTTGTTTTTTTCTCTTTACCACTGCCTTTTCCTATTTGTTATTCTCTTTTCTAATTATGGAAACCACTCTGCATATGCTTTCGGTTCCCATACAGTGAGATACTGTATGTCATATCATACTTGCTATTACCATGATTTGATCCTGGCTTGTTTCCATATTTTGTGGTTTAAACTAACCACATTTAGTCTTTTTTAAATGTAATGACAAAAGTCAAAATCCGTATCTTATGTTTCCAGTGTCAATGTTGTGTGAGGGAGGAGAGCATGTGAGCCCTAGGCTCATCCAGATTCTTTCCCGTAGTACTGAGCTATGGTTTATCACTGCCTCTAACTGAGCCACTGCACTTCAATCAAAAAAATTGTCTTCAGCTTTTCTCTGCATGAACCCTTTGTTTTCTTTCTTTAACTCTGTCTGCTTCCCTACTATGCTGTTTCCATATATCCCACGCTTTTATCTTGCATTGTAGATTTCCCAAAATACCATCTGTTCCTAATACTTTTACTTGTGTCACAATCCTCAGTGTCTCAGCAGGCAATGTTGACCATTGGTCATTCTGGTTGGGGATGATGGGAAGTACAGTCCAATGCCATCCGGGACCCAAGGTTGTGACTTGCCATCTACTGTAGAAGAATGCTCTGTCTCCTTACTACCTTCATTTCCTGGATGGTTTACAGATACTGTCACCTGGAGATGTTAACTTTAACATATCTTCACTTGCCACTTATATTCTTTCTCTATTACTCTCTTACCAAACTTCCTCCTCCCCTTTATTTGAGGTTTCTCTTTTTAAAAAACCCCAAAACATACTCCTGATAATTATTTATATTTTTGTTCATTATGTTTTAAAGTAGCTAACTGCTTCTGAACTTCCCTCTGTTTTGATTCTTTAATAAATGTATCAAAGTGGAAAGGAACATAACAGTTATTGGAAGAGTTTAGATGTCATGTTAAACCAGAGATCTGCAGGAACCTTGGTTTATTAGCTACAGTTTATATAGCCACTTGTGCACACTTCCCAGTAGTTCTACTTGTAGAATGAAAACACACATTATTGTGCTGTGCAAAGCAAATGTTTATCCTTCTGTGGTCTGTTTCTCTTCCCGCAAACCAGAAAAGGAATTCATCTTTTGCTTTTACATACTTCCACTGGAAGTGAGAGAGTTAAACAATATGTACTAGCAAGCTGCTCACTTGTACTAAGCCTGGTTTCTCATGGTTCCTTGGTTTATTGTGTTGTGTAGTCACAGCATAAGGGCAGATGGCGTTCCCTTTGTGGAATAGGCAGAGGGAGGGAGGGAGGATGGGTGAAGTGCATAACACTTTTATCTATCCGAATCTTATCCTTGTTTCTTTTCATGGTTTCTAGTTCTCTCTGGCTCAACCATTCATTGTAACAGCAGTTAGTTGCTTCTAAAAATGTGATTAAAAGCATTGTATCTTTCTTCATTAACAATAAATATGCAACATGCATTTTTTAAACTGTAAAATGCACACAAATTCATGTTTCTTTTTTATTGTAACTGGATGATGACTTCTATTTGGTTTGCAATCTTTTGATTGATATTCACTTGGGAAAAACCTGAGCTGCATTATTGGCAGTTCCATCAACTTTTCAAAATGTTTGCAGAGATCAAAATCAAATGTATTTTAAATTTTGTTTTGCAGTGCTCTTTTCTTTGACACTAGTATGGCTTTTGCCATTAACTTAAACCAGGTGTGTACAATTCTCTCAGCTTTGAGGGCTCCATCTGGTGTCACCTGGGAGGCAGTGGCGGCACATATGCAGACATCCTTGAGTATACATGTGTAAATAGAGATGTGCAGGGGTTTGTATCTCCTCTTCTTGCCCTTCAGGCCTCAGCAGAGATGGGGTGGAAATTAAAAACCTCTCCTATCTCCTGAGTGGGGCAGCTTTTGCTCCAAATGATCTTGGAATGGCCTGTATAATATCCTCTCTCTGGGTATGTTGTAAATTGCTACAGCTGGTTGCAAAGGAACCAATGCAGTGCAACCAATGTATAAATCTTAGGCATTGAATCTTAATTCTTGATATAAATTGTGGATTTTCTGTAATTAAACAAACAATTTAAATAAGTAGCTAGAAGAAATAAATAATCAGAAATTGATGGAACACTGAGATGTTTCAATTTATAGAGACTGAATCTATCAAAATTCTAACAAGAATATGCCAACAGATATGGAAACAAAACAGTGGCCCACAGATTGGAAATGTTTGATGCATATTCCAAGAAGGGAGACACCAACGAGTGCAGTAGCTATAGGACTATTGCATTAATTTTCTTGAAATCAACATGGTGCTCAAAGACTTGTACCAGGCATGGAGGGGAGAATACCAGGTTATTCAAACTGGATTTAGAAAACAAAGAAGCACAAGAGATAATACAAGAAATGTACATTGACTATTTAACTGGAAGTTGAGTCATGGCAACTGGACTTCTTTCTTATTAGGTTGAAATGTTTTGCAACTCATCCAAGTAGCTTCTTCAGTCTGAGGATAGTTGGTAGGAGACTCCTGATATAGCCTCCACCTTGGTTTCACTTTCCCCTGGTCTGAATAAGCTCATTAGATGGACAAAGGACAGGGGGTAAGTGAAAATTCCACTTCTGCAGTTCTTCTCCACCCATTGTCATGGGTCGTTAACAGTCATTGACAGTGGTCTTTCTGGTGTGTGTGGTCCTGATCTTTCTGAGGATGGATGAAAGGGCAGCATGATAAATAGTCCAGTTGCCATGGCTCAACGTCCAGATAACCTCACCTGGATAACTGAGAATCTTCACAGATATATTGACTATTGAAGTTGTAGTTTCTTTTTAAGTATAGTTTGTTTTTAGAAGAAAGTCGATTTGTGCTCAGTAAATTGCAGTGAATCATTTAATGTGTGGATCATGAAAAATTGAGAGGCTTCTAAATGAAATAGATGGGCAGCAACATTTGTTTGTTGTGATATATAACCTATACTCAGGGCAAGAGGCTTGTGTTAGGACAGAATATGGAGAAACAGAATGGTTTCCAGTGACTCAAGTATCAGACAAGGGTATATTTTATCTCTCCATTTTCGTCTGCTCTATTTAAAAACAAATGAAACAATACACCATGTGACAATCAAAATACTTTACAGTTTCTTTTGCTTCTTGTCATTCTGGTTCTTGCAATTCACTCTTCCATTCCACCTCAGCAAATGTGATCAATATGGGGTGGCAGTATAGAGGGAGAGAAAGGATTTGAGTAGATTCTTGCATACTGGGTTGAGATGCCTGTTACACAAATATGTTGGCCAGTTCTAGGTTCAGTATTTACACATATGGAATTGTGGAAGCTTCAGCAGCAATCTGACAGGAAACATGTCATGTGCATATGTGACAAGCATCTTGTCAGATTACTAAGGCAGTTTCTACAGTATGAGCTCCGTGCATATGTAAATATTGCAAAGGATACTGGCTGTTATAGGCTTTCCACCTAAGATTGGTGACTTCCAGTGCTATGCATGCTACCTTAAACTGTTGGCACAGAGCCATTAGTTGTGAATAATATACTGTATTTTTCGCTCCATAAGACGCACTTTCCCCCCAAAAAAAAAGTATGGGGGGGAAGTGTGTGCGTCTTATGGAGCGAATACTGTAAAAAAAAAGTTTAAAGTGACAGAAGAAGAAGGAGAGATGGAGCAGCACGAGACAGAGGAATGGATAGAGGAGGGGGAAGTAGGAGAAGAGAGGGAGGAGTCACGAGAGGGGGAGAAGAGGGGGATAAACGTTTTTCTCATGAGAGAGGAGGGAGGACAGTTGAAAGAAACGGAAAGAGTGGTGTTAAGGAAAGACGTATGGGAGGAAAGTGATCCGGGGGAAGAAAAGGTGTTTAGAGTGCCGGAAAAGGAGGGGAAATCATGCCGCCGCCTGACTTTCCCCCCCCGCCCCTCCACGCGCACACCCCTTCACCCCCCGATGGCGCCTCGAATGCAAGGTGCGTCTTATGGTCAGGTGCGTCTTATGGAGCGAAAAATACGGTAAATAATATAAATATTAATTAAAGGCTTTTTGCTATCAGTAACCGTAGTGTGGTTTGCCACACTAATGCAATCTGTTACAATAAATTAATGAATAACGATTATTGTTACAATTGGAACATGATGAAGACTCTTTTATGGCAGATTTTTAAAGGAGTGGCTAGGTGTTGAAAGCACTAGACTACTGTAGTAAGAAGTGTTTCCTCTTCTTGCATTGTCTTCAGATTTTAGTAGTATTAGGGAGCTGCCTTCACTTCTTACACTTTTTGAGTATGTTTCTTCAGGGTAACAGAGCTATAGATGCAGAATCCTGATAATTTAAGTTGAAAATACAAGCGAATGATTGCAACTTTCTAATTTATTCACTCTCTTTTATTTGAACATGCAGGACTGTTCAACTTCTGAAGAATACAATATTGCTGCACCACTGCTTCCACTAACAACTGCTTTTTATAGGGTAAGTTGTGGATCAGATATTGTTGTGTCTTCTGCTGATATAGCAATATTTTGCAGCCCTAAAAGACAGTGAGGGCATTATGTAGATGGTAGGAGAAACATGGGACGTTCATGCTGATTTGAATTAAGTTGTTTAGCTCCATGCTTCTTTTAAATTGCCTTTTCATATTATTTTTATATTTCCTGATAACTGTTCTAGTACGACTTAGGTTTTGAAGATGAAAGACAGTATTTGTTTTTTAATTTGGAAACGGATAATGAACAATTACCAAGAGCCATATTGCCCGTGCACCTGGACTCTTTTTGGTGTAGAGTGGGGGATTGTGAGGAAGAATAAAGCATTACTGCTAGGGAAATGCATGGTGAAACTTTTCACATTTGTTGAATTTCTGATTCTTTTTTGCGGGAGGCGCCTCTTTCATGTTCATGTTTTTCATGCACTTATCTTCTAGTTTAACATGAATGGGACCACTACTAAGGTCATTTCATTTCGGGTTTTTCTCCATTTGTGTTGGACTGGCACTAGTCCAAAAAAACCCTAAAGAATCTTTTGAAACTACTCCAAAAGAGCAGAGGCAATGCAACAGAGAATCAGTCTACTCCAAAAGCAGGCAACAGTATAACAGGGGGGAAAAACATAATCAGAACAAGAAGAGATAAATGTCCCAAGCTGTGTCCAACCAACAGCAACCACTACCCACACAGTCCAGTGAACACTGGCACAGCCACAAAGTCCATCACTTCCCTCACACACACCGAAAATGAAACCAAACAGTCCCCAAACACCCCACCAAAATAGACAAAATAAATGCACAATAAATTAAGCAAAGAACAAATTTTCAAAATCAATCTAACAGAAAAAGCAACGCTCAAACACAGAGACAGGGGGAAAAGTAGCAATATTTAAAAAACCCACACAGAACCTTCTCCCCCAAACCAAGAAAAGCAAGCTAGCAAATAAAAGCAAAGCCGTCTCCCACCAAACCTACTAGAATATGGGGAGAGGCCCCCCATGTTATTTACTAGAGTTACACTGTGCTTGTAATGAGACTTGCAAATTAAATGAAGCTTAGACTAGATGCAAGTATCTCAACATTTCAGAATGAGATGTAGCTTCCATGTTCTCCCTTAAGTCTTTTTTTTAACTACTACTCTCCATTATCACTAAAACCATTTATTAATAAATTTTCAAAGGTGCTTTCCATTATTTATTAAGTTGCCCTTTATATGAATGCCCCAGAAGTCAACTTCTTGCTGGCATTCTCAGATTCCTGTGTGATAGACACCACCACCCCCGGCTCAACTTTGTACGCTGCTTGTGAGTAGGGATGTAACTACTACCTATCGAGTAGAAAAATTTGCTTTGGCAGCAAATAAAATACATACCAAGCATCATAAATCCTAAGAAAGAAGGGAAGTTACCGTATTTTTCCGTGTATAAGATGATACTTTTCTCTAAAATATTTAGATTAAAAATTTAGGGTCGTCTTATACACGGAAGTAAGGAGGAGAGAGGGATCAAAGCGCTTTGATTCCTGCTTTCCCCCTCCACTTTTTGCAAAGAAAGTGGAGGGGGAAAGCACTTTCCTCGCAAGGAAGTGCTTTCTTGTGAGGAAAGTGCTTCCCCCTCCACTTTCCTCGCTAGAATATTTAAAAAACCCACACACTTTCCTCACTAGAAAGTGGAGGGGGAAAAGCAGGAATCGCTTTAATGAATCGCTTTGATGATTCCTGCTTTCCCCCTCCACTTTCTTCCGAAGAAACTGGAGGAGGAAAGCACTTTCTAAAGTGCTTTCCTCCTCCACTTTCCTCGCAAGAAAGTGCTTTCCCCCTCTACTTTCCTCGCTAGAAAGTGGAGGGGGAAAGCAGGAATCAAAGCGCTTTGATACCTGCCTTCCCCCTTCACTTTCTTGCGAAGAAAGAAATTCTTGGTTAGAAAAGTGGGGTGTGTGTCTTATACGTAGGGGCGTATTATACACAGAAAAATACGGTATGTCATTTTGAATTTATGTATAGATATACAGTGTCAATGCAGTTTTGTGTTGCTGTTGATATTGTGGTGACCTATGCTTTTAAACTATAAAGCTTGTTCTGTTCTAATAAATTCAATAAAGCTAACTGGCCTGAAATTATTGAAATTTTCTATTATTCAAATATTAATATTAATACAAAATGCTACATAGTAGTTGATAAAACTGCATTGGTAAAGGGTTAACTCGGTAATCCAAAAAGTCTTTGTCAGGATGATGAAGCCTGTTTGTATCAAAACTTTTTGTTTAGAGGTAGTACACACACATAATTAAAATAACAAGAAAATAATATGTTTACAACATATTGTGGCTCTTGTGATGTCCAGTAAAATTCCAGTAGTTAATACCCAATGACTAGGCACATACAAAACCTGAGAAGACAGGATGTGACTGAAGATTTCCACAGGCTTGGTAGCCGTCAGCATTAAATTCATGGGCAACAAGTCAGTACATCGAATGCATACTTGTGGCCTGAAAAATACCTTACAGTCCCCCAGCAATGAGCATCACTCGTATCTTCTCTTTGGTTAATTTTATATTACTTAGACCTAAGTAATCAAAAGAGTGTGATTCATCTAAATCAGGGGGAGCATTCTTCATTGTGTGTAGTAATGTCCTGGAGAAGCAAACAACTTTAACCTCTAGGGCAAAAAACAATGTTTCTATTTACCATTAGTAATACAGTTGGAATTTGTTTAAAATACAAATAACAAGCAATTATACTTGGGATACAATGTTTTCTGCCTTTATGATTTAAGATGGCCTATTTCGTTAATTTTCCAGTATTACTTGTTAAAAGAATGCTGTAGCAAATTGTTGCATATTGAATGTATGCACATATTTATGCTAAGAATACTTCTGCATCTAGAATACATTCCTTTTTCTTTCTAAAATCTACATTCTGACCTGCTATGGGGACAGGACAACTTGTGTTGCCCTCTGGTGGGAAGTGGTCAAGGAAGTGTATTCCTGTTGATTCTTTTTCCCAAATTATTTTCAATACAATACAGAGTAATATCCTTCTAGATCACCTGAGCAGGATATGGTTTTGGGCACTGTTTTGTAGTTACTCCAGTTCTGTCTGGAAAGCAGATGCCAGATGATGCTGGGGGACTATTGCTTTTCATCATAGACTTGGATGAGGTCCATGAAGTTACATGGTGATCTATTTTGCACTCCACCCTGTTATCCTACATTTGTATACATGAACCTCTGCATGAAGCTGTTATGAACCTCTGGGAGACGTTGCCTGGAGATTTGGTATGTGGTATGGTACAAATGCATCAATAACATCCAGCTCCCTCTGCTTTCCTTTGGATTAAGGGGAGGCTGTGGAGATCTTAAATGAATGTCTGAGATCAGTGATCGGCCAGTTGTTGGCTAATGCTTAAACAAGACAAAGATTTTTGGCAAAATTAAAAAATTAAAAGTTGAATCAGTGCTAGGTATACAGGCTCTTAGATGGGGTTGCTCTCCCCTTTAAGAATCAGCTCTGCAATTTGGGAGTGCTTCTGAAGCTAGGATTACTCCTAGTATGCCTGGTTGTGGCAGAAGCATTTTCCCTTGCTAAAACTTGCGGCAGCTATGCCATTTCCTGAAAAGGAGATATTTGGCCCCTATCTCATACATCTTGGTAACATCTGTGATGTTAAGAGTCTAGTATTGTAGGTTTGACAAAGAGTTCTTGCCTTATGAAACAAGTTTCTAACCTGCCTCTCCTAAGGGCAAGAAGCAGCGGTGAGTCAGGTTAATGTCAAAGAGTTATGATGAACTAAAAACATTTTAAGGCATGTTTGTTTTCTGTTCAGTTGGCATCAAAATCACAGAATGTGCATTAGGACAGTAATACATTGCAAGTGCAGGAGAAACAACAAAGTGAGAGAGTGAATAGAAGAGAAAAACGTAAGGTTTGTGTGGTTTGTTCAGGGATAAGCAGCCAGAAGCTCAATCACAACATAAATAGATTCTGGGAAGAGTTTAAGAAAAGAGACTGCATTATTCTCTTGCATTGGAAGAAGATCCATTAATAAAGGACAATAGTGAAACATTGACGTGGTCTTTTAAGAAAACAGGTGAGACTGGGTGACTAATAACAATGGAGGAATGATAGGAATGAACAGGATTAATGCAAAGGTGAAAAACATTGTACTCTGAAGGAAAGAATAAGAATCTGTTGTAAAGGAAGATGTTATATATGCAATGTAATGGTTAAATTTGAGCAGTGGCATTTTAAGAAGTTTTGAGAAGGCTGAATTTTGGCAACATGGGTTTCTGTTAATCCATCTCACCTTCCAAACAAATATAAGGATAAAAAAATACTCTGGTATTTGTTGTTTAGTCGTTGTCATCTCTGACTCTTCGTGACCCCATGAACCAGAGCACGCCAGGCCCTCCTGTCTTCCACTGTTTGGTCAAATTCACATTGGTAGCTTCGATGACACTGTCCAACCATCTCGTCCTCTGTCGTCCCCCTCTCCTCTTGCCTTCACTCTTTCCCAACATCAGGGTCTTTTCCAGGGAGATTTCTCTTCTCATGAGATGGCCAAAGTATTGAAGCCTCAGCTTCAGGATCTGTCCTTCCAGTGAGCACTCAGGGTTGATTTCCTTTAGAATGGGTAGGTTTGATCTCCTTGCAGTCCAGGGGACTCTCAAGAGTCTCCTCCAGCACCACAATTCAAAAGCATAAATTCTTCGACGGTCAGCCTTCTTTATGGTCCAGCTCTCACTTCCATACATCGCTACTGGAAAAACCATAGCTTTGACTATGCGGACCTTTGTCGGCAAAGTGATGTCTCTGCTTTTTAAGATGCTGTCTAGGTTTCTCATTGCTTTCCTCCCAAGAAGCAGGAGTCTTTTAATTTCGTGGCTGCTGTCACCCTCTACAGTGATCATGGAGCCCAAGAAAGTAAAATCTCTCACTGCCTCCATATCTTCCCCTTCTATTTGCCAGGAGGTGATGGGACCAGTGGCCAAACAAAACTAAATTTATCTGAAATATGTCGTATAAAATATGTAGACTATGATTCAAGTAATCCTATTGAACCTAATGCAGTTCTGATTTATTGAGCCTACTAAGATTCTGAATAAAGATTCAGGCCAATTCTGCAATCTTGAACATACTTAACTAGGGAATACATTCCATTGAAGACAACGAATCTGCACGTAACATGTCCAGAATTGTTCTGAAAATGGAATGGAATTTTCTAACAAGACAAGTTAGTTGTGATTAACATAAGCCTTATTGCTTTTAAAGGGGTGTACATTGGGATCAATCACATAATTGTGCTTAGGAACTGTGCACTTTGAAGGAATGGAATAAAAAACCAATAAAAATATTTGATTCTAAAAATACATACCACTAGATTTATATACTATTAAGGCCAGGCCTGCCATTTAACAGAATAAAGCTACTCAGGTAGCAGATGCCAAAAAATAGGAGGAGCTGTCCCTGACTGTTTCTCTGTCTTGAAGGAGACCTGTGTATGGTCTGTACTCCCTAGACTCGATAAAAGTGTATACGACCTATATAAGTGCATTGAGAATGATTGCCTTTGTCATGATGACTGACTTTAGCTATCTTCACGTCAAAAAAATCTAAGAGGACAAGAGACTAAAACGTGGTATTAAATTATATAACAGAACACTTGCAGATAATTCTACAAACCCCCCCCCCCCAAATGGGAAAAGTTTATCTAAGTTTAATGAAATATTCTAAATGTAGTATTTGGAGGACATTTGTTTCATTTCTCAGTAGTATATTCTTTCCTTTCTAGGAAACATCCCAGTTTGTATTCAATTTGAGACTAAAATTCAAACAATGGGAAATATTTTATAAATCTAGCCCTTGGGATTAGTGAAATAATTGAGATATTGTTTACACTTCTACACCCAACTCCACCCATGATTCCTTATTTATTCCCCAAACAAGGCATTTTGTTTTGAACTTGAGTACATTTATTTCTGAGGAACATGCTGCATGAGTAAGGCTATACTTCATTTGGACAACTTAAAAATTGTTTCTATAAAAGGAACATACTAATGGCAAAATGGACATATTTGTCTTAGACAAGAGCTTCAAAAGGTTGGTTTCACTAAAGCACTTGTTTTGTAAATGCACTTTGGGATGTATCCAACAAGTGTCTTTTGAGGAACTGAATATAATAATAATTATGTGCCGTCAAGTCAGTTCTGACTTACGATTACCCTTTCCAGAGTTTTCCAGGTAGAGAATGCTCAGAAGTAGTTTACCATTCCCTTCTGAATTGCTTATTTATTTTACTGTTCAATATCAGACATGCTTCGCTCTTTTTGTGACCAGAATTATTCTTAAATCAAGAATAATTGCTAAAAATGAAAGAGCTGCACACACCATCTCACATCTCTAGCTGCACCTAGCCTTGGGCAACATAAAAGCCCACACTTTTTAAATTGGTGTTAACTAGGCTGAAATTGGATCCATTGTCTCCCAAATTAAAACTATGGGATGACACGTATTTTAAGTATTTTGTGATTTGTTGTGTGTCATGTAAGATATGATAGGCAAGTTGTAGGGTTATAGATGTTGTTAAACTGCAATTCCCACTGGCCCTACCCAGCATTGATAATAGAGATGGGCAAGAACTACCATTTCAATGGCTCATAATGGTTCATTCTTAAGAAGCACAGGTGTTCCATGGGCACCCTGGCTGACCTCCCCAGCCTCCTCCTGCAGGTGCCCACTCAAAGGCAGTGTTCCAGGCTTCCCTGCTCTGCCTCCTTCTCTGAGTGGGCACTTGTTGTTAGAGCACTCTCTTATACAGGAAAGAATAAATATATATGAGTTGCAGACACTTCTTTCTTTGTTTCCCGCTGATAGGTCTAATGGAGTGGGTGTTGTACTGTAGGGGAAAAGCCAATAATTTATTCAGTTGTTATTATGTTGGACTCCTTATGACATCTTGTGTTCTTCCTCATGGTCACTGTGCATCCTCCTTTTGGACTGTTCTTTGCTGTGGTCTCTGTGCATTCATACTGATGGTTCTGCACTTGTACAGAGCTTCCCCTTTCAGAATCCTCAGAGACAGAGAGCTTTTGATGACTAGTCCACTCCCTCTTCTCTCTTCTACAGTACATGAGCCACACTTCCCTCAATTTTGTTTCATCTGCCAGAGTGGTTATACCTTGAGTTATCCTTTCCTGAGAGTATTCACTTTTCAATCAATAGATACTACTTTTCTTGTATATAGTTTATTTAATTGTTGTTGCTCTTGTTGTTACCTTTTAAAAAAGTTACTTGCAGAATGTTTTTTTCTTCCTCAGGGTTTACAGCCCCTGGGATTTTCTTTAAGTTGTGTATGGAGTATCATAGGAAAATCCCCATCTCCAACCTCCACAACAAATGCCTCAGATTTACATTCTTGCAAGATTTGTTTGGGTTGGTCTTCTCAAACAAGAAATAGGAGTGCTCAGCTGAAGTCATGTCTGTTTGAGAAGGCTGGGCCACTACAATATCTAAAGCCATTACTACCACAGGGTCCACCATGGAGTCCATTTGTTGGTCATTGCTTCTATCAGCCATAGTTGCTACTTCAGTGAGCTGACTAAGCCCCACATCATCACCAAAATTTTCCATATCAGGTTAAACTCAGTGGAACAAGTTGACATCAATGTTAGCCACTTCAGCATTAAAGAAAAAGGTGGTTAAGTTGAGAAGAAACCAGCCTTCTAATCAGTCTGCAAAGAAGAAGAAGAGGTTCATTCAACAAGAACTGTTTTAAGAGTTCTGTCAGAGGAGGTACAAGAAATTCCTCACTTGCCTGCCACCAAAGGAAATCTTGCAGCAAGTCTTCCCTGATGTCTGTCTTGATGGGCCTTTGTTTGGCTCAATATCAGAGGGTGAAAATCCAAGGAGAGGGACCATCAGCTTTGCTGACCCAGCCACACAGTACTGATCATGTTGATGTCTCAGTCCTGGCAGCAACTCCAGTATGGAGACCTTCTTAAGGCCCTTGACACCATAGCAGTCATCAATACTGTCATAAGTGAAGGTCTCCTTATTACTATCAGTGTTGGTATTCACCATTGCCTGATCAGCATCAGTACAGATCTCCAAGACTGGAATGCTACTGACATTCCACCAGTTCAAAGACACATTAAGAAAATAAAAAGACATAACAGTCCCATTTTTAAAGCCTCCTCATAAGCACTGGAAAAAAATGCCTGCTTGAAGAGAAATGTTTTTGCCTGCCAGTGGAAGGACAGCAAAGATGGGGGCAGTCTGGCCTCTCAGGGGAAGGAGTTGTATAGGTTGGGAACAGCAACAGAGAAAGCCTTATCTGTGAGGGTGGCAGGGCCAAGAGAAATGCCTCCCCAGATTATCTTAAAACTTGGGCAGGAGATGCAGTTTCTCAAATAGCTTAGACCCAAATTGTTAAGGGCTTTATAGGTCCAACCAGCACTTTGAATTTTGCCCAGAAATGGAGGAGCAGCCTGTGGACCTACTGCAACAGGAGAGTTATATGTACCCTGTAATCAACCCCAGTTAAAAATCTGGCTGTAGTATTTTGGACCCCCTAAACTTTCCAAACACTTTCCAGAGGCAGCCTCACATAGAATGCATTATAGTAATCCCAGTGGAATGTAACTAAGCCATGTGTCATTGTGCCCGAATTAGATGTCTCAAGGAACAAGGATAGAGGGTACACAAATTCTAACTGTGCAAATTCAATCCTGGCCACCCCTGAAACCTAGGCATATGGATTTAGAGATAAATCCAGGAGCACATCCAAGCTGTGAATCTGTGTTTTCAGGGGAGTGTAACCCCCATCTAGCATAGTTTGAATCTGTTTCCTGCTTTACAACTGATCAGGAGCACCTCTGTCTTGTCTGGATTAAGCTTCAGTTTATTCACCCTCATCCATTACTGACACCACACACAGATTTAGAACTGAAATCCTTGGATTTAGAGGGAAAGGCGATATAGAGTTGGATATCATCTGCATTCTGGTGACACCAAACCCCAAAACGCCAGACAACCTCTATTGTAGCAGTTTCAAAAATATGTCTGATAGCATGGGAGGTAAAACAGACCTAGAAGAATGGCAAGGTGTCAGAAAGGATTTCCCTAGCATCACTTTCTGAGCTGTCTCCTCCAGGAACTACTGGAGCCACTTTAAAAGAGCACCTCCAAGTCCCATCTCAGAGAGACAGCCCAGGAGATTACCATGATCAATGGTACAGAAAGCCATCAACAGATCTGGCAGAACCAACAGGGACACACTGCCCCTATCCAGTTCCTCACATAGGTTATCCACCAAGTTGACTAAAGCAGACGCCATCCCATAATTTAACCAGAATGCAGATTGACGTGGATCTAGATAATCCATCTCATTCAGAAATCCTTGGAGCTGAGAAGCTACCACACACTCAAACACCTCCCCCAGGAATGGAACATTGGAGACTGGGCAATAATTATGAGATTCAATATTGGCTTTTTCAGGAGTCATCTTACTATTGCCTCTTTTAAGCATGCTGGAATCCTACCCTGCTGCAGGGAGGCATTCACCACTCCTACCCACAATAGTTGTTTTTTTAAGTCAGGAAGGGTGAGGATCCACTTCTCCAATGATCCTGTCCACATACTTGGATTCCAAAAACTGGTAAAGCCCTATTAGGGTTGCTGTAAGTCATTTTCACGTTGATGGCCCATAACAACAACAATCTATTTACACAGCACAAGCAGGGATGAAAGTTACATTACAAAGCCTTTCACAGAGTACTAACTTGTTTCCATAACGCATCTTGCCTCCAGCAACTCTACCATGGTGTGGTACACAAGCAAACAGAGAGGTGTCAGGTCCAGGAAGATAGAGACCTGATGCTGTGCCTGTAGCACTGGTGCAGCACTTGTGAAATTTCTTACAGTGCACATGCCAGGGGTATTGAACCATCTGGCAGGCCTGTTGAGCAGAGTTTACAGAGATGTACCTGACTGGGAAATCTATCATGATCTTCTTGACAGGATATTCCACACATGGGGTCAACCAAACATCAATATGTTCACTGGAAGGACCAACTACCCTGTTTCCCCAAAAATAAGACCTACCCTGAAAATAAGCCCTAGTATGATTTTTCAGGATGCTCG
Organism: Intellagama lesueurii; assembly: GCA_037013535.1. Classification (NCBI taxonomy): domain Eukaryota; kingdom Metazoa; phylum Chordata; class Lepidosauria; order Squamata; family Agamidae; genus Intellagama; species Intellagama lesueurii. The sequence continues at coordinate 91,901,577 of JBAJHW010000001.1, forward strand.
TAATATAAGCCCTACCCCAAAAATAAGCCCCAGTTAAGTGAAACCCCACCCTCCAGCATTGTGCAGCAACCAGAAGAAGATGACATGACTGTATTTGAATAAATGTAGATTGTTGTACATGAGGAAAAAAAAACATCCCTTGAAAATAAGCCCTAGTGCGTTTTTTGGAGGAAAAATTAATATAAGACCCTGTCTTATTTTCAGGGAAACACGGTACAACAGGGCAGAAGTTGGGAATTACTCTCTAGGAGATGCCCTACTGCAATCCTACAAAGGCAGCTTCCTCCGAATCCGAATCTTTGGTACCAAGTCCCAAGTCTTAAGCTCCAAGTCCCTATTCAAAACAAGCTTTTTTATCCAGAAAAAAGAGGAAGGATTGGTTGGTTGGTTGGTTCCAAGTCGCAAGTCGAGTCCAAGTCATTGGAAAATAAAAAAATGAGTCGACAGTGCAACTTAAGTCCAACTTGACAGCAAGCCCCATGACTCAAGTCCCCATCCCTGGTTAATAAATAGTCATATCCTCTCCTATGTATTCTGCTAAGTAAGCAAAATGAGAAGAAAACTCACTGATTATTTTGAATATAACATTCTACAGAAGTTTGGTGCTTGAATCTGGATCTTCAGCTAAGAGATGGAAGACCCAAAACTGAGAATCCTCTGTTGATGGTATTTTAATGGTCCAATCAGTAATCAACTGTTGCTTCCATAGCCAACCTGCCTCCAGTATCCCCACCTAAATTTCAGCACAGAGCAACTGCCTATGCACAGTATACTCGTAAAACATTTCTAGGACAGCAGATGAGTGCTGTTCCCTCCCATCACTTCTGTGGACCATCCTGTCCTGATGTACTGCCACCAAATATTCAGAGCCAAGAGTTCTGATTGCCAAACATGGTTTGTGTGTGTACGCTCAGATAAATATTTATGCATGTGTAAATCGGAACTGGCTGGATAACTCAGTGGTTTAGGTGTCTGGCTGTGGAGCTAGAGGTTGAAAGTTCGATTCCCCACTGTGTCTCCTGGGAGTAGAGCCAGTCTGTGTGACCTTGGGCAAGCTGCACATTCCCAGGGCACCCCCGAAGAAAGGGATGGTAAACAACCTCTGAGTATTCTCTACCTGGAAAGCCCTGAAAAGGGTCACCATAAGTCAAAATTGACTTGATGGCACATGATTATCATTATTACTATATGTAAATCAGTTTTTTCCCTGTTTTAATTGTATTTTTATATTTTATTGTATTAATTATATTTGTATACCTCCCTACCCCTTCACGGATTGCTGCCTTGTCGTGGCGAAGGGGCTTGAGTAATTCAGAGAAGCTATGGGCTATGCCGTGCAGGGACACCCAAGACGGACAGGTCATAGTGGAGAGTTCTGACTAAACGCGATCCATCTGGAGCAGGAACTGACAAGCCACTCCAGTATCTTTGCCAAGAAAACCCCATGAACAGAAACAAAAGGCTAAAAGATATGACGCTGGAAGATGAGCCCCTCAGGTCGGAAGGCGTCCAACATGCTACTGAGGAAGAGCGGAGGACAAGGACAAGTAGCTCCAGAGCTAATGAAGTGGTTGGGCCAAAGCCGAAAGGACGCTCAGCTGCGGACGCGCCTGGAAGTGAAAGGAAAGTCCGATGCTGCAAAGAAAAATACTGCATAGGAACCTGGAATGTAAGATCTATGAACCTTGGTAAGCTGGATGTGGTCAAACAGGAGATGGCAAGAATAAACATTGACATCCTCGGTGTCAGTGAACTAAAATGGACGGGAATGGGTGAATTCAATTCAGACGATTATCATATCTACTATTGTGGGCAAGAATCCCGTAGAAGAAATGGAGTAGCCCTCACAGTCAACAAAAGAGTGGGAAAAGCTGTACTGGGATACAATCTCAAAAATGATAGAATGATTTCAATACAAATCCAAGGCAGACCTTTCAACATCACAGTAATCCAAGTTTATGCACCAACCACCAATGCTGAAGAGGCTGAAATTGACCAATTCTATGAAGACTTACAACACCTTCTAGAACTGACACCAAAGAAAGATGTTCTCATTATAAGGGATTGGAATGCTAAAGTAGGGAGTCAAGAGATAAAAGGAACAACAGGTAAGTTTGGCCTTGGAGTTCAAAATGAAGCAGGGCAAAGGCTAATAGAGTTTTGTCAAGAGAACAAGCTGGTCATTACAAACACTCTTTTCCAACAACACAAGAGGCGACTCTACACATGGACATCACCAGATGGGCAATACCGAAATCAGATTGATTATATTCCCTGCAGCCAAAGATGGAGAAGCTCTATACAGTCAGCAAAAGCAAGACCTGGAGCTGATTGTGGCTCTGATCATCAGCTTCTTATAGCAAAACTCAAGCTTAAGCTGAAGAAAGTATGAAAAACCACTGGGCTAGTCAAGTATAATCTAAACCAAATCCCTTATGAATACACAGTGGAAGTGAAGAACAGATGTAAGGAACTAGATTTGGTGAACAGAGTGCCTGAAGAACTATGGATGGAGGCTCGTAACATTGTACAGGAGGCAGCAACAAAAACCATCCCAAAGAAAAAGAAATGCAAGAAAGCAAAGTGGCTGTCCAATGAGGCCTTACAAATAGCAGAGAAGAGAAGGGAAACAAAATGCAAGGGAGATAGGGAAAGTTACAGAAAATGGAATGCTGACTTCCAAAGAATAGCAAGGAGAGACAAGAGGGCCTTCTTAAATGAACAGTGCAAAGAAATAGAGGAAAATAATAGAAAGGGAAAAACCAGAGATCTGTTCAACAAAATTGGAGATATTAAAGGAACCTTTTGTGCAAAGATGGACATGATAAAGGACAAAAATGGTAGGGACTTCACAGAAGCAGAAGACATCAAGAAGAGGTGGCAAGAATACACAGAGGAATTATACCAGAAAGATCTGGATGTCCCGGACAACCCAGATAGTGTGGTTGCTGACCATGAGCCAGACATCCTGGAGAGTGAAGTCAAGTGGGCCTTAGAAAGCATGGCTAACAACAAGGCCAGTGGAGGTGATGGCATTCCAGTCGAACTATTTAAAATCTTAAAAGATGACGCTGTTAAGGTGCTACACTCAATATGCCAGCGAGTTTGGAAAACTCAGCGGTGGCCAGAGGATTGGAAAAGATCAGTCTACATCCCAATCCCAAAGAAGGGCAGCGCCAAAGAATGCTCCAGCTACCGTACAATTGGACTCATTTCACACGCTAGCAAGGTTATGCTCAAAATCCTACAAGGTAGGCTTCAGCAGTATGTGGACCGAGAACTCCCAGAAGTACAAGCTGGATTTCGAAGGGGCAGAGGAACTGGAGACCAAATTGCTAACATGCGCTGGATTATGGAGAAAGCCAGAGAGTTCCAAAAAAACATCTACTTCTCCTTCATTGACTACGCAAAAGTCTTTGACTGTGTCGACCACAACAAACTATGGCAAGTTCTTAAAGAAATGGGAGTGCCTGACCACCTTATCTATCTCCTGAGAAATCTATATGTGGGACAGGAAGCAACAGTTAGAACTGGATATGGAACAACTGATTGGTTCAAAATTGGGAAAGGAGTACGACAAGGCTGTATATTGTCTCCCTGCTTATTTAACTTATATGCAGAATACATCATGCGAAAGGCTGGACTGGAGGAATCCCAAGACGGAATTAAAATTGCCGGAAGAAATATCAACAACCTCAGATATGCAGATGATACCACTCTGATGGCAGAAAGTGAGGAGGAATTAAAGAACCTCTTCATGAAGGTGAAAGAGGAGAGCGCAAAAAATGGTCTGAAGCTCAACATAAAAAAAAACTAAGATCATGGCCACTGGTCCCATCATCTCCTGGCAAATGGAAGGGGAAGATATGGAGGCAGTGACAGATTTTACTTTCTTGGGCTCCATGATCACTGCAGATGGTGACAGCAGCCACGAAATTCAAAGACGCCTGCTTCTTGGGAGGAAAGCGATGACAAACCTAGGCAGTATCTTAAAAAGCAGAGACATCACCTTGCCGAGAAAGGTCCGCATAGTCAAAGCTATGGTTTTTCCAGTAGCGATGTATGGAAGTGAGAGCTGGACCATAAAGAAGGCTGACCGCCGAGGAATTTATACTTTTGAATTGTGGTGCTGGAGGAGACTCTTGAGAGTCCCCTGGACTGCAAGGAGATCAAACCTATCCATTCTGAAGGAAATCAACCCTGAGTGCTCACTGGAAGGACAGATCCTGAAGCTGAGGCTCCAATACTTTGGCCATCTCATGAGAAGAGAAGACTTCCTGGAAAAGACCCTGATGTTGGGAAAGTGTGAGAGCAAGAGGAGAAGGGGATGACAGAAGACGAGATCAGTGTCATCAAAGCTACCAACATGAATTTGACCCAACTCCGGGAGGCAGTGGAAGACAGGAGGGCCCGGCGTGCTCTGGTCCATGGGGTCACGAAGAGTCGGACATGACTTAACGACTAAACAACTACAACAATACCTCCCTAATGTCAATAATTGTACAGGATAGTCTTAATTTTTTTTAATAAATAAAATTTATTTATATAGATCTGGATGACATGCTGTGCACCTTGCTGAAAAACTAATAGTCTCTGATTTTAGACACTTTAGGCAGTTTACAAGGGTGAAAAAGTCTTATGGATATACATGTTTGCTCTTAATATTGAGGTTAGTTCTAACCATAGTTTCAGCTAGGAGCTATTTTCCTTATCAAAATGCTTTGCATATATGTGTATGGTCGTAGGTAGTCTTTAGCTTCAATATTTTACCCATTTAATCATGTTGAAATTGGCACACAAAATCCTCCTTGAATACACATATTATAGTGGCGCCATTCATACTATGATAGTTATGAAGTGCTGTCAGAATTTCTAGGATGTTCCCTGTTGAGGTTTTATAACTTGGCATCAAAAATGGCTGTGGCAAAAATGCCCCCTGTGTTGCTTTTGTACGTTTGTAAAGAAGAGGCAATTTGATCCTCTGCTTAAAGCTCAAAATTAAACATTTGTACCACATATTACCCTGGAGAAATCTGTGCATTCATTGTTAAGACTGTATTAGGAGTGTTTGGTCAGATTAAGAAAATAATGGACACAGGCCAACCAAATGAAGCACTTTTGAGTTACACTGAAATTAATGGGAGAGTTGGGCAAATACTTAAATCTCTCCTTTTTGAAACCAGTGCTTCACTTTGATTTAATTGGGCCCCTAGTAAATTATTTTGTGTGTATATCCTAGACCAAGATTCCTTGCCATGTTCCTAGCTAGAACAGACCCATGAAATCAGTGTGTATACTTGGGACTCACAATTGAATGTATCCCACTGATGCCAATTCTGCCATTATTGGCTTAATATTCAGAGTGACCATGCACCTGGTTCCATATTTTCACAGGCTTTTCTTCAAATATCTTTTGTTGTGTATCACAACTACATTGTATTAATTCTGGTTTATACAAGTCCCTCTCCACCAATATGCCCTGGTCCGTGTGCCGAAACTGAATGAGTGTAGCCTTGCTGCCATTTTCTTCTTTGTATATAAAATAGCTGGGTATTATCCACTATAGAAAAAATGGGATGTATGGTCTCATGTAGATCAGGGGTAGTATGAGAAATTCACATTTGGGGCATGGAGCGGATGTCTCTGAATTAGGACCCTGGAGTCACAAGGTTCTGTTACTGAAACTGGCTGCTCCTTCTTTATCTGTCTGCCATTAGAGTGAGCCTATTATTAAATTAAAGCAAGAATGCAACTTCATCTTCAGCTTGTGCTGAAAAACAGGATGGAATGAAAAGAAGCAGGTATCTTGATCATAAGCTGTTAAATCAGAACCTTAAATTAGGCTGAGCAACTGAGCAGGAGTAAATTAAGCTGTTTCAAGAGTAGAGATATGTTCCAAATTCCCACTCACCAAACTGAAAGTTAGCTTCCTCTACATATGTACAAGTTACCGTAGTAATCTAAATAAGGTATTACCCAAAAAACACAAGTAATTGTGGCCAGATTGTCTTGTCTAGGGGAGGCACACATGCCAAAGTTGATGGATGGCATTTCATGGTACCATCTCACTTGACTCAGGTTCATATCTCAAACTATAAATCACTATTACATCTAGTACACAAAAATTCATAGAGTGGGTCATTATTGGAGCATATAGCAACAATTATGATGTCAGTTCTACCTTGATTCAGTTATCTCTTTCACGTTTTGCCTACAGATATATCAGATGTGGCCCTTAAATACTGGCAGATTATATGAATTTTATCTGTAGATCCCAGAAGTTGATATTATCTGATATAATGAATTTCCATAATCAAAAAATGCCTGAGAAAGTGGACTTGAAGCACAAAAGCTCACATTAAAGTATAGCCATTAGTCTTTAAAGATGCAACAATATTTTTGTCTCTTTTTTGTTTTGTTTTCTTTGTTTTTCTTTTGTTTTGCTTCTGTATGATGTGTGTGCACAGATTAATACTCGTCTACTTCTTCATAATAAAAAAAAGTAGAGGATTGAAGGGTACCAAATTTCAAAATATATTATGTAGCATTCCAGATAAAGCAATTATTTGTTGGCTCCCAACCTCCCACATGGCTGTCACTGGAAATGAGATCTGGAGGTTTGGCAAAATGGAAAGGGCTTTTATGATAACCAATCTGTTCCTTTGGAATGCAGTAAAAATTTGGAAAGACTGGCAAAATAAGTTTTTTTTTTGCCCCATCCTCATTGACACCCTTCCTCAACCATGCCTTATTTTATGATGTAGACAAATTTAAACTTTGGAAATACTGTAATTTATATTGATAAAGAGGTTTCTATAATAGCTCTGGTCCAAAATTGGGGGAGCAACTGTTAGATCAAGTATTATCTCACCCTCCTAGTTTCAAATCATAGGATCACAGAATACTGGATTTGGAAGGAAGCCTATAAGGCTATCAAATCCAACCACCTGCTCAGTGCAGGAATCCAGTTCAAAGTACATCTGACACATGGTGGTCTAATATTTCCATTTTTCATTTTTCTTCCTTTCAAGTCATGAAGGTGCAGACCACTAGGCAATTGTGTAAGTGTCATGGCAACCCTGACAGAGTTTCCAAAGTGAGTGAGATATTTAAGGAGTGGTTTTACCAGTTCCATTACCCAGAAAGTTTCCATGGTCAAACAGGGATTCACATTAAGGTCTCCTGAATCCTAGTTCATTACACTATCTACTACAGCACATTGGGTATCACTAAACAATCAACTGTATTTAAAACATTGCTGTATTTAAAACAACCAGGGGTCTGGCTTCAAAATGGTATAAAATACTAATTCAGTCTGGCTGTAGCTCTAAATTAGGTCTCAAACTGGTTTGGGAAAGCAAGTTGAGGATGACCATATATTATGAAAAATGATATGCTTTCAGGAACAAAGCTACACTGAAATCAATCTCTTTCAAAATTAAGGAACATTCTATTAAGCTTCTTTCTGTACAGGTGGTATTTTATAACCCTCCATTTAAGCTATATCAATGAAGAAATTAGTTCAACTTGGAGAAAATGTGGGTATGCATTATCATATATGCTGGGTATGTCCTTCAATTAATTTGTTCTGTTCCAGGGTTTTCACAGAAATCAAATTAATCAAGGCAAAAAAATCTAAAAGGGTCACCAGAGCTAGCTCTTCTGTCCTTATTTTCAGGCAATAATGGATGGCTAATTATAAGCAATGGATCGTTTTCTGCATATCTGCACATTAGGAAATTGTGGCAAACTGGAAGGGAACTTGTAATTTAACTTTGCAAGCCTGAAGAAATAAAATGTGGCATATTGTCCTGGTGGAAAAATTAATTCACCAGATCAGCTTAATTAAACAAGCAGACTACCAAGATAATGTTTTGACATGTGGTTTCCTTTTATCAGATTTGTTAACAACAATAACAATACTTGGTATGAGAGGCTGAGATACATCAGCCTCTCATACCAGTCTTTGGTATAATATTCTAATCTGGTTGTGATTTGCAGTGTGTGAATATATATGAATATATATGTGTTTCTCAATTTGTACTATGATCCTGTGGTGAGGTACTGTATCAGATTATACGTTTCTTGTGAAAGACCTGTACTGTTATATTTTGTTTTGGTTGTTGTTTTCTATGTTCTTCAATAAAGTTTTTTTTAAAAAACTAATGAGGCTATTTGAGCTACTAAGGCCAGATTTGGTAGTACTCTCAGACTACAAGATCAATAGTTAAGAAGGTGGGGGCATAACAAGAGCAGGTTATAGACCACTTCCCAGTTGGATGCATGTTGTCTTCTAACAACTTCAACTTCTTATTGGGAGTCAGCTTCAGTGTATTAGCTCTAAAACCATGAAGTTACAGGTGTGTGAAATATATTGCTTTCATTCTTCTCATATATTCCATGACAAATTCGGCCCCATATGTAAGCCTCTCAAGAGGCTAACACAGAGACAGTGAGTTTAGGTGTCATTGTAGGCTGATGGATTTACAGGGTAGTAGTACAGGGCTAATGGAGGAGCATGGAGATTATATGAAGAGGGTAGAGCAAGAAACCAAATGCATACTTCAGATATTTCTGTACATCTAAGATTTCTTTTAAAATGTAGATCTGTTGGCCAGAGGTTGGCACTGAAACTCTTTGGGCAAATAAAGCATTCAGCATCACTGTTTTGTTAGACCGTCCTACTAGAGAAATGGCATGCAGTTTTCACAGGAATCTATTGCCATCTGCTGGCTGCAGTTTTGTTGTATTCAATAACATATTTTCTCAGTCCTCATAATGAAACAACAACAGGGTGTTCTCAGAAAAACTGAGTATAAATGTGAAGCAGGGTAAGCTCTAGAATCTTGAAGGGCTTGAAATTGTTTGGGGAGGAGGCATGATATTGCAAAACTTTGAGTGATTTAACAATCAGACATTCAAAAATATTGATCTGAATTAATTGATCCAGCAAAACTCTTCTGCAGTATATTGGTATAGTTGGTGCCATAGTGTAGGTTACAATTAAAGCTTCAAGAAGTAAATGAAGCATTTGTGGGTTAAAGATTTTGCAGATGGACTCTCTCTGATATAAAACAAAGACATTCGCTGAAATCCAGTAGTAAACTGTAATTAGAGCAGGCCTATTGAACTAGTGGAAATTATGGAGGAGCTGGTTTACTGAATCCCCACTGATTCAGTGGGCCTATTCTAGTTGCAACTTACTACTGGCTCTCAGTCATGGTTTCTGGAAATATTACTTCATTCAGTCTTCTGAAAATTAACCTCAAACTCTTTGAAAAAATTTCTGCCTGTATACAAATCTATGGCTACAGGCTATGCAAGGATAATAGACACATGTGGCAACTAAATTATTTCCTTATACTTTTAAAACTATTCTTGAAAGATTCTGACATATCTGGATTCTCACTTCTGAGTTTTCCACCTCCATACTGACTCTCATAGGCTCCTAGTAGACGATCTAGACTCAAGAGTAAGGCAGGGTGAGGTACTGTCTTCAGAGAAGAAGAATTATAGGTGGGCTACAAAAGAGAATATACCCATAAACATAATGAGAGTACATGTATACCGAGAGTAATTAAACTGTCAAACCTATTTGTTGTTTGTTTGTTTTTTTGTTTTTGTTTAACTATCAATTCTATTTTTGTTTTCTAGTTTTGGTAGAACTGGATATAGACTTGGTTTTTTATTTTAAAATTAATATGATGATGTATCATTGTGCTTTCAGAAACTAGCTCCTGGAGTCAGTCAGTTTGCATACACCTGTGTACAAGATCACCCAATATGGGCTAACCAGCAATTCTGGGAAACAACCTTTTATAGTGATGTAGAAAATCAAATTCGTTCCCTCTATCTCTCAACTAAGGAAGACAATCAATCACAACACCTAAAGCAAAAAGTAAGTAATACAGCCATTAAATAAATAATGAAACAAATAAGCTAAATCTGTGCAGTGACATTTGGGTTCTATAAAACTATACTGGAAGTAGCAGTTTGTACTTTTGGCATACTTGGTGCCATCAGGTAGATGTGCGTGTAAGAAGCAGAGTGGCAACCATCGTATTGGGGAAATAACAATCCTCAGTTTTGATCTATATTCATATAAAATGTCTTAATTCCTTTTTTGTTGTCTGGCAGAATTACTCTAAAACATAATAATGTTTATCTCTTGTTTAGTCTTTCAATACAAGTGTAAAATTGGGCTTTGTGGATATGATTCACGATTATAATAAAGCTTAGCCAATAATAAAATTGTGCTGCCCTCCCTAGCATGCCTACTTTCACCTGAATTCAAATAAATTCATTTCTTTTAAAAAAAAAACACCTCTGGTTTAAGTATGTAGGATTTTGTGCTTCTGTACCCATGATTCAAAAACCCAGGAAATGGCCCAATATTGCTGCACAATATTGCGCCCGTGTTGCCAGCAGGATAAAGGATGGCAAGTTTTGCACAACAAAGGGCAGCCTGAATGTTGACAACTCCAGTGGCAGCAGTCAAGATAGTCTATTGGATACCCTCTTCTGCTCACTTCCATTAACAAAATGACATAATGCAAGGGAAAATCCCAGAAACTGACTCCTTTTTTTCATCAGTTATCCACTGATCAAAGCAATTGTAAGGACTGCTTTTCAACAAGTGTGAATGGTAGTGTTGTAGCATCTCGGATTGCCCAAGTGCATGATTCTGGAGTGATTTTTACTGTTTTTGTGGGTATTCAGTAGTCTTGAATAAAGAAATGCAGCTTTGACAAAATAGCAGCAATAATACGAACAAATTAAAAAGATGCTCTAGTACAGATGTATAAGACAGTGCTGTAGGTTGGAATGGGGATTCTACTGTATTGGTAGCTGTAGGCATGACTCTAGTCTCCATCTCTCTAGTATGATAAAGCCTTGAAAATATGAGGTACATGGTAATTCTAGAGAAAGTAATTGTCGGGTCTCGTCATCTTATGGTTCATGCTGCCGTGAGCATACCTTCTATACTCTATGGAATATTATGCATATGAAAAAGCAATAGAACAGGAAAACTACTGCCAGTACACATTGTGGACTGGATCCAGGCTGGCTGAAGTGGACTTTCCCAGCTGTCCTCTTTAGAGCAGCTGTTCCCTCCTGACACCAAATGCTACATAGAGGGTGGAGGAACCCTGCTGAGTACAGTGGGCTGTTTGGGAGGAAGGGAAAGATATCCTGCCTGCCCCCAAAAACAAGCACCTTCCTTGAGCAGAGTTCTGCGTAGCTTTTGTGGGGGAACAAAAGCAAGGGGGAATTAGTTGGCTTCAGCTCATTCTAGCTGTACCTAAATCTGGAACCATCCCTGTAAGGGGTAAAATATGAACAAGCAAAGGCAGAAGTAGAACTTTTAACCAGTCTTTCCCCATGTCCTATAGAAGTCTGGACGGATGGTTACACAATTGTTAGTCTTTGTAGCTTTGCCATAAAAAGTGAGGTAATGCGCTAACAGTTGTAAGATACCTTTGCCCTAATTTCTCTAGGCTACAATACATTTTGCCTACGTGCCATCTGTCTAGTTTACCAAGAAAGATAAATACAGCATGTGGAAACATGAACATTTTTGGTGTGATGTAAAGTATTTATAGCTACATGTGGCTCACCTACTGAAACAGTACAAGAGGTTGGACAGTACAGGAGGTTGCCACGCTATTAGTTTAATCGTGTTTCTTCGGCCAGTTTGTGGTCACTCTCACCTTGAGCCAAGAGTCTGGAAGTAAAAGGGAACAGCAACCTGTGCACTGGCTTGTAAAACTGCACACAGCAGCCACATCAAATACACTGAATAAACACAACTGATGTTCCATAGAAAGAGTGGTAAAGAAATCAGACTGCACCATTTTATTAGTATTAATTATCATGCATTGGCTCAACATCAGATCCCTTTGACATCCGAAGTGGAGTGAAACAGGGCTGTGTCCTCGCGCTGATCCTCACAGATCTTTTTTGCTGTCATGCTGAAGCACACCTTTGGAAGAGCAACAGAATATGTCTATCTCCGGACTAGATCAGATGGAAAGCTCTTTAATCTCTCTAGATTGAGAGTGAAGACCAAAGTCCAGCTGAAATGCATGCGGGACTTCCTCTTCACCGATAATGCAGCTGTTGTTGCCCATGATTCTGCATTATCGGCGAAGAGGAAGTCCAGCTGAAATGCATGCGGGACTTCCTCTTCTCCGATAATGCAGCTGTTGTCGCCCATTCTGCAATCAGCCTGAAGAAAACACAAGTCATGGGCCAGGGCATGGACTCACCTCCCTCTATTACCATCTCTACACAATAACTGGAGGTTGTTCATGACTTTGTGTACCTTGGCTCAACGATCTCTGACACTCTCTCCCTAGATGTTGAGCTGGATAAACGCATTGGCAAAGCAGCTACCATGTTCTCTAGACTCACAAAGAGAGTATGGCTTAATAAGAAGCTGACGGCATATACCAAGATCCAGGTCTATAGAGCCTGTGTCCTGAGTACACTCGTGTACTGCAGTGAGTCCTGGACCCTTTGTGCATGGCAGGAGAGGAAGCTGAACACGTTCCATATGAGTTGTCTCCAACACATTTTTGGTATCGCCTGGCAGGACAAAGTTCCAAATAGAGTAGTCCTAGAACGAGCTGGAATTTTTAGCATGTATACATTACTGAAACAGCGACGTCTACGTTGGCTCGGACATGTCGTGAGAATGGCTGATGGCCGGATTCCAAAAGATCTCCTGTACGGAGAATTAGTGCAGGGAAAGCGCCCCAGAGGGAGACCACAGCTGCAATACAAGGATATCTGCAAGCGGGATCTGAAGGCCTTAGGAATGGATCTCAACAGATGGGAAACCTTGACATCTGAGCGTTCAGCCTGGAGGCATGCGGTGCACATGGCCTCTCCCAATTTGAAGAGACACTTGTTCAGCAGGCCAAGGCAAAGAGGCAGTCCCGAAACCAGCAAAATCAGGGAGCTGGACAGGGGACAAATTGTATTTGTCTTCAGTGTGGAAGGGATTGTCACTCTCGAATTGGTCTTCTCAGCCACACTAGACGTTGTTCCAAGACCTCTATTCAGAGCACATTACCATAGTCTCTCGAGACTGAAGGATGCCTACTACTATCATGCATTGTTATGGATTTCTGTTACTCTCGCAAACAGTTTTTACAATTTTAAGATAGGTTACAATTTTAAGATAGGTTATTTATTACCTTCCAACCTTAGTGGTTCTTGTGCTTGCATATGCTGAAAGTTCTGGATGTAATGGAAGAAGATTACCTGGACATAGCATTTGAAAATGGAATGTTACTGCACACAGCTCCTAATGTTGTCCCACATTTGAGTGAGGGCAACATGGATGTAAAAGCAGAGTCGGGCTGAGACATGAACCAGCATAGGGACCTTCTTGCAGTGTTCTGGCAACTATTACTGTAACCAATAGTATGAATGGGAGAAGGATATATACTGTTCTGTGCGCAAGAAAACTACAACTAAGATATGTCATTCAAACTGTTTGGCGTATAAGTCCAAGAATTCTCCATTTTGGGAGTTTTGCCTAACAGACTCACACTTAAATTTCAGGGCAGAGTAGCTTCCCAGCAGAGTAGCTTCCTTTTTAAACAGGAATTCAGGCAGAACTAGGCCTATGCAAGGCCGCAAAGACTTTGGGCTGAGTGTTTCTCCAGGTTAGTGAAATTTAGGTCTGGGCCTGTCAGGTGGAATTCCCAGATGGGAAAATTCTGGGATTTGTAGTCCAAAACTCCAAATGACACATCCCGAACTACAATTACCTCACATAATTATAGCTTCACATTAGCTGCATTGTGGTTTCATGAATTGCTGATTTTGAACCCCAGCATCCTTACCTTGTTTGATATCTGCTTTTTTCTTCACTAGAAGTTATAGCCTGGATTCTTCCATTTCCTACACACAATGTGGTTTGTGTGAAACATCTGTCTTTTTTTCTGCTGGAATACAGTATCCATACATGTAGCAAGAAATGAGTTAATGTAACCTGAAATGAAGGGAGGGGCAATAGGCAATAGATAGCCAAGTCTGCACCCCCTTGCCTTTTCTAGAACTTTCTGTGTAGATTGCTACTCTTGGGATCTCTTTTTTCTTCTCTCCCTTCTTTGAGATTGCTTCCTCTTTGACCTCTCCTAGCTACACTATGAAGTCTCTGTAATGACTGCCAATGGACCTTGCAAGCGTGAAGGTCAGTTCTGGGAGCTTTTGTAAATAAATCTGAGGAATCTTTGCATTCTTCCACTATCTACAAATGGATTTCTTAATACAATAAGGAGTATTTTGATTCCTCTTTACTTAATACCAGCTTCCACAGTGAATGTTCCTCTTCAGTAGTAATGAATTCAGAAAAAAAATGCGGTGTTCTGCCAGTATAAACATCAAATAATTCTAAAAGTGTGCTGGGGGGGGGGGGGAGTGCTTTTAAAAGTGAAGAATCTAATACAAAATTGTTTTTCCCTCCAGGAGAAGAATCCTGAAGGCCAGGTTCAAGAAAAGACTGCCATGGACTTGGCTGCTGAGCAATTGCGCCTGTGGCCAACACTTAATAAAGAGACTCAACAGCAGCTAGTACAGAGTGAGGAAAGCATGGTTTTCAGCCAGGCAATTCATTTTGCCAACCTCATGGTGTACCTGCTGGTGCCATTAGATACTAGTAAAAACAAACTGTTAAGGACTTCCGCCACAGGGGACTGGGAGAGTGGAAGCAATAGTATTGTCACAAATAGGTGGGTAATCAGTTTTTTCCACATTTTCACAACTGCTTGTAATAGAGTGTTGAATTTTTTAAAAATCCACTATGGATTTCGCTCATTAGACTGGCTTTTTTAGCATTGCAGGGAGTGTTGCTGAGAGCTATGACACTGAAAGTGGGTTTGAGGATTCCGAGAACAATGATACTGCAAATGCAGTTGTGCGCTTCATCACCAGGTTCATAGACAAAGTTTGTACAGAAAGTGGTGTTACCCAGGATCACATCAGAAGTCTTCACTGTATGATCCCAGGTATGAAAAACCAAGCTGTACTCATGCATTTTTGTGGTAGAGTTATTTTTTGCATTGTCTGAAAGAAGATATTTTTAGGAAAAAAATTGTTCTTGTTTTTGCCAACAAGGGTTTGTAATTCTAATTTTAGCATGTCAATGTCTACACAGCCATGTTACAAGTCTATTCTAGTACTTGTGGAAGCAGTATTTAGAATGGTAGAATTATTTTGGTTTGTTTTGCTCTTACCTTGGTGTCCTCATTTGTGGCGATGTTTATTTGAAGGAATTGTCGCAATGCACATTGAGACTCTGGAAGCAGTCCATCGGGAGAGTAGAAGGTTGCCACCAATACAGAAGGCTAGTATTTTGGTCTACATTTCTTTTAAAAAAATGGATGTATAGCCAATTTGAAAGTTTCATTATTTATTTTTGAGGAGAAAATTAGAAAATTTAAAAAGTATGTTTAAAAAAACTTTGAAGACTACAAAACAATAAGCAGCTTGGCTATAGTTTTGTGAAATATGAAACAGACAAAATAGCTTGGTTGAATATCTGAATAAAAATGAGAGCTGCTGTTGCAAGTTCACAGCTGATTTACACTGGACATCCACCAGCTTTCCAAAGCCAAACAGCAACCAGGCAAATAATAAAGCCAAGCCAAAATCTACAGTTGTGCCATGCCTTTACTAGGAGTAGCCAAAATGCAACATAGTCATGTGCAAGGTTTTGAGTTTTCCAGACCTCTTCTCCAAGCTAGGCTATACCAAAATTAGGAGACAGTGGGGATAAAAAAAGAAGGTCCAAAAAGCAATTAGTATGAATAGCCAGGGGGTTGGCAGTTGGATTATTCCCAAGCTGGAACTTTTACAGTACATTGATTGAGTCACTTGTAAGTGTAAAGTTCTCAGAGGTGCCTAGCAGTTCATAAGGGAATGGCTAGGCAATGATAATTCTCCATTTCTGAAAACACATAGTTCTCTCCCTTAAATTGAAGAGGCAAAATATTTAAGCAATCAAACTCTTGTTGCATCACCTCCCAGTGTATAATCTCATTCTATTTATTGTTTGATCTTCCCAAGAAGTACAACAGCACAACTTCTCCTAAGGCATTCCTGATGAGCAATAGTGATGGAAGATCTCCAGGTGATCCACAAACGGAAAGGATAAGCAGTGTTCCAAGTCATTAGGTGCTCAGTTGGCATACCTTATCCCTCCTTGGGAAGATCTTGAACTGCATCAGATACTTATACTCAGAATGGATTACTTGATCTGTAGCATCGTGTTAGGCTTTAGAGTCAGACACAGGCAAGAGATCTTTCTGTTTCTGTTTAATAGGCAAGTTAAGTACTGATCTTTTAAAACAATCTTGTTTTTTTGGTGGAAACCTCTATACAACAGTGTGCCTATAGAAACTGATGCAATCATTCCAGCAAAATCATTTTTTAGTTTGGCATCTGTAATGAGCTAGGTGTTGCATATCTTTGAAAAATCTTGTCTTTTGGATTCAGCCGAAGATTTTGCGACCAGGTTTGGTTCCAGGGGAGGAGTTTGTGTGTGAAGGTCTTCGTGTGCTTCTGGATCCCGATGGCAGAGAGGAGGCAACTGGAGGATTACTTGGAGGCCCTCACATTCTCCCAGCAGAAGGAGCTTTGTTCCTTACTACATACAGAGTTATATTTAAAGGCACACCACATGATCAACTAGGTATGGTTTCTGTTATGAATATCAAAATAATGCTTACTCCAGAGCACATTTAAGGCTATTGTCTAGTCCTGCAGTTCATTGTAATAAACACATTCTGAATGACAGTGGCATTTCTATGATGACCTTGAACTCAACTTTGAGCATAACTTTTTGCCACAGTTGATTAAGTACTAAACAATTATAACTGTTCCTATAGTATGATAGACTTAATAGGAAATTGTCTTCATCTATACAGGAGCCATGCACAGTAAGTGACAGTAATTTCAGAACATGTGACTGGTTACTGACTAACAGTAACTTTTATGACCCCAAGGACTGTTAAATGTGCATCCAAAGTTATAGAAACTCTCAGCCATATAATTTATTTCACTCTCAGCCATATACATTGTGTTTTCTAATGTGGACAACCATGTGACCATGGTGTGAATCCACTTACATGATGATTTTTTTTAAAAAAACTTGTTTGCTGGCCCTATGTAAAACTGTTGCAAGAGTGTAATATTTATGCCAGCAAAAGAGAAAGGGTTACTTGTCCTTTATTGTGGGATAAGGAAATTGGTGTGACATGTTTTGACTGAGAAATATTTCCATTAGTCTTTTTTGATTACCTGATACAGAAATAACTGTTTTTACCAAAGGGTCAAAGAAATTTAAACTATATAGTTCTTGAAAAAGAACGTAATAGAAATTAATAGAAGTGCACTGTTTCAAAAAATGTTACAATAACAATTGCACTTACTGCATTTTATTGAATTTCACATAAGGTAGAGACAAAAAAGAAAAGAAAAAAGCGGAGAACAATTAGAAGAACAATTGCAAAAATGTTTATTAAAAAACACACACACAACCATCCCTCGTCCTAGCATTGCTTTTATTTATGTGATGAACATTTCTACTTCTTGGATGCACACTTTAATGAGGTGTGGGGGTGTTGAGTGTGTCTGGGAAGCTGCAAGTAATGCCATTAGGAGGTTAGACTCCATTATGAGTTTGGACTCCTAGCAGAGCTACTCAAGGTGCAATAATCAAAGCTGAAACACCATACTAAGATGCACCAACACTCTTCAAGTTTAATAGTCATATTAGCAGAAGAAAATTAATAGTTTGATGGAGCAGACAAACTTGTGAAGGGCAACTACTAGGCAGCAATAGTGAAATGTGACACTGGGAGAGCATCTTTCACAGACAACAGCAGTAACACTATCTATTGTTGCTACTGCACTGAAGAAGGCAATGGTAGACCATTTCTGAATACTTCTTACTTTGAAAATCCTGTGATGAGACAGTCTAAGTGAAAAAAGAGATAGTGCTGGACAAAGTACCCTCTAACTTTCAGCTCCACTGGGCAGGGCTCCGCCTCAGTCTCACATGACTTTGCCCCTGCGCATGCAAGTGACCACCCCACCCACGCACAGAGTTCTGTCACCACCAGAACCTAACGCGTAGAGGAGGAAGACAGCTGCACGGAGGGAGGCAGAGGTGCCTGTGCATGCACCCAGTTTAGAGGGAACCTTGGTGATGGAAGATAAAATTCCAAGTCAGGAGGCACTCAGTTAGTTACTGGGGAAGAGCAGTGGAGAAGTACAAATAGCACTGTTACTAATTTAACTTGATGAAAGCTGAAAAGAAAATCTAGTGACCCATGTGCACAGAGGTGAAAGGAAAGTTCAGTGCTACACAACACATATAATTGGAATGTGGAATGTGAGGAGTACAAGTCAACATAAACTGGAAACTATACAGCAAGAAATTGAGCATTTGAACATTTCAGTACTTGGCATGAGAAAGCTAAAGTGGTCTGCAATAGACATTTTCAATCATACAATTATAAAATATTTTACTCTGGCAATGACAAAATCAGAAGAAAGAGTGTGGCTGTAATACTGCGGCAAGATAAGCACAGGCAATTAGGAGCTATAATGCAAAGTCTGAACAAATAATATTAATCAGACTTCTTGGAAAAACTTTCAGAATAACCTTCATTCAATTATAAGTGCTAAAGAAGAAGATATAAAAACCTTTAACAGAAGTATCCAGGAGAAAATTGATCACACACCAAAACAGAATGTGCTGATCATCATAGTTGTCTGAAACACAAAAGTAGGAAACAAATCAGAACCGAACATTGTTGGGTAATTTGGCCTAGGAGTTAGAAATATGTTTGGCTACTGGAGAGTACCAAAGATTTTCGGAAGCAAATCACTCTGTGCTTTACTGATTTCAGCAAAGCCATTGTGGATCATGAAAAGGTATTAACTGTTGTAAAAGAAATGGGTGTGCCTATAATCTGTACTCTGGACAATAAGCTCATGTTAAGATAGAATATGGAGAAACAGAATGGCTTCCCATAGGCCAGTGACGGTGAACCTTTTTGAGCCTGAGTGCCCAAACTACAGTGGTGCCTCGACTTACAGACGTCCCTACTTACAAAAATTTCGACTTACGGAAAGCTCCGGCCGCAAAATTTTGGTTCGACTTGCAGCCGGAGCTTCAATTTACGAAAGGAAAAAGGCAGGGGAAAAGGGCAGGAAATTCAAACTGCCGCTCCGGGTGCCGGTGCTTTGGAAGCCCGGGAAGCCAGCACCCGGCACAGCGGTTGGGGCGGCTTTCGGCTTCCCGTGCTTCCAAAGCCGCCCCGACCGCCGCGCCGGGTGCCGGTGCTTTGGAAGCGTGGGAAGCCAGCACCCGGCGGGGCGGTTGGGGCGGCTTTGGAAGCCCGGGAAGCCTCCACAGAGGCGGCTGGAGCCCTGGCCCGGCAGCGGCGGTTGGAGTCCGGGAGGCCTCCTGGCGGCGGCGGTCGCGGCGGTGGAGGTATGGTGCTGCTTTTTGCTTTTTTTAAACTGTTTTTATGGCTTTTGCAGGGTGGGATTGGGCTGGTGGGTTTATGTTTACGTTTATTTTTGGATTAGTTTTGTTTTTGTTTTTTGCAGGCCCAGGGGCTTGCAGTGTTTTATTTTTATTTTTATTTTTTTGGGTGGGGGGGTATTTTTTATTTCGGGCGGAATGGATTAATCGGTTTTCAATGCATTCCTATGGGAAATGGTGCTTCAACTTACGGAAATTTCGACCTACGGCCACCGTTCCAATACGGATTAATTCCGTAAGTCGAGGCACCACTGTACAACACAAAACCAACTTATTTATTTCAAAGTGCCAACACTGTAATAAAACCTGAATACTGAGGCACTATCACTATCTCTGAGGCAAAAATGATGAAACTGAGGTTGTCCTACTTGGGCATATCTTGAAAAGACAGGATTCTCTGGAAAAGACATTAATGCTGGGAAAGGTGGAAGGCAACAGGAAAAGAGAAAGATCAAACACGAGATGGACGGACTCCCTAAAGAAAACCAAAGGCTTGAGTTTACAAGAGCTGAGCAGGGCAATTGAGGACAGGTCATTTTGGAGATTGTTGATTCATAGGGTCACCATAAGTCAGAGTCAACCTGGGGTCGAAGAGGGTGGGCTTCAGAACTCGTGGTCTGCCACCCCCACTTCTCCTTCCTTCCTTTCTCTGTAGTAGGGTACCCCCCTTCTGGTCAGATGGAGGGATTGATCCCAGAGGAGGAGGAAGCACCGGCGACCCCTCCCCCCTTCTCTCTGCCTCTTTCCCCTCCCCGGGGAGAAGGATGGTTATGAGTGCTTGGTCTCTGGAGAGGTTAAAACTCTCCTCAGAACTGCAATGCCTCAAGCTCTTCTGGAACGGCTCCGTCTCATGTCCGCCATGGAGGAACACGGGAAAGGGGGGGCATAGAGCGAAGAAATGGCTCCCCAAATTAGAGCAAGGCTAGAAGTTGCTAGAAATCCCTGTCACTGCTATCCCCCTCCCAGGCTCTGCCCGCCCAGCTTAGTCCCTCTTGGAGGCTCCCTCCCCTTAGTCACTCACTCACAAACAGAATTACGAATGCTGCTTCTTCACTCTCCCAATCCCACAGAGGGAAGCAAGCAGCCACGGCCGGAAATGAGCCAAGAGAAAAAGGGGCGTGGCTGAAAGGCAGGAACTCAGGCAACTCACACAGACAATGGGATGCGGAGGGCTCAGCAGTGGGGAAGAAACCGAGATGGGGTCAGTGCTGTCATGAGACTAGGTTAGCCACTAGCCTTATGGCTCATGTGCCCACAGAGAGGGCTCTGCGTGCCAGCTGTGGCACATGTGCCATAGGTTAGCCATCACTGCCATAGGCAAAGGTGTCAGACAAGTGTGTACTTTATGTACCTGACTGTTCAGTATGTACGCAGAACACATCATACAGAAAGCTGGAGTATATTCAGATGAAGGAGTGAATATTAGTGGAAGCAAGATCAATAACTGAAAATATGCAGATGACATCATCTTACTGGCAGAAAGTAGCAGTGACTTGAAACAACTCCTGATGAAGGTGGAAAAGGAAAATTCAAAAGCAAAAGCAATTGAAGGTTAAATAGACAAAAATTATGTCTACAGATGGATTACATAACTTTAACGTTAACAGTAAAGATACCAACATTCTAAAGATTTTCCATGTCAGTTTAGTAATCAGTTCAAATTGAGACTGCAGCCAAGAAATAAGAAGAAAGCTGACTCAGAAGGGCAGCTATAAAGGAACTAGAAAAGATCCTCAGGTGCAAGAATTTGTCACTGGAAACTAGGTGAATATCATCTATACTATGGTATCTTCTGTTACTATATACAGATGTAAAAACTGGACAGTAAAAAAAGGCAAACAAAAAAAAACGTTCTTTTGAAATGTGGTACTAGAGGAGAGCTTTACAACTAGCATAACTTAGTTAATAGGTTTTAGACCAAATCACAGATTCTAGTGCAGTGAATAAAATGATGGACTAGGATACAGGAGAACTGTGTTCAAGTTCCCACTCAGCCATTGAAACTCACTAGCAGGGGGACTAGTAAAATCACTCCTTAAATATTTCATTTTCCTTGAAAGCTCTATTAGGGCTACTGTAAGTTGCCTATTAAAATCATAAAAAAAATGGAGGGAAGGGGCCTACAAGGGCATTGCGTTCAACCCCTGCTCAATACAGGAATCCAAATCAAAATACATCAGACTGGTGGTTGTCTAATTTTCTTTTGAATGCTTCCAAGGGTTGGAGCACTCACCATCTCTTGAGGTAATTGGTTCCATCATCATAGTTTTTCCTAACTGTTAGAGCAGTACAACAATGGAACCAATTATGATCTCCATAAGTTGGTTCTGACATGACAGAAAAAGTGAAGGCAACAGAAGAAGAAAAGTAAAGAAGAGATGAATTTACTCAAGAAAGGAACCCACAATCTCAAGTTTCCAATCACTAGCAGGATGGTTGACAATAGGTCCTTTTGGAGGTCTCGAATTCATAGGCTTGTCATAAGTCAGAAGTGACTTTACAGTATATAAACACAACAATGAAGATTTGAATTGTACTGTGGTATTGGTAAGGGTTTCCTCAATAGAAAATAATACATTATTATTTTGTCATTCTTTGATTCACAAAGAATAGTGTAATAATGCTTTTATACTTTAAATAATATGATTAGTTTTCATCAGCATAGTTGTAAGTTCAGCCTAAGCCTTATCTGCACTAGCAAATAAGTGCTAGAATGAGACATAGCAAATTCTGGATCAGCAAGAGATAACAAAAACAGATAGCAACATTTCTCTGGCCTTGAAGAAATGTTTATAACAGTGATGTAATTGATATACCGTGTAAACCATATGGAATGTGGGTATAAATGTGAATAGTCATTATCACTTTGTTTAGCTTCAAGAAAAGTAAACTATCAAAGTCCTCCAAAGACATCCAAAATGAAACAAAGTAAAAGTGCTTTGTGAAACAGAATTTTCATTTGGTGCATAAGTTCTACAAGCTTTGGTCTAAAGCAGCGACAAAAGTATGTTTCGTTGTTGTAATAGCTGCTGAGAAGCAACAAATAATTCAGGCCATCAAAAAGGGCTGGCATTGCAGCAGCAGAAAACCCACTAAAGGAAAAAAGCCAAATAAAGTTCAAAGGGCGAGAGGTCTGCAACCTAGTTTTTATTCACAACTTTTTTTTTGTTTTTAGAAGTATGAGTTTTCCAGCAAATAGAAACAGACACAGATTTTTGAAAAAAAATTGGTAACATGGTTACAAAACATTGCAAGCTTGGGATGTGTGTATGCTTTGTAGTATCCCAAATTATGCTTTTTCACACTAACCTCTCCATCCACTGCAATCTCCTCCAGGTACCGCCACTGCCATCTGAACTAAGGCAGGTGGTGGTAGCTGGAGAAAGGCTGCTTCCTGAAAATAGCATTCAATTTTGTGCAATTCTCTTCCCAGGCATTTTCACATATAGTCTACATTGTTATATATATATATTTTCCACCAGCTTGAACTCTCTTTTTTAAAAAATCTCAAACTTTTAAAATTTAATTGTCTTCTGTTGTTGCTTTTATTACTTTTTATTATGATTGATTTATCATTTAAGATGTCATTGATATTGTCACTACCCTTGGAGATAGGATTAACAGGTAGAATACTAACTGCTGATATAAAAATAATAAAATGTATCGGCTAGGTAGATGTGACACATGCATCTATGTTTGCACATCAATGAATGCATCTTTGGGGAAGAATATCAAATTTGTGATATCACTTGGATACAAAGTACACCATACCCAGTGCATGGAAAATGTGCCCACAACAGAAATAGAACTTAAAACAAGGTATTTTTTTCTATGTAAATACATAAATCAGTATGTATGTACACTAGGTTCTTAACAGGGACAGCCTTTAGATTTGTTTATATTTAAAATGGTAGTCTTTAAAGTCATGTTACCCAGAGCCTTTAAAGGGCAAGTAGCCTACTGTTCTAAATCTTTATGTGGAATGCCAACTTGCTGAAATTGCAATTTAATTCACATTTCCTTGGTGTAACAGTGACTAAGCACAGTAGTCACTGTTTTTCCTTGTAAACATACTGAAAGCTGTGTATCTGTCATAATACATTTTGAAGTAGTGAGTCCTAGGTGAATGAACTGATGAAACAAAGTGTAATACTTGGTAATATAGAACAGTGGTCCCCAACCTTTTCCCAACCGTGGACTGGTTGGGGGGGCATGACACGCTCGCGAGGGGGCGTGGCACGCTCACAGGGGTGTGGTGCGGCCGCAGGGGTGTGTGGCATGCTCATGCGCATGCATGCGGCGCGCTCACAAAGGGGTACATGTGCGCGGCGCGCTTGCAGGGGGCAGAGCGCACATGCGCATGGTGCACTCGCACGGGGGCACTCGTGGGGGTGCAGGAGGTCTATGTCAGCAGCCCGGTCCTGCCTAGACCACAGACCACTGCTGTTTCGCATACCAGGGGTTGGGGACCTCTGATATAGAACACGCTGAAGTTAATGTAAAAGAAACTTATCAGTTTCTTTTGATTAAAGTGTTGGCTGTTCATTTGTCAGACTTAATAAGCTGCATATCCTTCACAAAATAAGCTCAGAATTTTTGTAGACCTTCTAGCTTCGATAATGGCTTTTCTTTCATGTCACAGTTTTGCATATGTTTGAGACAGATAATGCATAATATTAGACAATATTAACACATTTTATTAATTGATCCATGTTAAATGTTTTCTGACCAATATTCTCAGTGGGAGAACAAACAGTTATTCGGAGCTTCCCCATTGCTTCAATAATAAAAGAAAAGAAAATAAACATCCAGAATCAACTTCAACAGAGTATGCAAGAAGGAATGCAAATCACCTCAGCTACTTTTCAGGTGAAATAAAGTTGTTTAAGCTATATAGGGTAATGTTGCTGTCTTGAGTGTTCTTTTCCTGAAAGTATGATCTTAACAAACATCACAAAGTCTCAAATAAATCCCCCTTTCCCAGAAGTCTATGTAGCATCAGTTGAGGAAGCATGAAGTCAATAGAGATTCAGTCAATATAGTTTTAGAAGAGGAAACTGTGTTAGTCTGTGCTAAAATATCAGGCAAAACCAAAAGAAAAATAAAAAATAAAGAGGACAAAAATGTTGTGGCACCTTAAAGACTAACTACTGTATTTTAATGTGAGCTTTTGTGGACAAGTCCATTTCCTCAGTCAAAATAGTTCACTCCTACTGATTTCTGAAAGCTTCATTCTTTGTTGTTTGCTATCTTAAGGGTCTTATATAAAATGTTGCATATAAATAAATAAAAGTATAGAGGTATATAGAAGCAAGATGAAGCAAGTAAATGAAACACAGAGGTTCACCACAGCACAAATACAGCTGAGATGGGCTAGGTACTCCAGGGAGCAACTGCAAAGACTGAGGGCGCTATTGACCTCATGTCCATCTTGCACATTTCCAGTCTAGATGGTCTAGAACAGTGGTTCTTAACCTTGGTTACTCAGGTGTTTTTGAACTGCAACTCCCAGAAACCCCAGCCAGCACAGCTGGTGGTGAAGGTTTCTGGGAGTTGCAGTCCAAAAACACCTGAGTAGCCCAAGGTTAAGAACCACTGGTCTAGAAGATGGTCAGTGCATGAACAGAATGGTAGACTACATCAGCCTGTTGTTTTATCCATCATGGCTCCTTTTGTATTTTTACATACAGGAGAAATAACTGGAAATAGGACATATATTTTCTTTTGATTCTATAGGAAACCCAGCAGCACTTGCATGCACACTAGTAATTCACTCTGGGCTATATAATTTCCTTGATGCCATGGAACCTCTGAGTCACCAGTTTCAGTCTCTATCATCTTAAAGGTCTTCCTAAAATTTAAGCAGCAAGGACCATCATACTCCTCTATTAGGGTGCCCTTGTAGCCATCTTGGCTCATCATCCTGTGAACTCCTCATCGTGCTTTTATCCTACTGCTCAAAACATTCCTGAAGGGGTTCCTCCATAAATATCCACCTGTGACTTGATCTGTCCCTGCATAGCCCCTGTCCTTGGTGTTCATGAAGCTCTTTTCCTCCCTTTGAGCCTTTGGCCTCCTCGGACTTAAAAAATTCCTCACCCTCATAGTGGTCTTCTTGGTAACTTTAACCTGGGACTGGCATGCTCTTGAGATAAGTGTCCTACACTCGATATACAAAGATACTGGCTATAATTATCTAATTATGACATGTTTACATTTTGATACTGGAATAATAACTAAAAATTCATGTCTTTAAAAGAGGGTGCTCTTACAAAAATAGGTGGAAGTCAAGTGTGGGACATGGAGTAATGCTTAACTATGTGAAGTGGGAACAAAACACAAAATTGCGGGGGTAGTGAGTGATGAACCTACAAATAGGGTGACCAAGTTTTTGTCTCTTAAAATGGTAGTTGTTGCTTTAGGAAAGTATTTTATTTATTCTTTCTTGGACGAACTTTTAGAAGTTTCTGCAACAGAAGAACCTTCTTACTTTCTTCCAATTATGTATTTGTGTTAGAGAACAAACAACAATGGCCAGAATCCTGTTACTTATGCTCACCTGGGTAAATCTATCAGTAAATATCAGCAATGAATTGTTGTTAGTTGAGAACTCAGCATAGGTACTATAATAATCATTTTCTTCATCTTAGAACTGTTCTGTTGCATGCCTTTTGCTTAACTTGGCTCATGACAGCAAATGTCTACAGTGACTTCTAGACTGCAACAAAATTGCTGCTGAAATTTACACTGATAGACAATACTAGTGTGCTTTTTCAATTGGATTCTGTTAAATATTCTTTATTTCCTCTACTACTACCAACCTGGTTACCTTCCCCCTCTGTCTCTGACTTCTGTTAAGATCTCTGTCCTTAAAGTGACACATTAAACTATTTATAGTTTTAGAAGGTCAATCAGAGCATGATGCTTCTCTGGGACATAGCTCTTCTTGACAAATGGTTTGCAGAGAGAGAGAGAGATTTAGAAGAGTTGCTTTGCATAGCATAAAACAATTCCTTTTGTTGCATAGGTTTAGTTGTTTGGGCACTGTATGAGAAGCTATGTGCTAATTTATTACATGTTTAATGTTCATAATCTCTTACTTTCGCCACTCATGAAATATATGTAAGGAACTTTCAACATATACAGCCGCATGTAGTTTCTTAAAAGTGTGTGTTGGAAATCACCTGCAGTTATCATAGTGAACATTATATGGTATATATTATATGTAAGAATTGCCAACAGAACTGGGACTTTCCTGTAACCCTCTTAAAATATGTTCTTAGTCCTTCAGAGAAGCATATTAAGTCACAAAGATGACTGAAGGAAGAAGTAGAGTGATCTTCAGTTCTGGTGGAAGCAGCAAGATCACATGAAAGTATACTATTACATCCTGGCCTTACTTTTATTCTTTTCCAATCTGTAGCCATTATTATCTGGAAAATGACAGTGGCTGAAATCCTATTGCACAAGTGCACAAACAGCATAACATTTGGGAGCAAATTGCTATAAGTTAAGAAATCTCCATAATCATTATCTGTTGCATACTGATTTGTGTAATTTGACATGCATCAGGTAAGGTCTACAGAGAGATCTTAATTTACAGCAGTTTTCCTCTAAAAGTTATTTTGTTTGCGTAAATCTATAATAGGATTTCAGCCAATGTGTTATAATACAGTTCAGGTGAATTCATTTATAAATGAGTAATATAAATTGCTATCAACATTACCAAACCCTGATTTCATTACTTCTTATACATAGTTTTGTGTTTTTATGTTTTTAATGTGTTGTTTCTTTTCATACATAGCTGATTAAAGTAGCTTTTGATGAAGAAGTGGGCCCTGAAGTTGTAGAGATATTTAAGAAACAGCTAATGAAGTTTCGCTATCCTCAGTCCATCTTTAGCACTTTTGCTTTTGCAGCTGGTCAAACTGCACCTCAGATAATTTTACCAAAGCAAAAGGAAAAGAACACTTCCTTTCGGTAAGGAATATGCCTTTTCTTTATGTATCTTATTATTACAAATACTCTTCTACTTGTTTTACTTCAAAGATTTACCAAATTATAGAATACTAAAGGTACAGGTTTCAACATATGCTTTTTACCGGATGGTTTAACAAAGAGACATTGCAATATATGTGATACTTTACACAAGCTTGTGTATTAACCTCTTTATTTTTTAATATTTACCTTTGTGACTTATTCCAGGTATTAATAGATTTTCATCCACCAAAGGTAGCCCAGACAAAGAGTTTACTCTTCCTTATGCTCACAAAGCAGTACTGTTGTCTCAGACTAGGGTGGGACTAAAAATACCAGCTGTTCTTAGGCATTATTGTAGAGAAAACCAGATAATTATGGAAAATCCAAAATGTTGTATTTCTCACACAGAAAAAAAATCTAGATTTAATTTGAAGATAGATGGCCATTCAGTCAAACAGGCTGTTTCCTACAAGTATCCAGGCATTCCTTTTCATGGATCTTCCAAATAATACATAGGAAATGTGCAACAACCACAAGGAACTTGGTGAAAAAGTGATACTGTGTTTCTTTCTGATTAACCAGGATAGCTTCCTCCCTGCTGCAGCTCAGGCTTTTAAGGCCAAATTAATCTCACAGATTTTATAGGGAATAGCAGTTAAGTTTATAGATATGCACCTGCCTCCCCTCTCCCCACTCTGAAAGAGTCCGGTCCTCATTTTTATTTTTATTCTTGATTCTCCTAAACGTGCATCACAAAATGCTCCTTAAAATGCTCAATTCTTAATCTGGAGGTAGATTTATACTCACCAATAAGTCATGTCTGGAGCCATGCTCTTTGTTACTGGAATCATCTGTCATGAAGATATAGGCTCCAGTGTTTATTTGACACAGAGTCACCCATATATTTCCTCTTGGAAAGATGCTCTGTTTCAAAAGATTGCCCTCTACTCATAAGGGTTATGCAGAAACAATGGCATGTACGTCAGATTTTTGCTCAAGCTATTGTATGTCCAGCCAGTTGTGGTCTCCTATAGCTGTAGGATTAAGCATTTATTTTAGTAATGAACACTCTCTCAAGTTAATGTTTCAGTACCTAAGTATATACAAGGCTTTTTTGCCTTGCAAGAGTCAACCCCTTGTTCTCTATGATGAAGGAGGGGCACCTTCAGCCTAAAACCTGTAGTCAAAAACTATGCCCATGTGGCACTGGAGTTGCCATGGGGTTCTGAGACCATAGCACACATGTTTGTACTGTAATTTCTACAGATGTGCAAGAGATGGAATACCACATCATGTTCTGGAACACCTTTTTTGACAGAGCCAATGTAGATATTTTAGAAGTATGTGCTTAAATATGGCTAAATTTTTAATATTGTGATCAACATCAGGCTCCAAATGCTGTGACAGTTATTGTGTATGGAGCATCTGTGTTATTTTGCTGTCCATTTATTTTACTACCCAAGATATAGTAATTCTCAACAACAGAGTTTTTGTTTGTTCCATTTTAGCACACTTTCAAAAACAATTGTAAAAGGAGCTAAACGTGCAGGAAAAATGACAATTGGCAGACAACACTTGCTAAAGAAGAAAGCAACAGGGACAATTATGGAGGAAAGGGCAAATCGTCCTGGATGGAATGAGGATGATGATATCTCAGGTAATAAATAAGATACTGGAGATATTTTCTCCTAACATTATCTTATTAACCAATGTGCTACATTTTGCAGTGTTTTTGCTTCACTTATGATATTTCTAAATGTTATGGTAGTGACTTAATGTACATTTAGTTTCAGATGACAGTGAAATGCAGACTAGTGGTACTTTGAAAGCATCAGAGAAATCAACAATGGAGCAGCTAGTGGAAAGAGCTTGTTTCAGAGACTATCAACGTTTAGGTTTGGGGACCATCAGTAACAGCTCTTCTCGCTCAAAGACAGAGTACTTTCGAATAACTGCCTTGAACAGGATGTATTCCCTTTGCAGAAGGTAAACCACCTGAATTGTCATAATGATTAAAAGCTCCCACAGAGGCTTACAAGGACCACTGGTATGACAGTCTTTGCTTTAAGGCTTATATTCTAAAAGACATAGCATATCTGGAGTAACGGGTAGGAAGAGAGGAGGAAAACAAGCAAGCATTGACTACTGCATTAGAGCTGCTTCCCTAGCAGAAGGGATGGAATAGCCCTATCTGCATTACTGATTTTTGATCATTTGGAACTACTCTATTTGTGGGATTAGGTGCTTGGAAGCAAGAATGAATGATATTTGCCTTCTCAGTTTCTCTGGGGCTTTCTACTCTCATGGTCTTTCCTTATGTTTCTATGTTACTACATCCTGTCTGGGAGATGCATCCAATTCCACCAATCATTTTCCTTCCAACATTCTTAACTTCTAGCATTTTACTTCCCATGTGCCTTCTTCATGAATTTTGTTTCAGCTGTGAACAAAAATTTACAAAAGGCCAAAGCCAAAGTCATATCTGTTGTTTGTCATGCAGAAAAAAAATGCCTACTGTTGGGGAATTGTGTCTTAACTATTTTTCCTGTTATCCGTTGCATTTTAAATTATGGACCAAATGTGGACAATCATAATCCTTCTAATACTGAATCCAATAGAGCCAGATGCTATTAGTATGTTGGTTGTTTCTCACATGAATAAAGCCCTCCACATCCCTTATGAATAAATTAACATGTGAATACGGTGCTAGCTACACAACTATCTAAAGAAAGTAGGAAGGGGGAATGAAAATTTAACCATCTGCATGTAGATGCATACAGCATACAGCTCCTTCTGTCCCAAAGCCCTGTATTTCTTTCTTTCAGAGCTTTCTATGGCATAACACAGGTCAGACTGTGCATTGGGTGGAGGAAGGTGGGTGACTCCCACATTGATTTTCACCAGTATTTGCCTCATTGGGATCTTTCTTCCATTTTTCAGTATCCTGGCTCTTACTGGAATCCTGACTATGGCTTCATTCAGGTCAAAAAAGAAAATCTCTCTTAGTAGCTACTTACATTATTTTGTGTGTAAGGCATTCTAGGCAAAACATTTCTCCAGCATAGCCATACCGTTGTATGATAACATTTAGGAAGAGAATATGAAGAAAATGTTTCAGCCAGTTCAGTAAAGTTACTGTTCAGATATTTCCATAAGAGCTTCCCTTATGTTGTTTTTGACCTGTGTTTCATGTATAAGATCATATTTGGATTTCTAAAAGCCAGAATTTTTCAGAAATATTTGAAATATGCCTCTTTAGATTTTCTGTAAATGACACTAAACTATTTTATTCAGATCTATGTGGTTAAAAAAACCATATTCCAAGTGTCTGACATCTTTTTCATTTGTGGGGAAAACAGGGGAATCTTTTAGCAAACTGGCTTTAAAACAAGATACATTATATAACTAGCAGTTTGCATAGTATAGTTTCAGATCTGTTTAAATGGGTTTTGATGTAATCCAGAGTTGGTTACATGTCAGAGCCAAAATACTGGCAATGTTTAGTGTGTTAATTCTAAGCAACTAAACATTCTTGCTCATAAAAAGTAAGTGTCTATAAACAATCAGTCTGGGGCCAGTATGAAATGTACATGCTGTTTCTTTCTGTGTTGCTGTGGTAAACATCTTAGTATTTTCATATGAACCTGAGTGTGCCATTTAAGCTAATATGGCGTGCTGACAGGGCCCACTCAACAGACTGAATAGAAGGGCTGTGAAACCCAATAGGGCTTTACATTACCATTTTGATATGCATGCATGCCAATATGTGGACATTAAATATAAAGTCTAAAATGGTCTAATTGCAGTGCTTATCTAATCTTTTTATCTAATAAATTGTTAAAGCTTGTACTGTGAATGAATAGGATAGTAAGGATAGTAGTAGAATGATTAGGATAGTAAGTCTGTACATTTTCATTTGCTGTGTTGAATATGTTGGCAAGCAATGAAGTAACCTCACTGTGATGATTATGGCACTTATGTGTTGAACACAACCTCTCACCAACTCCAAAGCTGAGAAAACGTCTAGGGGTGTTTGGCAGCTATCTGATTGGCCAGCTCAGTAATCTCTGTCACGTTTTCTGGCCGTAGTCAGAAGATGTTGGGAGAAAGCAAGGTAATTGCTTGGCCACTGCTGATTAAAGGTGCTCCAAATATCTCTGCCCTGCAGCTGCCAAGGTGACTGGGAAAGAGACACAGTACTTGGCAATCACAATTTTTGGCTCAGAATAGAAAAATCAGCCAAAATTAAGGAATGCTGAATATCAAGTAAGCAAAATAGTGAGTAACTATTTAATGTACAAGGAGAAATCTTTTTTTCTGGTGAAACTCCTTCAGGAAGGAATTGCAATACTACTATGTGGCTTTGTGAAGCAGTTGCCTTATGAGGTGCAGTTTCAGAGATACAGCAAATATGGCATTCCTTCCACTGCAAGTGCCCATGTCACTCTGGAGAGTTGCTGCTTTAGGCAACTCTCCAGAGCTGGCAATTCCAGTTGTTTCTAGCTTGAAAGGATCCTTAGAGCCAAGGCACTTGTGGGAGGAATGAGCTAGAAAACTGCCTGTCTTAAACTGCCTGTCCTGAAACACATGTGGTTTTCTTGGTCATCTCTCTCCCGTGCCTTAACTCCATGGAGAGCCAGGTTCTGGAAGCAACTAGAGTGTTATGCATCTGGCTTCACCTCTTTTGTTTCTTCCAGTGATGTGCTAAGTGGAGCATTAACCTCATTGCCATTGTTGCCTTTTTCTCCTCTTCTTTATCCTTCGGTTCCATTTTCTTCTGTGGCTTGAGGGCAACCCTTTTTAGTGTGACATAATAGGGAAGGGTATGTTGTTCCACCTGCCAGCAAATGGGAGTTCTGGTGGTGGCAGCAACATCCTCTCTGTACAATGTAGCAAGAAAGACTCTGGTTCCTTTCTTTTGGTGTCACCATAAATGAATTACATAGGGGATAATCTTGCTTCCCACAGATGATATGCCTCTTTTTATGCTGAATATCATAATAATTAGCATTAAATGTCACAAAATAGTTTTTCAACCACAATCCTGAAGAAGTAAAGTAGCAGAAAACCTTGTTCAATTTAATTATGAGATGGATAAAATTATGCAGTTTTCAGATGCTCTGCTTTAATCTTGTAATTTCAATTGCAATTGCAAAGAGTGACTGAGAAGAAAAGATCCGAGTGGGTGATGTCAAGCCAAACAATTCAATATTTGGCAAACATGATTTTACGGGGTTGGCTGGTTGGTTGGATTGTAGTATTTATACCCCACCTACTAACCAAAGCTTTTGAGATTGTAGCATATTTAATAGTCTAGCATGTTAACACTGTTATTAGAGAGGCACAAAGGTACAGTACAGTCCCCCACCTCAGATGCTCCAGCTGTTCCCATTCCAAAGTTCTGCCCGTGGATAATCTCATTGGATGTCACCACATCCTAGAAATAGATGTCAGACCTGCTAGTTTCTAGTCTGTCATCAGATAGACTGGATATTTTTATCAGGCTGCTGCCACATCTGGTATAACTCACACCTTTGGCTACTGATGGCAAATGCAAGGGGTGCAGGAGAACAAAGTTTTTTGCAAGCCTCTCAGTTCTCAGATATTTCACATGTTTTGCATGCATACACTTGCATTTGTATTTTATTTTGTATTGACCACATGGCTCCCCTTTATTTCAGTGTCATTCTGACAGTGTACCTGCTGCTACATCTGTGTTACAGGAGGATTATTCCCACAAGTCACACCTGCTTTTCCTTTCAGCCTACTGCAGTTTGTTTGCCTGAGGAATCTAATTATTTTCCCCTTTTCCATTGCTCTAGCTATCCAGGACTACTAGTGGTACCTCAGTGTGTACCAGACAGCAGCTTGCAGAGAGTAGCTCGCTGTTACAGACACAATCGCCTACCAGTGGTCTGCTGGAAAAACTCAAAAATGAGTACCCTTCTGCTTCGAGCAGGTGGCTTCCATGGCAAAGGAGTGGTTGGCCTTTTCAAAACTCCAAATGCACAAACATCAGGTGAGGGTGTGCTTCTTCACCTGGATGATGCTTTTTTATAAGTTTAATTAGTCGCTAGCTCTAGTCCTTCAAAGATAATATCTTAAATATCACAGCAGTGGATGTAAATTCATACAAATTAAAATCTAACATACTTAGACTCTGACATGTTTTTTCACTGCTCCTTCCTGAAAAGCTGCAAGACACATACATCCTTTTTTGAAGAAAAAAATGATACTTGGAATAAAAGTACCAAGTAGCATCACAGAATAAATGTTGGGCTGAACTGTGTTTATGTCCTTTTTCTTCACATGCACAGTCTTTTGAAGTGTCATATAAAACAACAATTAGAAGGAAGGTACTGGAGCTCATTAGCCTTTCCTAATATAACAAATGCCATGTTCTTACAACTAATAGCAAACAAGAGAAAAGCAGTGAGCCCAAGATGCACAGCAGGTTTCTGTGCACTTCCCATTCTATACAGCAAAATCATGACATTATGTGGATGTTCCATGAAACAGAAATATAACCCAGTTAAATGAGCCTACTGCTTCCTTTTTTCTTGTTCACTAGAATACTCATCTTGCATTCCTCTAGAGTGCACACATCCTGTTCAGCATTTGTGAGACACAGAGCCAAAATAGAGATGAATCTCAAAATTCGTCTTAATGGGGAAGGAGGGGAAGCAGGTTTATTCTATATTCCTGTGGTGAAAGTGAGTGCTGCTGGCCTGCCTGAACAACTTGCATTATAGAATAATTCATAGTTATACACAAGTTACATAACCAGTGAATCATTCAAAGAGTTCATGCTGAGGATAGACTTTCATGGCTAAAATGCTTCTGCATAATCCTATGAATGACATGCTACTTAGTACGAATTTGTGACCAAAATATAGCTACACAGTAAATGAATTTGAATGGCTTGGCAAATAATTTGCAAACCATCACTGTTTGCAGATATCTACTTTCAGTATTTGAAAATAATAAGTTACATTACTCTTTATATTTATCAACAAGAGTTGTGCAATTTGGAAAAATAAAACATAGCCACAGAGGTGGTACTTTGAACTTGCCCTAACAGCAAGCCATCAGTATGAAAAGAACATTGTGTGCATTCCAGAGTTCAGTGGTTACATAAACAGAACTGTGTGCAAATAGAGACTGTCCTGTCCTATTCTCTTCACAGTCTAGGAAGAGTCAAACATACAACTCTACTTTTGCACATCCAGTTTCCTCTTTTGGCTGTCCAGTGAAGCTGCTGCTGTTCTTCAGTAATCACACAGAGAAGAAATTGTGCAAACATGAGATCTTGTTTTTCACGAATTATGCCTTGAAACATTGATATAATAGCTTTTATGAAAACATCTATATGGGGTGCACCATAAACATGGATTCAGTTTGTGGGTTATAACTTAAGGAATCATGTAGATGTATGGAAGGTGTGGACAATACCCATAAGAAGTTGGAGCATTCTGATCTCCCATCTCCATTTCTATCCTTTCCCCCCTTCTTCTTCATGGTCTCTGTGAATGCACACTAATGGGTTAATCCGCGCTTGCGTGGAGCAGCCTCGGAACTTTCTAGCTCGAGCACATGGTGCCGGGACCTCCCCCACGCTGGCTATAACTCCGCCCCCAGCACCGAGTGCCTCAGTTCCTTTTCGACTGCAACTGTTGCAGCTTCGTTTGGAACTTCGTGCGCTCAATCAAACAGTCAATCTTACCTCCCCCTGGCTTGATTCCGGACCGTTGACCTCACTTCGCAACTGTGAGTTATCTGCAAAAAGAAAAAAAAACGGACTAATTGTCGTATTGCTTACTTTGAGTTTATGGCCTCGCTGGGCCTCTTCAACAGATGTGAGGTCTGCTCAAATAAAATTCCCCTCTCCAATGGACATTCCTGTTGTTTATTTTGCCTCGGGGAAGAACATCAGCCGGCCGCATGCACCTTTTGCAAGAACTTTACGAAGCCGGCTCTGAAGTTGTGTCTCCAACGCCTTAAATCATATATTTGGGAGAAATCCCTTTCACCATCTCAAACTGCCTCTATGGATTCCCCCAAGGCTTTGCAACCATCTCCGGCAGCTTCGCCTGAGGTTACGGCCCAAAAGGCGGTAAAAATGGCAGCCAAACCAAAATCGTCCTCAGGCGCGGCATCAACACCGTTGCAATCTTTGACATCGAGTTTGAAAAAGAAGAAGAACATGCCTAAGCCTGCTAAAGCTGTAGAAGTCTCAGCACCGAGGCCGGAGATATCCCGGCAACATTCGGTAAGCCTGAGTGTACCCTCGGGGGAAGAGGATGTACCCCTACAGCTGCCGCTGCCATCAGTGATATTCCTGACTGGGGTAACACCTCTCCGGAAGTTGTTGAATTGGCACAGACCAGCCCACGTTCTTCGTTGGGCTCGTTGATGCAGCAACCTGCGGCCTCGCCACCGCCACCAGCTCCGACTGAGGTTCCTCATAAGAGAACCCATGAATCCCAACACCTGGAGCCGCCTGAGCAACCGGACCTGTATAGCCAGCAGTCGGAGCCGAGGGGGTACCCTGCTCGTCGACACCGATGGCATTACCTTGACTACCCGCCGGCATACGGGGCGGAGGACTTTGAACGGGACCTGCCTTTTCATCCAGGACCCTATCTATATGAACCTTACCCACGGTATTGACACTTCGAACCCTATGCACAGCCCTTTTTGCCAGCTTCACCTCTGTATCACGGATGGCGCGATATCGTGCCCGAGGCTGAAGAAGGCTATATTCCTCAGCCTCCTTCTCGACCTCGCAAGAGGCACCTGCCGCCAACCTCTGCTACTATCAGAGGTGCTAATCGTTCTCAGCTGGCATCTGACCCAAAGGTGGACCGTGCAGGCTATGTTTACCCTGCAGTCGGACCCGACGCGAGCTTGGCTCGAGCCCGAGCTGGAGAAGACTTGTCCCCAGCTCCACTAGACGAGGCACCTTGTTCCCCTTCCAACGATCGGGACTCTGACTCACAGATGTCAGAGGGAGAGGAGGACTCACCAACTAATATTCCTACTCCTGTGTCGGACGAGTCACGGTTTACCCGTATTTGGATGACTGGCTCCTCATAGCTGAGTCCAAGTCACAAGCTCGTAGACACACGAACTTAACACTTTCTCTCTTGTCAACATTAGGACTGAGAGTCAACATAGAGAAGTCCACTTTGAACCCTACCCAATGTGTGAATTATATAGGAGCTACTTTGGATGCCTCCTTGGGTCGAGCCTTTCTCCCCGAAAATAGAATTTTGAAGATGCAATCTGTATTATGCTCCTTCTCCTCAGGCGCATGGATCCCCGCCCTCGTGGTCCAGCGACTCTTGGGGTTGATGGCATCCACCATGGCTGTGGTGCAACATGCACGGCTGAAGATGCAATCTCTTCAGGCCTGGTTCCTGTCACTCTTCTCGATGACTCACGACCACCCATCCACACTGCTACAGGTTACGCCAGAGCTTGCTGCACAGCTCGATTGGTGGAGACTCCCAATTTGCTGGTAGGAAGACCTTTTGGCCTCTTGACTCTTACGGTCCAGGTCACTGCGGATGCCAGCCCAACAGGCTGGGGCACTCATCTCAGCCACCACACAGTTCACAGCCGCTGGTCCTCGATGGAGGCTGGCCTTCATATCAATGAGCTGGAGCTCCTAGCGATTGCCAAGGCATTTTGAGCCTTCGAGCCCCTGTTCCATGGTTGAGTAATCCAAGTGGCGTCAGACAATACCACAGCAGTTTATTATATAAACAAACAGGGCGGCACTCACTCATTACACCTTCTGTTTCACACCATCGACCTCTGGGAATGGTGCTTTGTCCGGCAGATATACCCACTGGCTGTGCATGTAGCAGGCAAAGGGAATTCCTTTGCAGACCATCTAAGCAGGCTGCAGTCCTGCTCCCACGAATGGGCTCTAGACGATACAACCTTCCACCACCTCTGCCGCCATTGGGGAACTCCAGAAGTAGATGTTTTTGCGTCCCAAGCCAACAAGAAATGTACCAGGTATTGCTCACGAGCCGGCATCGGCCGCCGGTCCCTAGGGGACGCGTTTCTGATGCAATGGTCATCTGGCCTCCTTTACATGTTCCCACTCATTCCCCTTCTCCAAAGGACCGTCATAAGGATCCAACACAAAAATGCAGATGTGATCCTTATAGCCCCTTGGTGGCCTCGTCAGCCATGGTTCTCGATTCTACTCTCCAGACCCTCAGAATACATCAGGCTGAAGATGGTCCCTCACCTACTATCTCGGGACGAAGAACGGATTTTTTATCCGGATCTCGAATCCCTCCACCTGACGGCCTGGAGAGTTCCCCGACTGTAGCAGATGTGCTCAACCATGCCCGCAAGCCCTCGACCTCTTTGACCTACTCCTATAAATGGAACGCGTTCTGTAGATTTGCATCAACACGCCACTTACCTTCCAGCCCAACATATCTTGATGCACTTCTTCAATTTCTCCTCCACGTATTTCGACGAGGGCTTTTGCACTCCACCTTGAAGGTCTACACAGCTACCATTATAGCCCACCAGCCTCCATCTTCGCAAGCAGCCACGCTCTTTAGACATCCTACCTTGAAGCAGTTCCTACAAGGGCTGAAAAATATGCGCCCTGCCTACAAACCCCTAACGCCACAGTGGTCACTCCAACTAGTTCTTCGATGACTCATGAGGCCTCCCTTTGAACCCTTGGCTTCTGCTTCGCTCCGCTTGTTGACCTTCAAAACTGCATTCCTCCTGGCAATAACCTCAGCGCGGAGGGCTGGAGAACTAGCTCTGTTAAGGGCAGACCATTCCTGCAGTTTCACCCAGACAAGGTGACTCTGCATCCAGACCTTACCTTTCTTCCCAAGGTTTCATCTTCTTTCCACTTGAATCAGCCAATTGTGCTTCCTGCTTTCTTTCCCTCACCAACCTCACCACTTGAAAAGGCTCTACACTCCCTTGATGTCAAGAGAGCTCTCTCATATTATATTCCTCTCAGACCATCTCGAGATGGATAGTCCAGACCATCCACCTTGCCCATGATTTAGCTAAGACTCCTCTTCCAGGCCAAGTCAGAGCTCACTCTACGAGAGCTGTAGCATCCTTGACAGCCTTTCTCCGCGGGGTGAACATTGCTGACATCTGCCGAGCTGCCACATGGGCCACTCCGTCTACCTTTGTCTCCCATTACCGCCTTGATATCCGGGCTAAGGCTGAGGCTGCGGTGGGTCGAGCTGTCCTGGCTTCTGCACTTTCGTGACGTCCCTCCTCCAAGTAAGTGAGCTTGCTAGTCACCCATTAGTGTGCATTCACAGAGACCATGAAGAAGAAAAAGAGGTTACCTACCTGTAACTCTGGTTCTTCGAGTGGTCATCTGTGAATTCACACTCCCCGCCCTTCCTCCCCGCTGTCCATCACGTGTGCCATTGCATGCTGTGCAGCGGCGGTCGGTTCCATGGAACTGAGGCACTTGGTGCCGGGGGCGGAGTTATAGCCAGCGTGGGGGAAGTCCCGGCACCATGTGCTCGAGCTAGAAAGTTCCGAGGCTGCTCCACA
The DNA here is from genome assembly GCA_037013535.1 of Intellagama lesueurii. Lineage (NCBI taxonomy): Eukaryota > Metazoa > Chordata > Lepidosauria > Squamata > Agamidae > Intellagama > Intellagama lesueurii. Next base: position 91,940,692 of record JBAJHW010000001.1, read on the forward strand.
CAAGCACGAATTAACCCATTAGTGTGAATTCACAGATGACCACTCGAAGAACCAGAGTTACAGGTAGATAACCTCTTTTTTCACTTCATCTCTATTCAGGCATTCATTAAGCATACATAATAAATGAGGGAAAACATGCTACCTGATTCCTCATTTCTGTCACCCTCTAAGTTTGGAAGGGATGGAGACTGTCACTGTCCATGCACAGGAAGGTGATAAAACCGACATGGAAGAGTGTGGGGCTAGCACACTCTCTTCCCTCACATATTTGTTACACAGACCTAAGGTACAACTGAATAGGACTTGTATCCTCTAAACATGCTCAGCTGAAATGTGCCAGGGCTTCATTCTATCTGAAGTTCCTATCTTCTCCCTTGGAAGCCCTTTACTAACTGAGAGACATGTGATCATAAGGGAGAAGAACTCTGGATATACAGTCCACCATTGCATTGTTATTATTCTTGTGGTCATAAACATTTGTACTTTCTGCTGCTAACTGGAGGTAGAATAGAGATTAATATTTCATAGTTTTTATTTGGGTTTTAATTTTATTATGACAGATTAATTATCCTTTTCCTCAATATTTTTTTGTTATGTGCTGTCACATCGGAACTGACTTATAGCAACCCTGATAGGTACATGAGATGAGATGTTTACATGAGTGGTTTTACCAATGCCACTCCCCCAGTGAGTTTCCATGGCCAAGTGGGAATTTGAGCCTAGGTCTCATGAGTCCTAGTCCATCATTCTATTCACTACATGACACTGGGAATCTAATTTTCTTCTCTGACTGAATTGAAGGAATGTACAGTTCATATGTCTAAATAAGTCCATACAAATACTGTTTCCACTTTGAGTGAAATTAGGTTGCTTAAATAGGAAGTGTAATCTGTTCTCTGCATTTGTTTGCATAGCTCCTGCATCACTAGAATCATCAAGCAGCATAGAACAAGAAAAATACCTTCAAGCCTTACTGAATGCAATTTCTGTCCATTGCAAAATGAATGGCAATAGTACTCTTACCATCAGGCCAACTATTGCTTTGTCTCCAGGTAATATTATGTATTTGTATAGATATGTTAAAATGTAAAACCTATGTGACTGTATTTTGTAAATCTTCATCCCAGTTTAATTTAATTATTCTTGCAGTGTCCCATTGCCTCAATGGTTCACCTTCCAAGTAGCTAATCTTTCTCTGGGCTTTTGCAAATGAATTTTTCAGTTTTAGCAGATTTCAAAAGTCAAATTATTAGAAGTTAAAATTTCTAACTAGTGAAATTCCATTCCACAGAGGTGGAATACAGTGCCTAGATCTGACCTCTGAGAGATTTATGTAGAAGTAGTGTTTTGTTAAATAAGCTATTGCAAGCATAGCTATATATATATTTTAACCAAAAAAGTTAAAGTATAATATGCTGTGGTGGTGGTGGGTAGGTCTCGATGAAACCATTAAGATATGCATTAATATTCTATTTCAGTTGTCATGTGGTGAAACCTGATAGGGTTCATACAAAGGTAAAGTTGCTATCTTAGACACAAGAGCATGCAACTTGCCAAGTTTGTCCATTTGGCTTAATCAGTTGGCAAAATCAAGTGTATCTAAATTCTGGCTTTTCTCATAACATAACACCATCACCAAATTGTGCATGCTTTGCTTCATTCGTTGTTAAATACTTTGATTGCCTAACCTTATGTGTAATGTTGTTTAAATGTGGAAAACTGGCAGCAATTAAGATACCTGAAGCATCAAAAGAACATTTTGATGTTATGTAACAAATATATACATTTTGAGAGTTTGGGTCAAGATAACATTTAGGAAATGTCAGCTTGAATGATATTGTACTTTTAATCTCTTCATTCTTTTTGACTGACTTTAGGCACTGAAAGGAGGGCTTCAAGAATGTCCACTGTGTTTAAGCAGGTAGTGCCAGGACATTTGGATGTAAATCTATCCAATAGCTTTGCCCGAGGAGGTTAGTAAGACTAGTTCAAAGTGTACACATGGTTGTAATATGAAAAAAAGATAACATTTGAGGGGTTGTTCTCCCATTATGCTTCAGTTTATCATGATACACCATGTGAATACCAGTCTGCTGCCAGCCTCTTAAAGTCTGACCAATCTATACATAGAAACAGGCATATCTATGCTGGAGCAGAAACTGCTTGTACTGATGAGTATGCACGTGGTTCCTGTGACTGGAAATTTGCATTCAGCACTGAGGATTATGTGCGTAAGAAACTGTGCAGACTTTACAGAGATGGTGAATGCTGCCAGTAATGTGTTCTGGGTGGGAATTTACTGGAGTCAGACCCCCTTATGCAGCAACAGTCTGACAATCTGATTGGACTATGTAAATATGTACACAGGTATGCATGGTCCATTGTTATGCACCGACAATACTGGGACAGTGGGAGTTTTTTTCCTTTACAAAATACCTGTGATCACTAAAGCTAGAGGGCTTCAGCCCACTGTAGCTATTCATTCTTCTGTAAACTAGCTGGAACATAAACCATGACAGGGTGAATGCCCATTGTCTTAATTATCTATAGGATAAAGACAGATGTGAAGGTTGTAATATTGACATGAAAATTACTGTCCCATGATAGAATGATAAAATGACAATAATGAATTTCAGTCATCCAACCATCACTGTCCTGAACACCACTTTGAAGTACATATCATATACTAGTTACACAATAGGCTGAGGGCTGTGCATGTAAAGTTTTTAAGTGAGAGCAACACATTTCTTTACATACTGTGAAGCCTATAAAAGCTGTAGGAGTATGCTTGTTCAATCTTTAATTAATCTGGGATATATGCCACTTTAACATAAATATTAACTTCTGTCCATCCAGTTCACTTTGGGAAATCATAATCTAGCAACAGAAGGGGTTGGAAACTAATAGAACTAGCTTCAAAAACACAATAAACCCAAAGGTGTTAGAATAGGAGAATTCTGTAATACTTGCTAACTGATTATAACTTGTAGAAAATTTGGAAAGTGCTAAATTGGAAAAGCAACTACATGTCTAATGGTTCACATCCCAGTTAAGCCACAGTTCTTCAATGTAGACAGGTTAATCTGTTGAATGCAGTGTGACTAATTGTATCAGGTGGGCTGTAAGAATACTGTAATAGTTTAAATTGACACCAAAAAAAGAAAGGGTGATGAGAAGGTTGCAGCATTTTATGACTGCATGGATACGTATGTTTGCTCTTGTCATAAGAATGACCTATTACTGCATTGCTTGGATTTAAGAGATAATACAAAGGTTGTATGTGCTATGGAAGTATTGTGCTGTGCTGGCACAAGGGAAATGTTGTTGTGGGAAATACCCCAGCTGAGGTTGATTTGCATATTTTGGCAAATATCTGAACAGTTATTTTTCCCTCTCCTCCTCCCCAATTGCCAGAATGTCACCAAGAGGCTATCCATATGCCTTTTTGCTGTGAGCAGTAGGTGTCTTCAGGCTGCCCAACAGGCAGTAGGGAAGATCTGGCCAGGCAACTGCCTCCCACTCCGATTTAAGGAAGTAATTGCCAGATCAAGGATCACCAGACATTGCTGTCAGATATGTTGGTCAGATCAGGTAGTAACAGTAGTTAGAATGACACCTGAATTGGAGAATACAAATTCATCCTTCTTTCCCTCTTGTCATATAGCCACATTTAACTTCCAAAATACAAAAATTATCATGGAGGAATATTCTTCTATTGAGTGAGAGTTTAAGAAAATAATAGATGCAGCCTCCGTTCAATTTGGAAACCTCTCAATAGTATCGCCAACTTTGATTTCCCACCTTCTAGGATATGTCCAACATTTCAGAGTATTCATGAGCAATGAATATTCATTTCTTTCATTGAGAAGTACATGTCTGTTCCCTGATCATACTGTGTTGTTTTCCATATAACCATATTCCAACCTTGATATACTGCAAACAATAATAATAATAATAAATAAAATAAAAGCTAGTCTGGAAAGCAAAATGTTTACGATCTGTTAGAATCAGGTTAAATCTTGACTATTACATAAATATGCCAATGTTATTGGTTTTAATAGAACAGTAATTGCAATTAACTGCAGTTAAACTACCAACTTCAGCAGAAGTGATGGCAGCTATCTCAATTTTATCGTGTGATCCATTTTCTTTTACATGCACTGTGTAATGATGTAAATACTACAAGAAAATCCCTTACCTTAGCCATTGAAGGGCTCATATGGAATGTTCTCAACTCAGTCTCTTTAGTAAACACTACCTTTTACACTTTAAACCTTATATTCATAATTATGGGGACCAGAATGAATATTTCAAATGAAAGTGAGAATCCCCCACAAGCAGTTGCACTGGCAATAGTTCATGATGCCCATCAACAAGATGACCATATAGTTTCCTTTTGCAGGAATATGAACACGCTAGTTGATGTAGTTTTGTTTTATTTGGTTCACATATGGTATGGTACTTAATCAGATATATGAAACAACGTTTGGCATCCAGCTTATCCTCCAGCCATCTAAATATTTATTAAGTGGTAATGTTAGTGGAATAGAATGTTTCCACAGGAATAATGATTCCCTGCTATGTATAAATTACTAGATGTGTCTAGAAATCAGAGTGAAATACTATTTCTTTAAGCAGGAGACATTGTTACTGTGGTTTTCTGTTTAAAACTACATTTCCATTATACCAAATGGCTTAAGGAATTTTATGACGCAAGACCTTGCCTCCTCCAGCACACAATGCGTAAGGGACAGGCACACCCAAAACAAGATTACACATGCTAATAATCTGACTGTAAATGACACTTGCTTTGCATGGTGATTTAGATGTGCAGATCTATTTAGATAAACCTATATGACCTTTTACCTTAATTTTTTGCTTCTGCCCATATAAAAAGGAATAATAGAAATAAGCAGTGCTAAACATTTTTTTTACTGACAAGTTGTACCCATAGTGAAAGATGTTTTTCACAGTGAACAAGTGTCCATTTGGTATAATACAGTGGCACATCATTTTGGCTGTTTTGCATGTTGGCAATTACTACAGAAGCCATGAACATTATCCAGTTCAATAATTTATTATAATGCAGCGCTTTTTTCCCTTTCAATTTCATTTACAAATGCTTGTAATTCCTTGGCATTGGTTGTTAAAATGTAAATAATAGACAGTTTTTTGCTTTAATCCAGTAAATAGAAACGTACAAGTAACCTTTTTCTTCTCTCTTGTTCAATTTGGTCTGTCTCATTGCAATGTGCATCCCACTGCTCCTCCTTTTCCTCCTGTCCTTACTGCTATCTGCCAGTGCTTGGGTACAGAGATAAATGTTTCACACATTCAAATTCCAAATCAGGAAGAGTTTATCAAGGTACTGTATTCTTTCCACTATTAGTACATCCTGCCATCACCATTATTATGCATATCAGTATACATAGAACAATGTTAACATGCACACATTTTTTTGCTATGTAACAATTGCTACAGTATGATGTAGAATGTTTTCTACATTAATGTAAAAGATTTCTGCATTAATGGCTTATATAGATTATGGTTGAAGTAGAATAACCATTTTTCATATCATCATTGCAAAAAAAAAAAAAAGGTTATGACAATTAGTTCATCCAAATTTTATTACTGAACAGCCAAAGAATAAAGAAAGATTACTACCTCTTTAGTAGGAGTTAGCACTCTTGCTAACATATTTCATAGTTCTGGTGAAACATAACAGTGATCTTCAGATTAGCAGAGGAAACATGGTATGTGCCACTTTTTTTCTTTTTTTAAGTTTTATTGTAATGGGAAAATTGGAAAGTAGATATATATACATCTTTTAATCACTGTAACCCATCACTGGTGTTACCAGTCTGCAATCTGCATGTGCTTCTGAATTTGCTCTAACTGTTGCTTTTATGTGGTGCAAGCTTTAAAGTCTTGCTTTGTCACTGGCAAAAACTGGGGACAGGTGCCTTCTTCTCGACTTCCTTGCATTTCTAATTTTAAAAAACTGAATAACATTTATTTTGTCAATTTGTGCTGTGAGTCTTGGATGGCAAATGGCTGTGTCTGTTACTAATAATTATGGGGGAAATTCCCAGCTGATCTGTTGCATAAAGTTTGCTTTATTTCAAAGGATGACTTTAAGCGGTAACTTAATTTATTTCTTTTATTAATTTAAACATTTTTTACCCCACCTTTCTCCTTAAAAAGGACCTAAGGCGGCTTATACCATTAAAAGACAATATCATTTAGTTATCCAAGAAAACAGGTTTTGTTTGCATATCCACATCTAAAGCAAGCACGCTGTGCTGTACAGGCAGCTATGACTCTGTTACTAATGGAGTAAATATCTTACTAAGCATGGCTATAATTGGATGCAGCATCTCCAGTGTAATACTGTTTGGCCTGGAATACACAGATGAACTGTTTATCTTGGGTTATAGACATGTATAGGCCAGAATCCTCCATCCCAAACAATGTAGCAGCCCCAGTATAGAGTAATTTACCTTACTTAGAAGGTACTTCATAGTGCCATTTTGTATGAGGGAGTACCATAGCTTAATATAGCTGCCTGCTATACTGGATATGCAGAAAAGTTGTTGCATTAAATATTAAATGTAGTTTTATTTATTATTTCCATCTGGACACCTTATTAATGCAAATATTCTATATTACAAATATTCTATAGTTGTACGTGTGTGCTTCTTTGGAGATTTATAAAATAATCTAATTCCAAATAATCTATTCTGTTACATTTTTAATCTTTATGAAGGTGTGTGGGCAAGTCTTCGTTCTAGCAGTCGGTTTATTAGCACTCAGATGCCATTCCTTGACGTTGGTGCAAGATTAGCAGGAAAAGATGGTTCACCCTCATATTCCAGCAGCAATGCATATTTACAAAACCGGCTTCTGAAGCGACAAGCAGCCCTCTACATATTTGGAGAAAAATCACAGTTAAGGGTATGTCTGTTTTCCCTATATACTTTTGAATGTTTGCTCACTTGCATTAAACATTTAAGATTCATACATAAATACTGCTAGTGTAATGCAACATAAATTCATGCATGTTTTATATTCTGTTGATTTCACAGCTGATAACTGTGTGCCGAAGTACAAAATACATCTGCATACTGAATAATAATTTTCAGGATGATATATCAATGACTCTCAACAAGAGAAGATGCAAATGTTTTGCTTGCTGACTTGTGCAGAGGCATCATGTGTGCATTTAAATTCAACCAAGAGTATTTTAGTCCTTTAAATCTGAACATATCTATTATTAGATGGGAGTCCCTTTAAACCAGGTGCACCAAATATTACACACAGTTGACAAGTATATATGCACAATGGTGAAAGAAAAAGCAATTATTGTATACAAAAGTGGGTTTAAATGTCAGTAACATGGAAAGCAACAACCTCAGATATGCAGATGATACCACTCTGATGGCAGAAAGTGAGGAGGAATTAAAGAACCTCTTAATGAGGGTGAAAGAGGAGAGCGCAAAAAATGGTCTGAAGCTCAACATCAAAAAAACGAAGATCATGGCCACTGGTCCCATCACCTCCTGGCAAATAGAAAGGGGAAGATATGGAGGCAGTGACAGATTTGACTTTCCTGGGCTCCATGATGGTGACAGCAGCCACGAAATTAAAAGACGCCTGCTTCTTGGGAGGAAAGCGATGACAAACATAGACAGCATCTTATAAAGCAGAGACATCACCTTGCCGACAAAGGTCCGCATAGTCAAAGCTATGGTTTTTCCAGTAGCGATGTATGGAAGTGAGAGCTGGACCATAAAGAAGGCTGACCGCCAAAGAACTGATGCTTTTGAATTGTGGTGCTGGAGGAGACTCTTGAGAGTCCCCTGGACTGCAAGGAGAACAAACGTATCCATTCTAAAGGAAATCAACCCTGAGTGCTCACTGGAAGGACAGATCCTGAAGCTGAGGCTCCAATACTTTGGCCATCTCATGAGAAAAGAAGACTCCCTGGAAAAGACCCTGATGTTGGGAAAGTGTGAAGGCAAGAGGAGAAGGGGACGACAGAGGACGAGATGGTTGGACAGTATCATCGAAGCTACCAACATGAATTTGACCAAACTTCGGGAGGCAGTGAAAGACAGGAGGGCCTGGCGTGCTCTGGTCCATGGGGTCACGAAGAGTCGGACACGACTTAACGACTAAACAACAACAACATGGAAAGCTCCATTCTGAAGGAAATCAACCCTGAGTGCTCACTGGAAGGACAGATCCTGAAGCTGAGGCTTCAATACTTTGGCCATCTCATGAGAAGAGAAATCTCCCTGGAAAAGATCCTGATGTTGGGAAAGAGTGAAGGCAAGAGGAGAAGGGGACGACAGAGGACGAGATGGATGGACAGTGTCATCGAAGCTACCAACATGAATTTGACCAAACTCTGGGAGGCAGTGGAAGACAGGAGGGCCTGGCGTGCTCTGGTCCATGGGGTCACGAAGAGTTGGACTCGACTTAATAACTAAACAACAACAACATGGAAAGCACCAGTTTAAATTTAGTGTAATAAGTCATACTAGAGTTGGCCAATTGAATCCGTGAGGATTTGGTAAGTTAACTCCTCCGTAGGTTCCTTTGATTCAGATGGGCCTACTGTAGGCAATTTCTTACATTAACCAACAGGAATCTAGCTATTGTCTGATAAATTAGAGCTGAAATATATGCAGAAAAAAAGCACAGTGGCCATTCACAGTAGTAATATCAAAATACTCTTAGCATTACTAAGTAAATTAGTTCCTGGAGTAAGGGTGGCATTTCTATCCAGATCTATACAAACTGAGGATTTGATCAGATGACTGGAAAGTGCACACCTGGTTGCACCAGAAAGGGCCACTTTGCAGGGAGCAATTTCCCTTAAAACAAACCTTTTGTCTGCTGGGGAATCACTCCAGCCCAGCCCCAAAATGTAATACCCTACAGCTGAACCAAAAAAAAGTCCAGTTTGGGCGGAGATCAGGGTCTGGCTGGAGCAAAATTCCCTTCAAGTCGTGTGATCACTGGGAAATAGACTGCACTGGACTGTTCCTCAAGTGCTCCAAAATGTGATCTATTTCCCTGTGTAATCACACCCTTACTCAAATGTTTGTATTAATGCTAATTCAGCAAGATCATATTGGAATCTTCTTTTGAAAATTAATTGATTAGAAAATATCCAAAATAAGATGCCTTTATCCACATTTCATTACTTCCAATGGAATTTGTATTCAGCCACATGTTCTCCACATTCTGGCATCAACTCTGCACCCTCTGCTCTTGACCTTCCCATGTTAACAGGAATGTCTAGAAAGGACCTGAAACTGTGCTTAAATTAACATAGTTACAAAGCTCTGCACAGCTGGGAAGCCTGCCTTATCATGGTTTCTGATTCCATGGAATACTCTCCTTCCTAGATTACTTTGCTCTTAGTGTCAAGTGTCAAGGACAATTGTACTGTGCCATTAAAAAAATACACACACATTACAAGATATAAATTGTACTTTGTTAAACATCTCTATTACAAGACCAAGAGAAACATAAAACTTCCCAAAGAATAGTAACAAGGGAAGCCTCTCAATAATAAAGCAATACTTGAAAGATATGGTGGGTTGGTTAATTGTTCAATAAACAACACAGGTAAATATCTTCTCTATCTACAGGGCTTCAAGCTTGATTTTGCTTTAAATTGTGAATTTGTTCCTGTTGAGTTCAGTGACGTCCGGCAAGTTAAAGCTAGTTTTAAAAAGCTTATGAATGCTTGCATTCCTAGCAGTATTCCTGCAGATTCTGAAGTAACATTCCTTAAGGCACTTGGAGAATCAGAATGGTTCCCTCAGGTAAGGTGATGCCATGGAGTCTTAAATGTCTGTGATTAGTTAAACAAGACAGAGTGCTATTTCTGTCCAGCAAAAAAAAAAGGTTATTTCTTTGTTCTGTAATTGTCTTGAATGAAGTCTGCTGATTTCTTGCCCTGACAGATGTCTTTCAGTATAGCATCCACTGTGACAGACAAGAGATTTGAAAACTGGGATACTAAGCACTCTCTCTTACTCAAATTCCTTAGTGATATGTAGTACTTGGCTGATCTGATTCACATTTTAAAGTCAGTTTATATCCCCTGTTATTCAAATTAAAACAAATGTAGGTTAAACTGGCAGCACTTAAATTTAAATCACAGTAATAATTATGTGGCTATGTAAATTGCAGAATAGCTGGCTGGATAGCTCTGTGAGCTAGGTATCTGGCTATGAAGCTATGGGAGTTTAATTCCCCACTGTGCCTCTCAAGAGAAAAGCCAGCCAGTGTAGCCTTGGGCAAGCTGCACAGTTCCAAGACACCCCCAGAAGGGAATGGTAGATGTCTGAGAACTCTATACCTAGAAAACCCTGGAAAAGGGCCACCTAAGTAAGAATTGAGTTAATGGCACTTTGTTGTTGTTATTATATTGTACACATTGTATACTAATTTGTATGCTAATTCAGTACATTTCACAAGTGCTATTGCATGAAATTGATATTCTTCTAGTTGAGTAAATATGTATGCATATAGTTACTATACTTTTCATTGTTAATGTGCTGTGAAATTGCTTGCAACTTATGGTTATTCTAATAGGATTTTTCAGGTATGTGAAATGTTCAGGAAATGGTTTGCCATTGCTGCTCCCCAGTGAGTTTCAGTGGCCAAGTGGTGTTATGACCCCAGATGTTCTGAGTCCCAGTCTGACACTATCCACTACACCTTGCTGGCTCTTCTTATACTTTTAGACACCCCAGTAACCAAATTTCTATGGGCGGTTGAGTAAGAGTGGGTTTGAAATGATAGTTCTACTTAATTAAACTTAATAGTTCTACTTAATAAACTTTTTAAAAGTGGCGTTCAGCTCTCTGAGAACGTCCATCCATGGAGATGCTCATCTATGGCCTCGTCTCTGCCCTTTTTGGCACCATTCTTCTTGACATTCTGAGAACCCGCTGAGCTTAGAGCTTGCAAGAATTAAAAGAACTAATATTTAGACCGAGAACTAATATTTAGGACGAGATGGTTGGACAGTGTCATCGAAGCTACCAACATGAATTTGACCAATCTCAGGGAGGCAGTGGAAGACAGGAGGGCCTGGCGTGCTCTGGTCCATGGGGTCACGAAGAGTCGGACACAACTTAACGACTAAACAACAAAATATTTAGACCTACTGGGTACTTCGGCTAATTAACTTTTTAAGTTGTGTTACTTTGTGCTATACTGTTTCCACCCCTTGCTATTGACTTTCTCTTGTGTTATTTTCATCTTACATTTTTCATAGACTAATAAACCTCCTATAGAACTTTGGCTACTGAAAAGTCTAAAAATGTAATTTCTAAGAACAGTGCAAGTATATGAAAATCATAAAACACAAAATATTTCCACCCTCCTCCCAGACACTTTTATGGAACAATACCCTTCATTAATATCTTCCCTTGTATTCTCCTGTTTTGATATAGATTACTTTTATTTTTAAATGTGGTGCTTATGTGTCTGCATATATAAAAAAGTTTTAAAAAAATAAGTGTGGCTGCAGGTTGTGAGCAAATCTGAAACATCGTCATCAGCCTCATTGATATGACTCACCCCATCTTCCATTAATGATATTCACTGCCTCTAAATTGTCATTTGGCTGTACGCTGTTTCTCCCAAGAAGATGCTGGGGGTTGAGGGAGAGATACTTCTTGTTAAATGTTTATAAGCTCTCATTTCACTGGGACTTCAATCAAACTGTATGTACATACACAGATAACAGTTTATAGATATGTGTATTCTTTATATAAGGAGAAATAAATAATCTTTATATAAACATCAGCCTATTCATGAAGGTGGTTATAGAAGAGATCTCCAAAATGTCTTTTTTAGCTCTTGTAAACTCAAGTCTGTAGCTTTCTTTATGGAGTCAATCAATTTCATATTTAGTCTTCTTTATTTTCATGCTGCCTTCAAACTTTTCCAGCATTATTGTCTTTTCCAGAGGATTTTCTCTTCTCATGATGCACTCAAAGTAGGACACCTTAAGTTCAATCGTTTTTCCCCCTCCAGCAATAGTTCAGGCTTGATTTGCTCTTGGACCCACTTGTTCATCTTTCTGGCAGTCCACACTATCTACAAAGCTCTCTTCTAGCTCCACATTTCAAATGAATCTCTCTTTTTTCTTGTCAATGTTCTTTAACGCCTAGCTTTCACACTGATGCATGGCAGACTACAAGAATGTGGATGGTCTTGGTCTTGGTCACCAGTAAAACATCCTTACACTTAAGGATCTTTTCTAATTCCTTTATTGCTACCCTTCCAAATCTGTCTTCTGGTTTCTTGGCTGTAGTCTCCCTTTGGATTAAAGATTGAACAAATACGTACACAATCTTGCTGGGTTACCGCACTCCCCGCGACCCAGCTGGCTTTCCGTATGATACATTCTGCAGACAGATTGAACAGATAAGGGGATAAATACATCTTTATCTGACACCTTTGCATATAGAAAACCATTATTTCTCTCCATATTCTGTCCTAATGGCAGCTTTTTGTCCACAATATGGGTTATGCATCTGAACAATGAAGTGCTGAGGCACACCCATTTCTTTCAGAACAACCCATAGTTTCTCATGCTGGATAGGTATCTGATTGCAGAGTCAGAAGCTGGGAATTTGATTCCCCACTGTCTATTTGACAAGGGCTGGACTTGATAATTCATTGGGTCCCTTGCAGCTGTGCAGTTCTAAGATGATGATGATCCACACAGTCCAAGGCTTTGCTGTAGTGTATAAAGCAGAGACTGATCTTCTGAAATTCTTTGGTGCGCTTCAGTAGCCAGCAGATATTTGCAATATGATCCTGAGTGCCTCTTCCTTTTTGGAATCCAGCTTGAACATCAGGCATTTCTTGCTCCATATATAAAAGCCTTTATTGCAACACCTTGAGCATCACTGCAACACCTTTGCTTGTATGGGAATTTAAAACAATGGTGCTATAGTCTCATCTTCCAGCACTATCTCTTGTTTCATTTTGGACTCTCTCATCATAGGGTTTTCATGGCAAGCAAATTTCAGCAGGGGCTTACCATTGTCACCTTCTGTGCAGTACTAACAAAAGTTAACTTCAGTGACACCACCGTTGTCACCTCCTGCTCCTCTGCAGTAGCTGCCTTGAAGAGAGCGGATGCATCTTAGTCTGGTGTCTCAGCTGTGACCAATTCACCATGGATGACCCTGCTAGGAATCCAGGCTTGTAAGGGAGTCTGGCTTCCTGGCAGCATTGCTCCCAGCTTCCCTGACACAGTCAAACCTCTTCACCATGTTAAGATGAGCTTCTAAGAAGGGGAACAAGGTAAGTAAGTATTAATAATAATTTACTAATTAGCATATCCCTTGTTCAGTGGTCTTTGTCTTTTGTTTCTTTTTATAGCTTCATCGGATAATACAGTTGGGTGTGGTTATATCAGAACTGCTTGAGAATGGTTCATCTGTTTTGATTTGTCTGGAAGATGGCTGGGATATCACAGCACAGGTGAGTTGTCACAGCTGTAAGAGTAAGAGTAACAGTTAACTGTAAGAGGAGGAAGAGAGATACATTGGGATATTTTCCAGAGCACATTGGATAGTAGGAAGGAGAGTGACTAATTCCTATTATGCTGGTGTAAGCCCCCCCCCCGACAGAAGTACTTGAATTCTGCACACTGTTGATGAATTGACTGTACTTGTTTAATAAGGTCAAATTCATGTGCACAATAGAACTCATATGGCAACACATCCTGAATGTACTTACAAGAGAATGTACCACATTTAAATGCACACTACTTATGAAAGTCTTTACCCCTAGAAATCCATGAATCTTAATGAATGAAATAAATATTTGTGGTGATGTGATCATGATGTTGTTGATGATTAAGAGACAACCAACCTGTCTTACACATTCATATAGGCAAGGACTCTGGCACTGTAATTATGTCAAAGAAAATTTAAATTCCTAGTATCAAAAAAACTTCGTGGAATGCAACAAATCAATACTACTGACTCTTGTAGACTTTTAGTGTTTATTTTCCATTTACTTCTTGTTCATTGTCAGCTTTTATGTTTTCATATTTGAACTGAATGTTTCTAAGGGGGTATTTATAAAAATAACTAAATGAAACACACAAAATAGAATGCATGAGTAGAAATTTTAACAGCTGAATAATTTGTCAAATCAATTGAATCTCATCCTCACATATCCCAACTGTTTATTATTGTGACTGGCCAAGTCATGGAAGGGTTTGATCCATCATCTTTTACAAATAATGTCACTTCACACATAATGGTGTTACTAAGGACTGCTTCCACCATACAAAAAACACAAATGTTTGGCTGTATAATGCTACATTTCTGCCAAGAAATACTACATGCCTGGTAGAGTGAAAGGTAGCAGGAAAGATAACTTACTGCAGTGCCCCGCTATTTTGCCTGTTACGAATCTCATAAATGTGCTGGAGAGCTACTGATATATGTGAACTATACAAAAATGTACTGTACAGAGTGTTAATGTACAAATTTCATTTTATGGCCTAGGTGGTGTCACTTGTGCAGTTAATCAGTGATCCATTCTATCGAACACTTGAAGGCTTCAGAATGCTGATAGAAAAAGAATGGCTATCCTTTGGTCATAAATTTAGCCAGCGCAGTAATTTGACCCTCAATTGTCAAGGGAGTGGGTTTGCTCCTATTTTCCTGCAGTTCTTGGATTGTGTGCACCAGGTAAGCATAGCTATTACATTACCTGTAATGTGTATGGGTGTAAAAGTGTCAACATTCCAGGTTGATAGTTGGAAACTAGAACATATTTTAGGGTTTCAGTAGAATGTAGGAACTTAGTGCAACAGAAAAGTGTGAAAATAAAACAACTTCTGTAAAACACAAACTTTTCATTATCTATAAAAGTAATAGTTATCCCTGTTTTTTCAGTACACCTCAAAAATTCAAGTAGGTGTCCATAAACATCCTCAATCAGGGCCATACAATCTATTTCCATATACTCAGGTACTCACTTACGAAGCAGATTGGAGAAAGCAAGCGACAGCAGCTATCTGTCTCTGCTTTTCCTACTTTGTTCTAGCCTTGGCATGTAAGAGAATTCCCCTGCCATTCCCTCTTGTAGGCTCCCTATGGATGTCACAGATTTTTGGAAGATGGAATTTGAGGCCTGTAATCCACATTCATATTTATGAATCTTGAGCCCAAATCCTGTTGCATGGTTAGCCTGCAGAAAGCAAACAATGTAACTTGCAATAGCTTCTCACTGACACTTTATAAATCACCACTTGGATTTTCAGGCATATGCCAACCCACTGGACTGGCATGCACTCAAAATTCCAAGTGGGGACTCATTACTTAGCAGCAAGAAACTGCTGTGAGTTAAGCTATTTGCCTTCCACAGGTGTAACTAAGTAACAGAATTTTGGCCTCTGCATTTTAAGATTTTTATAAACAAGCAGAGATGAGAAATATTTAGCCATGCATCTTCGGGCCAAATTATACATTACAAATAACCAGTCATTCCAGTTGAAGTTATTTCAGAGACAAGATATAGGCAGACATTCATGTCAGAACAATTGGATTCAAACGAAGAACTGTTTAGATCCGAAAAACCAGTAGTGAAACACAGCAAGCTAATTTACAAACTGTGAGAGATTTGAAAAGCTTCTCATATGACAATCAAAGATTTTTCAACAGTTATGCAGTTCTCTCTTTAAATGATGGGTTACTTTTTATATATAGTTCAGCTCCCAGCACAAACAAAAATGAGCATACTGGGTCACCCAGCTCAATATTATGTTTCTAACAAAGGATATGAAGGTATTACAGGTCAGTTTGTGAACAGGACACAATTTTAATATCTGTGCTTGTTACTGGCTCCCAACCTATCATAATCAGAGCTGTGTAGCTCCCACACATGGAAGTTTTTCTCCTTGAGGGGTTATTAAATCTTGTGCTCAACAGCTCAGCAATACACTGCAGGCTTACCAATGTAGAACATTGTTTTCTAGCAGTAATATCCCATGTTTCTCTGCATGCTCAAAGATGTAAATTTGTTATCTGTAATACAAATTCACAAGTGGTACTAACAAACAATTAAGAGCAACAAATACATTTTAGCAGTATGCCTCTTTTAATGTGTTGGGTGGAACCAAGATATGCTAGACAAAAGACTTGTCCTTGTTTCAACTACAGAGAATTTATGAAGTTTAAAATGGAACTGTATCATCTTCCAAAAAGCCATTGTTTATGCCAATATCTCCAGGTGTCAGCTGACTTATTAACATGAATCATTATTTCACAACAGCAGCATCTGGTAGATCTTCTAGTTGTTTGTGGAAGACAGAGTTGGTGACGGTGATGTCATACTATGAAATGCCATCACCTTCTGCAGCAGCTTATGTCTACTTAATGTGTTGGTTAATCCTGTGGAAAAATATTGCATTTCACATATGTGTTTTCTCAATACAGATATGGTATATATTTTTATATATTCTATATTTACATAGTTCAGTAATTTAGGCATCTGGCTGCAGAGCCAAAAGTTGGGAGTTTGATTCCTCAGTGTGCATCCTTGACAGGGCTGGACTCAATGATCCATAGGGTCCTTTCCAGCTCTGCAGCTCTGCGATGATGGTGATTTAGACATTAAATATATTTTCAATCAATGGCCTCCTCAGTTGGAAGAATCAGTAACCATTGATTGCAAAGAAAGACCTCTGCCTGAGATACTGTAGAACTGTGGCCAATCAAAATAGAAAATACTGAGTTAAATGTACAAATAGTCTGATCTGCAGATTCCTGTGCTCATTTGAAGAAAAACATACGAGGCACACAAAAACATGATTTCCCTGGTTAACATTCCTCTTGATTTAGCCTCCAAACTGCTCAGGTTTAGATTTCTAGCAGACACCTTTTGAGAGGGAAAGTTTCAATATCTAGATGGAAGACAAAAACCTCTTCTATGTCCACTCAGAGAAAGGCACCCAATCTCTCAAGATCTCTACTTCTCTCTCTCCTACAGCTTCTCTCTTCACAAAACTTCTACATATTCTTGACTTTAGGGCTTCGAAGAGATTTCATTCTGTATACATATGGAACTGTCATCTATTGAGGGAGATCATTGGTTTACTTGTTCCCGGGTTATCTCTTGTGGCTTGCCAGTTTTCTAGGTTGTTAGTCAGAGGACTTTCTCAATTTTGCTACCTGCAGTCTTTCAACTAGAGATGCTAGGTCCTTAAAGCAAGAGAGGGTGTGATTGGGTTCGTTTGAAGGTGGCGGCAGTTCCTCCCTTTGGGCAGGAAATAACCAAGAGGAGTCGTTTGAACGATTAACAAATTTATTTAACTTAACATTTGGAGATTCAACGATTACTTCAACAGGGTCAAAACAACTCAAATTCGGCAACTGTTCATACGGAGATGGTAATATTTCAAAGGGAGAGCTTGTAGAATCTATTGCAGGGCTGGTCCGAACTGTTCTCTGTCTGTAGGCTTCCTCAGCGGAGCGCTCCTCACAGCACAGATCGTGCCGCAGCAGGGGTGTCGAGCCCAATCCCCCTTGCACGGCAGTTGATTGAATGTTGCATCGGGACGGATCACCCTTCTCCGATGACCTTGCCCTCTCGGGAAAACCACCACTGTCCATTCTTGTGTTTCTGTAATCGTCACTTTCTTTTCCTTAGGGTCTGGGTCAGGTAATAGTCCCCCCACCTTTAAGTTGGGAAAATCTTCCAACAATTCCCGCGCTCTTTTATAATCAACCTCTCCCTCTTTCTTCATTTCTTCCCGCGGCACACTGAACACCCTCACTTTCTCCTCCTCCTTTATATCTTCCTCCCACACTGGTAAGGTTAACTCCTCCCTTTCCTTTCCCTTTCCTTCTTCCACCAAACAACTTCCACCTTTGCTTCTTTCTTCTCTTTTTCCTTTACAATCAATCCTTCTGTTTCCTTTCTCACTCCCTCTTTTAATGGCTCTCTTATTTGGGGAGACGGCGCACTCTCATCTCTCTCTTTTCTTTCTATTTCTCCTTCACAGAGGGGTTCTCCTAACAGTGCTGGCTTAGGTACTCACACTGAGGGTGTGATCCGACAGGCATTTAGCCTGCTGAATGTTCTGCTGTGAGAATGGACAGGTTTGCTTCTTTTTCTGGCAATCACACAACAGAATCACTGGTGAAGACTAAACCATCCTGAGAACATTCCTACCCACACCTTTTTGCTCCCTTATCAGGAGCTTCTACCTTTTTGGTGTTGGTAGGATCACTTTGTTTTGGTTAATTCCAGTGTGTGCATTTGCTGGAAATGAACCAAAGTGAGGCTTGCAGTTGTCAAATCCTGTTACTTTCAATCTGCCATATCTGCAGTGGATTCAGCTGTGGGCAAGTTTTTGATCAGACCTTTAAGACAAGTGAAAGAAAAAAATGCCCCTTGTTGCCCACTTCTGTCTCCTCCCACTTCTGGGGGTAGGTTTGACATATATTTTCATAAATGATATTGTGCATCAGCAATATCCTATTGCAGCTTTTAAAAAATCACTTCGTCTGCACCTCCATGGCAGCTGGGGTATTGTCATATACTCATATGGCAAACTTAAAAGTGGAAGTAACCAAATCAAACAGAGTTGCTTGAGCTGTGTATGCCATTTGAATGCAACCTCTAGCAACCCTATATAGACTGATCCAGCCCACTCCAATTGAGCCCATGTAGTCAAGCTCTGAGTAGCTTTTCCCTTTTTTTTCCTATTTCTTTACCCTTGTTTGTGGGCTTAGGATCAGTTTTCAATATGCATTTGTTTTTCTACTTGAAGCACATGGATTTACTTGTTCAATAAACAGAATCAGATGTTAGTGAACCACTAATGATTTTAGGTAATTAGCAGAAATGATAACAGTTGTGACTGATGTTAATTAAAACAAGATGAAGGTCCTAATGTAAGCTGAAATACAGTACTAGAGCCATTCAGTTTCCTGTTCATTCTGCTCCTCTGTTCCTGTGCAGATGTAAGATCAAATGCGTATTAGAGAATCATAGAATAGGAGTTGGAAGGGGCCTATAAATCCAAATCAAAGTATACCTGGTGGATGGTTGTCTAACTTTCTCTTGAATGCCTCCAGCATTGAAGTGCTCACCCCCTCCCAAGGTCTTAGAGGGACTTTTATTTTACTCCTCTAGACAAATATCAGCAGCCTGGTAACTAGGGCAGGACAAGTGGTTGTTTGCCCCAAGACAACAAAACGTACAGGGAGCAAAAAAAAAATAGAGATGAATCTATTGGCGAATGTGAAGAGGGAGGGGGAATAAACACCTCCAAGCCCTATTTCTTTCCCCTTTATTGAAAGGATAAACTTTCTCTTTCTTTGGGGGGCACCACATTTGTCTCTTTTTTCTTGGTAGTGGCTTGTGCCCATGCTTTATGGCAGAGTGAGCTGGAGACGGTACCCGAGCTGCCAAAATTGCTAGTTACAGCTCTGAACATCAGTGACATACAAAACAAATCAAGCAGCCCTCTCATAATGTAACAAGACCTTTTTTTTAGCTCTCTGGCAGTATTTCAGTATTTTTAAGAAGTTGGGAGGAAATTACTGCTCTCCCCTTTAATATATAGTTCATGTAGTACACGTAGATCACATGTTCAGTACAAACAACTGTAATTTCTACTGACTGTTGGATAGAGGTTTACCATTCTCTCAAATAAAGTTTATCCTTTATCAATCTTTCTCATCTCCTGTTCTATACAACCCTCTCAGCTCTTCTGGCTCCCAGCAGTTATGACAGATGCTGTATAGGAGAATGCTGTACACTGCAGGTGGACCAACCCTATCTATATTGGTGTACAGACAAAGTCATTATTTAGCCCTATCTCTTGTTTATATCAAAGGTCATCTCAGCTTTTTGTCTCATATATGTTGTTATCCTAGAATTCTTTCTATCACCTTCTATTCCATTAGAAAGATTTTTGCACACACTTACTCCAGAAGTTTAGCATAT
Organism: Intellagama lesueurii; assembly: GCA_037013535.1. NCBI lineage: Eukaryota > Metazoa > Chordata > Lepidosauria > Squamata > Agamidae > Intellagama > Intellagama lesueurii. The sequence continues at coordinate 91,960,711 of JBAJHW010000001.1, forward strand.
TGTCGAAACAGGAAGGCTCCGGATTGTAAATCTCCACAGCCTATTTTGGTTAATTCTAAGTCTAAGAAGATACTACCAGGGTCATCACAATGTGTTGTCAGATGGATCAAGAAAATGATTATGTTGTCTTTTTTTTACTTTTTACTGTTTTACTTTTCCACTTTGATCTTTATCTTTCCATCTTGAACGATATCATTATTGTTGTTTTAAATTGCTGCTTTTAACTGTTTTTATGCTATTTTTATTGTAAGCCTCCCAGAGTAGACATTGTCTAATTGGGCGGGGTATAAGTTTAATAAATAAAATAAATAATAAATAAATAAAAATAAAATCAACCAGCCAACACTCTATTGCCAGTTACCTAGAGAAGTCACTCTACCAAGACAGCAGCCATTGCTACTACATTTCTGCAGTGAATTTCCCTGCTTGAGAAGCATCATGTGGCAATTTGGTCTTGACCTTCATCCAAAACTACCAACTTGGTATCTGATCTTGGAGGGCTGCTTCCTTTGGATAGCTTTTCTTTCTATAGTTCTCCAGTTGAGTGAAGGTGCCTACCCATCTGCCTTCTGGAGGCCTTTGCAGATAAGCTGACTAGTCTTTACCCATATGTGTGAATGTACAGAAACTATGCAGAAGAAAAATACGTTGCTTGCCTGTAATTTTTCTTCTTCAATTGACCACTTGCACATTTACACAACTTACCCATTCTCCCCTGTTTAGCATCTGCAGGCAACTGATGCTCTGCTGTTTTTTTCCCCCCAATTTTTTTTAAACTAAGGGACAGCCTACTGGTATATGTTATAATTAGGAGGGTTGGGGCTGTTCCTGGCTGCATGCCAAGTTAAATGATTAGGAACAGTTCCACCTCTCTTATATCTTCAATTTATTAACTAGCAGCAACTTGCCAATGCAATTTGTCATTTGATTTACGCTAGTTATATAAGTAATACGGTAGGATTTTGGCCACTGTTTGTTAATTCTGATAATTGCATTTCAAACCCAAAAGAAGACTTTTATACCCAATTAAAGGTGGAGAAACTGAATCTACTGGAGAATAGGTCAAATCTGTAAAATAAAATGAAGGAAACAGGGCTTGAAAAAGAGCTAGTTTCTCCTAAAGGTAAAAGCAAAAGAGATCTGACTTCATAATTTTGAAGGTGATGTTGAGATCAATACTCTTTAGACCTGAGAGCAAGGAAGAAATCTTACCTTAAAGGAGAGTGCCACACTGATTTCTGCCTTCTAAACACTGTGGATAGATGGGGATTTCCTATACATGGTTTTGCTAGGATATTACTGATGCACATGATACATGTGTGTGAGATCATCTTTTATTTTTATCTAGCAATAGAGAGCAAGGGGTGTACCTTGAAAGGATGTTTAACTGAGTGATAAAAGAGTAATCCAATTATTTTCACTCTTTTTCATTTGTCTTGGGGGAAAATCTGATGAATATTTCCATTTTCTGTATATTTCAGATTCACAGCCAGTATCCAACAGAATTTGAATTCAGTCAGTATTACTTGAAGTTCTTAGCATTTCACTATGTTTCCAATAGATTTAAAACATTCCTGCTGGACTCGGACTACGAAAGACTAGAACATGGTAAGGAGGACCAGCTTTGCAGATCTTGACTTGGTTTCTTTATTTCTCTTCCAAAGTATGGCCTAAATTTAGTATCAATGTCCAGAAGTCTTGTAAGGTGGTGTTATACTGATACAGCAATCTGCATAGGAAAAGAAATGCACTTGTCATTTCTTGATATACTGAGATTCTTTCCTTCTTGATACACTGGAGAATTTATATCAGGTAAAATCCAAAAAAACAAAACAAAACAAAAAAGGCAAAAACATATGGCACCTTAAAGACTATTATATTTTAATGTGAGCTTTCATGGACACGTCATAAAAAGTTTATGTTTTATCACACTGACATAAGACATAGTCTCTCTCTACCTGTTAATCAAAAATAGTATTGGATATATGCACAAGAATCACATACATTTCCATAGTTAATTGCAACTAATTAATAAGGCGCAGGGCACAGGCTGGGTGCATGATCACACATGCAACCAACATATACATAGCACCTTATGAACAAGATAGCTCTGCACAAGAGATTAAACTGACACAAATCAGACTTCAGAAATGGCAACTTACAAAAGCCAGTTTCAGAAAATTTGAACCACCTAGAATATTGTGGCATTAATACTGAAGTAGTGGTGGTGGTATTATAAAGTGAGGTTCAAGAGGGAGGAAGCTGAAACAAGTTTCCTTCATATATTCTAGTATGCATCTAGAGTCTTACATAAAGACCAAGGCTTTTTAGCACTCTGTTGCCAGAATTCTATTGGTTAGTCATGCTGGCATAAGTGCAATGGCATAAACTGCAGCATCAAATTGCCATTTGTATTCCTCATTGCACACTAGTCACATGAGTTGGTGCACAGTGAAGGATACAAGTGGCAACTCGAAAAGTAACAACAGTTTGCCGGTGGAATTCATACACTTCACTTATTGTTGGCATAAATAACCAATAAGATTCTGACCTATATGCATGAATATACTGGTTTTCTGAATAATTTTGTGTATAAAGGTTGCCTTCCTTGGCAAAACTCTGGCCTAAGCAGAAAAAACTAGATTTGTATCTAAACTTCAAAAGCAAGAGACCAACCACTGACTACTACCTGACAGCTAATTACTTTACCTACTGCCAAAATGTTTCTGTAATCACCTCTTTGAATGTTCATTACCTGTATTAATAACCCCATTATCACTTTGAAAGTTTCCTACCAGTGTTTCCTACCATGCAATCATCACCTTATGTCTTCTATTTCAGTTGGTCGCCTCTCCTCCACCATGTACACTGCTTATATAAACTTGTGGCCTAGATATTATATTCCATGTGTCTAAGGAAGTAGGTTGGAATCCATGAAAGTTCAAATTGAGATAAATCTATTAATCCTACAGGTGCCACAATTTTGTTTTGTTAGACACAGACAGGTTTTCAGAAGGGGTATTTTCTTCCTGACAAAGCATCTGTGCTTCTCTAACCCCTTCTACACCAAGCACCCACACGTTGATTTTCATGCTGGAAATAGAATTTCATTCAGCTCTTTATTCTCTTTTTCTTTAGGAACGCTATTTGAGGACAAAGGAGAGAAACATAGCAAAAGAGGAATATGCATATGGGAATGCATTGAAAAAATACACAAAAGAAGCCCTGTTTTCTTTAATTACCTCTATGCACCCATTGAAACAGAGGTATTAAGCAGAAATGTTTCCACTTTTTTGCAATCCTGTGACCCAAATAAACTTTTTCTGTAGTGAAATGAATGTTTACTCAGTTCAGTCTCATTTGAGGCTTTCAGATAGTAGACTGCGAGAATGTTTACTAGTCTATATGTACTTCTTTTTCTGCTTAGGATCTGTCTGCCTGTCTATTTAAACTATTTTTACCTTGCCTTTCTTCTTAAAAAGAACCCAAGACAGCTTATATCATTAAAGACAACATTAAAGCTAAAAACATAAGCTACAAAGCATCAAGCAATACTGCACTAAAAAAATGGTAAACAAAAGCAACACCAAAAACACATTCATAGCAGTAGGCACAATAATCTATTTAAAAACTCAACTCAGGCAGCCAGTCACTCAGGAAAAGCTTGCCTGAAGAGAAAAATGGAAAAATGGGGCCAGCCTGGCCTTTTGTGAGAGGGAGTTCTAAAGTCTGGAAGCAGCAACAGAGAAAGCCTTCTCCCATGTGCCCACCAAACACACCTCTGAAGGTGGTGGGACTGAAACAAAGGCCTCTCCTGACAATCTTAACTCCTGAGCAGGCTTGTACAGGGAGATGGGGTCTTTGAGATAACTTGGACCCCAGCCATTTAGGGCTTTATAGGTTAGAGCCAGCACTTTGAATTGTGCCCAGAAATGGATTGTAAGCAAGTGAAGATGGAGTAACGGAGGTTATGTGATCCCTGTAACCAGCCTCAGTTAACAATTTCACTGTCATGTTTTGGACCCATGGAATTTTCTGGACACTTTCCAGAGGCAGAGCATGTTACATAGAGCATGTTACATTAATCCAGCCAGATGTAACTAATGTATGTATCACCATGGCCAGATCAGACCTCTCCAGGAATGGGTGCAGCTGGCACACTAGTTTTAATTGTGCAAATGCATTCCTGGCCACTGCTGAAACCTGGGCATCCAAGCTCACAGAGGAATGCAGGACCACCTCCAAGTTGTGCACCTGCATTTTCAGAGGGAATGTAACTCCACCCAACACAGGCTGTATCCTTGTTCTTTGATCTGACTTTCAACTGCCCAGGAGCACCTTGTCTGGATTAAGTTTCAGTTTATTCACCCTCATTCAGTCCATTATCAACACCAGACACTGATCTAGGGCATGGCCAGGAACAAAAATCACATCCAGCAGATTTGTATATTTATATATTTACATTTATATATTGCTCGTCTTCTAATGAGTTCAAAGCAATATACATGATTTTCCTTCTCCACACCTTGTCCTTGCAAATCTATGAGAAAGATCAGGCTGAGAGTATGCAACTGGCCAAAGATCACTCCGTTGATTTCATGGAGATATAAACCTCAATCCCCCACAGTCTGGTCCAGCACTCTGAAATACATAGTTTATTTTTTGAGTTCTTGACAAAGGAAACTCTTACGTTGTAAAGTTTCCTTTTTTTCAAAAGCCATTTCCTATGTGTTGTGGATTATGTGTTCTGCTTTAGTTCTGTAGCATTATACTTGTGGGATTCTTTGAAACTTTTTTAAACTCTTATTTGTTTTTAAGCATTAATACATCATACAGAAAAAAATTGAACTTTTAACAAACTTAATCACAACATGCCTTGCATTTGCCATTTAAATGTTTTGAATATGCAGTATTCATGTTTCGTATTCTTATACTGTTGCAATACTTAGTGAATTAAGTCTAATTAGAATGATTTTTCCCCACAGGAATTACATGAAAAGCAGACAGTATTTCCCTCTAATTTCTTGGAACAAATCAATATAATTGGAATAGCTGAAAAAGTGGCCAACCAATTAATGAGATCTGGCCCCAGCCTTGGTGCAACTTCACAGTAACAGACCAAGGACTTAAGCCTTGTTTTACCACTGGGGAAAAATAAAAACATAGTTCTAGACAGGTTCTTGTCCAGCAGTGTAGAGAAGGTTAGAACCAGGATGGAGTGGAGCCAGTCCTGTCTCTACATCAAAGAGTCTTATTGGGTGCCCCAGGACCAAAATATCCACAAAACTATGCTTACTTTTTATATGGTATGTTTTAGTGGGGTTCCTGAGTATATAAATGCCATATTTACTTTAATGTGGCAATCTCATCAATTTCTGCATCGTTTCAGAAAAAAGTATTCTAAGCAAAGCTACTCATCTTCTTGGTGCAGATGGAGATTAACATCTGCTAGGCAAAGAGAATATGAAAGAGAGGGAAATGGGTGTAGTTCCCAAAATTATATCTGAAATAGGAATAGAATTTAACTGCTTAACAATATGGGGAAACTGAACAGTCTGTTTAAATACTTCCCACAATATAATGGAATTATTGGCCTTGCAATTTACATAGCAATTGCAATTCAGAAAAATTCAGGTCAAAAACATTCCAGCTGCTATCTATAGCATATGAAGTCCAGGAGAGTAGCCTACACAGGGCACTTCTTTCACTTTTTATAAGACAGGACAAGAGAAGGCAATGATACATGGAAGCCGCCATGCCTTTGTAATTTGCAGGCATTATTTTGTGCAGGTTTTAAAACCAAATGCAAACATATCCTGTCTTAAGAAATGGGACTACTACACAGAAGAGACCTTGTCCACCGGCCCATCTTATGACTGGACCATGGTGATTACAAAATGTAGTAATCCAGACGAATCTGATCAGATGGATGTGTCACCTTCCCACAGTAAGAGGAAAATTGTCTGGCCATGCTATGACAACATCATCAAAGTGCAGCCTGATGCCATCACCAGCCTATTAAATGTGAGTATAAATTTTCCTTACATCCATTCCATTTCTGTCCACTTCCTTTAAAAACTGTCCACTTCCTTTTATTAGCATTTTAGAGGATTTCCCCCCTCTGCAGTTATCATGCTTGCAGTGTTCCAAGGAAAAATAAATTCCACGTGGGGGGGGGGGGGGGAATAGGAAATTAGTAGTACAGGCAAACATTTGGAAGATTTAAAACATGTTCTATAAGTAGAGGAAGCTATTTTTCCTGAATTAATTGTGCTACAACACAAGAAAAAAGCATACTAAATATCTGTTCAAATTTTATGGGAGTTTCTGTTCCGAAACATCTAAGAGTGTGGCTAAGAGTTAACAGTAACTCTTAGCTATACTTACTATGAAAACTGAATTCTAAATTAGCCTATAATAATACTCTGTGTTCTTGGCTTCATAGTCTTGAATTCAGATCTTTTCTTTCTCTTAGCATATGATCCTTCTGCAATTAGGAGACAGAACTATAATTTTGAACTGTAAATAAAATGTGTGGTTTCAAAACATAATAGCTGCTGGCTCCAAGTTGCTGTTTATGACAACTTGGTGTTCCTAGGACTTCTCATACTTCACTTTAGGATGTGCAGGCCTGAAACCTAACTTCCAGCAATGTGATCAGAAGAGGTTTCCTGTCATCTGTCTCTTTGCCTAGTGAGAGTTAAATGCCATACTATGAATGATACTTAGTTATCCTGGAAAGTCTTTTATGACTTCCTAAAGTTCTAAGGAATTGTTAAGGATCTAGGGTTTGTTGGGTATCAAATCCTATGGCTGCATTTCTCATTACAATGTCTCTTCACTGTAAATAGGGTCTCTTAGCTTTGCCTTCACTGCACCACTAAGCCCATGTCTCCACACACACCTATCCTAGAACTATCCAGATGTTCTAGAGTACAAGTCCAATAATCTAGCTATTGTTCATGCTGAAACATCTGATGGGAACAGTATAGGAACGCTCCAGATTGAGGAGGGCTGATGTAAGCAAAGAGTTATACAAATGGTATGGAAAAGATCAGCCTGATATGGCTAATATGGCTATAAATTATGTTATTTGACACCTGAACTCCATTGAAGTCACATTAATAGAATGACCCTGTTTTTAACTTCCATCCTGTTATGAAAATTGGAAAGTAAGCAAAAACAGTAGTACGGGGCAGCGTTAACTTGTAGATCCATGAATTATTACCTGAATTATTAACTTGTGGAATCTGGAATTATTATCTGAGTGCACTTCTCTTTTTGTAAAAGAATCATGTCCACGTGATTATAAGAAAATGAGAAAGGTTGTGTTTGTTAGAGAAACACATTGGATAGAAGTCTTGGTTCTAACTAACTAAGATGAATGTATCAAGGGCCTTTCATCTCTAGAGATGTATCCTCCAAAAGAAGAAAGGTATGACAGCAGCAACCATAAGAATAGCAATCTAAGGTTGAAGAAAATTCAGCAAAGGTCAGAGCTTGAGCAGGCTTCTTCTCTCTCTCTTCACTGCACCTCATGCAAAGACATGAATCTTCCTCAAGGTATACTGTGTTGCACTCAGTCACCGCCAATAAGTAACAGGAAACAACCCTGTAAAGAAGCTACCAAAGAGTTCAAATTTCAGTGTTGTAACAGGAATGACAGTTCGGCATGCATAATATCTTTCTGTTTCAATTCCTTTTTTTATTATAACATGGTAATGCTTCTTAGGAAAGAGGGCAAATGTCAATTTTAGCAGTATGCAGTGTTGATGTCATAATATTGGACTTGACCTTTGTACATTTGTTTTTTTTTTTAAAAAAACTATATCCAACCTTTATCATAATTTTTCCATCACGGCATGCAGTGTTTGTTTTTCAAACTATAAACACACAGAAATATTTAACCTCAGTAAAAAATGTTTGTGTTGTTTTCAGGAAATCGAAAAACTGGAAAACAAGTTAAATCAGAGCCCAGAAAGGTGGCAGTCATTGTGGGAGAGAGTCAAAATAAATATTAAAGAAGATATAAAGCAGTACAATGTAAGTGGTGAAAACTACACTTTGACAGGAAATTTGGTTTTATGAAAGCTTTCAAGGATTCTGACAGAAACACCTTGCTAAAACTAATATTTTACTTAGTTGTGTATGGATTTCATACATTTGATACTTTTAACAAATTTCCAACACAAACCTATGCACATTTGTTCCAAAGTACACAGTTAGATTCAATGAGATACCTTCCCAGCCAATTATGAAATCACAGTCATAGGGACATCAAGTCAGATGCATTTTCATTGTTGAAAAGTAAGGATATTGCTCTATTCTCTACTTCTCAATTAAATAAATAATGCATATGAAAACAATTCTGTATATCTCTCCTATTTTGATGAGGTCATTGTAGTTGCAGTTGGTGTTCTTGTTGTTGCTGTCGTTGCAGGAGAGTTATTTGGTATTTTTTAAAATAGTTTTTAACTAGGCAGGAACTAATAATGTCATCTCAGTCAACATAAGATATATCAACTTGGATCTAAACTTGCTCAAGTAGAACACTACCTCCTCTTACTTCCCCACTCCTTACTCTCCATTGCTGCTCCTTTGGACACCTTGTGCATAAGAGGCCCTTGGTTCCTCTGGAGTAATGTGGGATGGGGAAAGGGTGATTGCAGAGGGAAAGGAAGTTGGCAGAAGACAGACACTTATTTGGGAGTGCATGCAGTCTGCAATAGCGAAGGTAGGGAGGAAAGCCCATTGTGCTAATCAGTTTTCTCTTTGCCGAAGTCTAGATCCACATACATGTTTTTTAAACTGGGATGGCTGACATGCGGTCAGTGGGCTACGTGAGGCCCCTACAGTTGCAAGTGCACCCTCATTCCCAAAACATTAATGCTTTTTATTAATTGGCTCAAAATGTGTCCTGAGGGGGGAGGGGACTTTTTTTCACATTTTGAGGGCCAATGGCTCTCCATATGCAGAGGGGGTTGCGGGAGCAAGAGATACAAGGCATGAGATACAGCTCAAACAATATGCAAAAGAATTTTTTTTAAAAAAAATCCAAAACCTTGACAATGAAGCACCTCACACCAAATGCCTTGTAGTATAATAACATTTATTCAAGTATTTCCATCCTGCACTACATCAATAGATTTCTGGGTAGGAAATAATTAAAACAATTACCTTCATAGAATGAAAAACAGTCCAAATACTTTTAAACATTTTTCAGAACAGTTGAAAACAGTTCAAGAGTTCAAATAAAGCACAGAAACCATCAAATGGAAAGTTTGGAAACTAGGGTGGATTTGATTTAAAAATCAATTTTTATTTAAATCGTAATTTAAATTGTGATTTAAATCGAATTGATTTTTAAAATAATTTTTTTTCATCCACCCTGTTGGAAATTAAGCCATGATCCTACCAGCTGCAATGTGCTTGAATAAACAGACAGGTTTTAACTTGGTACCAAAATAAAGGCTATGCCAGCACTACTCAGGCCTCTAAGGAGAGGGTATGTACTACAAGAAAGAAAGCCATCTCCCGTGTCTTCATGGAACATACCACTTTCAATGGTAGGAGATGGAGGAGGGCCCCTCCAGCGTATCTTAATGGACTGGGCAGGGTGAGATATCCATTGAATTTATGACTTCAAACACCATATTTATTTAAGTCTTGTCATTTTTTTCTTTTGCCTTTTGCTCATTCTCTAAGGACATGATGTCATCTGATACAAACCAGCAAAAGCCCGATTTTGCTAGATCTCTGTTTTCATCTCTTTTAATGTCAGTAGTATTGTCCTGTCTTCTTAATCTATCCATAGGTCTTCTTCAGGCTTCTGCATTTTTCTTTTAAGCAACTTCAGTAGCAGTTCACACAGAGCCACTAAAAGAAGTTGGTCTAATGTGATAATAACATGTGGAGGTATAAATAAAGTAAACAGGCTCATCTGAAGAGGAAAAAAATTGTTACATGATACTTTAATTGGCTTAGAGAACATTTTTCCTAAACTTTATTTGAGCCACTGTTGCAGTGTGTAACTCATCAGACTTAATTTCTAGGGGCAAAATAATTACTTTTGTTCATTAATCACTTAGCACAAAATTAAATATTTGCTAAAGGGTTTTGCTTAATGGTCTCTTAAACAGAGTACAATATATATCTGCTCGGTAACAGATAATTTTTAGATAAAACATTTTCATACAGCTTCTGTATTATCAATATTATTTTCCATTGCACAAAGAATTATCCAATAAAGCTAGCTGTAGCAACCTGTAGCAATCTTTTAATTCAATCCGTGGATTTATGTGTTGTGCTCTTGCCAGCAGTGGATTTAATAGCCACTGGAGTTCTAATTTGGAGCAGTCAGTAGTTCCTGTTCAGAAAGTTATTATGTTAGGAACCTTGGCTAACCTTACTAGTTGCATGCATGCCTTGAAATCTTATCTTACTTTTTTAAAGCATCGAAGACATCCATCTGGCTCTTCAGCAATAATGTCTGCCAATCTGCATTCCTATCAGAAAAGGTCTCTGTTGCATCTACCAGACAGTGGATTGGGTGAAGAACAAAACACCAATATCTCACCCTCCAATGGTGTGGAAAGAAGAGTAACTACACTGTATAACCAATTTACATCAAAGAATGATGAAAACAGGTAATCAGACACCAAGTCCTCTTTCCGCCACATCATTATATTATTTCAAACTGCAGTTTATGACAGGTAACAAATGTAGCAAGAGCAATAAAACAGCACAGCTTCCTATAATTAAAAACAAGAATAATCTTTGCCACATTTTTACATTTATTTGCCTGATTTGCCTTTTTCTGCCAGTGGGTTTTTGCAGGTGAATCGCACGGAGAAAAAAGCTGTCCTCAACATCCCCGTGAGATGTTAATGCTTTTGTTAAAATCATCCTTTTATCTTCATTTGCAGCTTAATCCAGAAATATAATCTGTTCACTTAAAGATAAGACCCCTGTTGTATACTACATTGCTGCTGCTACTGCTGCTACTCCTACAATATTGCTGTTGTACTGCTGCACAAAAGACATAATTTTGCGGGCAAATTGCCTCAAGAAACTTTTGCAGACATTATCCAGTGCCTACTGGATCATGTGACTCAGTGTGTAACAGATAATGTACATGAAGATTTCTTATACATTATACAAATGGAGATTTCTTAACTTGAAGCAGTTCGCCTCAAAAAGTTATGCCTTCTGCATAGCAGTGCAATACGATTTCAGCCTATGACAGACAATACAATTCTCTTGATTATGAAATGTTTGAAACAAGTTCTGTACTTTAAATTTATATCCACAGATCACATTATCCTTAACCCGACATTAACCTTAGACCCAACATATGGAAGCATATGTATAATGATCTTAATAATAACTGGTTTGCCATAAAGTCAGTTCTGCCTTATGATGCAGAAACCCCTGCTAAGAAAACCCCTTTCAGGGTTTTCTTAGCAGTTTACAATTCCCTTCTTCAGGGGACACTCTGAGAATGCACAACGTGCCCCAGACTGGCTGGCTCTTCCAGGGTGCAGTGGGGAATTGAACTTCCAACCTCTGGCTTCACAGCCAGATACCTAATTCACTGAGCCATCCAGTCAGTTATAATTGTGTTCTATCAAGTCAATTCTGACTTATGGGTTTTCTAGGTAGAGCGCAGCTTGCTCATTACTACACAGGCTGTCTTTTCTCCCAGAAGGCACAGCGAGGAACTGAACTCCCAACCTCTAGCTCTGCAGTCAGATACAGTACCTAAGCCACTGAGCTATCCAGCCGGCTTTAATAACCTTCTAAGTATGTTAAACAGATGCAGTGGAAGTGAGACAAAAACTGTTTCTTTGTAAAGCCATATAGAGCAATAAATAGATAATTTGTTCATGTGCTACTTAACTATTTATTATCAATTAAATTTAACTAAGTATATAAACCCAACAATTAATATACGAGCAATCTTTAATGGCACTACATAGCTCAGAGTAAACTGCATATGTATTTTCTTCCAGGTCATTTGAAGGTACACTTTACAAAAGAGGAGCTTTGCTAAAAGGCTGGAAACCACGTTGGTTTGTACTCGATGTTACCAAACACCAGGTAAAATACATGAGTGTATTACACTCCACACTGTATGAATGGCGACAGACCTTTCCTATTTTCTCCTCTCCTGATGCTCCAAAGTCTGCTCCAGGTTGTCCTCAAGTGTAAATCTGGAGGGCGTACATTAGGGTGGAATCCTTTTGGCTTGCAGGTCCCATTCTGTCAGCAGAGGAACATAATTAGAAGGCACCTATTATTTCTATATGAAAGGTCTTGCGAGTAAGTTCAACAAAGTGCACAATTCATTGTTATATGAGGAGAAAATATTCATGTTGCAGAGATTATCAGTAAAAGATGCTGAAAAAGACCTCAGTGAGTGTTGTAATATGTCTGAAGAAGGCTGATTTATGATAAATTCCTTCTTGATTGTTCCTAGCATCTATCTCTGAACACTATAAATTCTGCAGGTTAATTATGCATGAATATTTCTTCACAGTACAATTAATCTTCATTCTCAATTCAGAGTCCCTTTGTATAGCTCCTGAGATTGTAGCAACTATCTAATTTGTATTTATTATATTATCTCTTCTGTGGAGGTAAGTTGGCTTTTGATTGATGATTTTTTTCCAGTCAAGGCCATGTTCTGGGCTGATCCAAATGGTTTGCTGAATGCCCTTCCCAGAGTAATTAAAATATGCTGAAGTAACTTAAATTCTTAGATATCTCTGCATCCCATTGTGTACAAAGGATCAACATACTTTCATTTTTAAATAGTTATGTATCAAAGTATGTTTAGGAAATTTAAAGAACTGAGAACTGCCCTTTAATAATCACAGATTGGAAGATATATTTGCAGAATGCATAAGCAGCATTTCCAGTCGAATTTGCCCACATTGACATATACTTTAAAATTTCCCCTTGAGATTATTGTGACTTTCACTTCATCCAATTTAATTTTTTGTTTGATGTTTGAAAGGGCAGTCTTAGATATTGCTCATTGTTGCTCTTCATAATATATTAAACGTTTCATTTATTTTTCTTAGCTACGATATTATGATTCTGTGGAGGATGCATGCTGTAAGGGGCATATTGACCTTGCAGAAGTCGAAAGTGTAATACCTGCTTCACCGACTCTTGGTGCACCAAAACATGCTAGTGAGAGGGCATTCTTTGATGTAAGTAAATTGCCAGAAAGCCTTGAATTGCTTCGAATTGCTTCACACGTGCAGAACCCCCCTCCTTCTCCCTCCCTCTTCTGACCCCATAGTTTTTAATTTGAAATAAGACAGCCCTCACCTAACCACAATCCTGAGTTACCTGGTTTAATATGCATGTATTTTCAGTGGATAAAACCACCTAGTTTCTACTGCTTAGGCTGTGCTCTGATCTGATTGACATACAATATATGGATTGAAAACCTATTGCACAGCTTCACATACACAACAGAGATTATGGCAGTAGCAACTACAACTGATCAAAGAGAAATCACCACTGATTAAATGCAACTAATGCCATGGATTAAACTCAGTTCTGAGTTTAATCATGGCACAATGAAATTCCTCCAAAGGAAGTCTCTAGTCAGTGAGAATTTGTTGCTGATGATGACATAATCACCGTTCTGCATGTGGAGCTGCACAATAGGATTTCAGCCACTGGATGCAAAAAAAGTATATGCTGCTATTAGATTCAAAATATTGCAGATCTCTTTATCTACCCATTAGTAGGCAAGTGTAAGGCAGAAATGTCTAAAATGTTTTTCATGACCCTGAAGTAAAAATAAAATAAAACAGAACTAGGAGCCACCACAGATAGCTGCCCTCGCTTTTGCATTCCTCCTGTTTTGCCCCACCCTGCTCTGAGGAAGGAGGGGCTCCTAGAAATAAAAAACTTTCTACAAGTAGCTATTCCACCTTTGGAAGCCTTGGAAGCACAGGGGCACAGACAGGGAAACCACCCACACTCAAGCCGGACGTTTTTACATATTGGAATGTGAAAACCTAACAGCTTGAATTGCTGAACATCGGGTCAGACCTGTAGTGTGAACTACTTTCAGAAGATCAGCCATAGCATTTGCAAAAAAAAGTTGAAAAGCAGTGGTGTAGCATTTTCTGCCTAGGAAGTGAAGTAGAAGCAGTCAGAATAAATCTATCCCCTCCTCCATATTTATAAGCATACAAAGATCACTGTAGAGCAATATTCCTCACACCTCAAATCATTACCCCTTTCCAGGCCTTGTTTTCAAAAGTCCCTTGTGTTCTTCTTCATAGTTTCAGTGAATCACATATATGGGTTCTTTCTGCACCTGCGCAAAACTCCTTCAGAATATTCCTGAGCCTAAAAAGTTTGTTAAACGGACTCCCTGCCCTGCACTTGCTCCACCCACCCTGTGGTGAATCCTCAGTTCCTTTCAGCTGCCACTTAAGAAAGACTTTTTGGGTCATTCCTTTTCCTCCACCACCCAAAAAAAATTACCTTAGCTTCTCGTCCATCTTCTCCCCACCTGTCATTGTTTTCCTTCATCACTGCTGTCCTTCATCATGAACGTTCTAAAAAAACCCAAACTGGTTATCTCATTTGTTCACTGCCTTGAGGGCTTCCCACCTTTTATGTCCCCCAACAGGCTGGTTTAATAGGTGCACCACTTGCACTAATGAAATCCCTCTCTTAGACGGACACTCAAACTGCCTCTAGTGAGGGACAACGGCTTCAAAATTGTCAGTTTTGTAAACATTTCACTAAAGTGGCCATTAAGAATCATCAATCCCACCTTAAATGCTATCTGTGGGAAAAATTGCAGCAGGACATAATAAAGAATCAACAACCTTGCTATCTTCCCTTTCCACCTCTTAAGACACCATCAAAACAGCAATAATATTTATAGACAATGTCTCCCTTTTCAACATGTGAATATATCATTAGAGGATATCTAACTGACAAACAGCAAATTTGTGTCCTGCATGAATTATTAACTGGCTTGTACTACTCTCTAAATAATGCTTTAAAGACACATTTTTAAATCTCTTTTCATGTTGTAGCTGAAGACAAGTAAACGTGTATACAATTTCTGTGCCCAAGATTCACAAAGTGCACAGCAATGGATGGACAGGATACAGAGTTGCATTTCAGACGCATAAAAAGAAATCTGAATTTTGCTGCCAACAGTAGAAAGGAAACACTTTCAGTATCCATGAGTAACTTCAATATTGCAAGAAGAATTGTCCCTGCAAATCAAGCAGCCTTATATTTCAGCCTTATATTCCAAGCATCATCTTTCCTTATTTTTATCACTTGTATATAATAACTCTTCCTCTATGTGGCAGACATTCAAAATCAGTAACTTCTGTGTGGAAAACTTTCTTCTATAAGCCAGCTCCAAGCTTAGTGATCTGGCAGGATTCCACTGAGAAACACAGAACCGTTCTTTTTCTAAACACAGGACTATTCCATTAGAACGATTCTGAATGTTTCTTACCTCTGCTTTCCCCAATATTTTTCTAGTTAATGTTATTGTTTTAGAAAAAAAAGGAATTCATTTTCAGTTGTTTTTCTGGGACGGCATTATTCAATCTTCAGAGCCTTATACATTTTGAAGCCAGAAAATAATGCATTCTGAAAGTTTAAGGCACTTAAAGTATTGATGCAAAAATATGGAAACATTATTTATTTTCTGCTAGTTATTTACTGGTCTTTTTGTGTCCAAAAATAACTAGGCATTAATTGATTAAAGAATACACTGTTTTTTGCGTTGTATTCTCTTTTCCTGCTGCAGTAAATTGATGGAAATAAAAACAACACAGACAAGAGAAGGAACCTGGTAAAAATCAGACCTTGGCAAAGAGAAAAGCCTAAGAAATATAGAAGTTGTATAGTAACTTATGTGGTGTACTGCTCATTGTAAGATATAACACAATGATAAATGCACTAAACAAAACAAACACTTGCACTGAAATCCTTGAAAACAGACATTTTGAAGGACAGAAATAAATTATTTATAGCAAAATACTAGCTAGATAACAGCAACTACATATATTGAATATGTACATAATTGGGCTTAGTATGGTGTGATTTGATACTTTAAAAACATTTTTGCACACAAATTGGAAGAATGTTTTTAGATTTTTTTTACGTTTACTAACGTGTTTGTTTATCATAAAAAATCTTTGAGAATGTTGGTTGTTCTTGTTTTGTTTTATACAATCCAAATTTAAAACAGGTTTCACTTGCTGCAACCTGTGATGAGTTTTGAGTGTGGTGTCTCTGGATAATTACAATGCCATGTTTTTGTTTAAATACTAATATGTTAAATGTCAAACTAATATGTCAGAGTTTGTATATACTAGTCAGTATTTTCTAAGGTTTAGTAATGTTGCTTGTACCTTAATGGCTGTGTTCACATGTAGGGCTAAATTATGGTTTAACATTACAAGGAGAAGTCACAGTGGGCCTCCTCCAGTTTGGCCATCGGAAGAAACTTGAAAGTTTTCCATTCCATTTTAGCCTAACTGCAGCTTTTCATGATATCCAAATACTTTACAGTACTTGGTGGAAAAAAGCAACTGTGAAACCACAGTTTAAGAAGTTGATCAACAACAATTTGCACTGTGTACTTGCAGTAGACTGTGGTTAATCTAAAACTGAAGCAAAAGCTTCTAGTCTTCTCCCTGAAACTAGATCACAAGAGAAGAAAGAGGGAAAAACAAACAGAGAAGCCCGAGGTTTGCTCTGCCCCATCCTTGTAATCATGTTAAGCCATGATTCAGCGTTACATGCAAACTGGGCCAGTATCAACTAATCAAACTGACTTCATTTATAGGATTTCAGTTACTGAAGTTGTTGACCTTTTTTAAAAAACAAAACCACTATTTTTTCTAGTGAATACAGATTTCACACTGTATGTGGAATAGGAAATGCATCTGTTTTTAATACATTTGGAATGCAAAACAAAAACAAAGGAATGAAGGATTTTTCCAGCATTTTTGACTGATAAAACACCACATGTGAAAAATGGTTTTTGCACATTCATGTACTTTTCTTTGTATATGAAGTACTTTTATATGTACTTTGTATAATAAGGTTCTAAAGTTGTTTAAAAAATGTATACTACACTATTTACATGGTTGTAACTAAACAATTTTAATTATTTTATGTATATTACATAACTAGTGTATTCTAACCACTTGTAATAAAGATGCTTCGTAAGAGAGCATTCCTCCTTTACTGTACCCAGTGGTATAGTACAACGAATATTTCACATCATCTATTGCATAATTAAATTATATCCCAAATTATTCTGTAATAAAATTTGTAATTTTGTACAGGCAAGTTCCCTCTTGCATGTGAAAAAACTGTTCTTGAATCTATTTTTTCATTGTTAAACTCAAAACATTCCATGAAATCATAAACTTGCCATGTCACTGTCATTATCTGCTTTGAAAAGTTGTATTTCATTTTGTGCTGAGTGAATAAATAAAAAAAGGATGCAGTATGACTATTGTTATTATGACATGCTTGACAGTAGTTGATTTTTCAAATCAATTTCCACTGCAACTGTACAGAAGGATGGTAAAAGATAACTAAGCAGTATGTGTGCATTCCTGGAAAGAAACAGTTGGTAAGCAAACCCTTTTCTTATGTGCTGCTTAATTTGAAACAATACTATGGGATCGACTACATTAACAAACAATGTGGGAAATGCTTCAGGATTGGAACCATCAGATTTACATTATTTTCTCAGGCAAAATAATAATAATAATAATAAAAAAATAAAAACGACAAAAACATTGTGGCACCTAAAAGACTAAGTGCTATATCTTAATGTGAGTTTTGCAGACAAGTCCACTTCCTAGAACTTTTATGGCATACTTGACATTATTTATTTTTCTTTAATTTTTTATTTTTCTCTTGTTTTTGCCTGATATGCTAGCACAGACTACTATGGCTACCTCTTCTGAAAGCATTATTCTCTGTTGATTACATGACATAGTCAATGTGATACAGCCCTGAGTTTTCCTCCCCTACTCTGTAGTTTTTTCACCCCCTACTGGGGCTTCTCCTTTTTTTGGAATCAAATACATTCACATCAGTTGAGGCAGTGTGATTGCTTGAGCTCATGTGGAAGGGTTTGTAGCCGCTCTGTTTGAAGCCATTCCAGTCAGCTATAGCAGCAGTGAGAGAGGCAGGGCAGCAGGGAAACTGGCTGCCATCTGAATGCTCCCCTCTTCAAACCTGGTGCCTGTTCGCTTGTTTTCCTTTTCCCTTCCCTTCCCCCCTTCCCTCCCTTCCTTTTAAAGTCTTGCCAATCTAGTGATAGGGCAGCAAGGCAACCAAAGGAAAAAAGAGTGAGGAATCAGCACGGGGGGGGGGGGGGAGAGGAAGAGTTTTAAAGTAGCTTTGCTCCAACCATGCCACCTGCAAATTTGCCTGATCAGAACACAGCTACCTTAACAAGCTGGAAACAAAGCAGACTAAAAATGTCCTCCTCTCTCTCTGCAGAATCCTCACTTTTTTCTCTCTTTGGTCAGGTTCCACCAGCAAGCCATTGCATAGCTGCCAAAATTGCTGCGTTCACATGGTTCCTACCACAACCACACCATTTCATGTCAATTCAGACATAAGACTGGGAAGCAGCATTGTATAAAAAGCTAGTTTATCCAGGTCTACTAACAAGTCAGAAAGCTTGGATTAGTCAGGAGGAAACATGACCAGCAAATTCAAAACAGCCCAAAGAAGCAAAAGGCCTGGATTTGACTCCCCATGCAGCCATGGACACTTGCTTGTGGAGCAGAACTGATAAAGGTAAGGTAAAGGTTCCCCTTGACATTTAGTCTAGTCGTGTTTGACTCTAGGGCGCGGTGCTCATCCCCGTTTCCAAGCCATAGAGCCAGCGTTTGTCCGAAGAGTTTTCGTGGTCACATGACCAGCGCGACTAGACACGGAACGCCGTTACCTTCCCACCGAGGTGGTACCTATTTATCTACTCGCATTTTTACATGCTTTCGAACTGCTAGGTTGGCAGGAGCTGGGACAAGCGACGAGAGCTCACTCCGTCGCATGGATTCGATCTTACGACTGCTGGTCTTCTGACCTTGCAGCACAGAGGCTTCTGCGGTTTAACCCACAGCGCCACCACGTCCCTATATGAACTGATAAAACCACTCCTTAAATATCTCACTTATCTTGAAAGCCCTATTATGATCACTATATGTCAGTTCTGGCTTGATGGCATATAACATAGCATAAACAGAGTTAAACACAAAGTTTGCCTTCTGCTTGTCACAGCCAGCAAGGATTGCCACAAACTGGCTCCAACAGTTAGTTACCTTCAGGACTTGAATGGCTACTTCTTCCTCACCTCTTTAGAGAAACTTGTACAGTTCTTTCTACACAGAGCTCAGAAAAGTCATTCCCAACTTTCTCACCAACTCTGTCTGAGGGACCTGCGAGTTCCTTGTCCTCACTCCTCCAAACCTTATAATTTTGTTCTCTGTTTATATTGACTGCAGCCCAAGCTCACAAAGACTCCAGCTGACTGATTCAAAGGCGAGGCCTCAGCTACTAGGCTTAACATGCTCCAAGGGTAGTGCAAGGCTGCACTTCATAGACACAAATTTTCCAAACAAACTGAAGACCAGTCAGATACACTGATATTGTAAGTCTCTGCCATGGCCCTATGTCAAACACTGTTGTAAATAATACCAGCAACAACCTGAGCTTCTCTTTTATGCGTGCATCCTTGCATTTATAAAGCAGCTGCCAGATGGCCTGTGGCAAAAACAGTGCCAAAGCCAGCAACCCAGCAGCTTGGCCAAAGGTGGTGTGATAGAGATGGTAATGAAAATGACAAGTATGGATGATGGCAGGCTCTGGTGGTGGCCATGGTCACACACCTCCCATCCAGGACTGGCTCTCTCTTGAGGTGACTGTTTCTTCAAAGTCAACACTTCTATCGAAAGAGTGGCCAGGAAAATCACCTGTGTACAATCCCCATAATGTCTTGGCTCCTAGGATCCCTAGAAGTTAAGACATTTGAAGAAACATCTGGGCAGCTGGTTGCAATAGTGGCTACTTTCAGAGCCTCCTGAGGTGCTGATGGTTGGGAACAGACATTTGCCATCTCTACAGCTTTGCTGTCTGAAGCTACTACTAAGGTCTGCCTTGAACAATACACATGCTCCTTATTATAAACAATTGTATAGTTGTCTTTGCCGGAGGGAAGGTGGAGTACCACAGGACATGAAGGATGCAAACATCGTCACATTGTATAAGAACAAACGAGACAGGGGCGACTGCAATAACTACTGTGGCATCTCTCTTCTCAGCGTTGTAGGGAAGCTGCTTGCCCGTGTTGTGCTGAAGAGACTCCAGGTGCTTGCAGACAGAGTCTATCCAGAATCACAGTGTGGATTTTGAGCTATTAGATCCACCACTGACATGGTATTTTCCCTCAGACAGTTGCAGGAGAAATGTAGGGAACGACAGCCACTCTTTGTGGCCTTCATAGATCTCACAAAGGCCTTTGATTTGGTTAGCAGGGACGGCCTTTTTAAAATACTTCCCAAGATTGGATGTCCATCTCGACTCCTTAACATCATCAAGTCCTTTCATGAGGAAATGAAGGGCACTGTAGTTTTTGATGGCTCAACATCAGATCCCTTTGACATCCGAAGCGGAGTGAAACAGGGCTGTGTCCTCGTGCCGACCCTGTTTGAGATCTTTTTTGCTCTCATGCTGAAGCACACCTTTGGAACTGCAACAGAAGGTGTCTATCTCCAGACTAAATCAGATGGAAAGCTCTTTAATCTCTCTAGATTGAGAGCGAAGACCAAAGTCCAAGTGAAATGCATGCGGGACTTCCTCTTCGCTGATGACGTAGCTGTTGTTGCCCATTCCGCTGAAGACCTCCAACAACTCATGAATCGCTTTAGCAAGGCCTGCCAAGACTTTGGATTAACAATCAGCCTGAAGAAAACACAAGTTATGGGCCAGGGCGTGGACTCACCTCCCTCTATTACCATCTCTACACAAGAATTGGAAGTTGTTCATGACTTTGTGTACCTTGGCTCAACGATCTCGGACACCCTCTCCCTAGATGTCGAGCTGGATAAACGCATTGGCAAAGCAGCTACCATGTTCTCTAGACTCACAAAGAGAGTATGGCTTAATAAGAAGCTGATGGCATATACCAAGATCCAGGTCTATAGAGCCTGTGTCCTGAGCACACTCCTGTACTGCAGTGAGTCCTGGACCCTTTGTGCACGGCAGGAGAGGAAGCTGAACACCTTCCATATGCGTTGTCTCTGGTGCATTTTTGGTATCACCTGGCAGGACAAAATTCCAAATAGAGTAGTCCTAGAACGAGCTGGAATTTTTAGCATGTATACACTACTGAAACAGCGACGTCTACGTTGGCTCGGGCATGTCGTGAGACTGGCTGACGGTCGGATTCCAAAAGATCTCCTGTATGGAGAATTAGTGCAGGGAAAGCGCCCCAGAGGGAAACCACAGCTGCGATACAAGGAGATCTGCAAGCGGGATCTGAAGGCCTTAGGAATGGACCTCAACAGATGGGAAACTTTGACATCTGAGCGTTCAGCCTGGAGGCAGGCGGTGCATCATGGCCTCTCCCATTTTGAAGAGACACTTGTCCAGCAGGCCGAGGCAAAGAGGCAGTCCCGAAACCAGCAAAATCAGGGAGCTGGACAGGGGACAGATTGTATTTGTCTCCGGTGTGGAAGGGATTGTCACTCTCGAATTTGCCTTCTCAGCCACACTAGATGCTGTTCCAAGTCCTCTATTCAGAGCACATTACCATAGTCTCTCGAGACTGAAGGATGCCTAACCTGTATAGTTGTTGAGCTATTTTATTTTATTTTATATTTGAAGAGCCCATGTTCTTTTCCCTTCTTTCCTGGCTGTTCATTTCTAGTAATTTCCATCTCCTGTTCTCTTTCTTCCAGTTACAAAATATCCATGTATCTATTTGTGCAGTACAGGAAAAAAAATGCTTAGAATAAACTCTGGTTGCTGTTAAATAATTACTTGCCCTCAAGTCATTCCCAACTTATGCTCACACCTCCCTGTTTTCAAGGTACAGTATAGAGTACTCTGGTACTCTGAATATGATTGACTATTGCCTTCTTCCAGGGGCACTCTGGGACTTTGTGCCTCATGCTTCACAGGTTGATACAGTGGGGAATCACACTAACAACCGCTGGCTCCATAGTCAGGTAACCAACTCACTGACCTACCCAGTCAACTCGACAACTGTTAGAACAGATATACAGTCAACCCTCGACTTACGAACGGCCCTAGTTACGAACATTTCGACTTACGAACCGCTCTGATAGAAAAATATGGCCTCGACTTGCGAACTTTGCTTCGAGTTACGAACCGAAAAAAAAAACCGCGTGGGAGGCGGGGAAAGCGCGAAATTTGAACTTTCAAGGTGTTCTGTTGAAAAGGTGTCTGTTCCCTCCTTCCCTCCCTCTTTTCTTTCCTTTTTTTTTAACCTAAGTCATCTTAGGTTAAAAGGGGAAAAAAGGAACAAATTCTGCCCCTAGTGGTAGGAACGGATTAACCGGCTTTGCATTAGTTCCTATGGGAACTAATGCTTCGACTTACAAACCGCCCCTCGACCGAAGAACCAAAAAACAGCTGGAACGGATTAATTGGTTTTCAATGCATTCCTATGGGAAATGCTGATTTGACTTACGAACTTTTCGACTTAAGAACGTCCTTCCGGAACGGATTAAGTTCGTAAATCGAGGGTTGACTGTATTCTCATTTAGTATTGGCCAGGAAGAAGAAGCAACTTTGGACCCTGAATGTGGTTGGAGTGTACATACCATAGCTTTGAGAGACACATTTAAACACTGTTCCCATCTTTGCCTGCATACTCATCTCCAAACCTCAGTGCCACCATCAAGAGACTCATAAATGGAACCGCTGCACCAAAAGTGAAAGCAGGACCTGATCATCTATGGAAACAAAACTTTTATCTGTACATCCATTATCATATGTCATCAGTGGCCCACTGGAACTTCAGACCCAGCTGTTCTGCATGGGTTGCAAAAGATGGAACGTATGATGTGAGATCCTTCCAATACACAAGAACTACAGTTGTTTTAGAGCATTTACAAGGATGCAACTAAGCATTACTTAACTGAAGGTGAAGAACCTGGGGTTTTGGCCAGATATAAGATGGTTGGAGAATTTGCCCTTATATATTTTTTATTACACACCATCCTGACTATTGCTGGACATTTAACTTCCTAATAAACACATTCAGATAATGTGTGTCTTGATTCCACCTCTTTCTTTTTTATCCCCTAATTACACACCTATCAGTTTCCAACTGCACAATTTTTCCCAACTGGACATTTTGGCCAAAATCCTCTTGCATGCCTCAAAATCTTGAACTGCACGTATCTGCAGTTCTAGCTACCCAAATGGCATAACTTTTAGAATCCAATTTCCTCAAGTGATCATTGTAGACATTATCAGTTGCAAATCAAGTCACACAACCCAATATGCAACAGATAATGTCTATGGTGACTCTTTAACTTTAAGCGATTTGCCTCCAAAAGTTACATCACATTACACTGGCATAACTAGGCAGCAGGAGGAAGGATGGCTGTTGTGTCCAACAGCACACTTAAAAATGCAAGGAAACTGGCTTACCACTTCTGGATTTCTTAACTTGCATGTTGTACCTTATGATGATCTTGATGGTGTGTTAGCAATCCTAATCCAAGCTCTGTTTACCAGAAAGACTTATCCAGGGATTGTGTAAACAGTAGGATGTGATGGGTGGTGTCTCTACCAGTCTGCATTCTTTCTGGAGGGCCTTATTTAGGCTCCATGTAGCAACAAATTTCTAAAAACCATATAGCCAGATAGAAAATGAGCTGCAATACCAGAAGAACATATGCCAGTTCAAGATTTGAGGTGTGCAAAACAACTGCAGTAAACATGACAGGTAACAATATGAAAAGTAATTAGAGTAATCCAAGCTCTGCTAGAGCCTCGTCAAGTGTTCCAATTTTTTCACCCACTGCCAAATTACAAACTCTGCTGTTTCCTTTTGGCAGAGTGTTCACAACGTGTTTCCACAACGATGGCTATCTAGAACAAAGGGGGCCTTTTCTGACAGGTTATACACCAACTGCATATGCGATAGCAGATACTGAGTTAATATCTTGCATGCCATTCTTAGCAGAGACAGCCAGGCTCTGCTTGTGCATCTCCGTGCTTTTTCTCTCACTACAAATACAAGCTCTGTTGTATGAGTAAAGTACAATCATCTACCACCACACATTTCAACATTTTCCTTTTAAAAAGCAAGGTGGGATGCTCTACATTAACTTTTGAAGTCAGATCTCTGAGACGCCAAAAGCTCAACTTTGTAAGGTGTTTAAACATATGTATGCATTTGTGCGAGGGACGTGGTGGCGCTGTGGGTTAAACCGCAGAAGCCTCTGTGCTGCAGGATCAGAAGACCAGCAGTCGTAAGATCGAATCCACGCGACAGAGTGAGCTCCCATCGATTGTCCCAGCTCCTGCCAGCCTAGCAGTTCGAAAGCATGCAAATGCAAGTACAGTGGTGCCTCGCTAGACGATTGCCTCGCAGGGCGAGGAAATCGCTAGACGATGCCTTTTTGCAAGCGCTACTGCGCTTCGCAAAACGATGTCTCTCTATGGCGATTTTCGCTAGACGATGAGGTTTCCCCATAGGAGTGCGCCGACTAGTGGTCAAAAGCTGTCAGTGCAGCTGTCAGTGCATTCCTATGGGGACCCTCACTCGCTAGACGAGGTTTCCCTATGGGAAATTTCGCAAGACGAGTGCCTTTTCCCTTGGAACGCATTGAAGCGATTTCAATGCATTCCAATGGGAAAACGTGCTTCGCTAGACGATGTTTTCGCTAGACAGCGATCCTCGTGGAACGGATTAACATCGTCTAGCGAGGCACCACTGTAGATAAATAGGTACCACCTCGGTGGGAAGGTAACGGCGTTCTGTGTCTAGTCGCGCTGGCCACGTGACCACGGAAACTGTCTTCAGACAAAACGCTGGCTCTATGGCTTGGAAACGGGCAATGAGCACCGTGCCCTAGAGTCAGACACGACTGGACTAAATGTCAAGGCGAACCTTTACCTCTTTACCTTATGCATTTGTGCACATTGTTCCAGTCAGCCCAAGCGAAAATATATTCCCCCCCCCCAAGATACACACATTTTCTGCATATACGCCATGCGCTACAACTCTGTATGATCTGTATAACAAAGTTGCTTATATAAACAGCTTCTTGAATTAATTCATTTTAACATTGCAGTTCTTGTGGTACAGACTTGCTCTAGAGATAATACAGAAAGGAGAAGAAATTCAGTATACTAAAAAAAATTTAAGGGTTAAAATTAAGGGTGTTATCTTTCACCCTTAATTGAAAAGGAAAAATGAATAGGGCTGCAGAGGATCTTTGAAAAACAGGTAGAAATGCAGATAAAGAGAAGGTAGAATCACAGACTTGTAGAACAGCTGCAGAACTGTAGTTTTGGAAGGGACTCCCAAAAGTCATCAAGATTCACCCCTGCCAAAAGAGAAAATCCACAGCTAAACCAGCCCTGCCAGGTGGCCATCTAACCTGTTTCAAAACTTCAACAAAGTAAGTAGTCCGTCCGTCCGTCCATCTATCCACAAATCTCAGTGTGGAGTACAGTAGATAACTTAAAAGCATCAAACACAAACCAAATACTTTAAAAAAAAAATTAAAAACAATTTAGAACTAGTTAGCAACAGGAAAAAAAAAACCGAAACCAGCAAACAGACAAATTTGAGACCATACTATGATTGCACCAAGTGCCCAATGCTTCAGTGAATGGTCAAGTTTTAACAGGAACAGAAATAAAGACAATGTCAACATCAGTCAGCCCTCCAAGGGGAAAGCATTCTAGAAGTGCAGCCAGAAAACCCTCTCCAGTGTCTCAGCATAACAAGGGAACAAGCAGAAGCTTCCCACAACAGATCTGAATGACTGGGCAGTTATATAAAAGGAGAACCACTCCTTCAAACAAGGAATGACTACATTAAAATGGAAATGTGTTGTTTGCAGATGTAAATGAAATACTGGGAGCAATGTGGGAAGAACCTTATATCTCTTAAAAGGTAACCCACCAGCTTGTTTACATGTGTATATTGATCACATGCCTGTGATATGAGCTGATGATTTGCATGTAGGAAGGTCTGTTACACATAAACACTACACAATGAATACTGATTATAATCACCATAGATCATTTGAAACCGAATGCTTTTCACAATCACATATTCATCTGCAAATCTTCAGGAGGTGAAATACTACCCATGTACGTTTCCAGCTACTAATTCAGCATGCTGCTGCAAAAGCTTTAGTACATCATTTTACAGTGGTACAAGTTTCATTCTGATATACCACTTCGCTTTCCACAAAGTACGCTATCATTGCAATGTGTCCTATTAATCAACTTCCGCTTGCCATTTCAAGCATGGCATTGCCTTTTGTTGAATGGAAACACAAGAATAAATAGACCATACTATTGGGGTCAGCATGGTAACACATCAGCAGCCCACATTTGTGAATCAAACTTTAATAAATAAATATTTAAAACTCACATGTTAGCAAACAGGGGGGATGGCATCATGTGCTGTGTCTGTATTTTCTTTTCCCGCATTTCATACTGATTAATATGGAGCATTTACCTATAAGCACATATAGCATTTTCCGGACACAGCTATCTCCTAAAAAATCAGGATAAGGCTGCATGGTCATGGAAACAATACAAATGCAGGAGTAGGTGATACATTTAATCAACCATTAAGAATATAAAATAATAATAAGAAAAAACCAAAAAAAAACCCCAATAGCAAGCTTTCGATGATAAATCATCATCTTCAAGGCTGTGCATCAAGTTCTTGCTATCTCCTAGTGTCACTGGGCTTAGGGCAAGTGTCTGCACCAGCACTCCTTACTTTCCACATCTGAAATCATACAACTGTTTGGACACTTATGATTTCCAAATGGTCACTTCATTGAGTCGAAATGATGAACTGGAGCTTTAAAAACCTCTGTCCATTCTCGGCATAATGATCACACCTTCTCCTTGGCTTTCTGCCACACAATGCTCATTTCCTTCCAAACATTTGGACAGCACATGGCCCAAGGTCCAGTTCTGTGGCTGCATTCTTAAGCAGCAACACAACATCTCTTGTGTTTAATTATTAACACAGCATCCATGTGGAAACACTGTAGATTATTTGGTTCCATTTCAGAAACTACCACTGTGTGATGGTCCCCTGCAATGACTGTACAACAAGAATATTTATCTAGACAGCTTTGCAAATATTAAACTCTGCTCTCACTTGGTGAACTTCAGCCATTTTCACCTTTGTCCTAGTTGAAGCATCCTTCCATGCTTTGCATTCTTTCCACTGCTTTAAATGACATTATAGAGTGCATTAAGGCTTTGTTTTTGTGGCTAGGAAGCACAGCTGCCAAAGACTTTTGGCTAATCAGATAACTGAACGTATAGTATCATTTACATGGGATTGTATTTAGACATTGCATTTTATGGAAAAGGCATACCCCAGGCTGGCATTGGCTGGGTGCAGGCTACACAAGTAAGAAATTCACTATTTTAAACCTTATGCTTTTTCAGTTAATTGTTTAAAACACAAGCAGTACAGATTGTGAGCTGAACAAAATGTGAACTTCCACATGGGATTGGACTGCAGCTCCCAGCAGACCCAGGCAGCAAAGTCAACAGTGAGGATCACCGGGAGCTACTGTCCAACAACAGCAGAGGAGCCACAATTTGCCCATCCCTATTTGGGGAAAAATCTAGATCCGGCTCTTAACTTGGACATATCTCCAATAACATGGATGCTACTTAGAATCACAGAACTACTGGAGGGAGTCTGTGGCCCGAAGGCAGAGGAGGATATGGGGGGAAATGGAGGGAGGCACTCTCTCTCCACTCACATATGATTCCCAGTTTGGTTTTCTTCCATTGCCTTCTTCCCTCTCAGCCCTCATGCCATATTCAATCTCTATTAACAGAGTCCCCTGATCCCCAAGGAAACACCAGAGAGGAGTGGGGAAGACCCCTTCTGATCAAACCCTTGTGTGGACAGATCTCTGTATCCCAAACCAGTGGTTCTTGTATCCTGACCCTGTGCAACAAAATCTCATTTTTAAGTTTTACAGTACCTTCAAATCACCAGATACTTACTTTTGACTGTCTAGTAAATACAGACAAATATTTCTAGTTTGAAGTGGCTCATAATTAGATCCATCACAATCTCCTAGAAATAATGGAGATTGAGATTTTGAGGTTGTGGGAGATTAAAATCATTTTACATGTCAACATTTAAATTTCATTAACTGTAATCAAGACTGTTATGGTCCTGTTGAAATATGATCATTTCACGGTGCAATCAAAGAGCACTTTATCTCATATTTTGGATCCCTTTGGGAACAGACTCTATTTTCTGGCACATTACGTACAAACAATTGTGAACCAGCCCGACCCTTATCCATGCCTAGCTGCACATTTCTGGTCCCTGGCAAGGGGCTATTGGTTTTTTAGCGCAGTCTGATCACTCAATTTTAATTCAATTTCTGGCATGTGTGATTGCCTCTAATAAATTAAAGTGGCACTGGTAGTTGTTTCCCTCAGCAATTCAGTGCTATGTCACTTGGATGGCAAGTCAATGCAGTGATACATCACTTACCACTAAATGAAACAAAAAAAGGCCAGCTTTCCCCTGCTTCCCAGAGGGAGTGGCAGGATATGGAGGGCAATCTCCTCCCACCCTTTTTCTTTACAATCCAGCACTGTTTCACTTTGGTAGCAAACCAATAAAGTAACACGTCACTTACCAATAAATTTAAAAAATGATAAAACCCAGCTTTCCTCCACTCCCCACAAAGGGAGAGACAGAAAAGGAAACAGAGGGAGAGCTCTCTCTCTCTCTTTTTACAATCCAGTGCTGTTCCACTTCTGTGGCAAGCCAATGCAGTCATGTCACTTACTGATAAATGAGAAATATAAATAAAAGTCTAGTTCCCCCCCCCCCGGTCCCCACAAAGGGGGGGGGCAGAAGAGGAGGTGGGGACCTGAAGGCTAAGAGGAAGGAACAGGCTCAATAGGGGCGCTTTGAGGTGCAGTGTAGCTACCTGTCCCAAAATCACCCAATCATTCTAAATCTCAGACCACACTTTCAAGGGACCTTTGTTTAGTCTGATCTAGCCCACAATAACATCATTGCCTAGCTACACTTGTAACACTTTTAAATTCTATGGGGCCGTTTGCTTATTTAAATGTCTATTGATGAACCTTGCAAACATTTCACAAAATGAGTCTCGTCTTCTTCACAATTATATAACAGACATGAGCAATTATAACAACAACAAAATGCTACAACTTATGCACACAAGCCCAAGGCAACAGCAACAATACAGAAGTTACTTGCAGAATTGCAAAGTTCAAGTGTCCTTTTGAATTCAAATTCAGAACAAAGCAAAATCCAAGGTATGTCCAACTAGGTTGGATATCCATAACATAGATGACTCAACTCCACATGCTGAGTCTTCAAAGACCAAGTTGGCAAAGGCCTTGGAAGTCACAGTGGCAACAGCAGCTCCAGCCTCTTCAGTTCTCAAATCTCTTAACTCACAGCCCCACTCTTTCTTAGTCGCACCCCTTTGGGTTGAACCAATATTTCGTAAGGTTACACACTCTCAGTCTAATAAACTGTGGTTTGATCCTTATTTGTAATCTAAGATTACACCACTGTTTCCAGGTGAAACACAAAAGGCAACAGTGTTTTAACAAGTCCTGGTAATTTTCAACCGGAGTGCATAAAAAAGACAGGAAGAGGAAAGTTACATGCCTTATTCTATTAATATTGTTACACCTGAACCAGGCTTACGGAAATTTGTGCCCCAGTTCTGAAAGTCAGCCCCGAAACCCCCAATTCTGTCAAAGATCATCACTGGCATCATTCTGTTAGGAGATGTTTATTCAGAAACTGGCCCTGGCAACTGAATACATGAGGTTGGGGGCAGCAAGCAACAAGCTAGAGCTTGGTCAAATTTGCTAAATTAATGGAGGATAAACTACAACTGTCTCTTTGCCAAGTCGAGCTGTCATTCAAATCTATAGCATACATCTAAAGAAGACTGAAACACATTTTTCTAGTAATGTGTAACATGCTAAATTTTGATAAATCTGGATTTACAGAATCATTTTTTTATCACTACAGTTTTTTCATTGCATAACTAGGACTACTTTCCAATTTCATGTATCTTTTTCCACAAGATTTGTTTTTTCTTCCAATATTTTAGTGCAGAACATAGCTCCACCTTTATTAGACAAACACCAGCTGTACAGAACTACGGCGTGCTTTTGACTTGCATTAAACAATTCTGAAACAGCCATATTTGGAGTTTTACCACCAAAAGTCCCTGCAATGAACCTCTAATAATCCAGGAAGATAAACAGAAGGATCAAATTCTTAAATGAGGTTAAGTAATAGTGCTCTGGCATCGGGTCATCTTTGCAGTTCTTGACACGAAAAACGCTGTGTTCATACGGCTTATCGTTCAGTCATTCATTTTATGAGATCTGCATGCTAACAATAACGCATGCAAATAATAAAGTTATCTGGGCAGCTTAGAATAACTAAAGACAAAAACAATTCAAATATAAAGTACAACAATAAAAAGCAACTTAAAATATAAGAACAGCAACAAATTCTCAGCCCTCATCTAAACACACTTGTCTAAATCAAGAGGCCAAGACTGCATGAGGTAATTAAAAGGTCTGTCTGGACAGGTCTTCCACCTCATGCTGAGAAGCCTACAGAGATGCTGCAAATCTGAGGATACGGTATCTCATTACCAAAAAGATATTCTCCCATCATATGACCAGCATAGACTATCGCTTCCATGAAATTGTCTTAGAGATCACTTTTACCATTAGCGAGATAAGGGGCAAGGAGGCCATCCTAACCCTAGCATTCCTTTGACTGCAACAGCCTAAGAAGATAATCTACAAGGGGAAAGAGTCCTGCGGCAGTGTCTGAAGCGGCAACACTTAAGACAGTGAAGTCTATGGGGTCATTATTAATGTCAAGAATACCAATTCTTAATATTCTGATGAAGCATGCTACAATCCACGAAAGCTTATGCCAAATAAAACTTGTTATATCTTTAACATGCAACAAGACTCCTTCTATTAGTATCAAAGTGTCTTTGCTGGTAAATGCCAGGTGGATAAATCAAGACAAGAGGCAACACACTTCTTGGTCCTGTAGGATCTTGTTGAAACGACTGCATGTGTTTTGTGGCAAACGTCTTAGGAAGGGTCTTGCCTGTGCTGTAACTGGAAGATCTTGGTCCCCGGATGCTTTTTTATTCAGCAGGAACAGATTTCTGGCAAAATCCAATCCAATCCTTTCCTTTTCTTTCCTACTCTAGAAATTTTCCTGATAAATCTTCCAGCTATTGCACAGATATATTCTGGGCAAAAGGCATACATCTTCTCCCATTTTTCTGGTCAAGAATTGGTCCTGGAGTAAACCTTGTGTGCTTCACCCTCTTTCTTGTGTTTAAGTGATGGTGAATGACCTTCCTGGCTTAACCCCAACATGCAAGTTGTACAATACCAGCTATATGATTCACCAACCTTGCTCAAAGGTTCAAGCTCAAATTCAGTTCAAACGTTGCTCATACTGTGCTGGATTCAACCACAAGCAACACCCAATACAGCATATGTACAGAGGTTATACTTGTGATGAGCCTATATAAAAAAAGATTTCTTCCACTAATTCTAGTTTGACCGGCAAACATTCAAGGGGGCACACAGCACAGCACTGTACCAATTTCATATACATGTACATATGTGGAACAGTTGTTTCTAAGTGCCTCTCATGTCAGAATCACCTGGGATATGGTGAATTTTACTCTCGCTGAAAAGGCTTCTAGCCTCCCTTTCTTCTGCCATATTAAGCTTTCAAAATATGTGGCTCATCTATGATCCCAATCAGAGCCAATACAGTCCTATGAACACCTGATCATTTTAGTGGGTTTCTGTGTATTCCTGAGACAATGGCAGATAAGAATTCCGCAAACTTTTCATATATCCATAATGAATTATGGAGCTGTAGGTCCTGGAAAGATAGACATGGAATCAAAAGCAACCAAGAGAGTAGGGGGCAGTCAACCCCTGCAACATTCTTGTACCCAAATCATCTGGCAACACTAGTTTGCTGTGCTCAGCCTCTTGTTATGGTTGAGTGTTCACTCATTTGACAGGAATTTTCACTGTTCAGTTATTGCAAGGACCAAGCTATGAGTAATGAGTGAAGAAGCCACTGAGGATCAAATGACAAAAGACTGAGCTCTACTGCAACCTGCTGTCTCTTCAAATGCTTTGTGGTTCACAGGAGCAGCTAAGAACTACTCCCCTCACTTATGCTCATGTATATCATAGAAAGTGATATAAAGCAGGGTTGGTACCACTATTTGTATACACCTGTGCATTGTTACACCTATTTGATTTATCAGTGTTAAAGGCTACTCCTACGTCAGTTAAAGGCTACTCCTACGTCTCCTACGTCAGTTGCAAAACTGTATTTTCAGTGAGGGGAACTGGAGGGGCATTTCATTCTGAACAATATCAAAAGCAGAGTGCTTGTCAACCTGCCAGACACCCTTCATTCTGTTTTACTCAAGCAATGCTCCACTATTAAGTAGTTCTCGCTAAGATGTGAGAACTTCAGTTATGCAGTGGCCTTTGCCACTTTGCTGGTTCATGGAAAACAAAAAGCATTTCAGCCTTTTTCTTTCCTTTTCCTTTTTTTTTTCTTTTAATTTTTCTTCCTTCCCTTACTTCTTTTTTGGGGGGAGCAGTAGAAAACACATCAAGAATGGCAGTTGCTCAAGTTCTCCAAACATGCATGACAGAATAGCCTGCTGCCTCCAAAATCCATCACCTATCTTTCTGTTTCTAGCCAGAAATAAGATGGGAAGCAAATGGCCTGGCCATGGGCGTTGGAAGCGGCGGGATAATATCCAATGTTTTCTGGCTCGCTATTCTATTGGCAAATGCTAGAATGTGGGAAACCTTGTAAAGTAAGGGATTTGTCTTTTTCCTTCTGCACTTGTAACCCATTTCCCAAACTAAATAGCTCCCCTGGTATGTGTATGTGTGCAAACACGCTCACACAAAAACACATGCCCACAGAGAATGCCTTCATGTTCTATTCTGATACTTCACAGCCTGAGATACTATTACTGTATATGAAGAATACAATATTGGTTTGTTTCTCTTAAATACTTTCAAAACACTGCAAGCAAATCAATTATGTTCTTAGCTAATTCCAGACCTGCATGCCCATGTCCAGTGGCAGGACTGCACATATGAGCCGACAGGGATCTCTCTTACAAATGGTTGCTTGTCTTCCATTTCTCTTTGGGAAAAGCTGATCTCTTTCAACATTTGAAGTTGAACATTGTCCCAATTAATTTCACTCTAATCTACTTCAAGCTTGTGACACACTGAGTGTGAAGTACTAGATTTCATTCCTTTTGTGGTAGGGATATGTAATAGAGCTTGAAAATTTGCCATTGAAGAAAGACGAACTGTTGCCAGGAACAAAGTGAAGTTCATTCTGAAATTACAGTCTGTAAAAGGCATGGCCTTGACCACTGCATGTGGCATATTAACTATGTCAACATGGCCCCAAGGTCAGGCTTCACTCCGCAAATGCAATGTGAAGTTGCTACAACAGCTGCCTCCTACTTAAACATTTGGGTTAACCCTCAGATGGACTACTTTGCCATTTCAGGATACTGTTTTGCAGGCTGTGTTCATGAACCTGAGGTAATTGAGCCATTCTGGAGACTACAGAGAAACACTCACATGAAGTAATCCTCCAGGATTTAACTGCTGTTCAGATAAGGATGCACCAGCATCTGGATCAAGTTTATTTTTCTGCCTAATTAATTAGTATCCCATCCTTTTTTGCAAAAATATTTCCACAGTAATTTACGTAGATTGCATAGAAAATAAGAATAGTAAAACAGACTTAAAACATGAACAGAAGAACAAAAAGATCTGTGAAGAGCATGGGTATGCATAAGAGGGTTTTTCTTGGAGGAGAGGGAGAAATAGTTATAGGTTTATGAAGTTTATCAAGATTGTGGAGAAGTAATTGTTACACAGAACAAATTACCATACTTCTGTACTTGATGATGGACGTTTCTTTTTTAATACTCACTTGCAAGTTTGGCCTTACCATAATTAAGGGAAGGAAATATCTGAAATTCTGATCTTGGTATAAGGTTGCTACTGGTGTAGATCTTTTCAGAGACTACTAAATACAAAGGCCATACAGAGAAATGGCAACATCTACCCTAGTTATGGTGAGAAGTGAATCTTCAGGCATTCATTTCTAGACACAGTTTCATACTATAACATTACCCTCAATACTCAGTACAGCCTCTTACTTGCTGGGATAAAAGTTTGGTCTAAATCGAATTATTAGTCCTGAATAAACTAGACCCATTAAATCAATGGGAACTTGATAGCTCAACACCATGTGATTCTACTGAATAGGATGTTGACCAATATCTCCTAGGAATTTACCCATGCCAAAACAGGATGATACAATAGCCAGAATCCTATTGGTTACTAATGCTGGCGTAAGTACAATGGTGTAAATTGCAATGGCAGATTAGATTGAGAAACATCCAATGTACAGATACAGCTATCAATACATAGATACAGATATATTTTATTTATTTATTTATTAGATTTATATACCGCCCATCTAGAACGTGTCTACTCTGGGCGGTTTACATATAATATAAAAATAAACTAAGATATACATACACAGTAAGCTTTTCTTGACTTACAGTGTGCCTGAATAACTCCCATGTAGCAGCATATCTCAAAAACAAAAATATACTGGAGGTAAATATCTGCAATGTAGAACTCAAGGGACATAACCACACTTTCTTCCCTCCCGATGTTCACCTCAGATAGACCACAAGGCAGAGAAGGCAGGTATTTCCCCCCATTTCCTCTTCCTGGAGGTAACGTAGTCTTGCTGCACTTCTGTCCAAGTTCCATGCATACCATAGACAAGAAAAGAACCCTTAAAGCCCCTGCAGCTGTTGTTTACCATTTGGTTGAACATTCAGGGCTTCCATGGGTGTCTCTGTGGACACAAAGTTCTTCACAACAAGCCGAGAACAGGGTTATATAACTGGTGAGAGGCGGTAGCAGAGAGTGAGAAGGACGTACAACTAAACAATCTACTTAATAAAATTCCTGCATGACAATAGCGCTTCTCTTCTCTCTCCCACCCCACACTCCCCAAAGGTTTTAAAATATGACAGGCACACTAGACTTTTACAGGAAGACTGGAACTGCGCATAAGCCTACACAGAAGCACTTGCCAAAGGAGACAAAATAATCACAACAAGAAGTCATTCTGCATAGAACAAAGGGGCAGATGTTAAGACACACAGAAGGAAGTTTGGAAGTAAGGTACATTAGAAGCCTGGCCCAAGGATGTCTAATATGAATGCTTCCTTGCTAGAGACAGACAGATACTTTAATCTTGGCTAGAGTGGCTTTGATGAACATTCTATATCCCGAAAAGAAATGTCTCAGAATGCAGTGTATTCAAACCAATTTCTTCATACTTACAACAACTGGCTCTCTTAATTTCATATAAGATACCCCCCCCCCCCCAAAAAAAGCTACTCATAAGGATATTACCTGTAGAATACTAAAGGATGAAATCAAAAACCAAAATGTTTTCCTCACGGCTGCATTCCGTATATAACTCAAGGGCTCAAATCCTGTTAAGAAAAATAATGCATGCAATAACATCAGTTTTTCCCTTCTGTCTTGCCATTGATAACACCAGCAAGGGAATGACCAGCTACATGAGATAAGGAAGTGGAGGAGCACAACAGCTGGCTGGCAGTAAGGATAAGCAACCTTCCACAATTGTCTGCTTATATTACGCTAATCCAACAGCATTCTGGTCAAGGCTTTTTTTTTTACACACACACACAAACACACACACTTATACCTCCTGTCATTTTTTTTAAATGGTCTAATACATTGTAAAAAGTATTACAAACTTTACTGCATCTTGTTAATTGCCAACTATTTCATTTCAAAGTGAAAGCAATTAATTGCTAATCTTGCTATTGGAATGCTACCTGAAGAAGTGAGTATTTTCTCCTCTACTGTTCTGTGTGTTGTTGTTGTTGTTTAGTTGTTAAGTCATGTCCGACTCTTCGTGACCCCATGGACCAGAGCACGCCAGGCCCTCCTGTCTTCCACTGCCTCCCGGAGTTTGGTCAAATTCATGTTGGTAGCTTCGATGACACTGTCCAACCATCTCGTCCTCTGTCGTCCCCTTCTCCTCTTGCCTTCACACTTTCCCAACATCACATCAGGGTCTTTTCCAGGGAGTCTTGTCTTCTCATGAGAAGGCCAACGTATTGGAGCCTCAGCTTCAAGATCTGTCCTTCCAGTGAGCACTCAGGGTTGATTTCCTTCAAAATGGATAGGTTTGTTCTCCTTGCAGTCCAGGGGACTCTCAAGAGTCTCCTCCAGCACCACAGTTCAAAAGCATCAATTCTTCAGCGGTCAGCCTTCTTTATGGTCCAGCTCTCACTTCCATACCTGAATCAGCTGGGAGGGCCCTTCCTGGGAACATAAGCTAATAATGCTATTCAGAGGGTAAGATAAATCACAAAAGCTTTTCCCTGCTGCAGCAGACCCCTATGGCACAACCAGCTGTGGAATTGATCTCAACAAGTATGAGATACGTTGCTGTTCTTTAAACTTATACACCACCCCATAGCGCCAGAGCACTCTCTGGGTGGTTTACAACATAATTATGGAAATAACACTTTGCCACCCCCTCCCAGTGAGCTGGGTACTCATTTTATCAACTTTGGAAGGATGGAAGGCTCAGTCTATCTTAAACCAGCTATTTAAAGCCTTCGTGGTTGAACTCAGGTCATGAGCAGAGGCCTAACTGAAGTAGTGCAGTTTAACCACTGCACCGTGGAACAGACTAACTATCCAATTTCAAAATGGCATGCAAAGTGGAAGCTCCAAGCACATGAAGAACATTTACATGATCACCCTTCCACAATCACATAATGCAACAGGACACTGGAGAGCTCTATTGGCTGGCAGCTAGTAGACTCTGGGATCAGAGAATCAAGTAGCTGAACACTGGCTGAACCAATGTAAGTGAATCTTGTTCAGTAAACAGAGATACTAAATGTAACAGAATTGCATCACGACACTGTCAGAGGGGAGAAGGAAAAGAACAAACCAGAATGATTTAATCCGAGTTACGGTTAATTTTCTGTTCCCTTCCACTGTCTTTCCTGCTCAACCAGTCCCAACAGGGTCCATCTGCCGCAGGTGATACACATAATCAGTTTTCAAGGATTTTCCTCTCCTATGGATGAGTTATTGACACTGCGTTTTTCTGCCCTTAAAGGAACTGTTTATGAATTGGATAAACTTTGGGGGAGGGTAAAATCATGAAGTTACAGGCAATCAAAGCACCTTGCATGGAGGGGAAAGCAAGAATGAAGAGTTAACAGCAGCTGTCACTGTCACCTCTACTGTATAATCACACTACTGTATGATTTAAAAAATGTACGGAGATGCAATTTTCCATTCTTACCGAAATAACTAGAATCCACCTTTTCATGTAATGAAAGTAGTTTTGTCAAATGACTGAAGTGATATCACAAAAATATTTCAATTACCACAAAGCTATTTTATTAACGGATTGGTCGAAAAATAAATTAACAAGTTATTGAGCATGTCAAATTACAATGAAGGGTAACCATGTCTACTGTTTCTCTTCTCTGTAAATCATAACCTGATGCGCATGTGGCATTACTCTTGTTACTGTTATAGATGGGATTCTTGGAACATGGGCTTGTATTCTACTACTTAAATATGGAGTGGAAGGGCAATCATATAAGCATCGCCCCTGCCCTCCCCCCGGCTTTGTCAGGCTTCATGTTGTGCAACCAGTGGCATGATTACGTAATCTTGTGATACTGGCCTCTCTCTCTCTTTCACGCTCTTTCTCTCTCTCTCTATCCCTACCACCAAGTTTGAGCAGCTCTTCTCTCCACATCCTTTATTTTACCTGGGTGAAGTGTTACAGTACCAACACCTCATCCAGAACTTCTCTAGTGAGAACCGGACTCAATACTGCCACCCTCTGCCACTCTGCCCCAGAATTTGTTAAGATGTCAGGGAGTGGTGATAACACCCAACCTGACTTTGTACCTTCATCAGAAAAGTGCCAAGTGAAACAGCTGTGGACACTACCGCCATCTTATTACCTCAGAACGCCATGTACACTGGGGCCCAGAGGAACTGTGTAATGATAACGGTTGTGGTCCCTGCAGGCATTTCACTTTCTACTCCTCTTGCCTCCTCATCTGAGTGGACAACTGCACAGAGAAGGCAGAGGCTGGATACACGCTGCAGCTGGTGAGTGGGCGAGTGCACAGAGTCAGGGGAGGGAAGTGCACAGCGTCCACTCACCTATGCCAGCACCACACCAAACCAGGCCAAACTACGGTTCATGCCCATCTCTAGTGCTAATACTGTGCCTCTTGTTGGCAGGGGAAATCAAACATTCTAATAATTAGCATGTCCAAAAATTTGATACTTCCTTTTAATCCCTGGTGGTTATTGGTCCACTGTTACACTCTCATTACAGACCCATTCTCTTTTTAATGAAATCCTTTTTAAATCTCTGGAACTAACTAACTAACTAACTAACTAACTTATTTACTTACTTACTTACTTACTTACTTACTTACTTAAAATATTTTTACCCCACCTTTCTCCTTGGAAGGGCCCAAGGTGGCTCACATCATTAAAAGGACAATATACAAGAGCTAAAAACAGCAAGTGTACAGATATTTTAAAAGAATTAAACAAGTATCATATTAAAAACAGTAAATAAAATCAATACGAAAAATAGATTTAAAAGATACATTTACATAACTAATTATCAGGATGTACTGTTGCCAAAGCTGAAATCACTTCCATTGGAACAAATAATATGAGCAGTGTATAAGAGGTAACAGGAACAAATTACAGAAAGGATCTTTGGCAGTCAGAAACACCCAAGACAGGTAGTAGTGTGTGATAATATAGTTATTACTACCACTATTGCTAATATTTATTACATTTATACTGCACCTTTCCATTAGAAAATAGGACTCAAGGCAGCTTACAGTCTTTATAAAAATATAAAATCAAATAAAACCAATCCCGCTGTAAGAACCATTAAAATCAACTAAATGTATTCAAAACCATTAAAACCAATGAAGTGTACAGTTAAAAAAATACAGCAAGGCAAGTTAGTTTACAGGTCTTCGATATGCAACGTTTGATGGGTACAATCAAGAAATATATCAAGGCAGATCTATGTATACAGTGAGATTTGTTCATCTTCCATGTCTTTTGAACTATGTGATAACTTTCAATGTAACCTATAATGGGATGTGAGGAACCGTGTGGGAAGGAAGACACAGCCATCCTCACATATTCGTAAAGGACACTTTGGATCATGGATGGGATCAACAATTTTTACTTTACTTATTCACCTAATTAATCCTTTTTCAGAAGGTGCAGAAAGCTACAGTTCTGACCTTGCAAAAGGCTTTCTTTCAGAAGCCCCCTCTAACATTATTTGCATGCCACAAATAAAGTAAGAGAGAGAGGGAGGGAGAGAAGGAGGGAGCAGGATGTAGTAAGATACGGGAAGTGTGGAAGTGCCTGGGGGCAATTTCACACTTTTGCAGTAAAAAAAACTAATTAGGAAGAGAAAAGAGAGAAAGAAACAACACAAGGGATTTATAGCTGAACAAGTAGAGGAACAAGCAAAGATGAAAAGGGCAACAAGTGCTTGTCTAGACACATTTTTAAAGTCAGGCTGTCGACATACTGCATTGTCTGCTTTTAAGATGAGATTAGTGTGTATGGTATAGAAATATGGCAAAAGATTATATTTCCCAAAACGTATTTGCCAAGTTATCTAACTTTCTGCTGTCTTTTCAGGTTCATTCTGGTTCATCTGTGCTGTCTTCCTGTAATAGTTTATTGATCATGTTGTTCCTTCTGTTTACACTGGTCAGTCTGAGGCTGTCATTAAAACCAGTAAGTCTGCCCTCATAGCCACCATGGCAACATCCAGGCATGGATTTGGGACACCACAAAAATGTTCTTCTCCCTTTTGCTTCAGCAGATTGCTGCTGCCAGGAGGGGGAGGAGTTCCCCTCAGAGCCCCTGTACATTTATGTATTGGAGGCAACTTTTTCTGGGAGCGGTGGTAAGATTCCATCCTCTTTATTAGAGGAGATTTTATACTATTGAAAAATGGTTCCCTGGGGATCTGAAATGTTGCATGAGTGAAATAATTCAGCATGTACGGCCTCTTAACTACATAAAGTTTAATATTCTCTTTTACAATAGACATAAAGCTGTAAATTATTAGCTGAGAAAGTTGGAGCCAAAGCATATTTGAAAGATAAAATATATATGTCTTTAAACTTTTACACTCAGGCTGAAATCCTGTTATGCAACTCTGCTGGGTGTAAATGGTTATGATGTCATCACCCAACAATGTTAATCTTTATTTTTATTTAATTTAAAACTTCCTATTTCCCCCAGCTTCAGGTTCTGGGGAACCCTTCTGCCCTAGGGAAGTGTATGGGAGCCTCAGGATTCGGGGGGGGGGGGAGCCTTTAATATCCCCCATTACTTAAAAAAAATACTGTTACCCATTGGTTAGAAACTCCAGATTTATTTGAGAACTATTACTGCATGCAATCCTCTCTGTGCCTACTCAAAGTAATTTACAAGGGGTTCAGCAAGATCGCCTCCCAGGTAAACATAGACAGGACTGCTGGCCTTATATATAATCACACTGCCACTAGTAAGCTATTCTTTCATTCTCGGTGTGTTGCAAACAAATCAGTTTTAACTTGCTCTATCGTTACTATGGAAGCTATGTTCATCTAATCCTTTAGCACCCAAAGGCAAGGGTATTCAGCATTTTTCTACCTTACGTAATAATCCCTTGGGAAATTGTTCTCAAGGCAGTTTGTTTGGTAACATTGATGGAGCCCATTTGAATTGACGTGCATGTCTCGTTTTCAATTTGTTCAGGAACAATAATTACAGACATTGTAGAATGAAATCTGAACACCAGATTTCAAAATAGGCTGATCTTATTTGTCTTCCTCGAATGCATTCCATATGCTTGAAAAACATCCCAACCTACTATAGGGGTAATGGTGAGCTTTTTCTTTTCTTGCTCAATAGGGCAGCTCTAATCCCAAAAAAATCCAATGCCTGAGAAAGATACTCCAGCATATTGGTGACCATGAACTCCCCAAATCTAAAAATCTTACCGAAAATAGGACAAACTGGAACTATGAGAGACCTGGCAGACCTGAGATTGTTACGCTACTGTGGCAAAATATATCAATAAATCCTCTTATTTATGACACAGAGTAAATGTATTCATTGTTTACTCTAGGCAACTGAACTGTGCCATTCAAAGATTCCTCTATGTTTTAGGTGAACTGAGTAATTGGCTTTTATGGCTTGATTGTTTTATGGCTTCTGCTGGGAATATGTAAAAAGCTTGAGTGGTGGGCTTTGAAGAAAACAGAAGAACTATTTCTTCTCTATGCCAGTGGTGGAAAGCGTCCTTCTGCACGGAAGCTACATCCAGACCTTTGCCTAATACAAGCTCACCAAAACTCACAATGGAAGATTCCCTCAAGGATTTTATACAGGAGTTTCAAATGAACATTCTCAATCAAATTACGGAGCACATGAAGGCCCAGATCCTCGAAGTTAAGGCCATGATTTTAGGATTGAATATAAAGGGGGACAATGTGAAGATGGAAGCCCAGTACACCGGACCAGTCGAAGCAGAAGAGAAAGAGACTGCAGATTTAAGATCAAAGGAGGCTAACACTCCAAGAAAGGAGGGTAAAATAATGAGTCTGTATGGAAGGGAGGGTCAGGCGGAGGAGTTGGGGATGTATGCTAATGAGAAGATGACTCAAAAAATATATATCTGTTTGATTGAAGGGAATTCAAAGGAGGAAAATGTGAAGACAATGAGGTTGGGTGGGGTACAAAATTCTGGTTATAGTTTAGACATTTATGATTGGCTTCGAAGGTGAAATGATAGTTATAGTGGGATAAAATCAGTAAATTGGAGAGAAAATGGTTTAAAGAGATTCTATAGATGGCACTTTAAAACTGGTAAAAAGGGTGTAAGAGACTAACTCAGGTTATAATACCGTAAGCAATTTGGGATTCCCAGTTTAGACATGGAGCTGATAAGTATAATAAAAAAATAAGAAATTTACTTGCTGAATATAATAACAGAAATTATTGATTGAAAGATATACACATATATAAAAATTAATTTGGTTTAATATACTG
This sequence comes from Intellagama lesueurii, assembly GCA_037013535.1. Lineage (NCBI taxonomy): Eukaryota > Metazoa > Chordata > Lepidosauria > Squamata > Agamidae > Intellagama > Intellagama lesueurii. The sequence goes on from JBAJHW010000001.1 coordinate 92,003,338, forward strand.
TCAGCAATACTGGTCTCTATTTGGTTTAAATGGTTGATAAGTACATATAACTATTAAATTAGAAATGTCCATGCTGAATATAATTTTAGAGATTATTGATTGTAAGATAGAGATAGAGATAGAGATAGTAAGTATATATGAATCATAATATGTTTATGTAGTCAAGGTTATATTAAGATATACTGTTTAGAATTTTGGACTTTCATCTATATAGGTAATTGATAAGCATATATAACTCTTAAACTAGTAATGTTACATATTTAAATATAATAATAGAATTTGTTGAGTGAAAGATAAATATATGTGTATTACAATATACTTTTTGTGATTAAGATTATATTCCAGATAATGTATTGTGTTGATCATTCTAAATTAGGAAGGCTTTTATTGAATTTAATATCAGAAGCATTGATTTGAAATATATATGCATATATACATATATATATATATAGAGAGAGAGAGAGAGAGAGAGAGAGTGGAGAATATAATATGGTTTAAAGATGTTTAGTAGGGTAATATGGTTTATGTCAGTGGTCGGGGAACAGAGGTAAATTACCCCAAGTGGGATAAAAAGGAAAATCCTGGGGGTAATGAGCTGCTAAGATCCTCCACTTCTCAACCTCTTAAAGCCCAAACTTTCCTCGCCCTTCCTAGCTTGCCTTGGCCAGGCCAGCCTCGAGCGCGGAGCAGAAGAGCAAAGGGCCGGTGGCGCAGAGCTTTCTGGGACTTGTAGTGTGCCACCCGGCCTCCGGGTGGCGCGGCCCTCGGAACTACAGTCCCCAGTGGACCGCGGGAGGCCAGCTTGGGTTCGCTGCCTCCTTGCTTGGCCAGGCTCCGGCTGGCGGGTTCTGTACGTGGGAACCCTCCGAAGGCGCTGCGAGGAGGAGGAGGAGGAGGAGAGAGGGGGTGACGCGGGCATGGCGCGCTGAGGGGGAAAGGCAGCCTCCGGGCGCAACGGGACCATGTGGCTGAATCCCGAGCAGGTGCTGCTGAAGAGCGCGCTCAAGCTATGGGTGCAGGCGCGCTCCCACCGCTACTTCGTGCTGCAGCGGCGGCGGGGCTATGGGGAGGTGAGCGGGGGGCTGACAGATAAGGGGCCCCCGCCTCCTCGCCCTCCCCCCTCCTCTCGGGGGTGGGGCTCTCCTGGGGGCCTCGGGGGTCTCCCCCACACTCTGCCCGGGCTGTCCCAGGGGCGGGGGTTGCTCTTGCTGCCCGGGCTGGTCTTCCTCTCCTCCCAACAGCCCTGCCAGGTGGGACGATGGCGAGGAGGATCCCAGGGCTGGGGGCCGCTGAGTAGGGCCGGCCCTGCGGTTGGGCAGTCGGAGTGGATGGATGGATGGGTCCCAAGGAGGGGAACGAACCGCCACCGGTTTCCTTTGCAGTTAGCATTACTCGGTTGTGGTTGTTAGGGGGAGAGGGTGAGACCTTTGTGGCCTTTCCTGCCTTGGGGGGCTGGCTTGAGGGAGAGGCCCCAGGCCCCCTTTCAGTTCTCAGGCAGCAAAATGTTGTGGGGAGGCCCTGGACCCCCGCTGTGATGGGCAGAGGTAGGGTTTTTTTGGTGGAGTGGGACTCCCCTTTTCTGCTTTCCGTCCTGGCACACCACAGCCCTGCAAGGTGGGAAGGTTAGGCTGAGAGATACGGAGGGTGTGAGCTTTATGGGAGGTTGCACACAGGTGTCTTTCTGTTTTCTTCCCTTATTTTAGGCTTACAACAACCTTGTGAGGTTGGTAGGTTACATCTAAGGGACCGTATCTTGGGTCTCAAGAAAAAGCAGCGAGTTCAATGTAATTTCAAAGTAAGCTTTCAAAGTAAAGCTTTCAAAGTAATTTTGAATAGATTCAATAAGATTTTGAATTCAAATAATGTATGATTTCCTTCCTTTCAAATCAAGGGGGTAATGTCGGCGTATATAAATTTTTTGGGGGGTAAAAGGTTAAAAAGTTCCCTGACCCCTGGTTTATGTAGTCAGGACTATATATCGGATATGATTATATGAAAAATACCTCCCCGCATATATGTTTTGTATGTCTTGTATGTTTTGTCTGTGTTATAATATAATAAAATACTTATTAAAAAAAAGATTCCTCCCTGTTTTTAAAATTATGGCTTAAGACAAGTGAACATCCACATGCAGAAGGCTAGCCTAGGAGCCAAAATCTTCAGCCTAAAATACCAAAAAGCAAGCTAATTTTTTGTAAAGTGGCTAGACTTAATTTTTTTAAAAGCTCACAGGATATACATTGAGGTGTATAGGTATAAAGTGATATATATATATACAAGATATAAACTGAGGCTGTCCTACTTTGGGCACATTAGGAGAAGGCCAGATTCTCTGGAAAAAATGATAATGCTGGAAAAGACTGAAAGCAGGAAAAGAGGAAGACCAAATACAAGATGGATTGACTTCCTAAATGAATCATAGCCTTGGGTTTCCAATAGCTCAACGGGGTCATTAAGGACAAGGCATTTTGGAGATTGCTCGCTCATAGGTTGCCATAAGTTGGAGGTGACTTGACAGCAATAACACACAAATGAAAGAAACATAGCATTTACACCAGCGGTCCCCAACCTTTTTGGGACTGCGGACCGGTTGGGGGGTGCGGGCTCCGTGTGCGGGGGGCGGGGGCATGCGCGTGAGCACAACACGCCCCTCTGCAAGCGCGACATGCCCCTCCGCAAGCACGACACGCCCATCGTGCGTGCGTGCAGGGGGGGGCGGAGATCCATCTCCACGGCCCAGTTCCAGGAAGCCCATGGACCGGCACCGGGCCGCAGACCGGGGGTTCGGGACCCCTGATTTACACTATATTACATTGCACTGTGTTACATGAGGATAGTTATGTTTCGGTTCACTACCTGTGCAAGCCTCTGCAGGTTTACTCAGAAATGAATTCCTTTATTTTCAGTGTGACTTATTCCCTGGTAGGTAAGTAAAATTGTACATGACAAATCCTGTGGTTCTTAAAGCCTGGTAACTCTATGGTGTTTCAATGCCCTACAGACCATTTCTATTAGTTCAATTAAGTGCTCTTGGCTGGCAGCTCCTATTTACACATACTCAGAAGAAACTACAGTTGTAAACAATGGGGGCAAATTATAGAGAAACGCAAGAGGCACCGTCTGTGACATTTCTACGAAAATGTTTCATACAGCCAATCAGACCTACGTGGAAATGTCACTGGCAGTGCCCCTTGCAGTGCATGACTTTGGGGCCCTATTGCTCACATTTGTTTTTGTTTTTTTAAATCCCTCCGTGTAGACAGCAGTGCTATGTCAGCAGAGTAGTTCTATGTCAGCAGTGATTATCAGCAGGGAGCCAGTGGCCATGCTGAATGGGCAATTCTGGCAGCTGCAGATGGTCAGAACTTACATCCAAGGACAATTTTAAACCCCTGATTGAAATCCTCTTCATGAGCATGATCACTCATGTATAAAAAGATGCAAAAAGGCTAAGTAGTCTAGAGCAGTGGTCCCCAACTTTGGGCCTCCAGATGTTCTTGGACTTCAACTCCCAGAAATCCTGGCCAGCAGAGGTGGCGGTGAAGGCTTCTGGGAGTTGTAGTCCAAGAACATCTGGAGGCCCAAGGTTGGGAACCACTGGTCTAGAGGAAATAGAAAGGTTACTTACCTGTAACTCTGGTTCTTCAAGTGGCCATCTGTGAATTCACACTATAGGGTTTAATATGTGCTTGCACAGAGGTTTCCGTAACATTCTAGAGCTTTATGACCTGTTCGCCAGGACCGCCCCCCCAGTGCACGTGGTCCACCCGTCCTGGCGATTACCTCAGTTCCCAAACAGCCCGCCGCTGTATCAAAAGAAACAGACGTGACGGACAGAGGGGAGGACGGACGGGAAGTGTGAATTCACAGATGACCACTCGAAGAATCAGAGTTACAGGTAAGTAACCTCTCTTTCTTCTTCGTGGTCTCTGTGAATGCACACTATAGGGTGATTAACAAGCTTACCTATCCGAAGGAGGGACGTCACGGAAGAATAGATGACAGAACTGCTCGTCCGAAGGCCGCATCCAACTTTTCTCTGACATCCAGACGGTAATGAGAGGCAAAGGTTGAGGGTGTTGACCATGTGGTGGCCCTGCAGATATCAGGAATAGGGACACCTCTCAGGAAAGCTGTGGAGGCAGCTACAGCCCTAGTAGAATGTGCCTTAATGCCAGCGGGCAGAGGCTTTCTGGCAAGTTGGTATGCAAGACGTATAGTTGCAACAATCCATCGAGAGATGGCCTGAGAAGAAATACGAGTTCCCCTGTGTGGTTAATGAGGGGAAACAAAAAGCCTCTTAGACTTGTGAAAAGAAGCAGTCCGAGAAACATAAAAGGCCAAAGCTCATCTGATGTCCAAGAGATGGAAGGAGCGTTCCACGTCAGTAGACGGCGAAGGAAAGAAGGTAGGTAAAATGATGGGTTGTTTAAGGTGAAACTCAGAGACTACCTCTGGGAGAAAGGAGACATCAGGATAAAGTGTAACTTTGTCGGGGTGAAACTGAAGAAATGGGGAATCAACTCAAAGAGCAGCATGCTATTACCTGCGGGCCGAAGTGATAGCAACTAGGAAAAGGGTCTTACAGGAAAGAAGACGTTCCGACATCGTGGCGAGGGGTTCAAAGGGAGGAAGTATGAGACGTCGGAGGACAGTACAGTATGTAGTGACCATTGCGGTGGAAGAGAGGGTCTGGAAGGTTGCATGTTAGAGACCCCTCTGAGGAATTGCTTCAGCGTTGGGTGATGGAAGAGCATGGCAGCATCAGAGTCCTTTGGCTAATGGGCTATAATGGCGGATATATAAACCTTGAGAGTAGACAAGGAGAGATGTCGACTAAAAAGGTGAGAGAGGAATTGAAGAAGCGCCTGAAGAGTTGTTGGAATAGTTGGGAGTTTGTGCTGAGCTGCAAACTTCTGAAAGGCGGCCCATTTGTAAGTATAAAACTGCATGGTAGAGGGCTTTCTAGCATTAGCTAGAATAGTAGCTACAGAGGGTGAATTCTCCATGCCCATAACAAGTGGTTCGAAAGCGCAGAAAACTTTGAAAATGGCTAGGAGCTCTAGGTTGTTGATATGAAGGCATTTTTCAGAGCAAGACCATAGGGTGTGAATATGAATGTCACTGCAATGAGCTCCCCAACCTGTGGGACTTGCATCTGTGGTAACCTGTACGAAGAGTTGAAGGGGTGCAAAGGGTCTTCCCATGAAGAGATTGACTGTTGTGTCCCACCATAGTAGTTGGGCTGCGAGTTCGGGAGTAACTCTTAGTTGTTTCGTAGGTGGGTCGGACATGGGGTCGAAGAGGGACAGGTACCACGCCTGCAGAGAGCACATTTTTAAGCGAGCATGTTGTATGACTGATGTAGTAGATGCAATGAGGCCGAGAATTGTCTGGTGTGCATGAGGGTAAAAATGCTGGAGGATTACATGAATTTTCTTTGCGCATTCTTGGGGAAGAAAAGCTCTTGCCTTTCATGAGTCTAGAACTGCGCCTATGTAAGTCACTTTCTGTGAAGGAATCAGTGTAGATTTGTCTTTGTTGACTTTTACGCCCAGATTCTCGAGGAGGGAGAGAGTGTAGTCTATATTGCAGAGTGCTTGAGAACGTGAGGGGGCTACGAGCAACCAGCTGTCGATGTATGGGAAGATGGAAATTCCCTGCGTGTGGAGATGGGCTGCTATGGGGTCCATGCACTTTGTAAATACCCGAGGAGCGGTGGAAAGTCCAAATGGGAGGGCTTTGAACTCGTATGTAGCATTTCCGAGAGAGAATCTGAGGAATTTTTGGTGGTCTTGGCGGATGGTGATGTGAAAGTAGGCATCGCTTAAATCGATGACAGCGAACCAATCATTCTCTTGGAGGATGGGTAGAATGCGTTCTAGTGTCACCATGCGAAAACGTTTCTGGATTATGTAATAATTGAAGTCCCTGACGTTGAGAATGGGACGAGGACCTCCATCTCTTTTCGGTACTGTGAAGAACCGGGAAAGGAACCCAGGGTCGTTTTCTGATGGGATGACAAGTGATATAGCATCCTTCGAGAGGAGGGATTGGATCTCTTTTTTTAGGACATCTGATGGTGTGGTGAGAATTGTCCTTGGTGGTGGAAGGAATGCAAATTCTATTGCGTAGCCTATGGCGATGATAGTGAGGACCCAATTGTCGGTGGTGATGGCTGCCCAAGATGAAAGGTGGGCTGCAAGGCGAGTGGTATTGAAGGGGAGAAAGTAGGAAGGCGGAATCTGGGCTGCTTGAAAATCAAAGACCCTGTTTTGTTTTCTTGTAAGGTCGCCGGAAAGACTGTTGGGGACGTTGTCTTTGTGTGGAATGTCGAGGTTGAAAGGAAGAGGAGGACTGCGGTAAGTATCATTGTTTGTCAGTAAAAGGTTTGTATTGTTGGTAGGAGTAGGGGCGACACCATTGATATCATTGGGGTCTGTAGTATGGTTGTGTGTTGTATGAGCGTGCTGTTTTTCTAATTTTTTGGAGGTTGTCCAAAATCTCATCAGTTTTATTATCACAGGCCAACGCCATCAAAGGGTAGGTCTTCGATGCGCATGCAGGAATCATCGGAAATATGGGCTGAAAGAAGCCAAGCATGTCTTCGGAGGGTGACAGCTGTAGCCATGTGTTTTGATGCAGCCTCAATAACATGCCGTGCAGTGATACGCTCTTGGCATGCTAGAGTCATAGCCTCTTGATGAAAAGCAAGGCCACGGGATTTGTATTCAGCAGGTGCTGATTGAAGTGATGGAAGGGCTTTATTCCATAAGAACCGATGGTAAGCCCCCATGGCTGCCAAATAATTTGCCACACGGAGAGTGAAGGAAGCGAGGGAGTAGACCCTGCGGCCAATAATATCGAGCTTCCTGCCTTCCTTGTTGTTAGGTGTTGCATTAGACCGGTTTTGTGCTGTTTTGAGTGGCATCTACTATCACTGAATTTGGAGGTGGATGTTTGGAGAGGAATGCTGTATTATCTCTGTGTGTTTTGTATAAATTTTCCAGTCTTCTGGAGATTTGTGGTATGCACGATGGTTTGGACCATGATTGTTTTATCAATTTCAGAAGAGATGGGATGAATCCCATACAAAGTGGAGGAGTTTGGTCTTCATTAATGTCTTCATAGACCTTGTCTGATTCGGACTGGACCGGCTGTTGTACGTCAAGGTCCATAGCCTTAGCTATGTGGAGCACCAGCTGAGAGTAGGAGGAAAAATCTTCTGACAGGGATGGAGGGTTGGTATCGGCCACGTCAGAGTCGGGTGTTGGTAAGTTAGAAGAGGACTCCTGTTGTGGTAGGGAGTCTGAAGTGTCATAATCGGATGATGTCAGAGAGGGAGGGAGGTATGGAGAGACCAAGACATCCGGTGGAGTATCACGTGGGTACCCTCTCGTTTTACCGCTATCCTGTTTAGATGGTATAGAGTGAGCGGTACCATGATGAGGTTTAGAGAGTTTGAGTTGACGGGTCTGATTCGCATCTAGAGGCGTGGGTGAGGACCAGTATAAGTTGTAGTCACCTGAAGAGAGGAGGCACAAACATGCGAAAGTGTGGCAGGTTCAGCAGTTGGTACCGAAGTCGCAGCCGATGGTCGAGAATGTTTCGGTACCGTAGGTGACTGCGCTGGAGGATATTCAGAGGTGTGCTTCCTCTTATGGGAAGACTTTTGTGGCTTCAGTACCACAGGAGGGAGTGCGGGATCATCCACAGATGAGGACTGGTCATACTCCTGTGTTTGTGGACGGTACCGAGGAGGGGACTGTGAGTCCAAGGAATCAGAATGGTAGTAGTATGAGTACCAAGGGTGCTTCAGTTCGATATAGAGACCAGTATCAGGGCGCCAGTAACGGTATAAGTGATGTCGGTATCACTTGGGAGGGAGCTCATAGTATGTTGGTGGCTTGTACAGAGTGACTCTTTTAGGATGGCGGTATCGAGTCAATGAATCATGCGATGCCAGCAACCCCGTTGACATCGGAGGTTGTGGAAGGTCGGCATCGGAAGGACCAGTCTCCAGTGTATGGTGTGTCTTTCGGGATCGTTTGTGTGGAGGCTGCGGATCAGCTAAAACAGACGCTGAATCCGACTGACACGCGGAGACAGAGCAACCATAAGGGCTCAAGTGGTCCGATCTTGGTAATACTGTCACCTCAGCTGAGGTGTTAGCCCACAAAGGAGATTGGGCTAAGAGAGGCAAAGGTGGTTGGCCTGATGGTGAAGATAAATAGTCATTGTCATCCATGGAAATAGAGTCAAGGCAAATAGTCTGTTGATTGTGAAGCGGGATTGAAGGCGTGGATTTATCAGTTGTATGTGTGTAGAGGAGGCTGGACCTCGGTAGCAGACTTCTTTGATTTTGGGGGCTTAGAGCACTCTGATGTCAAGGGAAGCTTCGGTACCGGCGTCGACTTCGATGTCAATGCAGCAGACTTTGACTTCGAGACCGATTTAGACTTAGGTTTCGATTTTGGTGTCGGAGAAGTCGTAAGGACATCAGGTGAAGCAGATTGAACTTGGAAAGGTTGTGTAGTCTCCATAGTTGGTACAGGGCGGAGGGAGCGTTCCCAGAGAAAGGACCTGAGACGTTGTTGTCTAAGTTTAAGAGCCTGCTTTGTGAGATTTTTACAGAATTGGCACGAGGCAGGTTGATGAGATTCTCCCAAGCAGAAAAGGCAAGAATCGTGTCCATGTGAGAGAGGGACCTTGTTAGGGCACGATGTGCACCGTTTGAACAGCCCTGTAGGGGCCATAAAATGGTGAAAAAGGGGGGGAAGGGGAAGGGAAAGGAAGGAGGCGGTTGAGGAGGGATATAGATCAAAAGTCTCTCACTAATTTCCCTCTGTTTATTCTTTAAATGTAGAAGAGAAGATAAAGGCAAACGGAGAGCTCGTCGAGAGAAGAAACCTCAGCGGCGGCAAAAAGGAACTGAGGCAATCACCAGGACGGGCGGACCACGTGCACTGGGGGGATGGTCCTGGCAAACGCGTCATAAAGCTCTAGAATATTCCAGAAACCTCTGCACAAGCGCAGATTAAACCCTATAGTGTGCATTCACAGAGACCACGAAGAAGAATCAACAATTGTCATCCTTCACTGCTATCCTGACTGACTATACAGTATGTACCTCTGACTGGCACAATGAAATAAGCTAATCCAAAGGAAAGATTTGCCAAGGATGTTAAATTAACATTAACTTTCATCTCCATGGTAATTTGTATGCAAAAGGGAAAGGTGGCATCTCTGCATTCAAAATTCCTCTTTTTATTTCCTTGACTACATACTAAGGCAACACAAACTAAGTCCAGAAACAGAATTCATGATAGCCCATGCTTAGAGGGGGGGAAAAACTTTAAGTAAGGTTGATGTGTGAGAGACAAAGAAGGAGCTTCTCTCACCTTGGGGAGTTTGCAAATTAGCCTTGCTTTGTTTGCTGATTGGCCTTTAGGACTTAAGCACAGGGTTTCTTTGCGTCTGACTTCAGACACCTGAGAAGACTGCCTGAATCACTTCACTCCAACATGCTCTCAGCTCTAGTGTCTGTTTCTGGCCTAAATCTTTGGGCAATCTCCTCTCGCAGTTCCATGTCACTCTTAAACAACAAGGGGAAAAAACAGAATCTTACAAATATCCCCTTTGTATATAAATGAGATATTGCATATGTTTTATAGATTTTAAATTCTGAACTAAATTTCTTATATCGCTACCAAGGAATTAAGATTGGAAGATTTGGAACAGCCAAAATTATTTAGGAGAAGCAATACTAGAGCTAAGCAGCCTATGACCTAAACCCAAATTGCTATTCTAGCTGTAAGAGATCCACTGAATCAAATTCCTGAAACATAAGGTAATACTTGTGTATATCAACTTTATTCAATCCCCTAAGAAGGCAGCTTTCAAGTATGTATTTTAAGTGTGCCCTGGAGAAAAGTCAATTATGGTTACCTTACCTTACCTTACTTTACCTTATCTTTCCTTTCTTTACCTTATTTCATGTATTTAATTTCTACTCCATCTTTTTCAGTCCAGAGAGACTTGTACCCATTACAGTGCCATCCTATTCATATTTACTTGAAAGTAACTCCCAATGACAGCATTGGGATCAATCCACCCATTTTTAGAGTAGACCACTGAAATCAATTAGATCAAGTATCACTCACTGAAGTCCCACTGATTTCCATGAGTCTACTCTAAATTAGCTAAATTTTAATGCAACTCAATAGGACTAAGTTCCAAGTAAACATCCTTAGGAGCTTGACATCTAGCATTACAGCTCATCTATCTTTACTAACCATAATTTTACTTTCAAAACAGGAAATTCCATCTTAGCTACTTTTTTTAAATCAGTGCAGCATCCTTTCCATCAAAAAGTCCAAGGATCCATAACACTCTGCATATTTGAATGATCCAATTGAGGCATATGTGCAAATACTGTGAAACCTGCACTTAAAAAAAGTAATTCCTCCATCTTAACACACTCCTATATCAAATCTCAAGAGTGCAACCAAAACTTTGTTTCTGGATTGCTTAAAAAAATACTATGCAAAGTCATCTAGTTGTCCAGCTCTTTCCAAATACTTCCAGTAATGGAAGCAGCAAGGAATTCCCGTTCCCATTCTCGGAGAACATATTCTATAGGAGGCTTCCATCACCATTGCCCCTGAGATTGGCTTGGACACACAGTCTGTTTTTTGGTTCACAAGCCTGTGGTTAAAACTGGGGCAGTGGGTGGGCAGGTGGTGAACTACCAAAGCAAGCCGACTGCAAGAAACTATTTTAATCATTAGGAAGATAAGAGGCTGCCTTATACCCAGATGCCTACTTGCCATCTAACTCAGAATTTTCTCTTCCAACTGGTAACTGCTCTCTATGTTGTCCAGGAGAGGTATTACACTTCTTTCTTCTGTATTGGACCTAAAGCCTGCTTGATACCATCATACATTCCTTTGATGTTACCTGTGTCCGCTGCTATCTGTATCTGAGAGCAGAGCTGAAGCCAATAATCATTGGAACAGCTCCTGGCAGTCTGTTGGACTTTGCTACGAGCAACTCGAAGAACCTGCAAGTTGTACTCACTAGGACAGGCTTTGTATGCTGCTAGAGCTCTCCTCTTTTCCTCGATGGCTGGCATCAGCTCCTCCGAATGGGCTTTGAACCAGTCTACCGTCTTTTTGGTCTTTTTGCCAAATGTGGACAAGGCGGTGTTATAAACAGCATTCTTTAAATGTTCCCATCGTTCATGTGCATTTGCATCAGCCGGGCCTGGAAGGGTTTCCTCAAGCGCTTGGGCAAATTCCTCCACATTTCTCTGATGACGAGTCTTGCTGATGTCAATACGTGGTCTTCCTTCCTTTTTCATATGATACAATCTCTTTATTTGCAGTTTTACTCTGCTACACACCAGGGAGTGATCAGTATCGCAATCAGCACCCTGATAACTGTGTGTGATCATAATATTAGGAAGGCTAGAGCGTCTAGTGAGGATCAGATCGAGCTGATGCCAATGCTTCAATCTTGGATGTCTCCAAGAGACTCTGTGTTGAAGCTTCGTATTAAAGAATGTGTTGCTGACACAAAGACCATAATAACAGCAAAACTCCAGCAAGCGTTGGCCATTTTCGTTCATCTTCCCAATGCCAAAACAGCCTAGACAAGCGGGCCAAGAATTGTGATCACCACCAACTGTAGCGTTAAAATCTCCGATAATGAACAGCGGCTCTTTCTCGGGGATTTTCTTGATAGTAGCTGCCAGATTGTCATAGAATTTGTCTTTGACTTCTGCTGTGGACGAGTGTTGGTGCATATGCACTAATAAGGGTGACCGGTCCTGCTGATGAGTGGAGCTGCAGAGACAGGATTCTTTCACTCCCCAGATTAGATTAGGCATCCTTCAGTCTCGAGACTCCCCACAGTAGGTGGAACAATGGATCTCAGCAGAGTATTTCTAACCGCAAAGCCAACACCATATTCCCTGGTCTCATTCAATGGTTTTCCCTGCCAGAAGAATGAGAATTTATTTTCTTTGACAGATCCCAAGTCTGGCAATCTTGTCTCTTGCAGGGCAACAATGTCCATCTGCAGCCTACACAATTCCATGTCGATGACAGCTGTCTTGTGCGCGTCATCTATTTCCTGCAGGTCATCAGAAAAGCCAGGGGTCATTGTCCAAACATTCCAGGTAGATGGGGCTCGTTAGCCTTGGAAGGCAGCCCATCTAGGAGAAAGAAAACTCCGATTTCAAACCTCCACTGCCTTGTGGCTATATCCATCGATGGAAAAGGCTTCAGGAGTAAACCTCGAGGCAAAATCCGGAGCTGGAGTCCCGGAGGCAGTTTGTCCTGCTCTGGCAACTCCTGCAACATCGCTGGAACCAGTTGTATTGGCTTTTGCCTTTCCATTGGACTATTTCAGTGATGTGGAGAGGGGGGACTTGCTGCTTGGGTAACAGTCTGTCCTCCATATTATTTTACCCAGGCCTTGTACTCTGGAGAGGACACTCCAGCTTCACATACAGTGTCGAAATAACACACGAAGTAGCAGTTACCCATTATAAGTCTTTGCTCGATTGGCATAGAGCGTGACGCCAGGGGCTACTTCTGACGGTGGGAGAGGTCACTGCACCTCACTAGGTAGCTACTGCCCACCTTAAGCTGGGCAGCCCCCAGCCAGTAAGGTGCTGCCCCACCACAGTCTGTTAACCTCATGGGGTGCGTGGGGTTTAGGGTGAAAGCCAACAAGCAGATCGATAACCCTGCACCATGCAATAATCATAAGAAAATGTCTGCCCTAAAGCTGGGCACTTGGAATGTTCGGACAATGAATGTTGCTTGCTTGCTTGCTTGCTTGCTTGCTTGCTGTCTCATTAGTGCACACAAGGTATGTGATCTATCATCTCTGGCTACAATTAGCAGATTTTTAAAAAAGTCTGCTAGATAATATTGTATCAGACGTTGGATCAATCCCTGATTTATTTGAAATTACTCTGCAATAATACTATAATAAGAAGAAATTAAGCAAAAAACCCACAAAAAAATACAAGGAAAAATGTGACAGGGATGGTCAGAAATACAAGGGAGAGGAGTGACTTTGGGTCAATATAGTATGTAGGATGAAATATTCCCATTCAGCAAAGATAAAGTGAAGCAACTGCTCTTGGCCCCTCCTCCACCACCACCACCAGTCATGTAGAGATGTTCCAGATGCCTCTAGCATTGACCCAGCAGGTTGATGTCCATTTGCAAGGGCAATATCCTTTATCTGCATCCTTGCTAAGCACAGGATCAGTGGGCATATTCCTACATTTAAGAGGCAAGTAGCCTGTTACCGAAGGAAAGGGAGAACCGGAATTCAGCAACAATTCCACAATGATACAATCAAATCTGGAGCTACCCAAATTTGGGGACAGCTGGGTGGAGGGGCTAAACTGGCCCCCAAACAAAGATAGTCAGATCACAACTTATCAAGAACTATAATGGCAGATGACGTGGGTCTAAGCTGCACCTAGGATGTGGCCATGTGTTTTCCTATTTGGAAAATATTTGAAGAACACAACTGCAGTGAAGAGGAAGTATACACATTTATGCCAGGTCAGTATTTTGGGACCAGGCAAGCCTTTTGCAACCCGACAAAGAAGAGCCTAGATTTCATCTTCTTCTTCTGTGTGTTACATACAATCTCCCCAGATCCAAAGAACCCTAGAGTCCAGAACTGGTCTCTTCAGGCTGGGAGCGGACTGCTCGTACTTTGCAGTTCTCATATGTCTTTCTAAGTTCTGGTCAGATAGAGGAATCCAATCTGTCTTGCTTTCTCTAAGTTCTTGCAATTATGCCATCGTATTCTTAGTATCCCCAGCCTGCACTTGCCCATGTTGCTACAACCAGAATTGCCAGATTAGCAGCGTCCCGTTCCCTGAGATTTCATAACCGAATACTGAGACTTAGGGGCAAGCCCTTGTGATGTCAGTGGGCAGACCCTTTAGCAACAATCGCAAAATATTGTGGGTATGATAAACAACACAAATGCTTGTGATTAATGTAAAGGCCAACACATGAATTCCAGCAGCACCAGTAGCTCCAACTGGGCCATGCAACACAATGAAAATGGAGGATATCTAAATTACATGTCCTGAAGCCATAAGAACAGACTCCCAAAGGCCAAGTTTCCAGGGTGGCAGCATGTCATTCCTTAAGATTTCATGTCCAAAGCATGAGACCTGAAGAACAGATGTCCAAACATGGGTCTTAGGGTAAAAACCTGAGACCTGGCAACCCTAGCCAGCCCACACCATAGATCAATTAGACCACCATAAAGTAATATGATCCAGGATTGCGGCTGTAGTAGCATCTGGATCTATGTCTACAAAACACATCAACTCTACAGAAGGTACAACCATCAAACCATAGGGGCCTTTGGCGGTGATAGGGGCATTGTCATGTATCAGTGTTGCTCTGGTAAAACTTCATATAGAATTCCCCTTTACCAGACATCCCATGGATATCCTTTCCTTTGCCGATGAAGAGAATTCCACTGGGAAAAGGAGAAGGTTCTATAGCTTCAACCTGCCTGCTGCTGACCTAGGCAGCCAAAGGCATCAGTTCCTCCAGACTCACCTATCTGTCAGGCAGCATGTGATGGCCAAAGGAACATACATGGTGGAAGGTGGAAAAACAACAACCAGTGAATGGCATATTGTGACTACAGCAACAAGATGAGCACATGCAGATTCTGCAGTGAGAATTTAATTCAGCTATCTCTCTCCAGGAACACAAGAAGAGCCTTTCTGGATCGAAGCTTGCATTTTGTTCCCATCTTGGCCATCTAGAAATCACTAGGAAGCATTGGGAAGTAGGGCATATCATCCTCCCAGCAACTGGTATCCAAAGACGCATCCAATACTAGAGGAAACATATATGAGTCTGTGTAAGAGATATTTGATTAAACTTTCCTTCCCACATTGGGACAACCTGAGTAAACGTCTACCATAAATTTAGCAGTTTTAAACTACTCTGTAACCATGTTTGCTTTTTCTTGCACATGTCTGAGCTCTTACTCCTTGTCACCTTCAAGGACAATTATTCTACTGCACAAATTCAAAATCTGCGGGAACTGAAATTCTCCAGTTGAGGACACATTGAATGGAATTCAAGCCATTACTGGAATTCTAATTTGAGACAGCTCTAGAGAAGAACTTAACAGCTCTTTGCTTGTCCTCTTGGGTCTGATGCTTGACAGGAAATGAGTTTGAAAGGTTCAGAGGCAGGTCATGGAACTCACATCACTGCCAGCTGCTCTGATGACCCTAACAGTGTGTTTTGAGAAATCTGATATACTTGCTTATTATTAAAGCCCCTTTCCTCGGAGAAGTCACGTCTAAAACCAGGTTCCACTAGACACATGGCTAGCCTATTACACATCCATCCCCCGCCACATTCTTCTCAAGTGACACTTCTTATATGACCTAAGACTTCAACAATGCAGGAAATGCTGTGTTGTAACTTGGGGCCAAAAGCAAAAAGATAATCTGTTTACAGGAAAGTTTCCAGTTTGTTTTCTTTTCAAGCATTTGTTGTGCCTATTCTTCATAATACCTCCCCTGTGGAATCCAAAGGAGTACTGGAAATTCCTGTCATTTGACATCTGAATTCTGTAAAATACAATTAACAGAAAACAGAGCCACCACGACACAGACAGTAGGTTTGGGTGGACATATGGACCACAATACATTATTTTTAAAGTGCCCATGATTATGTTGTACATGGAACAAATGATTTTGCTGGCTGTTGTATTATCTCAGAGGAAGAAAAGATAATTCAGCAAACTGTAGTACCTCTGATGGGCTCTGTCACTGTGGTTCTGTGGCAGCCACTGATATTCCTTTTATCCATGAAGCTCTTTATGTGCACAGCTGCACTTCATCCTGTGAATCTCTCTGATGTGGGAGGTGACCATGCATCCTCAGAACCACAAGCCACATGCAATGAAAGCATAGCTAGGACTGGTTTCAAGTGCAGTGTCCCAGAGTCAACATTTTTATACATAACCTGGATGAGGGTATAGCAGGGTCGTTTATTAGACAGGCAAATAACACAAACCTAGGAGGGACAGCCACCATAACAGAAGATGGAATAAAGATTCAAAAAGATATAGGCATGAGCTCAGCAGAGATAGCAGCCCCCCTCCTCCTCCTCAAGGACTGGTGTGTCAGGAAAAGGACAGTTGTTTCTTGTTTTGTTGTATTCTCACCTGCACCAAGCAGTTCCATGAGTCTCAAGTTTATATAAACCATGGCTGAAGAAGCCTTGCCTGATGCCCTGACACTTGGCAGGGGCGGTGGTGCTCACATACCACTATCAATTCAGTAGTGCAAAGAATTAAACAACTTCAAAATAATGTTACTTTCCATGAAGACCTCTATAAAGCTTTTTTTTTAAATTGAAGGAGCTCATCATTACATAGGAAACTCAAGAAGATATGTATAATGATAAACATCATGATTAACAGAAAAGATTGCTGGGAACAGAACTGAAAGTGAACACGTGGGAAGAGTGTACTGTATCTTGAAATGAATGCTACTGATTTTGATGAAATGAACAAAGTTTGAAGAAATAATAACTGCAGTGGCATTTGTTGATAACTTGAATTTTTAGTAATTCGCTTAGCTCTGTAGGATTCATAGTTCCTATGAAAGAAGAATTTTGATTGGCTAAATCTTTCTTAGAAACACAGAGCAATCAAAATTTGATTGAAGAATTTTGTCAGGTACAGATACATGACAGCTTCTTGCTGAAAGGACTTTCCTTCCAGCACAATCATCGGTGAGTCAACATTTTTAGTTCTAACTCAGATCAATCAACAACAGTGATTTACAAGCATTTAACAAATTTGTTTTTTCTTGCATTTGAAAAGGAAAGTACAGCTAATCTTACTTTTGATAAATGTTTGTGTTACCTTAATTCTAGGAGAAGTATGGTATAGATTTTAGAATTTGCATTTTTTTCTCTCTCAAAAAAGATACACTGCAATCCTATCACTCAGAAAGCTTTTTGCATATTTACCAAGCAAAAGAAAGTCTACACAATACATATTTTACAAAGTTAAAAGACTCAATATCACTGACTTCAACAAGACAGTTATGCATATTTATCTCAGAATCCCACTTTCCTTAAACGCTTATGATTGCATTGCATTCTTAATCTATGTCTAAACTTGAGTGTTCATAGTAGCGTTATCATGATACTAGATTAAAACTAGATTTTGCAGAAAACAAGCTCCACATTAATTTTTAACTTCTTATTTACATAATAAACTATTTTGTTTGTTTCATGCCTTCTGGCATCCCCTTGTTGACTGTATCCTTAACATTTTTTATTATGAAACCAAAAATACATTAGTCATTTAATTCCTGATGTTCATACTAAATTTTTAACTTGAACTTTACACAGACTGGGGCACTTTTCAAAGAGGTAGTAGCGTTCATCTGTTTCAGAATGTATGGCAAAACTAAAAACAAATGAGTCGTGGCACCTTAAACACTAACAAATGAATATCAGTGTGGACATCTGTGGATCATAATCCACTTCTGCACACACATGGAGCACAATAGTTAGGCTACAGGTATAAGTTCTGTTGAGCATGTTAGACTGTACTTCTGTGTAAACTTGCACAGAGGGTGTGGTAGGAGGTGGGGACCAAGTGCATTGGGAAAAAGTGTCGGTTACCTTGGTAACGGAATTTTAAAATGACAAAGGCACCATCAAAAATCAGTCCAAGTGCTGTTTAAGTCTTGTTATCTTGATCATCCAGGGTTGCATTGCCCTTTTGAAAGCCCATTACCATGTAACTATCACCTTCTTTTTCCCATGTAATGTAACTGTCATCCCTTTTACCCCATCTCACCCAGTCCCTACCTCTCGATCATATCCTCTGTGGCCTGTTATGTTCCATCTGTCTGAGAAAACTGATTGTAATCCATGAAAGCTCACATTGAAATAAATCTGTTAGTCTTCAAGGTGCCAGAACTCTTTTGTTTTTAGTTTTGCTATAGATAATTTGGGAGAGACACTGAAATTCCCTCACAGATGTTCTTCAAATCCTGATCTCTTGCCTCCACAGTCACAGCTAAAGGAACATAAAACGTCATGCTTTAGTATTTCAAGCCAATCTTTACTTATTCTTAAAATCCTTCCTTACAGCCATCTGCCAAATCTAACACTTCATGGCTGCATTCTTCTGGAGTATTGGAGGTGATCTATGCATTGAAACCAATGACTTTCTGGCTCAGGCGTGGAATGAATGGCTATGTATTTCTTCCCTGGCATATGGAAAAATGAAGATTTAATTTAGGCACTCCTAGGAGTGATTTGTTGGGGAAAGCACCCACCTTCTACCAATCTGAGGCTAATATATTAAGTTTGGAAATATCCCAGGAAAAGATGCTTCCACCATAAGATCCAGGAAAGTAGAAGTTCAACATAAGGCTAATATCAGACTCATGTGGAACAGCTGGAGTAGCTATGATGGCTGCAGTGCTGGGAAGTGAAAAAGAACAAGATCAAACTAAGCAAGATGCTGACCTCACATTTAGGCACTGAAAGCACTGTTTACCCTCTCCCGTGATGGGATTCCCCTGAGCTGCATGTCTGAGCAATCAGATTTGCAAATGAATCCCATGTTTATTGCTCGATGGCCAATCATAAAATTCAGCAAAATGCAGAGCGAGTTTATCTCAGGCAGGGAGAAACAGATGTTTAACTTATGAAATCTAATGGCTGCTGAATACTCCTGTCAAAGTCTTAGCTGTGGGATCGAATTGTAAGATATGGAACAGGCTGCTGAAATAATAATTCCCAAGTCTCCCCTCTGGTACAATTGAGCCCAGACAGCCTCTGGGTTTACTGAGGAACTATAGTCTGGGCAATAGACAGTACAAATGCTATAAATATCACTGTAAATATAACCAAACAGTGTTGAGACTGAGAACAAATTATTGTGCCTACTTTGTGCCAGTTTACAAATGACACAGTTGTACTTCTCTGCCCTTGTTACTTACACTGAGTAGCTGTCCAGCAGAGCTTTTTCAGGTACTAATGACTATTTAAACTGGTGCTGGTAGAGATGTAGTGAAGCCCTTGGAGGCTTGCTGTGACAGGTCTGCAGAGTACTTTGAGAACAGTCACTCATATTTGCCTTGACATTGATGCCATCCATGTTAAAGTTCCTACAGAGATGTTCACAGTATTGCACTTGATGTACTCAGAAAATGTAGACAAAGTGCTTTGAAGGGTGCAGCTGACCACCTCTATGCATGTTTACACAGAGATCAACAGAAGTTATTATATCAAGTAGAACTGCAGACTTTAGTTTTAGATTCCATCCTATGATCCTATATTCCATGTCAGGCATTGCTCATCCTTGTCATGACGCGGGCTGTGGAGGACTGGAATTTGATCTGGAATAATTGTTCCTGCTGCTAAATATGATATGACAATGTAACAATGGCTTAGAAATAGCATTTGAGTTACCAGTAAGGCCAGTATCTGGTGAACATAGACTTCTCTAGGATCTCTGCAAAAGAGCATGGCTTCCCCTGCCCCACATGTTACTTGGTCAGAACCACCAGTTTCAATTCTCTCTTATACTCCACCATCACTGCCCTGCTCCTTGTTTTGAAGGCTAGGTAAGGATACCCTGCAAAGCTGCTGGAGTGGTCTGAGATGCTTTGTTAGACTGAATCAGCTTCATGATCACAAACAACATTCCAGAACTAACGTAATCCACCCTGGAAAGGCCACTTTTCAGGGCAAGAAATAATGGAATGCAGAAGATGGGTCTGCCTTTGCAGTCTTAGCTTAAGGGGAACGGTTCCATAGGGACCCAACTCATTTTAAAAATATTGTCTCATTTTATTTGAAGAAAGATATGCAACAGAGAAACAGGAGCAAAATAATGAGCTCAACATTCCTTTCTTTAAAAAAAAAAAGCACAACATGTTAAGAACAGGTTGTGAGAGTATGTGTAGTCTGATCTTTAAAACTGGAGTGCCCATGGCAGATGAAGAAAATAATCTGAATGGCTAAAAACAGTACAGTAATTACACAATAAATTGCCTGCACATTGGGGAGGGATTCTGTATAAAACAGCATGCTACCCCAGTCCCAGAAGGAATGGAAGTGGCTTAGACAATAATGCTTCTTCTTGCCAAAGCAACAAAGAAGCTAAACAAAAATGCAAACTATTTTAATTGATCCCGCCTGGCTCCCTGGGGGGTGTTGTGTTCTTCAGTTTGTGGGCAACAGAACCAAGGAAGTTGTCCCATATTCATCTGCATGTAGTCTACTCAGAAACATGGAATGCACAGAAGGCCAGCAAAAATGAGATCAGTGGTTGGCTCAGAAGATATCTAAATCACATGCAAATCTGACAACAACATACCTCCAAACTGGAGTCTCAGAGGTAGCTCAGGCAAGGACTAGTGCAGCTGATCTCACTGTGGTTCCGCTCTTTAAATTATTTGCTTTTCTCTCATTTTATGAATTGTCAAATATGCACATGCTATTGCCAAAACTTTGGAAAATCCAAGAAACAAATAACGCCCAAGGGGGTTTCCAGTATGATTCTACAGGGCCAAAGAAAGAAGACCAATGGGAAAACATCACTATTTCCAATTATCTAAGTATCCCATTTAAAAAAAAAAAAGACATAGGATGCAGGTCATGTTATTAATAGAGATACCATGGTGAGTTGCTCAGCTGATGATCCACTAAGCTAAATATACCTTATATGATTTCGAGTGAGCACTGCAAGATACTGATTGAATAACACATAATAAATAATAATCATGTGCCGTCGAGTCAATTCTCACTTATGGATACCCTTTTTAAGGCTTTCTAGATAAAAAAAAAAGTACTCATAAGTAATTTACCATTCCCTTCTTCTGGGGCTGTGCAGTTTGCCCAAGGTCACACTGACAGGCTTTTCCCCTTGGAGGCACCGTGGGGAATGGAATTCCTAACCTAACACACACATGTAACCTTTTGAAAGGTACTTTTTTGGAATCCCAAATTCCTTAGTTGGCATGACCAGTGCAACAAGTACAGTCCAAAAGTAACTTTTCCAAACTCTGCACACAGAAATGTTTGGAGTCTCATACAGGTAGCAAAACTAGGAAATATATAGTACCCAAGTAATCCAAAAGAATAGGTCCAGGATGCCACAAACCATGTAACACTTGTTTTTTTTTTCAGGAAGATTGAACTGGACAAATAAGGCCAGCAATACAAAACAACAGGACTTCTGTGTCTGTTCTCCAGTGGCATAGAGTTCTATGCAGGCCAACATATGAAGAAGATCAGGTAAAATAAGTAGTAAAAGAAAAGAGAACAAAGATTTAAGAAGCTAATTGCTCTCACTGAGCACTGTGCATGACCTAAAAAAATTAACCCTCCCAAATCTGCAATACATTTTTTTCAGTCCTCAGTTTTTGTTATGCAAAACTAATCTTCCAGTAAGGTAAAGGTAAAGGTTCCCCTTAAATGTCCAGTCGTGTCTGACTCTAGGGGGCGGTGCTCATCCCTGTTTCCAAGCCATAGAGCCAGAATCATATATCAACACCATTCTTCACCGCTCCCAGGCCAATAAGCTGATTTGCAGAGTTGCCAGAGCTCTGTCTTGTGACAAAGATGGAAGAAAGAACTGGAGAGCTCAGAAATGGCCAGGAGGGTTGCCAGTGTTGCCCCCTGCTCTTTCCAGCAGCTGCCCCTTAAGATTGCCACCTCACTCTGTCTAATGGTAACAAATTAGCAAATGCTCAGATCTGAAAATCAGCATCCCTATAATTTTTGTAAACCTCTAATTATGAATCAGTCCCTGCTAAAGATAAGAAAAAGAAACTGAAACATCAGTTCCCTGGAACACTGAGAAGGGGAAATGAAAGCAAGCAGCATCACACTCATACCCAGGAATTAGACAGTCACCTTTAGCCTGGTTGTGCTACTGATTTACCACTGCCACCCCACCATACTCTACTGAAACGAAACAGAGAGAAAACAGGTCAAGTTCACATGCTAGAAACTAGAGTTTTTTGTTAATAAATTCCCTGCTTCTGGCTTTTAGAATGGCAACCTGCTCTTTCAGTCGCTTCCTGGGGCTAGTAACGTGGACTGGGTAAGCAGGGTGTCCAGCAGGCACATTTAACAATTTGAACAAAATTATCCCATCAACTGAACTGAAAAAAGTTTGACCATTATCCAGTTAGCAGCTATCCAGGCATGGACATGTAGCCTCACCACAAGGCTACAGCAGCAGCAACATGGGAAGTAGCATATTTCTCTGTCTGACAGCAATCACTGGGCATTTTTTTTCTCCAACTAGGAGACCGAATTCTAATAATAGCAGGCAGTGAGTGCTCCTTCTGGCAACAGATATACAACCAGCATGCACAACATGGCTGATGCCCAAGGAGGAAAGCTGTCTAGAGGGTATCTGAATACGATATCAGATACCATGTAACTGAGACTCTCTTTTCCAAGTAAGCACAGTGACCAGATAGTGACCTGAATTACTTCATGCAGGTAAGAGATCTTTAAACCTTCCTCCAGCCATTTCCTGCACACAAACTCCACCCTTCAGGAAGAAAAAAAATGGGAGGAGTAATATCAATTAGTGCATGCATAAATGAGAAGAACTGTTCATGCCAATATTTCCCATTCATGATTCGGAATGATTCTGCAATCAAAGCAAGCACATCTCCCACGCCATTCCCCCCCCCCCCCAGCTCTCTTTTTTCCTTCTTCCAGGAAATTGCAGCTTTATGCTCACTTTGGGCTGAATTAGATGCCATGGAGAGCTTATAAAAATGATAATTCTCTAAATGCTAAAGCTATCTGATCATAACACCATATGCTGTTTAGATCTGACCCTAAAAACTGTACCAGACAAATAATGCTTCTGCATATGAACAGTCTGTCTTGTAGAAAAAGCAAGTACGTATCACAACCTCAGGTTGTCTCCACATAATAGTTGTGGTGTGCACTGTAACATCCATACACAATATGGCTCAGAAGTAAGCCCAGGAAAGAACCTCTATATTCTTTTTTCAGTACAGCACCTGGCACATTCAGTTGTCATAATGATGCTACATGCCCACTCAACTCTTCTCACATTTCTGGCATCTAGCCTGTTTCTCCTACGTGGCTCTAAACCTGTGGAGACTATGCTTCCTGCATGCACGTTACACATCACAGCTTGATGTTCTCCAGCCCAAATTTTATTTTAAGCAGTTCATCATCATAATTTTCCGTTTTGTTTGTTTGGCCACAGGATGTTTGAGATTCCTTCCCCCTCCCCTTTTGCAGCTGCTCCTTTTGTTTTGCCGGCATTTACACTGTGTTGCCGTAGCTTTCAAGACATTTCATAACAGGATGGAGATCAAAAAGCCCCAGTGAAAATTAGAAAATGGGAAAACAATGAGGAATGAATCACAATAAACCAGATACCATTTGTGGGGCTGGAAGTCCTCTCTTGACCCTTTTGTAGAACTGCTTCTGTCGCCTCAGACAGCTTTGCTGTCTGTCAAACTGTTTTCTTGAACTATTCCCGTAAGAAATAATAACCAAGGGCTAAGCTAGACATTTAACAGAAACACAGGTTTCTGGGCCCAAACATCCAGTTAATGTTTCCACAACAGAAGGGGAAGGCACGAATGGGTAGAGAATTTCTTTAATCGTTCCTCCAGTTCCTGTTTTAAACCACCCCACCCCCAACACACACACACACTTTTCTCCCAGGCCTAGCTAGGCAAACACATGTTTGGGAGTGTTACCTGGGAAAAGCTGACAGGGAACAGGACAAGAAGCATTAGACTACCACATTCTTATTCTGGCACATTTCAAGGAACTTAGGACAACACACAGGAGTTCAATCGCCCTTTGTTTAATTACCCCAACAATACTGAGAAGTAGATCAGTCTGAAAGACTGTAAGCAGCCCTCTGTCTCACTCTCTCTGAATGTGGATTCGAACTGGAATCTTTCCAACCCATGCTGACACACCAGTTCTCCATGCCATTCGGGCCTTTCTCCGTGGTCACTGTTTCTCCCCTACAAATCATACCTCCTCCCTCTGTTATTTATAACTCAAGTAAGAGATGAACTGATTCCATAAAGGAAACCACGACCTTGAGTTTGTAAGAGCTGAGCAAGACTGTTGAGTCTGGACTATTAGGAGGTCACTAATTCATAGGGTTGCCATAAATCAGAAGTGACTTGATCACAGAATCATAGAAAAGTGAAGTTGGAAGGGGCCTACAAGGCCATCAAGTCCAACCCCCTGCTCAATGCAGGAATACAATCAAAGCATGGCACATAACAACAACAGCAAACCTATAGTCTATGTGAACCTGGAATATCTTATACTATAACAAGGACAGAGGAGGCATTTCTTTCCAATCCCCTCTTAGTGCAGCTCTATATCTCTACCACCACCTTACCCACTTTCAGCTAGTTGACTAATGTCCCAAATAAACATGGTTTCAAACACCTAGCTGGCCAGCCCTGGCTAGAATGGAACACCAGGAAAACCTGAGTGTGAAAAAAATGAAACAGCTCTGCTCTCTCTCTTTCTCTCTCTCTCTCTCTCTCACACACACAAACACACACAAACACAAACTCTGCAAAGTTAACATTCCAACAGAATAGCTGTTGAACACATACAATAAAACAAATATAAAACACCGTCAATATTAACAGCTTTAGAGCCTCGTGGCGCAGTGGTCAAACTGCTGTACTGCAGCCAAAACTGTGCTCACGACCTGGGGTTCACCCCCAGGTAACCGGCTGAAGGTTGACTCAGCCATCTATCCTTCCGAGGTCAGTAAAATGAGTACCCAGCTCACTGGGGGGGGGGGGGGGTAATGTGTACCCTGTGTAATTAACTTGTAAACCACCCAGAGAGTGCTTGAAGTGCTATGGGGTGATATATAAGCAGCACGCTTTTCTTTATTAACAGCTTTCCTTGGCTTCTTTTTTTTCTTTTGCTTTTTAAATTATTTTATTTTTAAAGTAAACAAATACAACAACAAAATACAAAAATACAAATAATAATGCTTGCTATACACTAAATTCTACCGTGCACTCCATACCCACGGGACTCCATTGAACAATATTTTTATTACGAACTTCCTTTCCAAAATTGTATAGATTGTGGTTTAGAGGCTTTCCCCTTTCCTTTCACTAATACAAATTCAACAAATCTACCCCAAATGGCGTAAAAAATATTAGAACTTATTTCCCCTCTTTTCATCTTGAGTTCAATAGTCAATTTATCATTTAATGCAATGTCCCAAACTTCACCATACCAATCTTCTAATTTAATATCATTTTTGTCTTTCCAAAACCTAGCTATTAATATTCTAGCACTTGTCATAAAGTTAATAATCAATTCCTTCGAGTAATAATCAAAATCTAACTCATCAAAAATTGACAACAAAGCAATTTTAGCGTTAAATTAAATATCTTTACCAAATATATCATATATTTCCTTAAAAATCAGTTTCAAAAATTTCTTAACCAATTTACAATCCCACCACATATGATAATACATACCAATTTCTTCATCACATTTCCAACAAGCTTTGGAGTAATCTGAATTTATTATATTCAATTTTACAGGAGTCAAATACCATCTTAAACAGATTTTAAATTTTTTTCCCTTTATTCTTATCGACATTGACCTTAAAACTCTCATCCTCCACATCTTTATCCAATCCTCTATTTTAATTTCTGTCTTTAAGTCATTTTCCCAAATTAATTTCAAACCTTCAGTTCCCCACTCTTTTTCCACTTGTTCCGAAATTATGTTATATATTTTACTTACTACTCCCTTCATCAAAGCATCTTTCTGCATGTCTTCATGTGATGATAGAAATTGTTCGTACTTAGTGCATTCTCTACATTTACCTTTAGTTTTCAACCATTGATTTGTCCAAGTGTCTAACTGAATATAATTATACCATGATAATTTATTAGTTTGAAGTTTAACCATAATCAATTCCTTTGATCTCATTTTACTCATCCAGTCCTTCAGTCTTGCAACACTTTTTTCCTTAAACAATCCTACTAAACCCTTTAGGTTTGTAGGAAAACGTTCTATTTCGGTCACTAATTTTAATGGTGAAGTTAAGGGACATAACTTCTCTCTATATCTATTCCATATATTTAACACACTTCTTAAAAAGGGGTTTTTCATCTGATTTATTATATTTCTTTTTACTACATTAAACAAATATTTTTCAAGCTTTCCTTGGCTTCTTTTATTAATTTGTGAGCCACAGTGGGTACAGTTACTAACCATAACTTTTTTCTTGTGATAATTATATTTTAAAATATAATTAAAATATGATCTTCATTTTAAAAAGAGAAGATTCAATTGATAGGTATATGCACTGCACATAGGAAACCAAATAAGGGCTGGAGACCTTAAATGTGGAATGAAGAATTTCTCTTACTTAATACCTCATGGAATTCATCTGTTTTAGAAAGTGTATGCAAATTAAATGGAAATGTTCCAAGGTTTAAGATTCTTTACACAAGAAAACATGATAAACATGGACAAGCCAAGCATGTATCGTTGAGATTTTGATATGAAAATGTATTAAATATTAATGTTGTATAGTTAAATGTAAAATGGCTGATTTTACCTGAGTCACTGTACTGATTGTATTCAGGTGTGGTATCAAGGATTAAGACTTAATGTTGTACAGCTGTGTACGTGATGAAACTTTGTGTAACAGAAAATGAAGTAATGTATTTTCTGATTGGTCACAGAACTGTATATAAGTCATGTGTAAAATGAACGTCTTTATCTGCTGTAAGTCAGATCACTTTTTCCTATGCTGTGTGTTGCTTCATGTCATGTTATGCTGCCAGAGGAATGACTATTCTCTATGTATATATGTAAATAGACTAAGTTGTTGGTTTTACTCTCTCAGTGTCATAGTGTCATAAGTATCTCTGCTAACCAATATCTCCTTACTCTGCTGATGTTATGAGAATACACATTATAATCAAAATTCTCAACAGGGTTATGCGCCCAGAGGAGATTGTTTTTCAAGCAGATAAGTGCTGAATGTCTGGGAGGAAGAAACACATAAAAGCCAAGGCTGAAGTTGGAACGGAGCTGAGGTCTGACGGTGCTGAAGTAACTGAGAGTGGAAGTACTTCAGAGGACGAGGAGCAGACTGTAACAGCAAGTTCCATGATGCAGCAGGCAAGTGGAATAATGTGTACAAAACTAAATGACACTAATTACATGTCCTGGTCTTTTAAGATGGAGATGTACTTGAGGAGAGAGTCACTGTGGCAGTATGTTGAAAATCCTCCTGATGATGATGATGAGGGACGTGCAAACAATGATAAAGCGAGAGCCACGATAATATTGTGCTTGGAAGATTCGCAACTGACTTACGTGAGGAATCTGAAAACAAGCCAGGAGTGTTGGCAGGCACTCAGGAATGTCTATGTACGAAATACAGCCGGGTCCAAAATGGCTGTGGCACATAAGCTATATTGCAAGCGTTTAATGCCTGGAGAAGATGTGTCTAACCATATTAAAGAGATGTTAGATTTATTTCTCTAGCTGCAGGAGCGAGGGATGGAGTTTGACCAGTCGCACCAGTGTTTCGTGATTCTGAGCAGCCTAGATGACAGCTGGGAGAATCTGGTGATAAGCTTGGAAAACATGCCAGAGAAAGACCTGACAGTACAATATTTGTCCGGGAGACTTGTGGAGGAGGACCAGAGGCGATGTGATAAGGCGGCGGAGAAGGTCGTTTATCAGCGTAAACCGAGAGGGTCCGTGGATGATGACTTCACAGCCAGCCAAGAAAAAGTTTTAGCCGTTCAATGTTATAATTGCGGCCGTACTGGACATATTTCTAAAAACTGTCCCAGACGTGACGGAGTGGAGAAAAGAAAAAAGAAGATGTTTAAAGAGCAAACGCGGAAGCGTGAAGGTCATTTGGCTATCGTTAAAGCTTGTCAAAACAAGCAAAGTAATTTATGGCTTTTAGATAGCGGAGCTTCTCAGCATGTGTGCCAGAGAAAAGAGCTGTTCACAAACTTAACCCCTTCAGCTCAAAAGATAGTGAAGCTAGCAGATGGAAAGTCAACATCTGTAATTGGAACAGGTTCTGTGTACGTAAACTGTTTAAAGCAAACTCTAAAAAATGTCTTGTGTGTGCCAAGCTTAGAGAATAATTTATTAAGTGTATCAAGTCTAGATAAAAACGGCTACACTATAATTTTTGAGAAAGGCAAATGCAAAGTAATGAAAAATGGTGCACAGATGGCAAATGGTTATCTAAAGGATCATCTATATGTGATGAATCAGAGCCAAATGAATGAAGCTATAAATGTGGTTAACAACTCAAAACCACATGAAAAGTGTATACATAGCCTACATAGAAAGTTAGGTCATGTAAGCTTTGGAGTTTTAAACAAAACTAAAGAAGTTGTGTCTGATCTAAATATTAAAAACTGTGAGAAATATTTAGATTGTAACATATGTAAATAAACCAAGTCAAAGGCTTTTCCTGTGTGCAAGAAAAGCAAAAGAGTCAGTGACAAGATTTTTCAGTTGGTTCATCTTGATGTTGTGGGACCACTGCAGCCCACAAAATGTGGTAATAGGTTCTGTTTAACTATAACAGACGACTACTCACGTTATAGCTATGTCTATGTAATGAAACATAAGAGTGAAACTTTCCAAAGATTTAAAGATTTTGTTGCCATGGTAGAATGAAGATTTAGTACTCCTGTAGTGTCTGTTCAGACAGATCGAGGGGGAGAGTTTTTAGCACATTATTTTGTAGATTGGCTTAAGAAAAAAGGCATTCGTCACAGGTGTACAAATGTAGCCACACCTGCTGAGAATGGAGTTGCAGAAAGAAGAAATGGAGTTTTGCAAACTGTGTTAGACTCATTACTTGCTGATGCCAAGTTACCCATAAGTTTTTGGGGTGAAGCCATAAAATGTGAAAATTATATTATGAACAGAGTGTGGAACTCTGCAGTAGAAAATACACCCTATTTTCTATTACATGGGAGACAACCTTATTTGAAACACATGAAAATTTTTGGTTGTCATGCTTGGGTTACCCAAAACATGCAGGAAAAAAGGTAGCCCTAAGGCAAGGAAGTTGATTTTCTTAGGCTATCAAACAGGAAGCAAAAGTTATAGATTTTGTGATCAGTATGGAAATGTGATAATTAGCAGGTCAGCAAATGTTTGTGAAAAATGAGAATTGGTCACAAATTCATGCAAACAGTGAAATACTTTTGCCATTGTCTAAAGACAGAGAAGAGAGGTTTGAAAATGAGGAAGTACAAAGTGAGGCATATGAAGAAGGAAATGAAGCTGTAGGAGGGGAACATGAGACATGTAGTGAGGCTGAGGAAATTGTTCCAAGATGCTCACAGAGGTCTAATTTTGGTGTTCCACCTCAGAGGTTTACAGCATCATATGTAAATATGGTAATGTCTGAACCAAAATGTTATGAGCAGATGTTAAAATTGCCTCATGTTCAACAAGAAAAAATGGTTGGTGGCAGATGGGTTCACAAGTGGAAGACATTACCAGATAGTACCCAGCTAACATAAGGCACATTTGGTGAATAAAAGTTTTATATTGCAGCAAAAGTAAACATTTTAAGTCAGAGTGCTGCAAAACCCTTGCAAAAGCACTGGAATGGTGTCAAAAGAGTGCTGAGATATTTAAAGGGAACCATAGATTGCACGTTGAAGTTAAATGCATCTAACAACCTGAAATTAGAGTGCTATGTAGATTCAGATTGGGGTTCATGTGAAACTGATAGAAAGTCAATTTCTGGAATGGCTATCAGTCTAGGTGAAGCTTTAATAGGATGGAAGTCCAGAAAACAAGGTTTAGTTGCCACAAGCACAGCAGAAGCTGAGTATGCTTCATTAAGTGATTTATGTGGAGAAATCACATGGTTTGTGCAGTTACTGAAAGATGTAAATATGCAAATTGATTTACCTGTCACAGTGCATAGTGACAGCACCACTTGCATTCAGTTGGCAACTGAGAGTCAAATGAAGAATAGAAGCAAGCACATTTGCATAAAGTATTGCAATGTAAAGAGTGCTGTGGATCAGAAGCTGATAGATTTACAATATTGTCCAAGTGAAAATAATATTGCAGACATTTTCATGAAGCCATTGCCAATGCAGAAGCATGTTTATCTATGCTTGGTCTACGCAACAATTAAATTTAAGGAGGGGTGTTGAGATTTTGTTTTAAAAATGTATTAAATATTAATGTTGTATAGTTAAATGTAAAATGGCTGATTTTACCTGAGTCACTGTATTGATTGTATTCAGGTGTGGTATCAAGGATTAAGACTTAATGTTGTACAGCTGTGTACGTGATGAAACTTTGTGTAACAGAAAATGAAGTAATGTATTTTCTGATTGGTCACAGAACTGTACATAAGTCATGTGTAAAATGAACGTCTTTATCTGCTGTAAATCAGATCATTTTTTCCTATGCTGTGTGTTGCTTCATGTCATGTTATGCTGCCAGAGGAATGTCTATTCTCTATGTATACAGTGGAATCTCTACTTACGAACTTAATCCGTATTGGAATGGTGTTCGTAAGTTGAAACGTTCGTAAGTAGAAGCAAAATTTCCCATAGGAATGCATTGAAAACCGATCAATCTGTTCCGGCTGTTTTTTGTTCTTATGTAGAGGCGCTGTTCGTACGTTGAAGCATTCGTTCCCATAGGAACTAATGCAAAGCCGGTTAATCCGTACTCTACCACTAGGGGGAGAATTTTTTTTTCTTTTAACCTAAGATGACTTAGGTTAAAAAAGAAAGGCAGGAAAGGAGGGAGGGAGGGAACACCTTTTAAACAGAACACCTTTTTTTTCGGTTCATAAGTTGAAGCTCCGTTCGCAAGTAGAAGCAAAATTTTGCGGACGGAGCTGTTCGTAAGTTGAAATGTTCGTAGGTAGGGACGTTCGTAAGTAGAGGTTCCACTGTATATGTAAATAGACTAAGTTGTTGGTTTTACTCTCTCAGTGTCATAGTGTCATAAGTATCTCTGCTAACCAATATCTCCTTACTCTGCTAATGTTATGAGAATACACATTATAATCAAAATTCTCAACATGTATATGATGTGTGGGTCTATCAGCACAAACTAGAGTGAAAGAAAAAATATGCATGAAAAGATGTAAGGTTGCTGTAAATAATGCCAAGAAAAAAAAAACCTGTCATTCTGTCTGTTTACTGTCATTCTTAAGTTAGGATCATCTTACTTATTTTATAAACCCTGCCTTTGATAACTTTATTTTGTAAAACTTGCTTTTGACAACAAAAAGGAGTATCTATCTATTTTCTGCCTGTTCCAAATAACTGTGTTTTCTCTGTGACAGGAAATTATTGAGCTCACACCCTCAAGGTCAAATAGTTTATGTATGTTCAAAGCAGGACTCGGTACAAATTCACCAGCACTTTGTGTGTACTATATAGAGAGAGTATGTGTGTGTGTGTATATACACACACAATTAGAAGGTAAATAATCCGAATACTATTTGAAAACAGCACTGAACATCATACTTAAAACTTATACTGTAACTCTTCTTTGTTTTTTATAGTTAATTGTATAAATACATCCGTATAAGCCTATGTTCACCTGTGTAAAGAAACAACATGGATTACTATGAAAAATATATAGAGTCCTTCCTGGCCATAAGGTGGCAGTATTGCTTTCCCTCACACAAAAGTCACTAACACTACACAGTAATGAAAACTTTTTTAGGGTCTATAATATGGCCATGATGAAAAACTACAGTTCTACCAGAACTATACATTACCTGGCATAACATGAATTCAGAAATGATACTGGAAAAATATACTAGAAATCAGCCACACTGTATTACACAGATTATTTACTATTTATTATCTGTTCCTATGGCCAAGACCTCTAAGATAGTAATTGTTTAAAAAAAGTGTATTGACTTTTGACTAACTGATTGACTGGTTGACTAACTGAAGTCTCACTAACTTCAATGTCTCTTCTGTCAATATGACTAAATCTGGATCCACCCCCTACATCTACAGATTTTGATGGGGAGATCTCATCAACAAAATGGAGGCAAAAGTGAAAAGGAAAAAGAAAATGGAGAGGGAGGCAAAATATTATAGCGCTTTAAGGACTAACAACTTTTATTTCAGTGTGGGCTTTCATGGATCAAACTCCATGATTTCATTATTTAATGGATCAAAAGCCGCTTTGGGTCCCTTGTTGGGAGAAATGCGGCATCATCATCATCATCATCATCATCATCATCATCATAATTCATACACATGGAAGGCAAACATGTGTCCCCTATATTTATTCCACAGTGTCCAACTGATTATATACTGTAGATGACAGACAAAGTGACAATAGTTTGTTAACATAGGAATAGGACTACTGGCTGTTGATAAGCAGATTCTAGCCAGGATGTTAAGACAGACAGACTTGGATATCAAAGGAATGCTAAGAGCCAACTATGGGACAGAGGTGAGGGTCTGTCAAGGAACAAAATTATTTTCTACCCATTAGAAAATACAGAAAGCTAGATTATTAATATATGTAGAGCCCTAAGAATTCTTGATCTTTATTTAGGTCTTTAAAGATGCACTGTAATTTGTTTATGTAACCAGCTTCTGCTGTCTCCTTCTTGAGTAATCCCTTCTTTCTATTATAAAACTTTAATGCAACTTGGTACCCACAGGTAACTACTTCACCTTTGACAATATTGTATACCTTCAGATCAGTGACACATCTATGGGAGTAGGCACATATAAGGCGCCATAGTATCCAAAGGCTGGCCTGGAACAACACCTTCTCGGTTAGAAGCCTCTTCTCTATATCAGATTTACTGATGATTCATGGGAAAGAATTAGTGGAGAAATCTCACAAGTATTTCAACAACTGTAATCTTTCCATCAGCCTAAGGATGGACTGTCACTAGACTAGACAAGTTCTCTTTCTGGATAACATGGTGCAATTGCAGAAGGGATATGTCAGCACTAGGCTACATTGGAAACCCACCAACCATTACACATTCCTACATGCCTCCAGCTTCCACCCAGAACACACCACCGAGTCCATTGTCTACAACTAGGCTCTCTTGATATCACCAGATTTGCTCAGAAACACAGGACAGGAACTCAGAATTCATGGAGTTACAGCAGCTATTTCATGAACTATAATATCCATTCAGAAGAAAAAGAGAACTGAGAGAACCACAAACAACCTGCTACAAGACAGACCTGCTCAAGAGAACAGAACACAATTAGTAGTTATCTACAGTTTCTAGTTGAGACCACGAGATGTATCATCAATGACCTGCAGTCCATTCTGGATAATACTTGCCTTTCCCAGGTTTGGGGGTCTGGCCTGCACTTCCCTACAGACAGCCCCACAATCTTAACCAATTATTGACACACAACAGGCATCAATGCATGGAGACTGTGACAGGAACAAGATCTTGTCACAAACCTAGACTCCGGTGGCATTTCCCCATCTATACTAGCAGCACCATCAAGAATCCCAACAATGTCAGCCACAACTTTAGGGACTTATTTAATTGTTTATACTGTAATGCGATACATACCATCTTCTGCCAGCAGCGATTTCTACACAGGAGGGACAGGACAGTCCTTGTGCAAAAGAATGAATGGACACCAATCTGAGAACAAGAATGGCAATATAGAGAAACCGGTTTGAATGCTTTTGCCAACCAATAAACGATAGAATTTGCCACTCATTCCCTACCAGATAGAACGTGAACGGATTTGTCCTCTCTTCTTAGCTGGATGGCAACACAGAAAAGCTGGTTTCAGAACACTTCAGTCTCCCAGAACACTCTGTTAAGCATCTTAAATTGTGCTGTTATAGAAGAAAAAAAGAATTTCAAAGAGAGACTTGAGAAGAAAATAGTACACATTAACTCAGATGAAATATCTGGGATGAAATTTTGAACCACACCTGACAGGATTTTTCCGTTCTCACTGTCCTAGTTATTATCCTCTGCCGTTCTGGACCATCCTCTCTCTCTCTCTTTCTCTTTCTCTCTGTGACCCCACTTCCTGAATATCTTCTGGATATAAAACAGTTGTTTTCCTTGACAGACTCTGATGTCTCTCACATAAATGTCAACCAATCTTATCACCCTGCCTAGCATTTCCTGATCAACAGTCTGAAAATCCCATTCCTGTGTTAAAGAACCGTTGCCACTTTCTCTATTACCTGTGCTCCCAACTGGCCATGAATGTCATCACCATGGAATAAATATAGGGGACATGTATTTTCATTCCATGTCTGAAGAAGTGGATTTTGATCCATGAAAGTTTATGCTGAAATAAATCTGTTAGTGTTTAAAGTGCTGCAGTATTTTGCCCCCTGCTTACTCTCCACCGCCTTGACTTTTGCCTATATGCTGTGACAGGCTAAACATGGCTTTGGAAGCCTTGGAAATCAACAGATTGAGTTCACTGTAGAGGATTCAGATGAGGCAGCATTTTCTAGTAACCAAGTAATGACCCATTGACTTTTGCAGCAATTACTACGTTTCCATGACCGGAACTTGGAAACACTCCAGACTGGAGGTCACTGTGACTTGAAAATTCTTTGCAAAGAAAGATTAAGCAGGATATTGTGTCACAATTTAAAATATTTTGTGGCACTTTAAAGATGACCATGTTTTGTTTGGCACAGGTTTTTCTGGATTGCAGCCCATTTCATCAGATGCAAGTAGGCTGCAATTTACAAAACCATATGCCAAATAAAACTTGTTAGTCTGTAAACTGCTGGATAGCTCCGTGGTTTAGGTATCTGGCTGCGGGTTTGGGAGTTTGATTCCCCACTGGGTCTTCTTGTAGGGGCTGGACTTGATGACCCCCATAGGGCCTCTTCCAGCTCTACAGTTCTTAGATGATGATGAGTAAATTTGATTTATATACCATTAGTACGAAGTACTATTCTGGACAGTTTACAACAATAGATAAAACATACAATACTAAATAGTGATTATACAAAAATTAAAACGTTAATAAAATAAGAATAAGTGGCACCAAGGACAATTATCTGATAGCAGGACAGGGAGCGAAAAGTCAAATAGGGTCAATGTGGAAAGCCTCCCTGAAAGGCAACTTTTTGTCTTGTAAACATTAGCAGGGAGGGGGCCAAACATAGCTCTGCTGGAAGCCGGTTCCACAACAATGGAGCCACCATGAAGAAGGCCCAACGTCTCACGAAAGACTTCCGAGCCTCCCTCAGAGTGGCTACCCGGAGAAGCATAGTCTGGAAAGCTCTGGTGGGTCAGGCCGATGACACTGGGGAAAGATGTTCTGACAGGCAGCGTAGTCCCAAACTGTGTGGGGCTTTATACGTAAGTATCAGAACCTTGAACCTGATCTGGGATGCAACAGCTAACCAGTGAAGATGAGCAAGAACTGGGGTGATGTTATCAAATTTGTTCACACCAACCACCAGTCTGGCCACCACCTTCTGGACCTGCTGTAGTCTCTAAGTCAGCCTCAAGAGAAGCTACACATAGATTATGATTATGCGCCGCTAAGACTATTTATTATTATTATTATTATTATTATTATTATTATTATTATTATTATTATTATTATTATTATTATGGGTTTTGCCACAACAGCCTAATAGAGTCAACCCTTTGGAAATCTTAAATGTCCCTTTGACCATTCATGAAACTTGTTCCAAGATGTCAAAAGGAATAGAAATGACACTGTGGTAAAAGACAGATGAAGGTTCAGGGAGATCCAACTCAATTCAAATTGAGTACAAATAGTACAGTTCTGGGTAGTACCCATTCAAACTACAGATGAGGTTGTGTATTGAGGGTAGGTGTATTATCTGATGTTCTCTTCAGTAAAAACTCAAAACCTCTTTGTGTAACAAACTAGGGAAAGGTCTTACTCAGAATAATCCACAACTAGTCTACTCTATGAAAATGATTTTTGTTTGCTTGTTTTGCATGATGAAACATTAGAAAATACAGCCTGAAGTGTGGTACAGTCCATATTTGTAACACCTCTTTCTGCATATGTAGACTGGTTCTTCAGTTATTCAAGGTACCCAAGAAATCTGTGCTAGTTGCAAACCTTACTGCAGCTTCTAGCCACTACTGACACTACATCTTCTTATATGTCTTCTTGTATAAGCTACAACAGGTTTGCTTTCCTGATAGTTGGCTCATGATTGGATCAGAGAAGACACCCTACCCTTCAATTTCTGGGTGAGGTAAGCATCCCGTTTGGACCACAAGCTTTTAAAGGTGCTCAATTTCAACTACTTCTATAAAGAAGGCTGCTCCTTTCTGATGATATTTGTCATCTCATTTTCCTAGATGGAGGTGTCAATTCTGCTAAGGTTCTCTCATGAGTTGTCTTCATGGCCTACTTACTGAGTCTTCAGAACAGTTTAAATGAATTCCTGTGAACAAAGTTTATTTTAAATGAATTCCAAGGCACAATCATTTCCAAAATATGATGCTATGTCAACTCCACAAAAATCTTGGCAGGCATAATGCCAACTGTACATGCCAGTACACACAATCAGCCTGCCCTAAAGGGGAAAACATGCTGCACAATTTAAGTAAGTAAGTAGTCCTTATAAAAATTGTCCCTAAGCCTGGCTTATTACACATAGAAAAATGTAATACACCTGATTTTTGATGGGGGGAGAACTTCTGTGTTCATCAAATTCAGTGCCCAGCTCCTTCACGCACCTCGTCTGTGAGCTGAGACTGAAATTTTGTCACTATGAGAAAGTACTATACAATGACTACAGTAAAATAAGCAAACACTAACAATATTTTTAAAAGAATCCTTGTAATAATACAGCTGTTAGGGAAGGTAATAATCATAGTGATGATATCTGTGACATGGCCTATGCATTTATTAGCTCAAAGAGGAGTCACCTATCAACACATCATTTATCAGGCAGTTTATTGCTTTGGGCAAGGCATACATTTGGATTCAGTTAGCACTGATATTCAATCTAGATTATTGCCATGGCTCTGTCTCAAATCATTGTTATGGAACAGAAAAAAATTAAACAAATCACGGCATATTTAAAATATTCAGATAAATTATGAGTCTCTCTGTGTTTTGGTGGCCATGTGCTGTTCTATGTTACAGAGGACGGTTGTCTAAATGCATGGCATCTTGAAGAACCATCCTCAGTTGGAAGGTATTCTTTACCTGAGTAACTGTTCAGATGAAATCCTGTGTAAGGATAAAGAACCATGAGAAGGAAGCCCACCAGCAGTTAGGGCTTGGACAGTAGACATACAGGTGACCAAGACTCTGGGTCAAACTAGCATGTGCTTAGGTCACTGCTTCTTCAGGCAGCGACAGCTGTAAGCTTCTCATAGCACTTCCTCACCTGCATATCTTGATTTCAGCCCTACTCTTTTTTATGTGCCCCAGGCCAGCCATGTCTCTGCCTTCCATATTAGAATCCACTACTGGAGACAGAGTATGCTTATTAACAGTGATATTAAATAAACTGGAGTTTGCTTGTGTCGCGTCCACCCAGTGTCCCTTGTTTATTCTCTCTTAAACATAGGTTCACCCCCTGGATGCGTTTCCTCTTTGCACGCTGCCACCAAGTATTATTCACACAATACCAAATACAGTGGTGCCTCGCAAGACGAATGCCTCGCAAGACAAAAAACTCACAAGACGAAAGGGTCTTGAGAGATTTTTGGTGCCTCGCAAGACGATCAGCCGATCAGCTGAGAGGCGGGGAGAGGGGGGGTAGCTGATCGGCGCTGGGTCTAACAGGCTTCCTGAGGCTTGCCTAGCAGGGAAAAAGCCTCTCAGACCCAGCGCCGATCAGCTGAGAGGCGGGGAGAGGGGGGCAGGAGCAGAGACGACCACAAAATGGCTGCCGGCTCCCTGCTGGTTGCTCGCTGTTTGGCACTCTTTTTCCGGCTGTTCTGGGGCTACAAACGCACTGTGAGGAGCTGGACTCAGTCTACTCTACCTGGTAAGTGACTTTTTGCTGACTTTTGTTTTGGTTTCTGACTTTTTTTTCCCCATAGGAACGCATTAATTAAATTTCAATGCATTCCTATGGGAAAACGCGCTTCGCAAGACGAAATTTTCGCTAGACGGCATTAACCGTGGAACGGATTAATTTCGTCTTGCGAGGCACCACTGTACGTATTTCAGACACTTGTGCTGCCAACTATAACAGGTTTATTGAACTTTTAAGTTTGAGAATCACAGGAGTAAATTATAGATGTTCTTCTATTGTTATGTAAATCACAAAGGGAAAATCACAGATGTTCAGGATCACTCATTAAATAGGATTTGGTTATGCATTGGTTTAAACGTAATTTTCTTCACAACAATATACTTTTACTAGTTATCTATTCTCTATATTCCTTATAACTCTTCCCCTATTCTCTCTATCACTTCAACTGTTCAATCTATGTATTAACCTTCTCAATTCCCTATCTCTCCCCTGCTTCTCTCTCTCTAACTGATTCCAACTGTTCTTTTGGTTCCACCCCTCCTGTCCTATCATAGGCTCCTGCACTTGAGCTCCACATGATGGACAGGAGTGATGTGATGTGATGGCATTCCGCCACAACTTGTAAAACAGGAACATTGCTAACAGGTAAATAAAATCTTTCTTCTAAACTGGAACCAAATACAGTCTCGTTCCTGAGCTCCTCACTTATTCTCCCTCTCTCTGTCCTTGTCAAACCATTCCCTGTTTCTTCATTATCTGGAAAGACCACTTGAGGTAAACTGGGCAAGAGGTGTCACAATAGGGATGGTTTATATTAATTATTGACGGTTTGGAAGGAGGAGTTATCCCTCCTTCCCTCTCCTTCTAGAAGCCAGTGGTCTGACAGGCCTTCTCTCAGTGACTGGGCCAGTCTGAGGGGTGTAGAGCTAAACCCCCTTTCACTTCCCAACTCTCGCAGCTCCTTCCTTTCCTCTTACCTCTCCTTCTCACCCCCAAATGGGGACGTGAGGTAGCCTTGACTGATGCAGGCTTTCAGCCTCTGCTCTTGGGACTCTCAGAGAGGATGATGTGTGGAGGGGGTGGAGGACCTATTAGGATGGTCCGCCCCAGGAGACTGATGGATCCAAGCGGTTTTCTGATGGCTCTTGAGGAGTTTCCTGTTGCCTCGGCAAGTGATCCTGTCAAAGCTCTGGCTGATCTCTGGAATGGGGAAATGGCCAGGGCGGTGGACACAATCACTCCTAAGCGTCCTCTCCCACGAAGTAGAGCCAGGCAAGCCCCCTGGTTCACCAGGGAGCTGGCAGTGATGAAACGAGTGGGACGGAAACTAGAGCAACGATGGTGGAAAAAGAGTGAATCCGACCGAACACGGGCTAAATAGTCCATTTGAAGGCCTATTCCGTGGCAGTGGCTGCAGCAAAGAAAAGGTTCTTTGCCGCTGCCACTGCATCTGCACAAAGTTGTCCAGCTGAGTTGTTTTGAGGGGTCAGGGGCTTAGTACATGACCTTCCAAAAGAACAAAATATTGACCACTCCACAACCTGCTGTCAGGAATTTCCATGACACTTTGCAGATAAAGTCGCTCGGATCCTGTCACGATCCCCACGTGGCCCCTGCTTGTTTCACCAAACTAAGAGCTCACGCTACGTGTCTTTCAGCTGCCACCAGTTGATTACATCAACATTATCTTGTTCTAGTTTCCATTTTTCAAAATCTTGGGAGCTTTGAATATTTTCTCCCTCTCAGGCAATAAATACAGGTCCCTCGGTTTCTTCATCCCTTTGAATTTGAGGGTTCCCATTTTCCTCAGCACTCTGGAGCTCAACTTGTGCCTCCATAACTAACTTTTTACTTCGTTTGGGTGGCATAAACAATACAATTTCTTATTAAACTGGACTGGTTCTTTTCCCTCAGAAAAGCCAAAAGTACAAGCCCTTTTCCTCTCTTTCAGTGGCTTTCCTTGTAACTAGGTTGTGCTTTTCCAAGCAGCTCGCCTCAGCTACTCCCCAGCTCAAAACCCTTGCCACAATATTTCCCTGTCTGGGCGATTCTTGTCTCCAGACACAAGATTAACTTTCTGCTTAGCTTTTCTTATCACCTCAGATCTATCCTGACCTAGGCTTCCACTCTATCAGCCACTGCTCTTTACCCTCAGAGCTCCGGATTTTGAGCTAGCCACTAGGTCTTGTAAATCCTGAGATAAAATGGTTTCTCCTGAGCAGATATTTTCCTTATCTTAGGATTCCCCAGATCTGGGTTCAATAGCCCCGAAACTAAGTCTTCACCAAGACTCTAACGGGTAACCACTTCTTACCACAGATTCTAACCCCTTCTAGCTAGGAATACCTTTAAACTCAAGCAAATTCAATTTTTCACTGGATTATTTCGTATCCCAGCGCTGTGCCACCAATTTGTCATGATCCCCACGTGGCCCCAGATTGTTTCACCAAACTAAGAGCTCACGCTACGTGTCTTTCAGCTGCCACCAGTTGATTACATCAACATTATTATTAGTGATCGAGGTCCAGGCCATATGTCATTTTAAAAGAACCAAATAGAAATAGTTTATTGTTACAGATGATGGTAGTTCAAGCAATGTTGTTAAAGTTTTAAACAAACATACTCCTTCATCCACTCTCAACCACCACTCTCTCGCCCAAACTCCCAAATTCTTCAACTCTCTCTAAACTCTCAATCTCCCTAACTCCCTGACTCCTCCTGCCGAGTCTCTTATATCTCGTGACTCCGCCCCTCCAAGCACTCCCATTGGTCTATGCAGATATCACATTAATATTAATGACCTGGGCGGACACGACAGATCCACTCTGACTTGGATGCTGTAATTCAGGGGTCCCCAACCGGTCCGTGGTCCCAAAAAGGTTGGGGACCGCTGCTGTAATTGATACAGACCCAGTGGATGTAACTTTGGCCCCGGCTTGTCCTGTTTTAATGGATACTTTTCAGTTGGTGCAGCCTGATGATGTGGACAGGATTCTTGGAGAGGTGAATGCCACATGTGTGTTAGACCCTTGCTCTTCCTGGCTTATAAAAGCAGCCAGATGGGGAATGGCCAAGTTGGTACAGGGAGTGGTGAATGTCACCTTGTAACAGGGCAGGATCCCAGCATGTTTAAAGGAGGTAGTAATAAGACCATTATTGAAAAAGCCCTCTCTGGATTGCAGTTTACTGGATAACTATCAGCCAGGCTCAAATATTCCATTTCTGGGCAAGGTACTGGAGCATGTGGTGGTTTCTCAGCTCCAAGGATTCCTGGAGGAAGTGGATTACCTAGACCCATTTCAATCTGGTTTCATGCCTGGTTATGGGACAGTTTTGGTCACCATGGTGGATGACCTGTGCCGGGAACTGGACAGGGGGAGTATGTCCTTGCTGGTATTCCTGGACCTCTCAGCAGCTTTCAATACCATCAACAATGGTATCCTTCTGGGCCGTCTCTCTGGGATGGGACTCGGAGGCACTGTTTTACAGTGGCTTCAGTCCTTCCTGGAGGGGAGAACGCAGAAGGTGGTGCTGGGTGACTCCTGCTCAACGCCCTGGCCATTGGTGTTCCTCAGGGTTCTGCTTTGTCAGCCATGCTTTTTAACATCTACATGAAACCGCTGGGAGAGGTTGTCCGGAGTTTTGGGGTTCAGTGTCACCAGTATGCGAATGACACCCAACTCTATCTCCACCTAATTCCAGGGAAGCTGTCTTGACTCTAAACCAGTGCTTGGTATGAGTAATGGGCTGGATGAGGGCAAACAAACTGAAACTTAATCCAGACAAGACAGAGGTGCTCCTGGTTAGTCGGAAAACAGATGAGGGACTAGAGATACTACCTGTGCTGGATGGGGTTACACTCCCCATGAAAACTCAGGTCCGCAGCTTGGGTGTACTCCTGGATTCATCCCTAAGCTTGGATGCCCAGGTATCGGTGGTGGCCAGGAGTGCATTTGCACAGCTAAAGCTGGTACGCCAGCTCCGCCCATTCCTTGAGATGTCGGTCACGGTGACACATGCCTTAGTTAAATCCCGTTTGGATTACTGTAACACATTCTATGTGGGGCTGCTTTTGAAGACGGTTCGGAAACTTCAACTGGTGCAAAACTCTGCAGCCAGACTACTGACTGGGGCCAGCTACAGGGATAATATAACGCACCTGTTACAAAAACTGCACTGACTACCAGTCTGTTTCCAGGCCCAATTCAAAGTGCTGGTCATTACCTATAAAGCCCTATACAGCTTGGGCCCAGGCTACCTGAAGGACCGTATCTCCCTATATGCGCCTTCTCGGTGATTAAGATCAGCAGAGGAGACCCTCCTCTCGGTCCCATTGCCAACACAAGCACAGCTGACGGGGACACGGGAGAGGGCCTTCTCTGTGGCAGCTCCCAGGCTATGGAACGCTCTCCCTCGGGAGATCAGGATGGCCCCTTCCCTTTTATCCTTTCGAAAAAAGCTAAAGACCCATCTCTTCAGGCAGGCTTTTAACAGTTATAACTGAATCCCTGAACCCCATTTTAGCAGACAATTTTAATCTTTTAATTTTACTTTAAATCATCTATTGTTTAATTTGTATTTTAATATTTAACTTATTGTGTTTTTAACTGTGTGAATTTTAATGTTGTGAGCCACTTTGGGACCCTTGTTGGGAGAAATGCGGCATCATCATCATCATCATCATCATCATAATGCATCTAAATGTATATCCTTGGCTGAAATCATATCCAGTTACCTGAAAGTACATACAGATGGAGCTGTGGAGTTATAAGAAACTTCTAGCATCATCTAGTCTGACCCCTGGACAATGCAGGTAATCCAGAGCTCTACAGCATGTCTGATGAATGACCTCCAGCCCTTACTCAAAAAACTGAGGACAGGGCACCCAGGAAGTGTACTACACTGCTGGACCACTGCTATAATCAGGAAGCTGTTTAGTTGAAACCTCCCATCTTGCAATTTGAACCAGCTAGTTTAAGTCTTACTCTCTGCAACAGCAGAAAACAAGTCTGCATGATGTCCTCATGGCATCTTTCAAATATTTGATGATGGCTAACATGTCATCTCACAATCATCCCTGTAAGGTAAATCCCACTGAATTCACGGGGGGGGGGGATTAGGACTGGGGAGAAATGTAAAGGATTGCACTAAAAATCACAAAATGTAACACTAGGAGACCAGAATTCTTACCATATGCAACTTTAAATGTTAACATTTACCTTCAGCAGGAGACAGATGAATTTCTTTCAGAGTCAAACTACACAAAAGCTCAGCAATGGCTTCTCTTCATCCTGGAGAGAGGTAACTAGTGGGGTGCCTCAGGGTTCTTTTCTGGGCCCTGTGCTATTCAACATCTTTATCAATGACTTGGATGAAGGAATAGAGAGTATGCTGATTAAATTTGCAGATGATTCCAAATTGGGAGGTGTTGCTAATTCCCCAGAGGACAGGATTAAAATTCAAAATGACCTTGACAGATTAGAGTCCTGGGCCAAAACAAACAAAATGAATTTCAACAGGGAGAAATGTAAGGTCCTACACCTAGGCAGAAAAAATGAACTGCACAGATATAGGATGGAAGACACCTGGCTAGACAACAGTACCTATGAAAGGGATCTAGGAGTCTTGGTAGACCACAAACTGAACATGAGTCAGCAGTGTGATGCGGCTGCCAACAAAGCCAATGCAATTCTTGGTTGCATCAATAGGAGTATAGTGTCTAGATCAAGGGAAGTGATAGTACCACTCTATTCTGCTTTGGTCAGACCTCACCTGGAGTATTGTGTCCAGTTCTGGGCACCTCAATTCAAGAAGGATGTTGACAACCTGGAACGTGTCCAGAAGAGGGCGACCAAAATGGTCAAAGGTCTGGAAGCCATGTCCTATGAGGAGCGGCTTAGGGAGCTGGGAATGTTTAGCCTTACAAAAAGAAGGTTAAGAGGGGATATGATAGCCATGTTTAAATATTTGAAGGGATGTCATGTCGAGGAAGGGACAGGTTTGTTTTCCACGGCTCCAGACACTAGGACAAGGAGCAATGGTTTCAAACTACAGGAAAAGAGATTCCATCTGAATCTCAGGAAGAACTTCCTGACAGAGCTGGTCGGCAGTGGAATATGCTGCCTCGGAGTGTGGTGGAGTCTCCTTTGGAGGTTTTTAAGCAGAGTCTGGATAGCCATCTGTCAGGAGCGCTTTGATGGAGTTCCTGCATGGCAGGGGGTTGGACTCGATGGCCCCTGTGGTCCCTTCCAACTCTGTGATTCTATTATTCTGTAAGTTTCCTACAGTCCCTACCCCTTTATTTTACTGTTTCTGGTTGCCCTTGATAAATGTGGTTCCTTTTCTCCTCCCCCATATAAACCTATATATACATCTGTGTAAATAAACCATGTCAGAGAAATGCCTCCAATGATCTCCTTTTAAGGTAATTGAACTAAATGCTGGAACTTGTCAAACCTCTCATTACCCCATGGTGGAGTGTACCCACAAAATAATACTCAAAAGTAACGAT
The DNA here is from genome assembly GCA_037013535.1 of Intellagama lesueurii. Classification (NCBI taxonomy): domain Eukaryota; kingdom Metazoa; phylum Chordata; class Lepidosauria; order Squamata; family Agamidae; genus Intellagama; species Intellagama lesueurii. Next base: position 92,047,933 of record JBAJHW010000001.1, read on the forward strand.
TTCTGTCATGAAATTTTCTGTATAAAAATTCTGATGGGAATAAAAGCCGATACGCAGCACTTTAAAAGTTGTTCAGAACACAAAACACAGATTTTTTAAAAGTCTTCACCTAATATTAAAATGACCCAAAAAAACTGCCAGGTGACCTTCTCTGAAGAGAGCATTCTACCACCAGAAGGGTCTTCTTCCAGCCAGGTGTCCCTTTTGTTCTACCTGGTTGAGGACTACCAACAGGCTCTGAAGAGCAATTCAAAGTTCAGGCAAGTATGGCAGTAGATAATATTACAGGCAACCCAGTTCCAAGCCATTAAGGATCAGTTTCCTCACATTAAAGTCAACTAATCAAACCTAGCACTTTGAATTGGAACTAGGAATAAACTGGGATCCAGTTCACCTGACAATGTGCTAATATAATATTAATTAATAATCTTAGAGCCCTATTTTTCACCATCTGTAGATTCCAGGCTATTTTCAAAGGGAGCTCCATGTGCAGGGTAGAAAAAAATCAATGATTTTTCAAAATAAAATTGATTTAAATCACAATTTAAATTTAAAAAAAATTAATTTAAATAATCAAAAACATCCTTTCTATACCTTATTTTCAGGTTAGGTCTTATTTGGGGGGGAAACAGGGTATTTAAATCAAATCCACCTTATCCACGTGTAAACTAAACAGGATTTTGACAGAACATAAGTAACCATGCTCAAGCTATCTTCATTCAGGTATGTAAGCACTACACTAACACTGTGTCCCAGCTGCAGGCTATGTTTCTTTCCAGATTTTCTGTCAAACCTCCCATGTTCGATTTAGCAATACACTTGGCAACATGACATAAAGAAATTAAGCTGGCATTGCTTTTCCTGCTATGCACATATATGGATGAAGAAAGTTTTATTTGTTTAATTTCTGTGTATCAGCCTTGTGTGAAATGCACAGGAGCAGAGACAGTAAAACAAAGTTGGCATCCATATTAATGAAAAGCAGAGGAAGGCTGAAAATGACAACCGAAAGCCTGGAGATGTTTGATAAAGAATGGTGAAATTAACAAGATTCTAAGAAATTCTATTTCTGGACAGTTTGCAAAAGGCAAAGAATATGCCAGAGGGCATGGAACCAGTAGAAGATGCCTGTTGTACTTCTATTTGCCGTTTTATGTGGTGTTTTTAAAGAGCAGCAAAAGCACTGCATTTTTAAAATGTAACATAAAAGTAAACCCAAAAAAATCACACAAATGCAGCAAAAATACATAAGCAATGCCATATTGCACTAAACAATGGATGGTAACTCTAGATTTTCTAATATTGCTCTTTTAGTACTTGGAAAATTTAAACAACTAAATCTCACTACCAACATTATGGCCTTTTCCAAATGCTGTGTCATGATAACATTTTTGAAATCATATTGAAAGACTTTAAATTATGTGACAGGCAAAACCTGGATGGAAAATGACATTTCACAACTCCTCCTTCTTAACCATCTCCAATTTCTTATGTTCCTGGAGGCAAAAGAGTAATTATGTATGCATGCATGCATGAATGTATGCTTGTTTTCTTTTCTTTACTATTCACTGCCCCCTGCGCACGCGCGCACACATGCACATAGATTTCTGCAATGAATGCAAGAGTTTGATCTAGCATTATATTGGACTGAAGTGGGTTCACAGAGGCCAAATACTTGTTCTTAATGAACTGATACATGAGACATTTTTTTAGGCAAGCCAATTTCCGATGGGTCTTGGGGGGGGGTTGCTTGCTTTTTGGGTTTTTCCTCCCCATTTCCGATGGGTCTTGCATGATCTGCTTGCTTTTTGCTTTGCTTTCTTTGCATTTCCGATGGGTCTTGCATGCTTTGCTTGCTTTTTGCTTTGCTTTCTTTGCATTTCCAATGGGTCTTGCACACTTCGCTTGCTTTTCTTTTTCCCCCCTCAGCCGGAACGGATTAATCGCGTTTCCGATGGATCTTGCAGTGATCTTTTTTTTTTTTGGTGATTTTTTTCTTTGGCCGGAACGGATTAATTGCATTTCAATGCATTCCTATGGGAAATGGTGCTTCGACTTACGACCATTTCGAGTTACGACCGGAGTTCCGGAACCAATTAAGTTCGTAAGTTGAGGCACCGCTGTATATGAGACATTGGCTTGCCTAAAAAATGTCTCATGTATCAGTTCTGAAGAACAAGTATTTGGCCTCTGTGAACCCACTTCAGTCCAATATAATGGACTGAATATATATATTTAGTTGTTAGCTAGCTTCAATACACCAGTCTTCCAAAACTTTTATATGAGAGAGGTTTTTAAACAGGAGAGAAAGGAAACAGTAAAACAGATGTTTTTGTCACAGGACCAACACCACCCCCAATGTACTCTGAAGTACAGAGTCCAAGAAATACTATCTCCAGTATGCTACAGCTGTTGTGCTAAGGTTGTTGTTTTTTTCCTGGCAGAAGACCATTAAGGAATTGTGAACAATATATTTTATTATGAAAAAAGAAGTGAAGAATGTGAGGCTCTCCAGTCAACACCAAGGACTGATGAGAGGTGTCCATTATCAGGTCTGGAGGGCCACAAGTTCCCTATCTCTGCTATGAAGCCAGTAAATTAACCGGAGGTGTTGTGGTTTTTTACACTCCACTACCTGTTCAAGAAATAGTACATAAAATGATTTGCATTGCAGTCCTAGGCACGTCTCCTCAGAAAAATGGTTCAGAAAGTTTACTTTTTGAGACCACCACTTGGCCATCTTAGGTCCAAGAATCTAATGTTTTCAAGACTGCTCAGAAATATTACACCTTCAAGGGAATTTAACTTCCAGGTCAGAGAGCGCGCGTGCCCACCAACCCACCCACCCACATATTTTACAAAGCTTTTTAAACCAAGTTTACACATGCACATGATCACAAGCGTTAAGAGCTTTTTCAAGTGGGACTTGTACTTCTGCCTCTGAAAACACCTTGAGATTTCGCAAAAGCTAGTGGTAGACTTGGAAAAGCAGAAGTACTTTTTGCAAATGATAAAGCATTCTAGATGAATTTCTCAGAAGCCTCAGTTGCTGTTCTTTTAAATATATCTGCCTAACTCTCTGATCTGGGATGTCTTCATGGTCAGCAGAATCAGACTGATTTAGGAATACTACAGTGAAATGATTTCCAGTGATTACAGAAATATTGTTAAAATTACAGAAATATTGTTAAAATATTGGCAAATTGTTACATGGATTTCCTGTCCTCTTGGCTAGTGGAGTATGCATGACTTATAATCCACATTAGTTATGAACCTGGAGCTTTCATTTGAAATGTTCTTCCTTGTTATCCAGAATCCAGAGAAAAGGCACCTGAGGCCTGATCCAAAGAAACACAGGAACAGTGGACAGCTTGAAAGATACTATAAGGATGTAGAGGAATATTACACAGTGCGGGGATTCAGAGAGATTCAAGAGGGTTTCCTGAGAGAGAGGAAAGGAAATGAAAGGAAAGCCTGGGGCTCCAAGTGTTCTTCCAGAGACTTCAGTATGGTCTTCCACTCATCACAAATCTAGCTTTCCGGTACCCACTAGAGAAATGCCAACAAGAAAAATGTATTATCACAAGCAAATTAGCTTTGCTGGATCAAGCTGACTACTGCATAGACTCAAGGTCAAAGCAGACATTACAGCCAGCAATTACAAGCACAGCTCCCTTAAGAGCACAAGCACATCTGATGGGACCACAGAGAGGGCCTTCTCTGTGGCTGCTCACCGGTTATGGAATGCTCTCCCTCAGGTTAGGTTTGCTGGCAGTTGAAGATCAGTCTCTTCCAGCAGGCTTTTAACAATCACAACAGAGTTCCTGAATGCCATTTTTCAGTTGAGTTTTTAAAGTTTTAAATGTTTTTAATCATTCAATGTATTTTAATTACTATTATAGCTTAATTGCTTTTAATGTATAACTTACTGTACTTTAATTCTACTTTTTTAATACTGTGAGCCACCTTGAGTCCCCTTATTAGGAGAAAGGCAGCCATCACCTAGCCTATTTTTCTTCTCCTTTTCTCTTTTCCATCTTGGATTCTGTTGTTAAATTGGGTCGTATTTTTAGTACATTTATATTTTCATAGTTTATTTTTGTCTAAACCGCCCAAAGTAGACACGTTCTAGATGGGCGGTATATAAGTCTAATAAAATAAATAAATAAATATTAGACAAATAAAAACAAACAAACAAAGAGGTTCAATTCAGCTGTATATTTTAGCACAAAATTTTTCAACTTTGGAAGTTGTAAATTAGCAGGATTTTGCTTGGTGATTGGTCATCAAGAGACAAGCATGGACTCTATTTGCATGTGGACTGGGCAAACATAGCAGCTTTGAAGGATTTCTATCTTTGGAAAGAAAATCATTTTTTTATTTTCTCACTGCAAAGCTGATGCCTGATATAATTTGGCTCTAAGGTTTAGCAGTGAAGAAACACCAAATAAAGTACAATAAAGTGCTTCTCCTGATACTTGTCCTTAGGGACTGGCATTCAAACCAAGAACACATGTGCATGCATGTTAGACAACTGTTACATAGAGTTGTAACAAATCAAACAGTTTGAAATGGTTACCAGAAGATTGCTCCTTAAACGGAACAAGAGACTGCAACGATTCAGATTCTTTAATCCTGTGTAAGAGCTTACTCAGCAGACACAGGCATGACTAAGTAGCTCATCCCCATGAGTAACCAGCCATGTGCTGAAATACCTAGTCATGGATTAAATTAAACATTTAAAGTTGTGATGTTTGGTTTGGGGCTTTATACTTGGTGGGGAGTGTTTGGTGGGGAGGGAGCTTATTTTCAGTCTTTTTAGCTGAATTTTGAAGGACATGGTTTAAAAAAAACAAACACCTTGAGATAGCATTGTCACAGCGAGATCACAGCTAAAGCTGTAACAAAATTTCTCAAGTAATATATATTTGGTGAAAAATTCTTCCTTTCCTTTTCCCTCCTTGTAAGACTGGAGGTGAGAGCAATGTTCCTCTCACGGGAGTGCCGTCCCTACCGCCTACTGCCGACAAAGAAAGTCAGACCCCACCAGTTCCCCCACCCAGGAAGACGAGACCACCTGGACCAGACCCGGGGAGGATAGAGGAGGATTTGAAAGAGTTAACGGTCAAGGAGACCGGGACTGTTTTGGCAGGAGCCGAACGAAAAGCACGGGTAGAAGTGGAGGCGGGACTAGCAGGGGTGAAGGGGAGTTACCACCAGGCTGGGAGTGGGTATGGTTAGAGGATCCATGGACTGGGACGGTGGAGAAACTAAGGATCCCTAAGGAGGAGGTTGACGCCAGGAGAAGACAAGAAAGCACCCCTAAACCATCTTATTGGGGAGAGAGGGAGACTAAAGAGTGGAGAAAGAAATTGAGAGAGGAGAAGGAGAGAGTTGAAAGAGAACGAAGGGAGAGATTAGAATGGAGAATGTGGGAGATGCAGCAGAAGGGGCAATTGGAGGACTCTGGCAGACGATCAATCCCACCCAAGAGCTTGCCTGGGTGGAACCCCAAGACGAGACACAATCCCCTTACTGGAAGGGGAGAACGGACCGCTACTGAACCCTAATGTATCCCTGGACTGGCCAGGACCCTGGAATGTTCAAGAAGGAAATCCCTTTAAAGTTGATGAGTGGAAACCTTTGTCAGACCCGTTGGCTGACAAGGAGAAAGGTTGGAGCACGTTTGCTGACACAGGATTTCTGTTAAATAATGCAATAAACATTACACCAATTTCAAAGCCTCGCAAGTCTAATGATTTATTTGGGAATCATCAGGAGCCAAGAATCGAACCCTCACACTCCTTTTCTTTCATTTTTGCACCACTAGTTAAAGAAAGCCACAATCTTCACTCTTTGGGAGTGGGAGGCACTGAAATAGTCCTATTTTTCCCTACAATGCCATACAGAACAATATTGTGTCCCTGCTCTGAGATAGCCAGGCTGTGGTAGCAGAAAGAAACAAAAGGTCAGACAAATGGGAAAGCAGCTAGTATGCTAGTGCCAATTGAGTCTATCCACAATGGCATATAGTTATGGTCAACGTTCCCTCTAATTTTCAGCCCCGCTGGGCGGGGTTCTGCCCCTTGCACACACAACTTCACCTGCCTGCAGTGCACATATGACTCTGCCCCCCCCCCCCGGTGCAGGGTTCCGTTGTGACCAGAACCAAAGGGGCTGAAACCGATCACTCTGGGTGCTCAGAGGAGGAGGAGAGCTGTACGAAGGGGGCAGAGGCTCACAGGCGTGCAGCTTAGAGGGAACCTTGGTTATGGCATATGGAACCCTGATGACACTCTTCAGAGCAAAATAAAAAATAATTTAAAAAAAGACCTTGTCCATGTGTGCTTCTACTTAGAACAGTCCATCTTTTCCCTTCAAGCTGTCCTGTACCAAACTGGTACAGTACAGGTTTACGGCATGCAATCTATAGCTGATTGTTTAGCCTTTGTGGATGGGTGCTTTCAGCAAAATGATACTGAGGAGACAACGCTGTGATGTACAGCATTAGGTAGGTTGTGGCATTAAAAGGGAGGGTGGAGAAACCTCCTCCTTGATTTTCATCTTCTTTTATTTTTAATATTTCCTTCACTGATGCAATGAAATTCTGAAACCATGCCAGGTTGATGCATCGCTATTTCAGTATGCCACTTACACTTTTAACAAACAATAAAAGAAAAATCAGCCCAGCTCTTCCAAATGAGGTCTCAGACAAAAGGTGGGGAAAGGGGCTATACTGATACATTAGGCTCGGCCCACACAAGACAGTACAGCCCTAGCAGAGCCTCGGGTGAGGAGAAAGGCTGGAAAAGGGGTGGGGGAGTTACCTCCCTTCTGTCTCCCCAACCTTCAGCCCTCACACTGCAGCTGCTGCTTCCTTACTTACGAGTAAACCAGGTAAGCCTTGCTTTGTATCAATCTGTTGCATGAGAGAAGAGCTGTAGCATGATCTCCACTGTGGACAGAAGGATTGCTTAAGTGAGGGTTCAAATAGATCACACTTAAGATGAGAACCTTTTAAGTGCTGACAGGACTGCACCAAATTTCCCAGTGTGGACAGGCCACTGCTAAGCCCTATCCACGAAAAAAAAAAGTCTGAGGATGTTTCCTCTTCCTGGAGAGATCCCTCAATGAGGGCCACCACAAACAGGATGCAGAATGGCAGGAGGCCATTCGAACAAAGGTCTGCCTACTCCTCATTCAACTCACAGTGTTTCCAAGCCAAAACAAACAGCTACTCGAGTAAGTCAGTCAAAATTTGAATGCCATTCTTTTAGAAATCTAACTAAACTTATATCCGGAAACTGGCCACATGCCAAAGCAATAAAGGCTTGATCTTTACTACTGCTTTAGGAGGGCCAAGATGCAAGATGAGATCAAATGTGTTTTTATGCAGTAAAGAAGGGGACCAAAAAATCCAGTCCAGTCAAGAAAGGAAAAAATATGGAGTGTCTAGCATGGAGACGCATCTTGGACTGAGTGCCCTTCTTCATGAACTGTATGGCATTCATTAGAACTCAAATGGCAGCTCCTATTCATAGTCCACAGACGTGACTCTCAGCCTTCTCAGAGTCACATGTTCAGACTACAAGCAGAAGCTGCCACTGACGTTTTTGTTAATACCATACAGCTCAGGAAGAAGGGCACTCAGTTCAAAATGCGTCACCATGTCAGACACTCAACAGGCTGAATTAAATACTAAAAAAAATTCCATATTTTCAGCACTTGACATTTTATACTCTTTTTTCCCCTGCTGCTTTGGGACTGTAATCACCACTTTGCCCCCCTGCACTTTTGTTGTTTATGTCTCTTAATCTGTCAGGGGAGGTTACAAGTGACTGGTATTCTGAACTGGTTCTGGCACTGAAACAGCTATAACAGAGTGTGTGTGTGCCCTTTTGAGTTCCTAAGAAAAAGACCAAAGAACCATCAGACCCGAAAGCTACAGATCATATATATATATGTAGCTTATATATATATATATATATGAGAACAACAGCTTTGTCCCTCTGCTACTTCACAGCAGAATACGCTATTGCCATATGGTATTGATCAGCTCATGCCAAACAAGTGGATGTGGCTTTTAATTAATCATGCAGGATTATTACTGGCTGCCTGAAACCTGCCCCCCATTGGAAAAGGTCTATTATTTGGCTAGCATTGCCCCTCCAGAAGTATGTAAAGAGGTGCCAGCAAATAGTGAACAAAATAAGGTAACACGGCACCAAACCCATCCATTTTATGGACACCAACACCCTATACCAGCGGCAGTGAACCTTTTTGGGCCTGAGTGCCCAAACTGGGGGTGGGGGGGAACCCAGCGGGCAGCGGGCTGCACCAGAACCGGAAGTGGTGGCGGCGGAACTGGAAGTGGTGGCGGAAGGGGGAATCCCAGGCACGGAGGTGCCTCAAGGCCCCACTCCAGATCCGCCGCCAGTGCCAGCTGCTCTGGATCCTGGCCCGCCACCTGTCAAAGCGCCAGCACCGCAGCTGCAGCCACCTCCTGAGGTTTGGCTGCAGGGGGGGTAGCGATCCGGCGACTTATGGCTCGTGTGCCCACAGAAAGGGCTCTGCGTGCCAGCTGTGGCACGCATGCCATAGGTTCACCATCGCTGCCCTATACCATGGCTAAAATCAAGGGGGGGGGGGGGGAAACTTGCATATCTCAAGCTCTAAATATCAAACCGGAAGACGCCAGGCTAAACCTATGGAGAGCAAAAACAAAACACCTTCCCGAATGGATGAATGCTGAAGAGTGTCAGACACCACAACAAGACTCTCGCTGGGCCACCTAGAAGTCACTTAACTGGCTTCAAAGCAAAGTAGGAAGATCAAAAAATAATTAAGTAAAATGGGGCTACTAGGATACAGTACACATTTTCTGTGACTATGGAGAAATTAATTCAATGCAGCAGTTTTGTGCATGCAATTTATGCCCCACCCCATATACAAAAGAAGATCTAGCCAACGGTCAACACCATTGAAGTAGCCCACCTCAAAAACAGCCTAATTAACATTTTAATTTGTTTCTAATTTTACCTGTATTTCAAATACGTACACCCATATTATTAAATTGTGCAACACAAAGGAAGGAAGGAAGGAAGGAAGGAAGGAAGGAAGGAAGGAAGGAAGGAAGGAAGGAAGGAAGGAAGGGCATTTCATTGCCTTCAATATTGTTGATAGGCTCACTGGGGTGACAACTGGAAGCACTGTGTTGCAATGGTTCTGCTCCTTCCTGAACAGCTAATCCCAGAACATTACTGCTCAACCCCTTGGCATCAATGCAGTTGGGCCTCAGAGAGTTCTACTTTGTCACCATTGCTTTTCAACATCTACATGACATTTTGGAGCAAGGGTACCAAATAAGGTATAATTCATATGAGAGTGATTTCCTACTTTATTTTCCTTTATTATCAAATTCAGAAACAAAAGTGCTGAATAAGTGTGTGACATGAAGACGGAGATGGAAGTGACAGAAGGGAGTGAGCCATCCCCTCACACGTCTGAGACCGGGGGGGGGGGGGGGGGGAGACGATAACATAATAGATAATATAACTCAAGGAGTTAAAAGTCTAAATACAGGAGAAGGAGGGGCAGGAGGGGAAGAGAAGGAGGAGCCCAGAGAGAGAGAAGGAGGGGTGGGGTTTTTTCTAATGACAGAGGGGGAGAAAGGTAGGAAGGGAGAGAACTGGGAAAGGAAGAGCGGTTTAGTCTGAAGTGTGAAGACAGGAAAGATGGAAAGGAACCTTACATATTTAATGTACCAGAAAGAGAAAGTGTAAGGAAAGAGAGAGGTGGAGTATTCGGGCGTGGGCGTGGAGGTCACGGTATAGAAGTCCAGTTGGAAGGATTAGATCCCTTAGAATGGACGGTTTACATATACCAGCGATGACAAGGTCCTTGGAGGAAGATGGTTCATCCAGAGCCAATTCCACCGGCTCAGAGATTGCAGGAAAGAGATTGGGCCCGTCACCCTTGCTGTGGGACCATCTGCGCGGTGAGGAGCGGTCCATTGAGGAAACCAACCAACAAAGAGAAGTTCGGACCATCTCCGTTTAACTCATCGTTAAAAGATGATGAGTTAAACTATGGACTGTCTTTATCTTGGAATGAGTTCCCGTTAGAAGTTGGCCCTGTTGGCCCTACAGAAGTAATTGTTGATTTGCCTTCTACCTTTGTTAATAAAAGTTTAACTGAGAGGAACACGATTCCTATGGTTATTCCTGCCAAAAAAGAGGAACTGCTTAGCTTTTCTACCGAACCCAATCACAAAGTGGCTGCCTGCAATAATGAACTAAATCAGAACAAATGTTTTGAACCCCCAATCCAAACAAAATGGGGATACTGTGGGCAAATGGCTGTCCAAGGCTGTGGCATTAATCCTTTTAACTCTGGCAGCAATTATGCTGCTTCTATAATTTTATGAATTTTCATTTATTAGTAGTGATAGTAGTAGTTACATCTTAACAGTCAGATTATTTTTGCAAACCACCATGAGAAGAGTGGTGTGAAAATATGTATAATTAATTAATTAAAACCTAAAAGCAAAAGCAGCTTTAGGACAGGAATCTTCCAACAGAGTACAACAGAAGAGGAATTCCACCCAAGCTATACTGTTCATTGAGTCATAAATCAACAATATAGCTTGGTCCCATGAACCACTGGTTAAACTATTCTGCTGATGCAGAGCTTAAATAGATTCATTCAGAGCCAGTGAGAGGATGCAATAATATTCTTGGTCTTACCTTCTGGAAGAATCACATGAGATGGCCAGTGAAAAGCCAATACCCTAATGACCAGCAAATCACTGTTGCACCTGAAAATAACCTGTAGGAAATGCTTCAGCCTCATCACCAGAACCCACAGCCTTTTAAAGGAGCATGCAAGAGGTGTTACATTCCATCCCCATTGCACAAGGGCCTTAGAACAAACAAACAAAAAGTATTTCAGTTGTTGAAAGCTGTTGAAATAGGGCAGCTCCTATAGGCATTCCTGGTTTCCTTCCAGACTTTAAAATGTGACCATGACGGGGCAGCCCATTTTGCAAGCTGCAGAGAGCTGGAATTTGCTCCTGGCTGCCGCAGAGGTGGATGCTCAAGGGAGCAACTGCAGAGCATTCCCTCCTGTTTAGGCACAGTGTATGTTATGTCCAGGGTGCTCTCAAGGTCAGCAAAACTCCTCTCAGTCTGAAACAAGCAGAACCCCCTGTGTTGCAGCACAGTGCATCTTGCAAAGCCCCCTTGTCCAATTATCCATTCCAGTTCAGCCCAGCTGCCAAGTCATATATATATATATAAATAAAAACATACATACATACATGGAACATTTTATGATCAAAACAAGAAGACTCATATATATACATACATATATATATATATGAGTCTTCTTGTTTTGGTCATAAATAGTTCCATGATACCTGTTTTACATAGTAAAACTGCACACAAATATACTATAACAGCTCATGACGCTGTAGTCTGGAGCCTGTTAACAAATCCAAATCTTGGAGGAGAGCAGAATTTGGAAGTTTTATTTCAGAATAACAACTAAAAGTTGGCACAGAACTCATGTATAGGTTCAGGAATACTGTTGTTGGTTTTTAAATGGAATATGATATATATCAGTTGGCCACAGCATTAAGAAGAGTCCTAAACAGTTTTAGAGCATGTTTCTAGGCCCTGTAAATTGAGATGTCCTCAGTGGGATGACAGAGGTCATTTTTGTTGTTGTTTAGTCGTTAGGTCGTGTCCGACTCTTCGTGACCCCATGGACCAGAGCACGCCAGGCCCTCCTGTCTTCCACTGCCTCCCGGAGTTGGGTCAAATTCATGTTGGTAGCTTCGGTGACACTGTCCAACCATCTCGTCCTCTGTCATCCCCTTCTCCTCTTGCCTTCACATTTTCCCAACATCAGGGTCTTTTCCAGGGAGTCCTCTCTTCTCATGAGATGGCCAAAGTATTGGAGCCTCAGCTTCAGGATCTGTCCTTCCAGTGAGCACTCAGGGTTGATTTCCTTCAGAACGGATAGGTTTGATCTCCTTGCAGTCCAGGGGACTCTCAAGAGTCTCCTCCAGCACCACAATTCAAAAGCATCAATTCTTCGGCGGTCAGCCTTCTTTATGGTCCAGCTCTCACTTCCATACATCGCTACTGGAAAAAACATAGCTTTGACTATGCGGACCTTTGTTGGCAAGGTGATGTCTTTGCTTTTTAAGATTCTGTCTAGGTTTGTCGTCGCTTTTCTCCCAAGAAGCAGGCGTCTTTTAATTTCGTAGCTGCTGTCACCATCTGCAGTGATCATGGAGCCCAAGGAAGTCAAACCTGTCACTGCCTCCATATCTTCCCCTTCTATTTGCCAGGAGGTGATTGGACCAGTGGCCATGATCTTAGTTTTTTTGATGTTGAGCTTCAGACCATTTTTTGCGCTCTCCTCTTTCACCCTCATTAAGAGGTTCTTTAATTCCTCCTCACTTTCTGCAATCAGAGTGGTATCATCTGCATATCTGAGGTTGTTGATATTTCTTCCGGCAATCCTAATTCCTCCTTGGGATTCATCCAGTCCAGCCTTTCGCATGATGTGTTCTGCATATAAGTTAAATAAGCAGGGAGACTGTTGCTTCCTGTCCCACATATAGATTTCTAAGGAGATAGATGAGGTGGTCAGGCACTCCCATTTCTTTAAGAACTTGCCATAGTTTGCTGTGATCCACACAGTCGAAGGCTTTTGCGTAGTCAATGAAGCAGAAGTAGATATTTTTCTGGAACTCTCTGGCTTTCTCCATAATCCAGCGCATGTTAGCAATTTGGTCTCTAGTTCCTCTGCCCCTTTGAAATCCAGCTTGTACTTCTGGGAGTTCTCGGTCCACATACTGCTGAAGCCTACCTTGTAGGATTTTGAGCATAACCTTGCTAGCGTGTGAAATGAGTGCAATTGTACGGTAGTTGGAGCATTCTTTGGCACTGCCCTTCTTTGGGATTGGGATGTAGACTGATCTTTTCCAGTCCTCTGGCCACTGCTGAGTTTTCCAAACTTGCTGGCATATTGAGTGTAGCACCTTAACAGCGTCATCTTTTAAGATTTTAAATAGTTCAACTGGAATGCCATCACCTCCACTGGCCTTGTTGTTAGCCGTGCTTTCTAAGGCCCACTTGACTTCACTCTCCAGGATGTCTGGCTCAAGGTCAGCAACCACACTGGGTTGTCCGGGACATCCAGATCTTTCTGGTATAATTCCTCTGTGTATTCTTGCCACCTCTTCTTGATGTCTTCTGCTTCTGTGAAGTCTCTTCCATTTTTGTCCTTTATCATGTCCATCTTTGCACAAAATGTTCCTTTAATATCTCCAATTTTGTTGAACAGATCTCTGGTTTTTCCCTTTCTATTATTTTCCTCTATATCTTTGCACTGTTCATTTAAGAAGGCCCTCTTGTCTCTCCTTGCTATTCTTTGGAAGTCTGCATTCCATTTTCTGTAACTTTCCCTATCTCCCTTGCATTTTGTTTCCCTTCTCTTCTCTGCTATTTGTAAGGCCTCGTTGGACAGCCACTTGTCTTGCTTGCATTTCCTTTTCTTTGGGATGGTTTTTGTTGCTGCCTCCTGTACAATGTTACGAGCCTCCATCCATAGTTCTTCAGGCAGTCTGTCCACCAAATCTAGTTCCTTAAATCTGTTCTTCACTTCCACTGTGTATTCATAAGGGATTTGATTAAATTATACCTGACTAGCCCAGTGGTTTTTCCTACTTTCTTCAGTTTAAGCTTGAATTTTGCTATAAGAAGCTGATGATCAGAGCCACAATCAGCTCCAGGTCTTGTTTTTGCTGACTGTATAGAGCTTCTCCATCTTTGGCTGCAGAGAACATAATCAATCTGATTTCGGTATTGCCCATCTGGTGATGTCCATGTGTAGAGTCGCCTCTTGTGTTGTTGGAAAAGAGTGTTTGTGATGACCAGCTTGTTCTCTTGACAAAACTCTATTAGCCTTTGCCCTGCTTCGTTTTGAACTCCAAGGCCAAACTTACCTGTTGTTCCTTTTAGCTCTTGACTCCCTACTTTAGCATTCCAGTCCCCTATAATGACAATAACATCTTTGGTGTCAGTTCTAGAAGGTGTTGTAAGTCTTCATAGAACTGATCAATTTAAGCCTCTTCAGCATGGGTGGTTGGTGCATAAACTTGGATTACTGTGATGTTGAAAGGTCTGCCTTGGATTCGTATTGAAATCATTCTATCATTTTTGAGATTGTATCCCAGTACAGCTTGTCCCACTCTTTTGTTGACCATGAGGGCTACTCCATTTCTTCTACGAGATTCTTGCCCACAATAGTAGATATGATAATCGTCTGAACTGAATTCGCCCATTCCCGTCCATTTTAGTTCACTGACGCCCAGGATGTCAATGTTTATTCTTGCCATCTCCTGTTTGACCACATCCAGCTTACCAGGTTCCTATGCAGTATTTTTCTTTGCAGCATCGGACTTTCCTTTCACTTCCAGGCGCGTCCGCAGCTGAGCATCCTTTCGGCTTTGGCCCAACCACTTCATTAGCTCTGGAGCTACTTGTCCTTGTCCTCCGCTCTTCCTTAGTAGCATGTTGGACGCCTTTCGACCTGAGGGGCTCATCTTCCAGCGTCATATCTTTTAGCCTTTTGTTTCTGTTCATGGGGTTTTCTTGGCAAAGATACTGGCGTGGCTTGCCAGTTCCTGCTCCAGGTGGATCGCGTTTAGTCAGAACTCTCCACTATGACCTGTCCGTCTTGGGTGTCCCTGCATGGCATAGCCCATAGCTTCTCTGAATTACTCAAGCCCCTTCGCCACGACAAGGCAGCAATCCGTGAAGGGGGACAGAGGTCATAGCTCTTCCCAAAACAGTTTGTGGAATGAAAATTGATCGTACTTTGATTGCTCATGAACTAATCCATTCATTACATGAGTTTTCATCATTTTATCAATGTGTGCCCAGACCATAACTATCGATTGATTGATTGATTGATTGATTGATTTTTTCCTATAAGAAAAAGAAATAAATAAGAAATATAAATAACGAAAAAAAGTAACTATGTGTCATGCTATGTCGTCACTAGCAGAACTATTTTGCAGAACTGGTCTCCAAATGCAGTATTATTAGGCACCTGCTCAGATCCACACTTCAGGTTTGGCCCGCTGCCAAACTCTGGATCACCCATCCCAGATGCTTCCCTTCCTTTCTATAGCTATCTTTTCATCAAGGCACTCAAACCCATCAGTAAGAGAAGTACGGAACAGATGCTGTAACCTTTGCACATTCTGTCCTTTCCGTTTGAGAGACTGTGCTAACTGAATGCAGGACAAAATGACCAGGCAGTGGTGATAGCAGGGAGGAGGAGGTGTTCCCCTCAGAGGGGGAATCAAGGCAGTTATCTAGCTCATGTCTCATCAAACCTGGAAGCAGCACTGCTACACAAACCAAGTAGCAGTGGCTCTGAAGGCCCTTTGGCTGAGATGCCTTCAGTGAGGTTCCCTTAAGAAGGGAGTAATGGGACATGAGCATCCCCATCTCTTGCACCACATCTTCTGAGAGAACCAAGCTCCTGCTGGAAGTGCTGCTGCTGCTCCACATGCTATTCACTATCACTGCAGCCTGCTTCTATCTTACGTTGTTGTTAAGCACCAGCAAGTCATTCCCAAATTATGGTGATTCCTTCTATCTCCTACTGGTCCAAAAGAAGGGAGGACATGAAAGAGGAAGCCATACTGATATACCTCTCCCTCTGTGCCCAATCCCATCTGTAGACTAGATGGAGGGAAGTGGCAGACAAAAGACATCAAAAAGGAGCAACAGTCCACAAAAAGTTCAGGATGGAACTGTGCACACAGGGAGAGGAGAGACAGCAGTTTTGTGCGTTGTGACCTATTCTTACTGTCAACATCCACATACTTCTTCAAACTAGACTTGCATGGAAGGTGGATAAAACAGAACCTCACTACTTTGTAGTTGTTTTGTAAAAACAAGTACTTCTTTGAACTGGGGTGGGGTTTTTTTTCCCTGAGAAGGTAGAAATCTTTTGGAAAATCTGTCAGGCTGGGGTCTGAATGCCAATAGGGAGCAGAGGAAAAACTCCAAGTGGATAAATCCTGAGACAAAGGAGGTAGAGTTTGGGACAACACAAGCTTTTATACTGTTTGTGTTCTCTCTGGGTGAGTCAGGCAATGAGAAAGGTATGCATCGTAACTGCACCAGAAAGGATCACTTTCCCAAGAGCAATATCCCTTAAAGCGACCCTTCCAACCTTTGGGGGATCGCTCCAGGCTGGCCTCAAACAGAGTATCCAGGGTCAGGCTGGAGCGTTATTGCCCGTATACTGTGTGATGGATGGGAAGCAGCTCATACCAGACCACACAAAAAACAGTCCATAATGTGAGCTACATGCCCCCTGTGATCACACCTTCTTTCTCTCGCTCGACCCCCATCAATCCTTCCCTCTCTTTTTTTCATTGACACCCAACTCCTGAAGGCAGCAAGTGAAACCTGTGGCCATGGGTCTTTAGGTCCCCATCACTCCAGCTATATATAGTTTCCTTAGAAAAAATTTTTACATGTTAATAAGTATGATATGAACAAGAGACCAGCAAGCCCAACGAAAGCACATGCAGGGGAAGGGGAAAAGGGAGATAAAGGGGGCACCTCTAATAAATGTGACTCTGCTGATCATCCAACAGAGTTTATCCCACCTCTGGTCTCTGAGATCCATCCTGTATTACCATGGCTATATAGGGGGCACTGATACTATTTGTACATTCATTTGGATTAAGGTCAATGCCAACACTGAGCCAGCTCTTTTTGCTCTTCCAGCTCTTTTGAACTCAAGCAATGCCAGGCCGTTCATAGTTCATAATTTTAAGGCTCGCACAGATTAGACGTGATTGTTAGAACTGCTGTGAGAAGCCTCAGAATGCGAGGAAAACTATATGGGGGAAAAACACCCTCCCTCACACATACCAAACAGCAGTTTTTCCTTGATATCTTCAAAGTGATCTTGTGAGGTTACCTCCAGATCTTAAATCTAACTGCTGGAGTTTTCAGTTTCAGACTGAGACTTTTGAGAATATATGCTTGTCAACACCCTGGATTAGCAAATTGACAGGAAACATAGGCCATGTCCTGAACTGGTTCAGTTTCTCAGCCAGAATGTCATTCCCCCACCCTCATTTTTCACCCTTGGAATCACCTCAAGCAACTTGAGCATTATTCTGAGCATGATGTACAATGTAAATAACAAATCTGTTTGTGACTACCAGAGCATTCCAAGAGTTAGCCTTATCTTTCAATTCCAGACATTTATCCTTAGATGACTTTTCTCCATTCCTGTTTTTTGCTTCAGCATGTAAGCAACAAGAGGGCAGAGAACACCATTATGTTGACATGGCATTTCATCCTTGGACACATTTTACACTTCCTCATTTACATGCTGCCAATTATAATACAGCTAAATTTTTTAAAAGCTAAAGATTAAGTACCATAGATAGCTTCTTGCAGTTACTCAGTTTACATTGGTTATTTTAATCAGTTACTTTACTTAAGTGATTTAAAATCATCTCAGAATACTGTAAACTATAATTATGTTGGAAGATTACAGGCTGCAAGTATTATACACTTATGTCCTCTGAACCTTGTAACAGTGCATTTAATGGCTGAAATCCTGTTGTGCAGCTCTGTTTGTCCAACAGAAATGATGCAATTCGCAGCAGCCAATTGCCATTACTTAAAGACTTCCTTTTGCTATTTTGGGGTGTACACGAATCATATACAATGCAAGGTAGTTGTGTGTACCCTAAAATAAAAAAGGGAAGCCTTTAATCAACAGCAATTTGCACCTGCTGATAACATCATTTCTGCTGTGCAAGTGGATTCACCCAACAAGATTTTGGCCAATACCTTAGAACATTTTCATCATAATCATGTGCCAATTTAATATCTAAGTGATTACAACTCACATCAAATGTGAGATATTCCTTCTTTTCGTTCCTGATACATGTAGATTTTTATTATTTCTCACAAAAGTAAAATTTCAGTGGCGTTAAACAAAAGATTTCTCAGATTTCTGGATAGATTTTTTCAGTCTTTTGAAAGCTTGAAAACTTATTGCATAAATACTAGCATATTAAATGTCACTTATTGTCTAGTTTAAATCCCCTAATAGATATTTACGGTGTGAAGCTATCTGCAATCAACAGAACATCTGCTTGTAATGCTACAGAAAAGCTCTTAATATGCCACTTTAAGCTTATAAAATATCATCCAGTCTTGACCTGGAATTATAAGTATGCCCAGCAGCAGTCACAGCTGTTCTGAACAGGGGTGTCCTATGGTCAAATGAGACATATTTTGACCACATCTTTTCAAAGGCTTTGCTACATATAATATTCCTAAGTTACATTTTAGTAGGTTTCAGAAAAATTGGGTTAGACAGAGGTTTTCTCAATACAGGAGTTATTCTAGATCAAATAATACACACAGCCCTATTCAAGCTACATTGAGTCAACACAAGAGTAAGGAAGCACACAAGTCCTCTCCCCCTCTGTACAATAGCACCATGCTGTTAATAGGAAGGTTGATTTTATGAAGTGGAGAACATCTCATATTCATGAAGGGTCTCTCTGTGATTTCAAACCCTGGAAGATTAAAGGTTCTAAATTGTGGAGAACGTCCACGGAGAGTGGATGTTCGCCTGCTCAGACTGCTACCCTCTGCATGAAAAAGATGACTGAAACGACAACAAAAATTGGGTCAACTAACCTGAGTTTGTTTAACAATTGTTGGCGGATACCCAGAGAATAAAGACTACAGAAGACTTACACAACTTTAATCTTGGCAATGAAGAAACTGAAATAATTAAAGATTTTGTATACCTTGGTTCAATCATCAATCCAAAAGGAGACTGCAGCCAAGAAATCAGAAGAATGAGACTTGGAAGAACAACAATGAAGAAGTAGTAAAGATCATCAATGTATATGTCACTTGAGACCAAGACCATGATAATCCACTCTCTTGTATTACCAATCATCATGCATGAGTGAGAAAGCTAGCCAGTTTAAAAAGCTGACCAAAAAAAAATATTGATTTGTCTGAAATGTGGTGCTGTACGACAGCTTTGCGGATACCCTTGATTGCCAGAAAGATGAACAAATGGATTCTGGATCAAATCAAGCCTAAAATATCTCTGGAGGCAAAAATGTTGAGACTGAGGCTGTCCTACTTCAGGCACATCATGAGAAGGCAGGATTCTCTGCGAAAGATGATAATGCTGGGAAAGGTAGAAGACAGCAGGAAAAGAGGAAGACCAAATACGAAATGGACTGACTCCCTAAAGGAACCACACACTTGAGTTTACAAGAGCTGAGCAGGGCCGTTGAAGACAGGATATTTTGGAGATTGCCCATATGGGCTGCCATATGTTGGAGGTGACTTGATGGCACATAACAACAAGTTAACTCGTACAACGCTGACCTACACTGCAAGTCTCCATGGACTACTGGGTCATGTCAATGACAAATTATTACGGTTTTTGATGTTCAGTCTATTTTAGGATAATTTCTTCTTCCTAATGTGCCAGCGCTGTGGATTTACAGGGTAAACCCAGTCTTAAGGAGCAATAAGTGACACAAAAAAAGCTTAGTCTATGTTAGTGACCGATAAGAACCAGGCTGTTCCAGGAGCACTGAGAGAAACAGTCCCAGGAAATACCAGGCAGGGAAAAGAAATGGAGAGAGAGAGAGAGAGAAATACTGTGTTAAATACATTTTGCTTCTTGCATAGGTAATGTGCTGTGATCATGTGGCTGAACTTGCCAGCTTTGCCATCTTATTTTACCCATACCTGAATGATGAATGTATGTACAGAATTGCACTGCATGGTCATTAAAAGGGTGCTATCAGAAAGTCTATGTGGGACCAGCCCTTCTGTCAGTGCTGCTCCTGGGCCATTCCCTCCTTCCAGTTGGGAAGCCTTCTGGGGTGCCCTTAAGGGGGCTTTGCCCAGGATTCCTTTATCTAGGGTCCCCTTAAACTTGTTGCCAGCCAGCCAATAAAGTAGTTAGCTTTATCTGACCACTAGGATGATGGCAGTAAAGCAGCAAATAAGGAGCCCTTGCAGTGCACTTTTGGAGCTTGGTAGATAACCTCCCTCTAGGTACAGTACAATCCCGGTGGATTGCATCTGTTTTAAAAGACACTTATACGTGTTAGGATAATTGTGTTTGACTTATTCAGAGAGAAAAGAACTGGCCCCGTAAAAGCGGGCCCGACCCCTCCCTTCCTTTTTGCTTTTCTTCTTGACTCAAGGACTAATGTTTCTTGAAAGACAAAGGATCCGTTTACTGAGAAACAACGCTGGTAGTAGATAGAAACAACATGCTTTGTAGTAGATAAGAATGGAATGCAGGGGCCCCAGGGAGAGAAGAAGATCCGGTTATCTGTTCTGCGCATGTTTGAAAGGTGTTTTTACTAATCCAATGAATTTTCGCCAACTAACTTTCTGACCCCTTTAAGGAGATTGTGCGCCCACCCCAAATCGCCCGGAAGGGACAGGCTATAAGAGATTGTACCACTCCTTTTGTTCTTTGGAGAAAAGCCTTTGCCCCGCGTGGTGAATTGTTTTTCTCCCCGCTTTCTGCAGCAGGCGTTTTCCTTTGCAATAAAATAACCTCACAAGAAGCCTTCGTGCCTCAGTCTCTCATTTTGGGAGCTTCCTACCTGGGGAAACCGGATAACAGTTTGGGGGCTCGTCCGGGATTTCCTAACAGCCCCGGTTGGGGCTGGGCCACAGCCCAGTTGAGGCCGAGCAGAACGAGGGCGGCGGTGAAGCGAACCGGAGGGTACCCCTGTCTCCTTTTTGGCAGCCGCTTCCTTCCCGACGCTTCGGCTGCTCGGCATCAAGAACTCGGAAAGAGGCACGAACGCAAGAGGTCCTCCAAGCCGGCCGGCCAACGGACATTGGTAAGTTAAGGTGGGGAAACTCCGAATGGGTTGGTTGTTGTTGGATGAGTGAAGGATTGAGTGGGCCTGCAGTTCCCTACGGTAGCCGTTGTGTGATCCGGTACCCTGGGTCAGGTCGAGAGAGTGGTTGTTGCAATCCTATTGTGTCTGCGCTCAAGAGACCCCTTACTCTTGTCGCAAAACCCCTTTTCCCTTTTGTATTTGTCTCCCGTGGGATGGGAAACCAGGTGTCTAGGAAGGAAAAGAGGTCCAGCGGGGACCAAAAGGAGGAATTTCGAGGGGGACGCCCCGGCACCAACTCCGAGAGGCGGAGGGGAGCTAGGAATTCCTAGCAACAGCCCATTGGGGAAGCTGTTGCTAAATTGGGAATCGGTGAAAGTACAGGAGTTTCAGTCAGAGCAGGAAATGGTCCGTATGTGCACAGAGGTCTGGACCAATCTAGAAATCAGTCCAAGATGGCCAAAACTCGGATCCAATAATTTCGATGATATTAAAAGGGTGGACAACTTCTATGTTGCTCATCCGCCCCGTACTGCCTATGTCGACTCCTGGATGTGGTACATTATAAAATTTGGACCAGGAGTTAAATTGGCAGTAAGCAGAACCCTATTAGATACCAAGCCAAAGGGTGAGGAAATGTCTAAATTTGACCCCTTAGAGTTTGTTAACTATCAGCAGCCCATAGCACCGCCCACAGCACCACCAGAGGCTGCTGAGCAGTTAGCAGCGCCTCCCTCTTACGAAGAGGCAGGGCAGGAGGGTAGGAATTTAGGCCCAGCCCAGGCCAGTCCCTTAAGCGCTGCCTCCACCATAGAGTATTCCCCCCCTTTAGATCCACTTAGAGAACAAATTAATAAACTACAGAAGACCGTAGAACAGATGGGGCAGACCCCATCTCGACCAAACACCAGGTCTAGGACACGGGCAAAGGAGGCAGCTGAAATAACTGATGAATGCCCCGGTGCATCAGCTCAGTACCCATTAAGGGAAGTCCCAATGGGAACTAGGGTTGGATATGTAGAGGTCCCTTTAACTAACTCCGATATTCGGGTAATAAAACAACAACTGCCTAATCTTCCAGAAGACCCCATTGGGTTCGTGACAGGACTCAGGGACGCTCTAGGGACTATGGTTTATAAGCCCACTGAATTGTTACATATTTGCAAACAATTATCAGGAGTAACGTATACCAACCAAGCGTTGGGTCATGCTAGAAGGCTTTGGCAGGCGCAGGATGGCGCCCGAACAGAACAGATGGCTAGGGAGAGATTCCCTGAGATAACCCCGGGGAACTGGGATTTTCAGGCTGATAATATTAGGGAGCAGTGTGGGGAAATGAAAGATTTCTTATTAAAGGGACTAGAAGCAACAGTCCCTAAAACCGTTAGCATGAAATTAGCCTTTGGACAGCCCCAAGGAAAAGATGAGAGTCCAGTCGAGTATTTAGAAAGGCTAAAACGAAATATGCGACGGTATACCGGACTAGACCCAGAGGATCAAGCAAATGTAAATATTCTGAGGCTGGAGTTTGTGTCGGGGTGTTACCCGGACATAAAGTTCAAACTACAGAAAATTGATGACTTGACAACTAAACCTATAGGAGATTTGTTAACGGAAGCTCAGAAGGTAGTGGTAAGGAGGGAAGAGGAGAAGGAAAAGAGAAAGTTGAAATTGATGGCACAGATGATGGAAAATAAAAGGAAATAACCCTCCATGGGTCGGGACTCGTGGACGGGGCCGTGAGAGAGGAGTGTATAGTAACCAGGGAGGTAGAGGAAAGCTTGTGGAAGGTAGAAAGAATGAAGAGGGACAAGGGCAGGTGAGGGGCTGCCTGGTAAAAAGTCCTGCCTGCGCAGAGCCCTTGTTAACTTTGCAGGTGGGCAAAGAGGGAAAGGAAATCGAATTTTTGGTAGACTCAGGAGCCACGAGATCTAGCCTGAGCCAACCTACCTGGGAAGGACAACTTCCTCTTTCTGGGGGACATTGTGACATAGTAGGAATAGAAAACCTAACGCAACGGGTTCCTGTTCTAAAACCCCTAGAGGTGCTAAAACCTGGGTCACATGAAAAGCTGTGGCATGATTTCGTGTGGACCCCAAATTCAGGAGTGAACCTACTAGGTCGAGATTTAATGGCCAAATTAGGAATACAGATATTGCTTAAAAACCAGGTGTGTGAGGTCAGGATGGCCGCCCTCAGGACTGAGGATGAAGCCGAAATTGACCCAATAGTATGGGCGAAGCCAGGAAACCCCGGCCTTATGAAAGTTACTCCAGTGAAAATGCATTTAAAAACAGAGGTACCAGTGTATAGACCCCAATATCCCATTAGACCAGAAGCTGAAGAGGGCCTTAAGCCCGTAGTAAAGGAATTGCTGGATGATGGCCTTATTGAACCCAGCGATTCGCCTTACTGTACTCCTATACTACCTGTAAAGAAATCTAATGGGACATGGCGAATGGTTCAAGATTTGAGAGAAGTAAACAAGGTAGTGATCCCTAGGGCGCCCATAGTACCAGATCCCCATACGATCATGCGAAAGATCCCTGACACTCACGTTTGGTACACAGTTATAGATTTAAAGTCAGCTTTCTTCTGTGTGCCCGTGGACTCAGTGTCGCGCCCAATATTTGCCTTTCAGTGGCCTCACCCAGAAACAGGTAAACTAACCAGATGGCAGTGGCGCGTATTGGCTCAAGGCTACACAGAAAGTCCCACTATTTTGGGGGAAATTCTAGAAGAATTGCTTCAAAAATGGACCCCTCCTCCGGGAGTACTTTTAACGCAATATGTGGATGATTTGCTTTTGAGTGGGGCGGAAGGGAAAACGGTCAGAAAGGCCAGTATTAGCCTTCTTAACTTCTTAGGCGAACAGGGACTCAGAGTATCCCAAGAGAAATTGCAGTTTTGTGAGCCAGAAGTAAAATACCTGGGATTAATACTAAAGCAAGGAACTAAGTGCATCAACCCCGAGAGGTTGAAGGGAATCCGTAGTTTGGAAATGCCAAAGACTAAGCGACAGCTCAGGAGCTTTATCGGAACAATTAATTTTTGTAGACAGTGGATTGAAGGGTTTTCAGAAATAGTCCAACCCTTTTTGAAGAAATTATTAAAGGATGAGCCCGAAGTATTGGTGCTAGAAAGGTCAGACTATAAGCTGTTTGAAAGAATCAAAGAGATTTTGTCATCGGCCCCCGCTTTGGGGCTGGCAGACCCAAAGAAACCTAGCCACTTATTTGTAACCGTGGGTAATGGAGTTGCCAAGGGAGTGCTAGCTCAGAAGAAGGCAGGACGATACCAACCAATTGGATATCTATCTAAACATTTGGACGTTGTAGTCCTAGGGTGGCCTACTTGTCTACAGGCCTGCGCGGCAGCGGCAGAATTGGTTAAATTAACTCGAAAACTATATCCTTTCGAGGCAATTGTCCTGCATTCTTCCCACCAACTTAGAACTATCCTCACCCATACGGCTAGGCGATGGATGACGGATAGTAGGTTGTTACAAATTGAGGCTATTCTCCTTGAAAAACCCGATCTGGTGCTAACCACCACTGAGCACTGTGGTCCAGCTGAAGGGTTATCAGAGACTGTCAGGAAAGAAATATGTAATGAGCATGATTGCATTGCCCTAACTGATCTGCAGACCAAATTTAGAGAAGACCTTCAGGAAGAAGAGATAAAGGAGGCATGGAACTTATACACGGACGGGTCTTCCAGAGTAGTGAACGGGAAAAGAATGACAGGATATTCAGTGGTAGAGGACGGAGGACTCGAGGTTGAATCTGGACCCCTTCCCCCGTCCATGTCTGCTCAGACTGCAGAGTTGTACGCCCTCAAGAGAGCTTTAGAAATTGGGAAAGGAAAATCCGTAAATATCTGGACGGACTCTAAATATGCTTGTGGAGTAGTGCATGTTTTCGGAAAAATTTGGAGTAAAAGGGGGCTACTAACATCCCAGGGAAAGAATCTAGCCCATCATCAGTTAGTACTAGAAACTTTGGAGGCGTTGAGCCTCCCATCCAAGGTGGCTATCATTCACATACCAGGCCACCAAAAAGGAAACGCCCCAGAAATAGTTGGAAATCGATTGGCTGATGAGTTGGCAAGAAAAGCAGCAGAAAAAGAGTTAAACCCTGCTCTCTTGGCAGCTCTCCTACCTACCAGTAAAGAAATATCCACCCCTTTGGTATATTCACAAAGAGAGTTGGAGTTGGCGGAAGCGCAAGGAGCTACAATGGTAAATGGCATACTGGAATTAAAAGATGGAAGACAATGGCTACCAGAGGGGGTGATCAGAGAAGTCCTCAAGGCACTGCATGAGGGAGGACATTGGGGAGTTAAGGCTTTGATCTCAGCCTTTCTGCAACGATATGTGGGGAAGAAAGTGTGGTCACACGCCAACACCATTTTGGCTCACTGCATTCCTTGCCAAAGAGTAAATAAGAACAACCCGAGAAAGGCAGAAATGGGAGGAAGACCTTTGGCCGTCCACCCTTTCGAACATTTACAGTGTGATTTCATTGATATGCCCAAGTCTGGAGCGTGGAATCATTGTCTGGTAGTAACTGATCAACTTACTGGCTGGGTGGAGGCTTATCCTACGACCAGGGCAACGGCAGGGACTGTTTGCAAAATCTTATTAGAACAAATTATTTGTAGATATGGATTGATCCAATCAATAGATAGCGATCGCGGGACACACTTCACTCAGAGGGTGCTACAGCGAGTAGCTGAAACTTTGGGTATAACTTGGAAACTACATGCCCCGTGGCACCCTCAGAGTTCAGGAAAAACTGAGAGGATGAATCAGACCTTAAAGAGACAAATCATCAAATTGATGCAACAGGCGCAATTGCCCTGGCCAAAGGTTTTGCCCCTAGCCTTATATGCTATAAGGACCAAGCCGCATAGCACTACAGGACTCTCGCCCTTTGAGAGTCTATATGGAATGGGAATTTGGGATGTTAGCACACAGAGAATTAGCCCCAACCTAGAACTTTTCAAAGATGCCTTTATAAGAAAATATCTGCTGGCCCTGTTCTCTATTCTCTCCGATAATAGGGAACGAGGCATCGCGGTGCAGCAAACGCCATTGGAGGTAGCAGTGCATTCCTTCCACCCCGGGGATTGGGCTTACATCAAGGCATGGAGGAGTGAACCGCTCGCCCCAAGGTGGCTTGGCCCGTTCCAGATCTTGTTAACAACAGAAACTGCCGTCAGGACCAAAGAACTAGGCTGGACTCACCACACTCGCGCCAAACACGCAACTAATCCTGAAGGACGGTGGGAAGCCGTGCATGTGTCTGAGGACGGACTAAAGACTATTTTTAGGCGACAAAAGTAATGTCCAGCAGGCAATTGGCGCATAAGTGTTGCCCCTTCTTTAGTGTGTTCCTGGAAGCAAGGAAGGTCAATAATCTGGTTCAAACTTGGAAGGTATCCTTAAAAATTAGCAGGAGTCGGTGGGGGTTCTATTTCTTTAAAGGGTATTCAATTGGAGATCAAGTAGTATTGGAAGACGAGGAGACAATCGATAGGGAGGAGGAAAGAAGAATTTTTAACGGGGTTTTTACAGAATTGTGGGATTCTCAGTGGTGGCACAATCAGTACTGTAAGGTCTGCCCTATTACGAAGAATCAGGAACTGTGTGAAATTACCGATACTGAGAGTAGTTCTGAAGGAGAATCAGAGGAGGAGTGTGTGATTTCATTATCTGATGACGAGGAGTTAGATGAGGATTGTCGGATTACATTGTTTGGACGAATATTGTAGAGTAATGTCCATAGTTCCCTATATAACAGGTAGTGTTTGCCCCTGGTTTTCCTGTTCAATCAGTCGAACACCAAAGGGAGAGGTAGAGGCGTGGATAGTGCAAATACAAACTACTTCCTATTGGGACACTGAATACGAGGGGTTGGCCTGGGGCAACCAGTTGATGGTATACCAGGCGATATCCGGAACTTAAAAGATCCCTTGCTAGGGATAGATCCCTTTGAGCCCCATTGTCTACTATATTGCCACTTTTGCCCTCACCATTGGTGTGCCAGAATAACCAAATTTGACGAAAGCCCGACATTGAGGTGGTATGTGCTGAAGGTGGGATATCCCGAGAGGTTGTGGGCCGAAAGTCTGTGGGCTGTGGAAACACCAGTCGCAAGCTATCAGTGGAGGGTTCGACCCGATAGCTCGACGCAGGCAAAAGCCATTCCTAAGGGATGGCTCCGCTACGCATCTTCGGTACACCACGAGACGTGTTGGAAGTGCAGGAGCGAAAGCCCTTGGTCCGTGCCCAGCCCAGACTCAGAGGACGAGGAACGTAACTCCCGCTGCCAGTGGCGGTAAAGCCTACCCCTCTGATGTCTTGGAAAAACATCAGGCAGATGCTTATTGGTAGACCAAGGGTAGACGGCAAAGTGATTACAGTATTAGGGATCTTTCTGAGCCTTATTCTGCAAGCGACAGGGTCTACTTGTCCTTGTGTGATAACTACCAGGAAAGGAAATCAGGAACATCAAACATTGCTCTACAAGTCCGTCTATAAATGCATGGGCAATACCTCTGTATGTCGATTCAGTAATGTAGAATATACTGTCTGCAGTAAAAGGAGTCAGGAGCCAGTTTGTTTTGATCCTAAGGAAGATCCTGAAAGGATCTGGGTGGAGATCTACACCCTGGCAACCCTTCAACGACACTAAGTGTGGGGGAATGGAATGGGTAAAATACTATAAGGCACAGCACAAATACATGGGATCCACTAGATCATGCGGCCCCATGGGGGATCATGGATTTGGATTCCACACTAATCCAACTTGCATAGTATGGGCTACCTGGTCCACTGCAGATAAAACTGCAACCTTGAGATCAATACCTGCAAAACCTGACTGCACTTGGGGTACCTGTAACTTTGTTAACTTTACCATATTACAACCAAAGATGTGGGATGAGAAGAACAAATGGGGAACTTCCATGTGGGATCAGACGTTCAGTATACTCATAGAGGGAAAAGGAAGCAAACCTAAAGCGTTCCTTAAAATTGTCCAGACTAAGGAATATAAAATAGGGGAAGATTTGAGGAGATACCAGACCTTCTGGAGAGAGATGGAAACGGATCCTTGGGAACAATCTTTGACTCCCAGGACAACTAATCTGTTTGTTGAACTGGCACAAACAATAGCTACCACTATGAATGTTTCAAATTGCTACATTTGTGGCGGTACTCTTAAGGGAGATCAGTGGCCTTGGGAGGTACTTGAGTGGAGTCATACTGTACCATACAATCTCACAGGACCCCAATCTATATGCTCAATAGAATTATAAGACTCCAAGCTGTAGTAGAGTTGCTCACTAGGGAAAATGAACAAGCTTTATTATTGCTAGCCAAACAGAACACGCAAATTAGGAATGCTATATATCAGAATAGATTAGCTCTAGATTACTTATTGGCTTCGGAAGGAGGTGTGTGTGGAAAGTTTAATTTGACAAATTGTTGCCTTGAAATTGGAGATACACAGGACGCAATTGCAGAAATTACCGGTCAAATGCGGAAATTGGCTCATGTCCCTATTCAAAAATGGGCTGGAATTATGGATGACACTGGGTGGTTAGGAGGGGTTTTCAACAACTGGAAACAAGCACTATTCTTCCTAGGTATGATTATGTTTGGATTAATTCAGCAGTTCAGGCGGCAATGCCAAAAACGCAGATGACTGTAAGAGAAACTGAAATAAGCTACAAAATCATCCCAGCCCAGGACGAAATTTATAATTGTGAATAAGTCAAAGTGTGTAGAAAAAGAAAAGGAGGGATTTGTTAGGATAATTGTGTTTGACTTATTCAGAGAGAAAAGAACTGG
Source organism: Intellagama lesueurii (assembly GCA_037013535.1). NCBI lineage: Eukaryota > Metazoa > Chordata > Lepidosauria > Squamata > Agamidae > Intellagama > Intellagama lesueurii. The sequence continues at coordinate 92,076,756 of JBAJHW010000001.1, forward strand.
CCCCGTAAAAGCGGGCCCGACCCCTCCCTTCCTTTTTGCTTTTCTTCTTGACTCAAGGACTAATGTTTCTTGAAAGACAAAGGATCCGTTTACTGAGAAACAACGCTGGTAGTAGATAGAAACAACATGCTTTGTAGTAGATAAGAATGGAATGCAGGGGCCCCAGGGAGAGAAGAAGATCCGGTTATCTGTTCTGCGCATGTTTGAAAGCTGTTTTTACTAATCCAATGAATTTTCGCCAACTAACTTTCTGACCCCTTTAAGGAGATTGTGCGCCCACCCCAAATCGCCCGGAAGGGACAGGCTATAAGAGATTGTACCACTCCTTTTGTTCTTTGGAGAAAAGCCTTTGCCCCGCGTGGTGAATTGTTTTTCTCCCCGCTTTCTGCAGCAGGCGTTTTCCTTTGCAATAAAATAACCTCACAAGAAGCCTTCGTGCCTCAGTCTCTCATTTTGGGAGCTTCCTACCTGGGGAAACCGGATAACATACGTTTATCTATTCCTATATTTCATCTACACCCAAATGTTCTCCTAATCAAGAAGACACAGTGTGGCTTACAAAATATTTAAAAGACAAATATTAAGATAAATAATTATATTAAAAAACAAACATGTTAACCGACTAAAGTTGTGGAATAAAGCAGTTTAAAATAATTTTAAAACATATTTTAAAAGTAAAAGGTATAACATCCTCCATAAAAATATCTTCCTTGGCAGCCAGCTACATGGTAAAAGTCTGCCTGATCTGCCTGGAACCAGTTCTTTTCAGTAGTCTAGTTGCAGTGCCTTGGGCCTGAAGTTTCTGAACACCTTCCAAATGTAGCCCCATGTAGAACACACTTCTGCAATCCAAATGGGATGTAATTAAGGCGTGCATCACCTTGGCAATTATATACATGCATAAAAAAACCCTCTTTTTAGAAACTAGCACATCCTCAGACTGTAACAGAACCCTTGTCCGAGGTAGCAGATCAGCTGCTGTGCACTTGCTTCCAGTGATTCTTTCGGCAGACTGTAGGACCAGTCCTTTTTGTTGCTTTAAGTATTCTGTCCTATGTCATGAGATCTTCACTTTATAAATGCAAGCATTCCAATGTAAGCTAAGCTTATCTGGCCCTGTGTCCACTGAGATTTGTGGGTTTAGTTTTCATAAGAAGTCTGCCTGAACACTGTCCAGTAAAACTTCATCTTAATTGATTAGGACTTGGAACGTACTGTCTTGGACAAATTATATTCTGATGAATAGTGCACTCTCCCTTACAGCTGGACTGCCAGAAAGCCAAGATTTTCTTTCTGTCTGTCTAGCAATCATCCCAAAGCGACCCTTAGATAAAGTTCAGAATCCAATTTCATTTTTAATTCACTTAATTCCATATCATATATTTCAGCACCAAGCAACTGAAAAGTTTTACCTTGAAGAAAATTCCCTTTGATGTCTTCAGTCTGCACCTACCAAATGTCTTTTCTTCCAAAGGGTGATGTGATGCTTTAAGAATGTTTCTCTCTCTTAGGTAGGAAACCACTACCATCCTTACTAAAGGATGAAACATTGAGTGGTCCAAGTTAATTTTATAGGACTGTGCTCAAGACGTGTACTTGAGCAGAGAGCCGATGATGGAGGTCTCTAAAGTGCCTCATAAGCAATGCTCCTTCATAGTTTGTTCTCCTTTGACTTGCAATTGATCATCTGAAAGTATCAGTTGCATACCCCCATTTACAACAAAATGCTTCAACTTTCCTTTTTAAATGTTGTGTCTTAAAGCAGGGATACTGGGCTCTAAATCAAATACTCTTCTCCCAACCCAATGTATGTGCCTCAAATACATTAGCTCAATAATCTTGACACCGCCCCTGTAATTTGCCATGTTTAGAGAACAAACCAGTGTACTATCAACATGGGAAGAGAACAAAAGAGCTCAACCAAATCAACACAAGATTCTGTGTGGAAACAAAGGCCAACCTGAGGCCTGTTGTAACTGCATGAGCAACATATGACAACAGCCTGACATCACATCCCTCTTCACCAGCATTTCCACTCCTGATGCCTTAACAACTGTAAAAAGGAGACTAGAAGAAGACAACACCCTCTCCACCAGAAGCAGCCTCAACCTGGACCAGATATGCCTGCTCCTGGACCTGTGTCTGAGCGCCACTTACTTCACCTACAGACGTGGCTTTTACAGACAGAAACATGGTTGTTACATGGGTTCCCCAGTGTTGCCCATTGTTACCAACTTATACATGGAAAAGAAGGCACTAAACACCTTCCAGGGGAGTATTCCAACCCATTGGTTCTGGTATGTGGATGACACCTGGGTGAAGATCAAGATTCAGGAAGTACAGGCCTTCACAGACCACATAAAGCCAGTGGATCCAAATATTAAGTTCACCAGGGAAGACACCAAAGACAACCAGCTGGCTTTCCTGGACTGTGCAGTCATCGTAGGATCTAACCGCAGCTTAGGAACAGAAATCTACAGAAAACCTATACACATTGATCAATACCTGCAATTTGACTCTGATCACCCATTGCAACACAAACTAGGGGTCATCAGGACACTAAACCACAGAGCAAGAAACATCCCCACCTCCACAGAAGCCAAGAAGAAGGAAGATGGACATCTGAGGACAGCCCTTAAGGCCTGTGGATATCCAAAATGAGCCTTTAACAAGGCAATGTATGACACATTTCATCATTCTCAAATATCAGCTTTTTGTGGGACATGACTACCAAGCTATTGAGACTAAACCCACTACATACAACAAATCATGGCTAAAAGGCACAGTATTCCCCCCCTCCTTTAGCAGGGCCATCAGGGGGCCTCCTACGGCAATGTGATTCATCCCGAGCTCTCCATAGTACATTCTGTTCACTCTGTCACAATGGACACCAAGTGTTTGCTTGCTAAAACCATTAAAATTAAACTGCAAATTTAGCAAGAAAAGTTCCAGACAAGGCAGGTTTTTAGTTTTAAATAGTAACCATAATTCCATAATTCTTTTATTTTCTTCTCCAACCGCACTCCCATATTCATACCAAATTTCCATTTTTCACATCAGAGCTTCACACTGCAATATTTATCACCCTTTCTGAATGTTGCAGCATAAAATAATTTAAGTGAATAAATCACACATAATTCCAGCATGCGGGTCACTATAAGACTTCGAAACAAAAAAAGTAAACCTCCCATCTCTTAACATAATTTCCCATTTATGTTCTCTTGTCATGCAATGTGATGAGGATTTAGATTTCGTTTTATGAAACCAGAGAGGAAAATGCAAAACATAATTTATTTGCTTACACTGAGAAGCCCTTGCTGTCTGCCATTTATGAGTTCTATTTATGGCCCAGAAGAGTGTTTTTATTTTGTTTTTCTATTTTAAATCCCATTCTGTTGTTCTTACAAGATGCAACAATTGGCATGCCTTTATTCACACAGAATAATACTTAATTCCTATCATGATTCCACTGCACTATTCAGCATAAATGTTGAATCATATTATGTAGTACTATTCTATGCAAACATAACTGAACCAAGCCTGAGAAAATGAATTTAAGACTCTCGCGCACCCCCAGTGTCCCTAGTTTGTTTCCCTCAAACCCAGGTCCACTTTCGGGCACGACTTTCTTAATTCTCCATACACCAACGGCCACCAGTGGATCTTTATCCACACTTTACCAATAATGCTGCCTGGACACGTGTTGTCAAAGGTAACTGATTATTTATTGTTTAGTTGTTGAATCACATAAGTATATTAATAGATGTTGTATTATGTTGCACTCATTACTTGGATATTAAACACGTTTCTTTATTGGTATTACTTTTCATATAAATCACTGTTAATCACTGGAATACTATTTGATGACTGTCTATTTATTTTACTTCTATCTTTTAACTATTCTTTAATCCATAAACCAACTATACCACACCAACTTTCCAATCTCTCTCATAAACCTCTCTAAACCTCCTCTCTCCTTCTCTCTCAGGTTCCAACTGTCTCTCCCTGTCTCTCTGGCTCCGCCCTCCTGTCCTCTCATAGGCTCCAGCTCTAGAGCTACACATGACGGACAGGTGGGACATGGGCATTCCGCCACAAAGACCCTTCCTATTCTTGTGGATTTCTGCCAGGCTGCATCAGTACATTTAAAAGTAAATAAATGTTACAGGCCATCAAGTACAATAGTAGCTATATTTCTTTTTTATTTAAAGAAAATATCAGGTTTAGAAGCAGACAACAGAGCAAAGAAGCAGTTGACGTGAAGGACCGAACTAACCTTTCCCTGTCTACTGATTTTCCATTCCAAATTGTACCCCAAACTGTTACATGCACCCCTGCCATGTTCTAAACACATGGCTGCTGTCACAAGTAGAGATGGATACAAACCCTGGCCCTGCCTCCCCAGCTGGATCTTCCACTCACCAGTCGGTGTGAACTCCTCTCCTCCTCTTCTTTGGCAGATCCCCTGCCCTGCCTCCTTGGCTCATCACCCACTCAGACAAGGAGGCAGGACAGGCAAACCTGTGCTCCTGCCAGGGACTGGTCAACAACCAAAGAGGAGGAGAGGAGTGCGCTCCGACTGGTGAGTGAATCATTGGCTGGAGAGGCGGGGGAAGGGAAAGTGGCACTGCACGTACGAACCAGCACGAACCTCCAAACTGATTGTGCCCATCTCTAGTCACAAGTATGAAATGTTTACATGTAGCACTGGGTTATGTCTTGGCCTGCAAAGTTCTCCTCTGAATGAGAGCTGCAAGGTTGGCACAAAGTCAGCCCACCCAATGTATCCAGCTCCCCTTCAGTGCACTGCCCCACTTGAATCAGAGAGATGATCTGCACCTGCATGAAAATGAATAAAGTGTAAACATGTCTAGGTGCTCAGGAATGTAATAAGTCCCTCTTGGAGAGATTTGGAATTTGGTTGTTTCCTTTTTGGTGCAGAGAAAAGCCTGGTGAAGCCTGCCCAGTCTCACCACCTCTCTTGGAAAGGGAAAAATTATCAATCTGGATGCTTTGTGGTTAAAGGAAACAACAGATTTATTTATGGTGCATACTTTTTATCTTTTTATATATAGCATGGGGTTACACACATCTATCCACACATCTATAGAGCAGGAAATGGAGGAGAGGAAAGGCAGCTAACAAAGAAACAACAGGAAGGAAGGGTATTCTCAAGGACTCCGAAGTGTGTTGGGGTTGACTCTGGAGTCAAATTAGTAGAAGGTACAGAGCGTGTTCCCCACTGACACCCACTGTTAAAGGGAAAGCATGCAAGCTTGTAATTTTCAACACTTTTCTCAAGCTTGCATGTAAGATCCCCCAAGTCCCATCTTGACCTGCAGGTTGTCTAACTGGTCATTTGCTAATTGTTTCATCAGGATGTCTGCCGTCATCCCTGCAACATAACAGCAGATCATCTGGATGATTACTTTCTCAGTCAGGTCATCAAGTAAGTAGTATCTCATGCTAAAGTTTTTGGTGTGTGCAGTCATTGTCTCACTTTGTGACAGTTGAATGTGGGTCCTGTTGTTGTCCATTGTCTGGACTGACATCCTTTCTTCTATTCCAAAATTCTTTAGTGACTTCTGCAACCATTACACCTCTTTGCATGTTGCAGCTGCAGCAATGAACTCTGATTCAGTGGAAGACTATAGCATCTTGTTTATGATTTGCCCACAAGACTAGTCCATCTCAGTAAATGAACAGGAACCCAGTAGCTGACTTGCAATTTGTGCTATCCACTGCCAAGTTCATGTCTGTGTGCACTTAGCAGATAGTCTTAGCTTGCCATCCACAGTTCCTTTCAAATACCTAGCCACGCTTTTAAAAATTGTCCAGCCACCCTGTATTGGTGAACTAACTTTTCTGCTCAGTATTCCTAGAGCAGTGGCTATATTAAGTCTAGTAGGTACAGAAGTGCTCCGATAGCTGTTCTGTATTTGCTATCGTTTGGTGAAGGTTCACTCTCCTCTTTGCCTTTCAGAAAGTCTGTTACTATAGCTGCTGGCACAGTGTGGGCATCTTGGAGATGTAGGGTCTTTACATGTTCAAATATCTTTTGCTTGAAAAAATAGGATTTCTTTGTTTTCTTTTCAATCTGAATATCATGGTACATTCCCTAATTCTTTTATTTCTGTTTCTTGCCTAAGATTATGTACAATCTATTTGTACTCTTGATCTCTTTGGGTTGTAACAATCAAATCATCAACAGAGACCAAAATAACCACTAAATGTCCATTTCTGCTTCTAATATACAAGCACTGGTCTGCCTCACCTTGCTTGAGGTTTTGCAGTAGTAGTACCTTGTTCAAGTTATATTTGCAGGTTCTAGCAGCTGGCTTGAGCCCATAAGGTAAAGGCAAAGGTTCCCCTTGACATTTAGTCCAGTCATGTCCGACTCTAGGGGACGGTGCTCATCCCCGTTTCCAAGCCATAGAGCCAGCGTTTGTCCGAAGACAATCTTCCGTGGTCACGTGGCCAGCGCAACTAGACACGGAACGCCGTTACCTTCCCACCGAGGTGGTACCTATTTATCTACTCGCATTTGCATGCTTTCGAACTGCTAGGTGGGCAGGAGCTGGGACAAGCGACGGGAGCTCACTCCGTTGCGTGGATTCGATCTTACGACTGCTGGTCTTCCGACCCTGCAGCACAGAGGCTTCTGCGGTTTAACCCGCAGCGCCACCACGTCCCTTTTGAGCCCATAGAGGCCTCTTTTTATTTGCATGCGAGATCTGGTTTCTTCTGGTTGATGAAGCCTGGTAATTGTTCCATGTACAACTCCTCTGCAATGTCTCCATGTAGAAATGCTATTTTTAACATTTAGGTACTTAATTTGCATGTGATTGGAGGAAGCTACACGTAGGAGCATTCACATAGTGCTTTGTGTCTAACAACTGGGGCAATTATCTGTTTGGCCACTAGTCTTGCCTTGCAGTATTCCATTTCTCCTTCTGCACCCTATGTCACCTAGAACAGCGGTCCCCAACCTTTTTGGGACTGCAGACCGGCTGAGCCTCTAAGGAAGGCACACACACCCCGCAGGTGCGCGCACTCTCTCTTGGGCGCGCACGCACTCTCTGGCGCACACGCGAAGCGGTGGGGGAGCGCCCGCCCGCCAGCACCAGTGTGAGCGCTCCCCGACCCCTTCGCGCATGCACAGGGGTGCCTGCACGCCCGCCCGCCCGCACACCCACGCCTTCGTGTGGACACTTGGACTCTCGGGCGCATGCGTGAAGGGGTGGGGGAGGGAGCGTGCGGGCATGCAGGCGCCCCTGCACATGCGCGAAGGGGTGGGGGAGCGCTCACGCCGGCGCTGGCACGTACGCACATGCGCAAAGCAGCTGTGGGGAGGGGAGTGCGTGCGGGGGGGGCAGGAGGTCTGTCTTTGCAGCCCGGTCCGGCTCAGGCCACGGACCGGCACCGGGCCGCGGACCGGGGGTTGATGACCTCTGACCTAGAAGATCTGCCTGTACTCCATCACTCTGTTGCCTGCTGGAAGTTTCACCAAGGTCCATATCTCAATCTTACGCAGTGCTTCTATCTCTTCCTTTGTAGGTCCTTCTCTCCATCCAATGGCTTCAGTATCTGCTCAATCTCCTCTCAGGTTGCTGGCTCAGTATGTAGCGTTGACCTTGAAATGTAGGCCAGGCATGAAGTTGGCACACCTTTTTTGTGTTGTGATGTGTCCAAGGACTAGCTTTGAAATCCAGTGTAGTAGTGCTTTTTCCAGTCCAACAGTCTCAACATCTCTAACTCTGCCCCTTCTCTTGTTGTACTGCTCTGTACCTCTATGTCATCCTCCTGCTCTCTTTCTTTTCCAAGCTAAGTATTTCCAACTCCCTTAATGTTCTTCATAAGACTTTGTTTTCACATTTTTTATCATCTTAATTGCCCTCTTGGGGACATGTGTTCCAACCTGATGACATCCTTCTTAAATTGTGATGCCCAGAACTGACACAGTATCCCGGTGAGGTTTAACCAAAGCAGAATTTAGTAGTACTCTTACTTCACTTGATGCAAAGATTATATTTCTGTTGATGCAGCCCTGAAAGGATTACAAAGTTTGTCTTGTTATTTAAGTGGTCTAATAAAGGCATTAAGCAACCCTGATTTGGAATTTTGCTCATGAACCACAGAACAATGCTAATTTTACAGAAATGCCTGTGTCACTTTATTAGCATGTTTGTCCCCAAGATTCCAGGAACTGAGTCAGTGTATTTTCTCTGATACATTCTTTTCAACCATTTCTTTTTGTATGTCACAATCCCATTTACAAAGAGAACAAGGCTGTGAGGGAATTTACTGTTTACAAGTTGTAAGAAGTCAAATAAGCCAGACAAATTATAGGAAAGACTACATGGATAAGAGGTCTCTTTTTAGCAGAAGCTCAGACACAAAAGATCTTTGGAATGCACACATGTACCAAAAGAAGCAAGAAGAAGCTGAACAAATCCTTTGTTTTTGTCTAGCACAGCTCAGTAAGGTGGACAGATCTTTCCCTGCTCATAAGACATCTGAGAAATACATGACTGACAAGCAAAGAGATTGTGGTTGATCTTCCAAAGCCCTGGAGGAAAGTAAATTCATTTTCAGTTTTAGACAGCTTGTTCAGTTTCACAGCAGCAATATACAAGTTACATTTCAGACATTTCTTTTGTGTGCCAAGAGATGAGTGGCAATGCCATTCTAATAACTGCCCTGCCATTTGGTGACATATTTGCTGTGAGTATATTTGTTCCTTGATGGCAGTAGCCTATTGAATAGGTGGGGATTTGGTGAGTCTTCTCCTCCATAAATTCCACTGATTCAAATAGGCCTGCTCTAGTTACAACTTACTTTAACATAGTAAGGCCCTGGTCATATGAGGTATGGAAAGTATCAGAAGAACTAGAGAACATTTCCCTCATATGACCAGGGCCTTAGCTGCAACTAGTGTAGGCTCATGTAATTCAATGGAACTTGTAGAAGCCCACTGATTCAATGGGCCTACTCTAGTGTGACTTACTGTGTTAAGCAAAAGGCCAATGAGAGGTTTGCTGGGTGTTCCTATGTTAGTGTAAATCTTTTTAAGTCCTATTTTAGTGCAGAAAGGGAATGTTTTACCTAAACTGAGAGATTGCAAATGAAACCTTTTTTATTAATAATTATCTCACTATCATGATTGAAATGTAAGCAGCTGCTCCTCATTAATTGTCTTAGATTCCTCAGCATAAAGCCCTCAATGCCTGTGATGTAATGGCATAAAAAGTTGGCTCCTGCCTAACCTTCCACCCACAAGGGCTAAATATGGAGCATAGCAAATCTCTGCAGATTCCAGAGAGAGGCTATGCTTAAGACGTGCTCCAACCTTGAGTAATGCTTGATTGCACCAAACAACAAAAAAGAGGTTTTTAAAAAAATACCAAGGATAATAAATGTGACTCAGACACACATGCTGGCTGTGCAAGCACTCATTGCTGGCTATCAATTTATGGCACCAGAAGGAGGCCAAGGCAAATAAAAAATGTTTTGAGTAACTATTATATTTCTAGAGCATGAATAAGTTTCTCTCTTTCAGCCAGTGGGTTGCTGGTGGGAATAAGAAATCAGAACCGAAAGAGGTAGGCAATAACCAAATCATCCTTTCCCCCTGAATGTAGCCTGCAGCCAGAACTGTTTGTTTCGACTCGTCTGTGGGTGTGTTCTTAGAGTTTATTCTGAGCAAGTCTGAGCAAGGCCACAGGGGAAATGAAACAAAAATAGCAGCTGCAGGTCAGGTAGCAGCTGCCCTTTGCTACTTAGAATGAAGCTACAAGTGGCTTTGCATAAAAAGATTCAAATTTTTACCCAGTTCTCTAGAAAATAATCAGAATACCTTACATATTTCCTCACCCACCCACCACAATACAATGTGATACAGTGCCCTTAACACTTCTCATTGGCAAGGTAAGTCCTTGCATTTCCACTCAAATTGTTGGGAAATCTAATACATACTAGAGACCTGCAGCCATCTGTCATGGTGGGTCAGCATCTACATTCACACATCAGCAGTCTTAGTGTGTGCTGGTTATTTACTGACCCACAGTGCTTAAAGCATTCTCTGGGCAGTTTACAATTTAATTATGCAGGCTATACATTACCTTGTCAGAATCCTGATAGGATGCCTAAATATTTCCAAGAGTCCTAGTATAGATAGACCTCTTATGAGAGATTTAAGGACTTGTGCTTCACAAAAGCAAGCCGGGTGCTCAATTTACCTACTGTACTTCGGAAGGATGGAAGGCTGAATCAACCTCCAATCAGCTACCTGAGCCCATTTGGATCAAACTCAGGTCATGAGCAGTCTTGACTAAAGGCTGCAGTTTAACCACAGCACCACAATCTTCCCCCTCTCTGTTCCTTTTTGCCCTCTCAACACCATCCACATATCTTTTTTCCCTGCCTTATTCACTGCCTATGTTTTGTAGATACAGTAATCCTATCTCCAGAAGATGAGAAAAATATATTCTAACAGAATAAGGAATCCTAGGGTATTATATTCTAGAGTAAGAAGAATTTTACACAAATAAAATTCTAGTTACCAAAAAAAAAAATATGAACACTTACTTCAAAACTACCCTTTGTCTTATGTGGCAGAACCAGTAATATTGATTTTATGCCATTTAATCCTGCTAGAAACACATTGGCATTTACATCACATCTATCAGCTGATTCAACTGGCATGGTTTTACCACTAACTATAGGAAATCCCATGAGCTGTTATCCACTAGCTTGTGGATGAAATCCTGCTGCTTTAACTTTGATTTCCAAAAATCTCCACCAGTGGGATGGTTTTAGGACCAGCAGCAATTTTAGGAAATTAAAGGAGAGAATTGGAAATTTTTAATTTCAGAAAAATCACTACAGCTGATTACAACATCAGCCTTACATGACATAAGTTAAAGAACAGGAAAGTTAAAGAACACTTAGTCTAGAATTGTTGTTTTCCATTTACCCATTTGCTATAAGAAAATCTGGGTAACATCATTATGACCCACTGAATTCCACTGTCTATTATATTGCACTTCCATCTATTTCAGATCTAATACCCTAAATGCTAATAGGGATGTAAAGAAAATTGCATAAGTCACAGCTGCAAACTGTCATTCATTAATAAGGAATTGGTATATCTATGGGCGTGCACTTAGATGCATGTTTGCTGCACAACTTATATGGTTTCCCTTACACATGTGTAAATCACTAATAGGATTCTGGCTGATTTGTGGCAATTCTGAAATGCTGCTGCAGTACCAGCCTGTCCATTGTGGAAAGCAAAGTGCAATTATGTATTTTTCAAAGCAATTGTCACTTTAGTTAGTAGATTCTCTGAGTGCAAGTAACTAATGAAATGAGTACTGGGAAAAAGAAAAATGACCAGTGTGGAAAGGAAAAAAAATTAGCTTGTGAAAGTCTGTAATTATTTTTTTTTTAATGATAATATAGGACTAAAATGAGCTCTGAGAATCTATGGACATGAAACAGAGGTTATATGAGAAAATCTCTCATTCGTTAAGAACAAATGACATGCTGGCAGGGAAGAAGATTAACATGGTGTCCTAGTGACGCAAAAGACTCTTAGAAGAACTGTTATTAACCAAGTCCATGGCAGCACAGAAAGGAATGGAATTTAATTTACAAATACTGCTCAAGTCCTATGAGTGCACTGACCAGTGAGGATTTCCAGCCAGTATGCAGTGGGTTCCAAAGACCAAAGCTGTGAAAGGGAGGTCTATATCCATGCTTTCCCTCAGTCTGCAGAATCTAACCAATAAGTCTTTTCCATGCTGCTGAGGCTGCCAACAAGCCTCTTTCTGCCAACAGAGGAGCTAAAAAAAACTATTAAGAGCAAATTACTTTTTCCTTTTTGTATTGTACTTTACAACTGTAATATGAGGAAGTGTTTTTAAATAAGAAAGCTTACACAGGGTTAGCGTAGTTGGCTAAACTCTCAACAACCCAAGGACAGTTGGATGAAACGTGACGTTGCTAGTACTGACTTAAGTAAACACGGATGACAATATCTTTGTTTTAAAATTTACCATATTTGGAAGCTTAAATTCCCTCTCGTGTGACCAAGGGTTCATTTTAGATGTATTTGGTAATTAAAATACAGTGCATAACAGGTTGCCCATTTAAAACCAGTCTGAGAAGAACAAATGGGCTGGATAATTTCATAGATCTACTACCCCACTCTGAAAATTTTAATACATAGTTGCACTTTCTGTTAATAATAACATGCCATTAAGCAAATTCTGACTTACGGCTACCCTTTTCAGGGTTTTCCAGGCAGAGAATATTCAGAAGTGGTTTACCATTCGCTTCTTCTGGGAGCGCTCTGAGATTGTGCAGCTTGCCCAAGGCTACACAGGCTGGCTTTTCCCCCTGGAGGTACAGTGAAGAATCAAACTTCCAACTTCTGGCTATGCAGCCAGATACCTAAACCACTGAGCTATTCAGCCAGCTTATCTTAGGTTTTTTGTCTCACTACTGTGTGTCAGGAAAAGATGCTGTTTCTGGCTGCTGTCAAAAATGAGAACACACCGCTTATCTTTCAGTCAAAGGTACGTAAGTATAAAGCCACAGAGGGAACATTATGGCAGTAGCCCTACTGGCAGTTGTCAGATTCAATCTTTGTCTTCTACGGCAGTGGTCCCCAACCTTGGGCCTCCAGATGTTCTTGGACTACAACTCCCAGAAGCCTTCACCACCACCTCCGCTGGCCAGGATTTCTGGGAGTTGAAGTCCAAGAACATCTGGAGGCCCAAGGTTGGAGACCACTGTTCTACGGAACAGCTGCATCTCCAATGCAGATGACAGGTTTTGCATGAAGAAGGCCCCACAGCTGGGTCTTTAATATGTTAAGACAAGACCCAGGAAACTCTGGAAAGCCACTGCCACTGCCAGTAACATTGCGCAAGAAGAACCATTGGTCCTAATTCAATATAAGACAACTCCCTATGTCACCAGCAGTATCTAGTACTGCCTTTCTGAAACAAGCCAAGGAGTTCACATTTCAAGAGCTAATGAGAGTGTCCTTCATGACATTGTAGTGTTGACTACCATTTATCACACTGAACATTCCTCTGCAAAGCTAAGCATACTCTATGATTTCCACTGTATTGCATCACGCTGCATAAACCTTGGTTAAATCATCTACTTACTACTTGTTCTAGAATAATTTCTGTGGATATGTTTCTTAAAACCCCAACTTTTGGAACGGGCTAGATTCAATCCACAGGGCTCCTTCCAGCTCTGCAGTTCCAAGGTTATTCGTAGAATAGGAATAGAATAGAATAGAATAGAATAGAATAGAATAGAATAGAATTATTTGGCTATGAGGGGGGTATTAGAACATCTTTGGGAGCAATATAGAAAGCTTTGGAGGTCTGTGAACCACTGTTCCCAACAAATGTATTGTGACAATCTTTTGCAAAAACAGTTTATTATAAAAAAGATTATTGTCCCATCATAAAATTTATAAACGAAAGAACGCAGAGCTACATTTTTCCCCTTTTGAAGCCAAGATTTCTGTTCTCCATTTGTAGGCTGTGCCTGCCATCTAGTGCCCAAAACCAACAGCAATCTGTTAACTGGTTTTTAAACTGTCAAGTCTGTTTTCAAGGGTTTTGCCTTTCCTCTTTCCTTATTTCCAGGCCCCTTCTTTTACAACACTTTGCCCAGCTGAAAATCTTGAAGGGAGGTTCCTTCCATATTCCCCAGTGGTGAGATAAAACACATACTAAAATGTCAATGGCAAACTTATCCAAATTTTAAAATAATTCAATACTGACCAGTAAAACTTGAGAAGTACTAAGCAGTTAACTGGCATTTGGGAGGGGAAAAAACAATATTTAGAATCCATACTGAAAAATACAGGTTTGCAAATAAGACTGCCTGACAACTAGATGAAGAGGTACAAAGCAAAAGGAGTACCAGCCATTCCTGGCCCTCCTGCTTAAGATGACAATGGTGTGCTATACTTAGCTTTTTAACGTACACACATATTCTATGTGTGTGTGTATATTCTAAAGTCTGATTTGTTTGCTTGTTTTCTATATGTAATTCTTTTCGGGGAAGGCAAGCTATTTGTATGACCCATTTGCTGAATGGTGAGCCATGCTGTACCATCAAGTTACCTCCGTACCTAACTATTTGTATACTGCTTATATTAAATACTGCCCATGTTACAGTGTTGAAGATCACATGAACTGTTCTTATATCACTGCAGGCTATTGACAAGAGGATAATGAGGAGCTGTTTTAAGCCTACTATCATTCACCATAATCTGTAGCATGATTTGAACATGGGGGCATCCATAGTGTATTCATTTTCCTCTTAATACTGCTTTCTCCGTACCACAACAAGACACACGTGCACACAGCAGGGTGACTACGGATCATACATTGGAAAGGACAATTCTCTATCTTTGAGCCTGCCTGCCCAAGTTTTAAGATCATCAGGAATGACCTTCTCTCATTCCATCACTCTCAGATCTGCATTTGGTGAAGACATAAGAGAGGGACTTTTCTGTTGCTGTTCCCTCACTTTGGAACTGCCTCCCATAGGAGGCTAGGCTGAGCCCCTCTTTGCTGTCCTTCCACAGGCAAGAGACATATGCCTCCGACATACTCTGGTGAGATGTATGGTACCAGGAGTTGGAATCATGTGATTTACTCCAGTCAAGACTCTGCTCATAACCTGAGTTTGATTCCAAGGTCGTTAAATTGAGTACCCAGCTCACTGGGGGACAGTGGCAATGTGTAGCCTGCATAAGTAAATTGTAAACCACTCAGTGAGTGTTTTAAGTGTTATGGGGTGGTATATAAGCAGCACACTTTTTGTTAGACAAATGCAACCATCAGGCCATTTTGGGGGAAGGGTGTCACAACCTGAAAAGGGTTGAGTACTGCCTCCATTTTTTTGCAAGTTTCCCCTAAAGAGAATCACACCTCTAAGTAGTACACTTCTCTTATTTTATGTTTGTCTTATGCAAATTTGTATCCTCTTTGCAGTAATGCATTATCTGTTCTTTGGCCTTGTACAAATTATAGAATCACAGAATAATGAAGTTGGAAGGGGCCTATAAGGCCCCTGAGTCCAACCCCTTGCTCAATGCAAATAAGAATTTCTCTGCCCTTTGTCAAGGAAAAGCTCCTTACCCGAGGCAATGGAGGGACTCTTTCATCTCATCTTAGGGTACCAGAATAGCAAAAGGTGGGGCTCGGGGAGTCATACCAGTCACAGTAGGACTTTTTTATCCTGAAGTTGGATTGAGAAGCATATTTTTAAAAGGCTTTAATCCATTTCAGTCTTCTGAATAACTGGAATATCAAAGCAATTGACAGAGCACGTAATATTAGGAAGACTGCTAGGCCTTATCTCTCATAGGCTTAGGGTCAAAACAGACATTAAGTGAGCCAATTATTAGAAGCAGAGCTCCCCTAGGATGTCAAATTTGTTTACCCTAGCACAAATGTTCTCAGCTCTGTAAGTTGCATATTGCTTACTTTTGTTGGGTAGTAGTAATCATTATGCATGTTGAATGTGAATACCGTATTTTTCCGTATATAAAACAACACTTTTTCCTTAAATAATTTGAGAAAAAAATTGAGGGTCGTTTCATACACAGAAGGCAGTTCTTTACCGCTGCCTTTTGCAAAGGCACGGGGCTTAGCAAAAAGGAAGGGGAGGCATTGCTCCTTTCGTTTTTGCTAAGCTCCGTGCCTTCTCAAAAGGCAAGGAAAAGCGGGAGTCACTTTGACAGCCACTTTCCTTGCCTTTTGCCAAGGCACGGGACTTAGCAAAAAGGGAGCCCTTTGATCCCTGCTTTTTCTAATTTGGGGTTAGAAAAGGGGGGGTCGTCTTATAAATGGAAAAATACAGTACATGATAGCTTTCAAGGATCACGTTTTTTGGAGAAAAAATGTTTTGCCACCTTCTAACTGTGATGCCGGGTTCTCATCTAGTTTTGCTCTTATTTTCATCTTCTTTACTAAACAATAAAAAGAGGAAGTAAACCCTGGTTCCTTGATGCCACTGCCATTCTGAACAGACCTTCACATCTCTCAAAGGCTGTGGTGTAAACATCATAAGGCAAAAGTGGGAATGTGATACAAAGTGATATGTTCTCTTTTAAACAGCACTCTGCTATTGGACAAGAATCAAAAGTGTTTCTGTTGCTCTTTCACTCAGGCTGTAGTCACACCAACAAAATGTTACTGAGTGATTCCTGGTGAATTTCAACCCTTTTTGGGGGGTTTCAGATTTCGCAAGGCCATTACCGATTCTTTTGTTCCCCCTTTGTGCTATCTCTGCATCAAATCCAGCCTGCTGGGATTTGTTCCACATTTCATCACACAGTACAACCGACATCCCACTGAGTGTGTACTTGAAAACCAATTCTTTTCCTATGCATCTGGCATGCTGTCTCACCTCCCTCACCCGCTGTCATTCAACTCCCTTAATGTTTTTTAAATTAATTTTCAAAAGGAATGTCAGCTCATTAATATACTTGTCAAATATGTAGCATCAGTCCCCCTAAAGTCTTTTGACCACCACTGCAGTATGCTGTGGGTTCTCCTCCATAGGGGGTAATGAAGCACGGAAATAGGAAGAAATGGCCCAGCTCAATACGTGGCCAGCAAGGGCGTTTTTCCAACACAGCAATGTACCCACACAAAATTTTTAAAAAGAGGGGGAAGGGAGACAGAGAAAGGCACAAGAAAAGGAAGGGAATATATTCCGCTCAAGGTGTATAGATGAATGTACCATATCTAATTCACCCCCAAAAACAGAACAGTTAAAAAAAGTATGAACCGCTATCACAAGATGCATGCCATGTGACCACAATGCACAACTATACAGGAAGCAGAAGACACAAGAAAGAAAGGGGGCATTTCTCTTGTGTAACCGCAGTCTCAGTTAGAAACTCTATAACCTGCAACTAAGCAAAAGGAATCGGCTTAAGCAGCTAGTTGTTAATCTTGGTAATTAACTCCTTTAATAATGTCAAGCCCTTAAGTCATTTCTGACTTATGGTGATCCCTTCCAGGGTTTTCTAGATATAGAGTACCCGGAAGCAGTTTAACATATCTTTCTTCTGGGACTGCACAACTTGTCCAGTACTACAAAGCCTGGCACTTCTCCTGTGACACACAGTAGGGAACTGAACCTCCCAATCTGTTGCTCCGCAGCCAGACACCTAATTCATTGAACTATTTAGCCAGGTTACAATTAAGTCCATTGCCCAAATATTATTATGGCAAGTGCTGGTTGTTTGAGGCGAGTGCTATGAGAATTTGTAAAGAATGCCAGTAACACTACTGAGTACAAAGCCGTTATCTTGGAAGTATACATATATGGGTGCTATCAGTGAAGGCTTCCTCCAACTAAAAACAAAAGTGAAAAATGTAAAAGTGCCATCTCAGTGACTTATGCAAAGATTCTCATAAGATTTATGCTGATAAACTTCCCTTATCTAAACAGGTTCCTTTTACCCCAATGTGAAATTCCATTGGGACAAGCATATACTATGATTTACTGTCTCAACACACCAAGACAAAATTGCCTTTTTGATGATTCAGGCTGATTCATCAGATTTTAAAGATTGTTTGCACATTCCTCTTCACCACAATATATCATTATCCATTTATTATAAGTATTTATTAAACACTAACCTGCCCATCAGGGTTCTGAAAGTGGTGTACAATAAATCTGATTTTTTTAAAGAAGCAGATTTTAAAAAGAAAATAAGCCAAATTTAAAAATTAGTTTAGAAGGCCACAGAGAAGAATATACCTTTTGCTGTTCCTTTAGGAGGGAATTCCACAATGAAGGTGCCAAAATGGAAGGATGAATTAAACAAAATATTTAATATATCATTAGAAGCCAATATCCTTCAAGAGGAGCAGATTATTCTAAAATGTGTTTGCCTCAGTCTAAATTTACCATACGCTTTCGCTCTGCTTTTTTGACTGGACACTAGGAATAAGCACAGATTTGTTTGCCTGTTTGATTTCTGAAGCACATAGCTCTGAAAGATTTCCATTATTGGTTGGAAGAGGGGAAAAAACATACATTTGTTTTAATGTAAACCTAGGTCAAAATCCTGTTGCTCAGTGTAGTAAATTGCACTAGAATAGGCCTATTGAATCAATAGAGATTCACTGAGTCAACTTCTCTATAAATTCAATTGATTCAAATGGGCCCACTCTAACTGCAACTTACTATGCTAAAGTATGCTTTTTTCTTATTCTTGAGACTGCTTCTTCCTTCTTCTTTTTTCCTTTGTTAACCACCTTTCCTCTCTCCTCTATTTTCTGCTCTCCAAAGATAGACATGGGGAGATGCAGCTCCATTCTATATAAAAGGAAATAACAAATGCAGGTATTGTAAAATATATATAAAATAACTAAACTAAAAAGTAAACTAAATAACTTAACTAAAACTAAATTAAATAACTTAACTAAAAAGTATCCAGACTGATAATTTCTTTTCTGGGGAAGAGCAGCTTAGACTGAGCTGATCTCTCCATGCTTTTCTCTGCATCAAAAAGAAATGAAATTCCAAATCCCTCCAATTGAGAGACAAGGTCTAGGGCCTAGGCCAACAGGAGGGAAAATAGGATTTTTATGGGAGTGGAGTTTTCGGGTGGAGGTTTCCAAGCCACCACATGTACCGGTGGAGGCGGGAGCAACAACTGGGCTCTGGTGGTGGAGAAGGCAGAGCAGGAGTTGGACACATCACCATTAGAGATGTACAGGTGGAGGTAATGAGGGTCCGGCCCATTGGGCCGGACACTCCCCTCACCGATCCGCCGCTGCCGCAACCTCCACAATCCTTCCAATGGCTCTGGAGATCGCGATTGGCTCGCCACTCCTGGCAGGAGGCGGGATGACAAGCCTCTCTGCCAGGTCAAAGAGTGGCTCACCGATCGTGATCTCCGGAGCCATTGGAAGGATCATGGAGGTCACGGCATCAGCAGATCGGTGAGTGGACCGTACGGCCCCATGGGGCTGGACCCTTGTTATGTCCACCTGTGCGGGGGTATTCGAATACGAATACCCCCATCTCTACTCACCATCACTGGGATAGAGCTTGCTCCTTTTGCCTACCAATTGCTCTTTCAAATGCACTAGTGTGAATACAAAACCATCATACCTCTGTATTCCCAAGAACCATTTCCCCTCTGTTACTGATTAGGGGTTGTTGTTGTTTAGTCGTTAAGTCATGTCCGACTCTTCGTCACCCCATGGACCAGAGCACGCCAGGCCCTCCTGTCTTCCACTGCCTCCCGGAGTTGGGTCAAATTCATGTTGATAGCTTCGGTGACACTGTCCAACCATCTCGTCCTCTGTCGTCCCCTTCTCCTCTTGCCTTCACACTTTCCCAACATCAGGGTCTTTTCCAGGGAGTCTTCTCTTCTCATGAGATGGCCAAAGTATTGGAGCCTCAGCTTTCACCCTCATTAAGAGGTTCTTTAATTCCTCCTCACTTTCTGCCATCAGAGTGGTATCATCTGCATATCTGAGGTTGTTGATATTTCTTCCGGCAATCTTAATTCCGGCTTGGGATTCATCCAGTCCTGCCTTTCGAATGATGTATTCTGCATATAAGTTAAATAAGCAGGGAGACAATATACAGCCTTGTCGTACTCCTTTCCCAATTTTGAACTGATCAGTTGTTCCATATCCAGTTCTAACTGTTGCTTCCTGTCCCACATACAGTCAACCCTCGACTTACAAACTTAATCCGTTCCGGAAGGAAGTTTGTAAGTCGAAAAGTTCGTAAGTCGAATCAGCATTTCCCATAGGAATGCATTGAAAACCAATTAATCCGTTCCGGCTGTTTTTGGTTCTTAGGTCGAGGGGCGGTTTGTAACTCGAATCATTAGTTCCCATAGGAACTAATGCAAAGCCGGTTAATCCGTTCCTACCACTAGGGGCAGAATTTTTTTTCCTTTTAACCTAAGATGACTTAGGTTAAAAAAAAGGTGTTTTTTTTGGTTCGTAACTCGAATCTAAGTTCGCAAGTCGAGTCAATATTTTTCTATCAGAGCGGTTCGTAAGTCGAAATGTTCGTAACTAGGGCCGTTCGTAAGTCGAGGGTTGACTGTATAGATTTCTCAGGAGACAGATAAGGTGGTCAGGCACTCCTATTTCTTTAAGGACTTGCCATAGTTTGTTGTGGTTGACACAGTCAAAGGCTTTTGCGTAGTCAATGAAGCAGAAGTAGATGTTTTTCTGGAACTCTCTGGCTTTCTCCATAATCCAGCGCATGTTAGCAATTAGGGGTAGGGGTAAGGAAAAATATGCATGCTTATCTACACAGTGTAAATAAGAAATCTAGTAAGTTGCATGCTCCTGAGCAATAAACAGGAACAGACTATCTGAAAAGATCCCTTAGATGTTCAAGGGAATATTAAAGCTGTTAACAAGAAGTCACCTTCCCTATTTCTCCTCCACCCTTCTGTGTCTCTGCCCCATTTTTTGTCTCTTGTGCATTTGATTTTTTTTTTGTTGTATTTTTGCACATGTGACTGAATTATCTGTCATAGTATAACTGCTTCATAAGTCTGATGTAGTTTAACACTCTTGTTTCCTATTTTAACATACAACAGACCTTGCAATTTGATGTTTACTCACAGGAATGTAGGAAGCCAACTTACAGCAAGCTTGAACATTAGTCCATCTAATTATGGGCTGCAGAAGTTTTGGCTCATGCAACCCCATCCAACATGGACAATGCTAAGAGACTGAGGGAGGGCTAGGCCAAAACCTCTGGAGAGGCATAGGTCCCCCAGTCCTGATCTAGGTCAACATGAGAGAAGCTTCTGATTGCAAAGCAGATAGTCTCTACAACTGAGCTACTTCCTTTCTCTCAGTTTTGCTGGCTGGTACCCAGTGGGCTGAGGTGGCAGTGGATGGCAGGTCACCATAGGCAGAGCCAAGAAATGAACAAGAGCAACTGAGGCATCTGCAACAATTTAAATATCAGAATGCAGACCAAAGGAGGTGGTGGAGTGTATTATTTAAACTCAAAAACCTAACCAAGCGTTAATGGCCAGGATCTTATTGGTGTTCAGGTAAGGTCTGCATAATGTGGTATCTGTAGCTAACTGGTCAAGTACCCGTTCTTCACAGGCAGGGGCGGTTGAGGGCCTTGACCGCAAAGGAGGCCCGGAGGGAAAGAACAAGAAACCGGGCCTTCTCAGTGGTCGCCCCCTGCCTATGGAACAACCTGCCCATTGAGATCCACCTGGCACCCTCTCTGGATGGGTTCAAATGAGCATTGAAGACCTGGCTCTTCCACCAAGCTTTCCTGGAGCATTAAGATCTTGGCCTTCCTTTTGCCATCCTTTTTGCCATCCTCTCCGTCACCCTTTTTACCACCTTCATTGCCATCTGTTTTAATTTACCCTATTTCGTTATGTATTAATTTATTTTTTACGTGTTTTAATATTGTTGCTCATATTGTTGTTAGCCACCCAGAGTGGCCTGGTTGCCAGATGGTGCGGGGTATAAATTAAATTAAATTAAATTAA
The DNA here is from genome assembly GCA_037013535.1 of Intellagama lesueurii. NCBI lineage: Eukaryota > Metazoa > Chordata > Lepidosauria > Squamata > Agamidae > Intellagama > Intellagama lesueurii. The sequence continues at coordinate 92,098,318 of JBAJHW010000001.1, forward strand.
ATTAAAATAAATAAATAAATAGTGCATCCTACCATGTTTCCCGGAAAATAAGACAGGGACTTATATTAATTTTTGCTCCAAAAAACGCATTAGGGCTTATTTTCAGGGGATGTTTTATTTTTTTCATATACAACAATCTACATTTATTCAAATACAGTCATGTCATCTTCTTCTGGTTGCTGCACAACGGTGGAGGGCGGGGTTTCACTTAACTGGGGCTTATTTTTGGGGTAGGGCTTATATTATGAGCATCCTGAAAAATCATACTAGGGCTTATTTTCAGGGAAACAGGGTAGTTTCAAAATCGGATGTATAACCAAGCACAACACCAAGACATGCTCTTGCACCTAATAAATTAGGTATTGAGTAGCTGCAGCAAGTTACACAAACCTTACCAGTAGGATTCTGGTCATCATTAGCAACACACTAATAAGATTCTGGCCAACACTATTAATACAAAAACAAAGAACATAAACAGGCAAGTCGGCAGGTCTTAGACCAAGTCATAACAATAATGATAACCTCCATGACAGTCAACAAGTCTCTAAATCAATCCATTGATCATAATAATATGGGCATACAGACCAAGCCAATTAATCATAATAACCATATCTTCAAACAGTGGTGGCAGTTTGTCAGGCCTATAAATTAAGTCACACTAATAAAAGTAACAAGAACCAGCAGTCAACAAGTCTTAAAATACTAGCATTCTACCACAATTATCATTACTATTATTTATTCAAAAAGTGCAGCCACTTAGTCAAGCTTCTACACCAAGCCGCAGTTATATAAATCATGAGCAATTCAATTAAGCTCCCAACTTTTAACAACAAACCATTTAGTCAAGATCCCACAATGAAGTCCTAATAATAATGGTTTTTAAAATGTAAAAGAAAGGCTCTTAGTTCAACCCCTTGAACCAAGCTAAAATGGTATTCTTTTTTAAAGGGTAATCAGAACACTAACAATCTAAACAAACAACCTTAAAAACCAGTAAAAAATAAATAAAATAAGAACACAACTCGGGCCCACATGCAAACCCTGCTAAAAAATAAAAAAAGTCAAAGGAAATTCAAAGGAGGCTCGGCCTGCTCCACTTGAAAAATAGCTCAAAGAGGTATAAAAACTTACAGTTTGACTCATACTGAGAGTCTCTGTCTCTTCACGCATGGTTACTTATAATTTACACATGTAAAGTTCTTTGGTTCAAACTCAGGGCTACAGGAATGAGGAGTAGGCCAACACGACCTTATTCAGCAAGGCCTTCCAGAAGCTTCCCGCCAGAGCAGGCTTTGGTCACTTCTACACCCGAAGAGTTCAGGGCCACTCCCTACATTACACCAAGGGAGTGTCTACAGATCACAGCCACGATTGCAACACACACCGCGATTGACCTAAACGTATAGACACACAGCCACTCACCTAAACCCGGCTCTAAGCAAAAGCCGTGCAAACAGTAAGTAAAGCAAAAATATACCTCTACACTGCAGTCATAGGACATTGATCCCACTGTGACCCCCGGGGCTCTATCCTACAGAATCGTGGGGTTTATAATTTGGTCAGTGACTCAGAATTCCTTGCTGTAGTTCAGGGACTGGCCTACATAACAATATGAAAAAGACACTAGAATAGTCTGTGCTTGCTGGGAGGAAATGGGAGCTGGGCGAAGCACTGCCCGCTGCTTCAGGCCTGGGAGATACAAGCCACAGTTGGAGAGGTATCTGTTAACTGAAGTTTGTTTGAAACCAGAGCTTTTTGTGGTGCTGTAATGACCCCCAGCCTGCAATCTTCTGAAACAGCAGAGCTATCTGGCAAAGAATTCTAAATCTCTAAACTACATATCCCAGTATTCCATAGTCATGGCAACTCAAGTGGAATCAAAGTGCCATAACGTTGTAATGTAGATACATCCTACACATGCTTAAATTTTGTGTTGCATGTTTGTACATTATTATTGTATTGGAACACACTCTGGTAAAGAATTCAATATAAATAAAGATGATGATGATTATCTTACCCATTTTCTGGATCATGCTCCGTGTTACAAGCCACATCACCCCAAATCATTTAGCTAACAAAATAATATTATGCATCTGTATTATAAATTGATGTTTATGTGTGACCACCTTGCATTACAGCTTCCAGCATTAAGCTGCTAAAAGCCAGTTGTGTGTCTCCTTGCACGGTTTGCAGTATTTATAATCTTCTTCAAACCTAGATTGGACAAGTCATTATTCCTCTGCTGCTTTGGATTTTATGCCAGGACACAGAGAGACTTGTACAAACATGACAGGAGGGAGCCCAGTCTTATGCCAAATTTGCACATAATTACATTACTTCATTGTCCTCTCAAAGGTATTGCTAAATTTAACTTTTGAGATGTTTCTTTATTTTTCTTCATCTGGCCAAAATGGCTACCTTTGTTTTAAATTATATAGAACTAAGAGCAGCTATGTGACAGCTGTTTTAGCACAAGATTGAGGTGCATAATCCACAATGTTTTCGTACCTCTCCATGTGAATTCTGCCTCAGTTGTCTTAAACCTCAATGGAGTGGGAGCAGGGTAGAGTTAGAAGTGCCTAAATCTGCCTTAGCTTTTCCATAGAGTTGGATGTAACATTACTTTTTATTGATAAATACATCAAATAGGGAAGAGAAAAAATAGAACCCTACACGGGTAAATGACACACAAATAGTGAATGTGCTCTTTGGAATCAAAGATGTGCCTCCAAATATGTTGTTGCTATGTGCCGTCAGGTCACCCTCTGGTTTCTGGCAACCCTATGAATGAGAGATCCCGAATGTCTCCTGTCCTCAGCAGCCCAGCTGAGCTCTTGCAAACTCAAGTCTATGGCTTCCTTTAGGGAATAAATCCATCTTGTATTTTATCTTCCTCTTTCCCTGCTGCCTTCCACCTCTCCCAGCATTATTGTCTTCCGGATAATCATCCATCTTGATTATAGTATTATTGTAGATTTTAATTGTTGTTTTTATCTGTTTGTAATATTTTGTGAGCCGCCCTGAGTAGACTCTTGTCTAGAAGGGCGGGATAAAAATCCAATAATAAATGAATAAATAAAATAAAAATAATCTTACCTTCTCATGATGTGCCCAAAGTAGGACAAAACGAGTTTCAACATTTTTACCTCCAAAGATAGTTTAGGCTTTATTTTATCTAGGACCCACTTGTTTGTCTTTCTGGCAGTCCAGGATGTTCACAAAACTCTTTCAGCATCCTAATTCTAACAGCTGATTTGTATTTAATTTTTTTTATGTTAGAGGGGCTCTTATCCCACAAAATGTTTCCCTGGAGAGCCAGTGAACAGAACCTAGGGTGCAGTCGGCTACTGAATAATTACTTGACCCAACTGAATTTAGTTTGAAGTCTTAGAATTATTATCTCGATTTTCATCTCTGTTGAATGAATTGACACATTGTGCTGTGTGTTTACTCATGTTTAGTATACTACCACTAGGGGGCACTTTAAGACCACACTTCACGTATTTTCTAAACTTCTGGGAAAGACCATTCAAAGTATGACCCATTGAATTTAATGGTACAAGATTTGGGCAAGTCACATACTCTCAGCCTGGCTACCTTGCAAGTCTGTTGTGAAGAAGGTTGCATTACAACATAATCACTGCGAAGCCTTTAGCTCCTTTGCAGGCACCATGGTTTATATAAATATAACGCAAGCACACAGGGGACTAGTAGTCTGACACCAAATAGTACGATCGTATGATCATTGTGAAAACTGATGTACTGTGAAGGCCAGTGTAATACTTTGTTGTTTAGTCGTTAAGTCGTGTCTGACTCTTCGTGACCCCATGGACCAGAGCACGCCAGGCCCTCCTGTCTTCCACTGCCTCCCGGAGTTGGGTCAAATTCATGTTGGTAGCTTCGGTGACACTGTCCAACCATCTCGTCCTCTGTCGTCCCCTTCTCCTCTTGCCTTCACACTTTCCCAACATTAGGGTCTTTTCCAGGGAGTCTTCTTCCAGGGAGTGTAATACTACCAAACACCTATGATGCATCCTTGAGAAAGACAAAATGATGGAGCTTTTCCACCTTTTTTATGAGCAAGATAGATGGGTGCTGCCTGCTAAGGTGGTTGAACAGACTGCTGATTCTGATATATGTAATGTCAATTTGCCACCACCACTACCCCCCCCCCACACACACACACAGACAGACACACTCATTTTCTGACTGCATTGAAGGCAAATAGCAGTCCTTGAATCCTCTCCTCTGCATTTTCTTTGGTGGTAGTGGAGACCCAGGTTACCTGCCATGTGACTCAGGAAGAGCATCTGTCAGGGTTCTGCTGCTGCCACCTGCCTACGTCTGACCTTCAGAAGCCCTCCCAACAGTGAGAGCTCTCCTTACTCTCAGTACCAATTGGGGATGAAAGTAACTCTGTGTGTGAACACGACTGTATTCATTTGGCTTCTGACAGGAAATGTATGTGCCTTTATTCACAAAGAACGTATACTGTTATTGTATTAATGTGTGATTCATACTGTGAACATGAATTACAAACACTATTTGAAACTTCATGTGTGCATGAACAAAGAACTGTACTTAATTGCAAATCAATTATACAGTGGAACCTCTACTTACGAACTTAATCCGTATTGGAATGGTGTTCTTAAGTTGAAACGTTCTTAAGTTGAAGCAAAATTTCCCATAGGAATGCATTGAAAACCGATTAATCCGTTCCGGCTGTTTTTTGTTCTTATGTAGAGGCGCGTTCGTACGTTGAAGCATTAGTTCCCATAGGAACTAATGCAAAGCCGGTTAAGCCATACTCTACCACTAGGGGGAGAATTTTTTTTTTTAACCGAAGATGACCTAAGGTTAAAAAAAGGGCAGGAAAGTTTTTTTTTCCGTTCTTATCTTGGAGCTCCGTTCTCAAGTAGAAGCAAAATTTAGCGAACGGAGCTGTTCTTAAGTTGGATCATTCTTATATCATTTACAGTTTCAATTCAATAATTACTATTATAGTTGTTACGCAATCACTCGTTTAATAATAAGTCGTAATAAGAAGACACATGGTACCCTTAGGAGCAGAGAAATTGGAGTCACATTAACAAGACCAAAAGGTAGGGAGACAATAAGCTCAGATGTCAGTCAACCCAACTTTATTATCAGAGATCTTTTGCTCTGACTACTATTGACACTTCCAAACCTGGAAAACGAGTGAGAAAGAGCTGTGTGAGGTAATAGATAGCCTTAGTGCTCCCTCACAATCCTTCCCTGCAAGAACTATGATCGAAAACTGGTGGTGGCATTCTTGCTTGAGATTGCATGTCAGAGCTATCAATGAGCAATCCCAGCTCCCTTCCTGATCAATACAAGTCTTGCTGACGACATATTATTAACTGGCTTTTGTTGCTCACTTTAGACATCTGCATTTTGGATCATTCCAAAAAAGCTCTGGATGCTTCTTTTTTAATTATTTTTTTATTTTATTTTATTTTATTATTATTATTTTGGCCTTGAAACTGAATCCAATAATTCTTGTTTAGACAGAGTTCTGACTCCTGTCCTCTGAAGATGCCGGCCACAGAGACTGGTGAAACATTAAGAAGAAAAACCTCAAGGACATGGCCGGACAGCCCAAAAATACTACAACAACCAATTCTTGTTTAATTTGGAACTCATACACGTTGGTCCAAATCAGGCCACTTCGGTTTGGAATTTGGCTGTGGCCAATGCAAAAAAAAAAACCCCAACAACAACAATTCTTACGTATATCTCTTACAAGCACATCCCTTCTAAAAGGGAAGTGTAGCTGCAACCTGCAAGATGTTTTTCATTCACCAGGCATATAATAAGGCTACCCATCCCATCCCAACCTCAATATGGTATGAACCAAACACAGACATTAAACGTATTTCATTTTAATAGATGCTGTAGTAAAAATACAAATCAGAAACACAAAAACACCATTGGTATTTACTTAAAATTACTTTACTCAATGCACTAGAGAAGTTAGTGAAAATATTAAAGTACCTTACCCAGTATGTTTTAGCATTAAACACCGAACTGGAACATTTGGACACTATAAATATCATGCCAACTTTGATCTCAGATATTAACTAATACAAAAATGCTAGCATTTGTATTTGTATCAAGTTAGGAATGGGACGGCAATATAAAAAGAGAGTATTTAATGTACAAATTCAAGTTACTGGTTTCATTAAGATTTATGCACACATCCATTTGCAGGAACATTTTTATAAATAAAAGCTTTTCAATTAGTTTTTTTTTAAAAAGCAGATAACCATAAAAACCAATGAAAATGGTGGCCTTTTACATTTGTTTGCTTCTTAGTTGACAAGTCCAAAATCATGGTGGCCCCAATTCAACTAATACTACCATGTACAGACTCTATTCATTTCAAAGTATCTTCCAAGAGGGACTTATGTGCAGATGAAATGATTTTTTTGTTTGCAGTCTATTAATCGTATAAATAATGAATATTAAAATTTCAGAAGAGAAGGAGAATAAATAGAATGAATTAAATTGAGAGAGGGCTATAAAAATTAAAGATATTAAAATTTTGAGAAATTAATATTATTTAGCTCAAATATAAAATATTTGATGATATGTGAACATTCTGCAACATTCTCAGTTGTAAAACATTTGTTCCATCTTAAAAAATGCAATAAAATCTCCTTGGAGTAATCAGGAAAAAAGATTAAGAAGATAAATTATATGTTCCCTAATGCCCTGGTAAAAACATATACGAAAAAGCATGGGGGACTATAAATCCATCTTTGGAAAAATTATAGGAGGAAAATCTAGCCTTGTACAAAATCTTTGTAAATCTGCTCTCAGAATGTTTGCAAGTAGACAGTTAAACTAACCCATAGAAATAATATTGTCTTTACGATTAGTTGCCGAGAATTTTGAATACTGTAAAATACAATTGACAGCTATCAAGAATGTATCAGAGGACACTTAAAAGACAAAATCTATCACTCTTTGTTTGATTACGGAATTAGGTTGATCTCCATCTAAAGACAACCAAAAATAAGAAGAAAAGCCACTGGAAAAATAAGATTTTATATAATGCTTTCTTTCATAAAGTCAATAGGAAGTCAAGCCATGCTTGATAAACAAAGGCCTTGGAACTGGATATACATAATATACACAACTCAAAGCCAATAAAGAATATAACACCAGGTCCAAATTTAAGGCGACGGCAGCAAAATATTTCGGAATCGCAAAAATGATTCTTGTGAGGGGAGGCTGGGTATAATTCAAGGAAATGAAAAAATGAAGCCTGGAAACCATACTGGGGCATCAAACACATTTTTACTACAAATTTATTTATTTATTTAAAACATGATAACCCTGCCTTTCTTTTTAAAAACTCAAATGAAAAAATGGAGAATGCTCTGTGATACCACTGGAGTGATGAGTCAGTGGTAGGCGGCAATTCTGATGTCAAAGGGTGGTGAATCTGCTCCAGGTTTTAATCCAAAATTTAAAGGAGTTATCCAAGGTTCTGAACCTGTTTAGGGGGCAGAGCTCAGCAACTTCGATACCTCAATATAGCTTCACCAGCCCACCACATTAGAGTTGCCATTCTCAATCTTTTTTTGTCCACAGCCATAAACGCCAATATGAAATATAGGCTGAATCAGGATTGTAAATCGCTTAATGAACTTTATAAGGTGGTGTGGGAAGAATTGTTTCCAGACTATGTACCTCTTCAAATATGCCAGGGCCCCTGTTGAGAATGGCTGCACTAGTCATCAGCCTCCACTGCCATGAGTTTCAAAACTGAGTGGATTGTTCTTCTAGAGTATAAAAAATTATTCCTGCGGTACTAAAGCACAGAGGATCTAGTAATACTATTCTACATTCAAATATCATAAATCTAAATTGTTAATTTTGTATTAATCAACAAAAATAATTTAATATTCACTGCCTTTCCTATTCTAGCTGTATAGGAAAACATTGCAAGTTTGATTAGCAAATACAGTTGGTTAATAATACTGTACAGTTAACAAGCAGTCAACTGCGGAAGGATCGAGTAACACAGTAGCCCCCAACCTTTTCCCAACTACAGACCGGTTGGGGGGTGGGGTCCATGCGCAGGGGCGGGGCACCCCTCGCACTCGCGGGTGCGTGGGGCGCTTGCTCGCAGGGGCAAGGGCGCACATGCACAGGTGGCGGGGAGCGTGCTTACGGGGGCAGAGCGTGCTTGCGCGCATGCGGGGGCATGCTTGCGGGTAGGTGGGGTGCACTCGCAGGGGCGGGGCACGCTCACGTGCATGCGCAGGGGGCGGGGGCACTCGTGCACATGCGCAGGGGGAGTGCGTGTGGGGAATGGTAGATCTGTCTCTGCCGCCTGGTCCTGCCAGGGCCACGGCCCTCTACCGGGCCGCGGACTGGGGGTTAGGGACCCCTGGAGTAACAGACATATGCTGAAATCCAACACTGGGTAATTTCTCCTTTCCACTACAGCCTCTGTGCACACAAACACAGTGACCCAGATTGCTAGGGCCCTTCCTGACTTGGAACAAGTTATTAGGCTATTTCCTTCAAAGAACAGCAAGGTGTCTGCACCACTGATTCTCAAATTACAAACTATGATGTCAATATTGTAAAAATTGGACTAATAAGCAAGAGAAAACCTACCAATAAGACTTCCCCAAACTCACTTAATGGAGGATGGGACTGCCAGTTTAATAGTTTGTATAAATAAAGTTATGATTAATAGAGATGCAAAATTTCTCAAAATTTCCTTTTTTTCTGGAAAAAAATTAAATTTTTGGAAATTTTACATCTCTATTAAGGTTATTAACAATGTAACCCTTGAAATATGAAATGTATTTATAACATGAAGATTTGAATAGTAATGAACTACTGGAAGAGGTTATTTCAGGACACGCAGATGTAACCTTAAAAATAGGGGGGAAAGGAAACAAGTGACAATTTAAGTAGCAATGTACTGAATAGAATCTTGAATGCAGTTTTTCAGTGTCCCATAGAGACAAAGAGAACTATTACAATAACCAGTGCAAAGAAATAGAGAACAACAAAAAAGGAAAAGCGATCTCTTCCAGAAAATCCAAGAAATCAAAGGGAAATTTAAGTCTGAATTACGAACAAGAAAACACAGTATCTGATCAGAATACAGAGAAAGTGGAAACAACATACTGACAAACTATACAAAAGAGATAAAGGAATTACAGACTCCTTTGAAGATGAACCCTATGATGAAGAATCTGTAGTTCTAGAAAGTGAAGTGAAAGCTTCTCTGAAAGCACTAGGAAGAAATAAATCAATAAGGGTAGATGGAACATCTATAGAACTATTTCAAGAGACTGAATCTGTCAAAATCCTAATAAGATTATACCAACAAATATGGAAAAACAACCCAATGGCACACAGACTGGAAATGTTCAATACACATTTCAGTTCCAAAGAAGGGAGATGCCAAAAAGTGCAGTAACTATAGAACCATTACTTAAATTTCCCATGAGAGCAAAGTGATGCTCAAGGTGTTGCAACAAAGACTTTTACCTTATATGGAGCAAGAAATGCCTGATGTTCAAGCTGGATTTTGAAAAGGAAGAGGCGCTCAAGAACATATCGCAAATATCCACTGGCTACTGGAATATACCAAAGAATTTCAGAAGAAAACCAATCTATAGACTACAACAGTCTATGCTTTGACAGTGTGGATCATGAGAAACTATGGGCTGTTCTGAAATAAAAGGATGTGCCTCAGCATTTGTATTGTCCTGATGCTTAACCTGTATTGTGGACAAGAAGCTACCATTAGGACAGAGTATGGATAGATAGTTTTCTATAGCAAAAGGTGTCAGACAGAGGTGCATGTTATCTCCTTATTTGCCTCCTCCTCATATTCTCAATTACCATGTATGTTTGTGAAAGCTGGACAGTAAAGAAAGCTGACTGTTCGCTGGCTCTCAGGAAAGATTTTGTGGGATAAGAGCCCCTCTAACATCTAAAACAAAATGTAGTTGTTAGAATTGTGGTGCTGGAGGAGAGCTTTGTGGATACCCTGGACTGCCAGAAAGTCAAACAAGTGGGTCCTAGATCAAATCAAGCCTTGACTATCTGTGGAGGCAAAAATGACTAAACTGAGACTGTCCTTCCTTGGACACATTATGAGAAGGCAAGATTTTCTGGAAAGTACAATAATGCTAAGAAAGCTTGAAGGCAGCAGGCAAAGAGGAAAAGCAATATACAACTTATATACAGCCCCATAGCGCTTGAAGCACTCTCTGGGCGGTTTACAAGTTATTTATGAAGTCTACACATTGCCCCCCCTCCCCCAGCGAACTGGGTACTCATTTTACTGACCTTGGGAGGATAGAAGGTTGAGTGAACCTTGAGCCAGCTTACCTGGGATTGAACCCCAGGCCATGAGTGCAGTTTTGGCTGCAGTACAGCAGTTTAACCACTGTGCCACGAGGAAGACAAAATATGAGATGGATTGACTCTGTAAAGGAACCCACGGGCTTGAGTTTGCAGGAGCTGAGCTGGACTGTTGAGGACAGGATGTTTTGGAGATCTCTCACATTCATAGGGTTGCCAAAAATCAGAGGCAACTTGACAGTATGTAACAACAACATACTAAATATGCATTAGAGGTCATTGTAGAGTTAAAAAAAATTAAAAACTATATAATCCCATGCTATCTGTTTGAATAGCAGAGACTTATGTGAAGAGCAATGTTAAATGAATGGAAGTCTGCTAAAGTAAAAGAAGACAGAGATAAGAGATTTTATTACACAAATCTTATCAAGCCATTGTCTGATAACAAAGCAAAGTCTATGAGATTTTCCATTGACTCTGTTAGCCTCGAAATCTTCTTGGATAGTGAACTAATGTAAATATACAAAGGTAAATAATAACATCCTAGATTTATCAATAGGTCATTGTAACATAATCTAGAGCAGGAAAGAAAAGACACAGGGAAATACTCTGCTTGGCTGAGCATGGATGTTTAAATTGAATATTACTATTAACTTGCTTATGCTAGATTTTAAGATAGTTATAATTTTAAAGTTACTCATTTTAAAGATATATTCCATAAATGTATTAGGTCCTTAAGATTTCATTTATTCATTTATTAGGACTGTTATATTTAAGACTCCTATGTCTGCAACATACATCTTTTTAGAGAAAAGTTATTACATTTAATCCTGCTTGCATATTCAGTAAAATGTGAACTAATATAAAGAAAAAGAATAATTCTTCTGAACACATTGTGTGCTTCTTGAGCAAAGTATTTAAAGGACATCCAGAAGAAGAAAGTTGTTTGTGGATAATAAATCTTCACATAAATTGTGACAGATATTACAGGCTGAATAGTCAAGAAATATTATAGATTATGGTACTCCGAGGGTTTAGTTCACACATCATATACGACTTGACAATACTGTAGAAAATTAATCCATCATGGTAGGTCCATCTACCACCCTGTATCACAGAATGGGGAGCCCCTATGCAGTACTGATTCTTATGTCCCTGCCAATGTATAGCAGAACATAATCCCAATGAAGAGTATAGGTATTTCAAAATGCCATACAAAACCCATCTTGGGGACAAGAAAAAAAAAAAACCAGAATCATCAACATTGCCCAGAATGCACAATGCTAACCTTGCTCACTGACTATAGAGAGGAGTGAAATACTGATAAGCAGCATTAACTATGCTATCCTGCAATCGCACAGACAGAATACCTATCCATTATTCCAGGAGCAAAACATTTTTCAGTGTAAACAGTGAAAGGTGCCTCCAGTTTTAATCCAGAAAAAATACTGTGCACCAGGTGTGAAAAGTTTGGATAACACAGGTCTGCAACATATCTGCACATAGGTAATTTCTTAACAGATATGTCTCTTCAAAACAATGCTTGGGACAAACAGTTTAGTACACCAAAATTCTCGAACCTGATGTCTAAGAAAGAAAACCCAAGGGAGTAAAATCACTACCCCATCCACTACAACATTTAACATTTATTCTTGCAGAGGGTAGGCAGTTGCAGGAATATAAAAACAAAATCACTTTCTCTACCAAATATAACATATGTTTATATTATTTAAACCCAATTATTGAAAGGTTTAGGTGTTGTAATGGATCAGGAGTGTGCTATTAATTTTTAAATCAGACTCCCTAGAAATAAATTTCCCCAAATTACAAGTAATTAGCAGTATCCTGCTGAATGGTCAGCAATCAATGGAATACTTTTGTGCCATTTCACATACTTCCCACAATTCATCATTTCTCAAAATTTTGTCAGGCTTGCTAAGATTCAAAACTTACTGTCTTTTTAATTGTGTTTTGGATAAAGCGTCGTATATCTCTGTGAGAAAATAATTCTTGGGCATTTTAGCCACAAACTCTTAAATACTATTTGAGTCAGGCTGTCATGAGACTATGGAATTTGCTAACCAAAGATAACAGCACCAAACCAAGAAGTTTAAATTTACTGTTTGTTACCCACCTAAGATAACAGAGAGTGTAAATAGGCCCATGTTGTCCTACAAAGATACAACTGAAGTCACAACACACATATTTCCTTGATCTACATGTTTTATTCCCAAAAGAATTAATGTACACTTCTAGATATCTTGACCCACAGCTTCTCCTGTAATTTATGTTTTCTTATAAAAGGTTATGAGAATGTATTAACTGAAAATATGCAATTGACAGTTTGCATTTTTGATGGAAACTTTGAACCACTGCACAATAAGATGATACAGATTACTTCATATAGCAATTTGATTTCATTTTTGCCACCAAAAATAATTTTCTTCTATAGTCATTGCTCAGAAGCGCTCTTTTTCCCCTTCCAGCTCTTTTCTCTTTGCTCAAGCTCAGCTTCAGTGAAGGCTGCTGGTCCCCAGTTTGTGATCAAGTGGGGATTCTTAGAACCTGTTGAGACATAACATTTTATTTGTAGTACTTCAAATACACATGCCCCCTCAATTCAAATCTAGTAATACTGATTAACCTACATATGATATATTACATTAGAATGGCTGGGGAAGTGTATCCAAAGGAGCATCCCATCATGAGCATTTATTTATTTAAAATATTTTCATGCATGCTGTATCCTTAGGGATCCTTAGGTAGCATATGATAAACATTAAGAAAATTAATCATAACAATGCAATAACATAAACAAATTAAAAATATTTGTAAGTAATTTAAAGATAAATAAAAGCAAGCAAAGTGGACTAAACAATACACCAATGCCTGAGTGAATAAGTAGTCTGGACATGGCATTGAAAAGACTGTAATATCAGGTCCAATCCTATTCCCCTGAGGAGGGTATTTCAAAGAAGGGATCCCACTACAGATAAGGCTCTTTATCTTCTTGACATAACAAGCATCCCCTGACTAGTGCACAGTCTTATCTGCAGGTCTTATAGCACAGGCCAGTTGGTTTATGGAGAGGTGTACTTTCATGTATTAAGTCATTTAAGACTTTAAAGCTAAGCTCCAGAATCTTGATGTAGGCTTAGAAGCAAACAGGCAACCAGTCTTAACTCTTCCAAATCAACATAATATGAATGGTGTTGCTACCACCTTTAAATTTTGGCATCTACACTGTGCACTAAGCAAAGCCTGTGCATTTTCAAGGATAGTCCAACACATGATCTATTACAGTAATCCCACTGGGAGATTAGCAAGGTGGATCATTGTGACCAGACCATCGCTACGCAGGAATAGTAACAGCTGACAAACCAGACTAAGTTGGTAAAAGTCACTCTATGTCACTAAAGCCACATGGGTCTCCAGTGAAATCAACCTCTCACTCCTCTCATACCAGAGGCTGGACATCATCCAAAGCTATCTTGAATTTGGATGCAACAGCTCTGAACAATGAAGTTGTATTGAATCCAGATAAGTCCTTTAGTGATGTTAAATCTAAATGTATCCCCAAATTACATACTGTCCTTTTCAGAGAGAGTGCAACCTCATTTAGAACAACCAGTATACCTAATTCCTGGACACAACAGCCACCTCGCTACATTGTCCCTGTAGATTCATCCTCAGTTTTATGCACCATAAAAAATCCACTGCCAAATTCAAGCATAGTTTCACCTCATTCATGTGACAGAGGAAAAAACAGCTGCATACAGGTGCCCATTTCACAACAAACCATCTGATTCAAGATATCTTGCAGTCTTACACCAATGCTATATACAAGAGTGAACCACTATATGAAGATACCTCCTGCACTCTGTCCATATAATCAGTCCAGTGAGATACTATTGTCAACAGCATCACATGTTGCTGAGAGGCTCAGAAAATTTAACAGGGTCACACTTTTCCATTTCCACAGAGATCATCCACTGAGGTGACCAATGCTATCTTAGTACCAATATGGGTTTTACATCCACACTGAACTAGATTCAGGTAATCTGTTTCATCCAAAACCATCTGGACTAGAATTGCTACCATCCTCATGAGTACTTAGCCAAAAAAGGAAGTATTAGTAACTGGGTAATATATGCCACAATCTTCCAAGTCCAAAATACGCCTCTTTGAGAAGGGTCCTCACAATAACCTCAGTCAAAGTCGCTGTCCCTGATCCCTCAAAATGCCAGCTGTGGCAACACAATGATCAAAATCCTATTGGAGTACATTTGCATTGTAAATATGCCAATACAATTTTGATCATAATTTAATTTGAATTTACATTAATTGACAACTTCCTAACCTCCTCCCTTTCAGATTCCAAGGCTCCTGTTTGCCCTGGGGAGACCTTTGGGAGCCCCACAACTGTTGATGGAGTTTTTAATAGACAGAAAATCACTGCTGGATTGCTGCTGGCAGTCCCAATCCTGGTGGTGGTGATCCAGCAGCAATTTTTGACTATTCAAGGCTCACCACCACCACTGCTCTGAGGCTCCCAAAGCCTTTCCTAGAGAAGAAGAAAAAACTATAGGAAGCCGTGGAACCTGAAAAAGTGGGATAAGAAGCTTTCAATTAATTTGAATTTAATTTTACTAGCATCAGATGATGACATCCTCCAGCTTCCACTAGCATAAATTTTCACCAATAAGATTTTGCCCATAATCTCTTGCCAAAATTCACAAAATGTCCTGCTGAATCATCCTTATAAGAGAGGTCAGTGACTGTTCAAATAATAGTTATTACCTTGATTATATTCTCACTCAATAAAGGTAAGAAACTGAAACAGGAATACCCTTGCTTCGTCAAGACAAAATGCTTTTCAAGAAGTAGTATGCATTTGAGTGATGACAGTAGCCAACCCTTAGCATGATATCCACAAACATTTTATAGTAGCGGGCAACAATAAACAGTCAGAGGGCTATCATTCCCTCAGAAGAAATCAGGTAACTAGACATTTAAGAAACTGACATTTTGTTGCCATCCACTTTCTGTTTACATAAAAGGGAAATGAAATGTACGAGACTTCATACATGAACACTGCCTGTTGCCGCAGTATAAAAAAAATGAAGATAATGTAAGAGTTGTAAATAACCATGAGAATAAAGACTACACGGTTTCATGTTATGTCACAGTAATAACTTATGGGGAGTCTGTCATGAAGGCACCTACAATCTCAGCTGGCACTTTTTGCAGCACATTCCTTTTAATTACTCAGAGTTTATTTTAATCACCCCTTCATGGATTGCTGCCTTGTCGTGGCGAAGGGGCTTGAGTAATTCAGAGAAGCTATGGGCTATGCCATGCAGGGACACCCAAGACGGACAGGTCAAAGTGGAGAGTTCTGACTAAACACGATCCACCTGGAGCAGGAACTGGCAAGCCACTCCAGTATCTTTGCCAAGAAAACTCCATGGACAGAAACAAAAGGCTAAAACATATGACGCTGGAAGATGAGCCTCTCAGGTCGGAAGGCATCCAACATGCTACTGAGGAAGAGCGGAGGACAAGGACAAGTAGCTCCAGAGCTAATGAAGTGGTTGGGCCAAAGCCAAAAGGACGCTCAGCTGCAGACGCGCCTGGAAGTGAAAGGAAAGTCCGATGCTGCAAAGAAAAATACTGCATAGGAACCTGGAATGTAAGATCTATGAACCTTGGTAAGCTAGATGTGGTCAAACAGGAGATGGCAAGAATAAACATTGACATCCTGGGTGTCAGTGAACTAAAATGGACGGGAATGGGCGAATTCAATTCAGACAATTATCATATCTACTATTGTGGGCAAGAATCCCGTAGAAGAAATGGAGTAGCCCTCATGGTCAACAAAAGAGTGGGAAAAGCTGTACTGTACTGGGATACAATCTCAAAAATGATAGAATGATTTCAATACGAATCCAAGGCAGACCTTTCAACATCACAGTCATCCAAGTTTATGCACCAACCACCGATGCTGAAGAGGCTGGAATTGACCAATTCTATGAAGACTTACAACACCTTCTAGAACTGACACCAAAGAAAGATGTTCTTGTCATTCTAGGGGACTGAAAGTAGGGAGTCAAGAGATAAAAGGAACAACAGGTAAGTTTGGCCTTGGAGTTCAAAACGAAACAGGGCAAAGGCTAATAGAGTTTTGTCAAGAGAACAAGCTGGTCATCACAAACACTCTTTTCCAACAACACAAGAGGCGACTCTACACATGGACATCACCAGATGGGCAATACCGAAATCAGATTGATTCTGTTCTCTGCAGCCAAAGATGGAGAAGCTCTATACAGCAAATACAAGACCTGGAGCTGATTGTGGCTCTGATCATCAGCTTCATAGCAAAATTCAAGCTTAAACTGAAGAAAGTAGGAAAAACCACTGGGCTAGTCAGGTATAATCTAAACCAAATCCCTTATGAATACACACTGGAAGTGAAGAACAGATTTAAGGAACTAGATTTGGTGGACAGACTGCCTGAAGAACTATGGATGGAGGCTCGTAACATTGTACAGGAGGCAGCAACAAAAACCATCCCAAAGAAAAGGAAATGCAAGAAAGCAAAGTGGCTGTCCAATGAGGCCTTGGAAAGTTACAGAAAACTGAATGCTGACTTCCAAAGAATAGCAAGGAGAGACAAGAGGGCCTTCTTAAATGAACAGTACAAAGAAATAGAGGAAAAGAATAGAAAGGGAAAAACCAGAGATCTGTTCAAGAAAATTGGAGATATTAAAGGAACATTTTGTGCAAAGATGGACATGATAAAGGACAAAAATGGTAGGGACCTCACAGGAGCAGAAGACATCAAGAAGAGGTGGCAAGAATACACAGAGGAATTGTACCAGAAAGATCTGGATGTCCCGGACAACCCAGATAATGTGGTTGCTGACCTTGAGCCAGACATCCTGGAGAGCGAAGTCAAGTGGGCCTTAGAAAGCATGGCTAACAACAAGGCCAGTGGAGGTGATGGCATTCCAGTTGAACTATTTAAAATCTTAAAAGATGACGCTGTTAAGGTGCTACACTCAATATGCCAGCAAGTTTGGAAAACTCATCAGTGGCCAGAGGATTGGAAAAGATCAGTCTACATCCCAATCCCAAAGAAGGGCAGTGCCAAAGAATGCTCCAACTACCGTACAATTGCACTCATTTCACACGCTAGCAATGTTATGCCCAAAATCCTACAAGGTAGGCTTCAGCAGTATGTGGACCGAGAACTCCCAGAAGTACAAGCTGGATTTCGAAGGGGCAGAGGAACTAGAGATCAAATTGCTAACATGCGCTGGATTATGGAGAAAGCCAGAGAGTTCCAGAAAAACATCTACTTCTGCTTCATTGACTACGCAAAAGCCTTTGACTGTGTGGACCACAACAAACTATGGCAAGTTCTTAAAGAAATGGGAGTGCCTGACCACCTTATCTATATCCTGAGAAATCTATATGTGGGACAGGAAGCAACAGTTAGAACTGGATATGGAACAACTGATCAGTTCAAAATTGGGAAAGGAGTACAACAAGGCTGTATATTGTCTCCCTGCTTATTTAACTTATATGCAGAATACATCATGCGAAAGGCAGGACTGGATGAATCCCAAACCGGAATTAAGATTGCCGGAAGAAATATCAACAACCTCAGATATGCAGATGATACCACTCTGATGGCAGAAAGTGAGGAGGAATTAAAGAACCTCTTAATGAGGGTGAAAGAGGAGAGCGCCAAAAATGGTCTGAAGCTCAACATCAAAAAAACTAAGATCATGGCCACTGGTCTCATCACCTCCTGGCAAATAGAAGGGGAAGATATGGAGGCAGTGACAGATTTGACTTTCTTGGGCTCCATGATCACTGCAGATGGGGACAGCAGCCACGAAATTAAAAGACGCCTGCTTCTTGGGAGGAAAGCGATGAGAAACCTAGACAGCATCTTAAAAAGCAGAGACATCACCTTGCCAACAAAGGTCCGCATAGTCAAAGCTACGGTTTTTCCAGTAGTGATGTATGGAAGTGAGAGCTGGACCATAAAGAAGGCTGACCGCCGAAGAATTGATGCTTTTGAATTGTGGTGCTGGAGGAGACTCTTGAGAGTCCCCTGGACTGCAAAGAGAACAAACCTATCCATTTTGAAGGAAATCAACCCTGAGTGCTCACTGGAAGGACAGATCCTGAAGCTGAGGCTCCAATACTTTGGCCATCTCATGAGAAGAGAAGACTCCCTGGAAAAGACCCTGATGTTGGGAAACTGAGGGCAAGAGGAGAAGGGGACGACGGAGGACAAGATGGTTGGACAGTGTCATCGAAGCTACCAACATGAATTTGACCCAACTTCGGGAGGCAGTGGAAGACAGGAGGGCCTGGCGTGCTCTGGTCCATGGGGTCACGAAGAGTCGGACACGACTTAACGACTAAACAAGAACAACAAAAATTTTAATCATGCTTTCCAGACTACAGTGTTTCCCAGTTCATTAACAGGAAGTGCAGCCCAGGCTGACTCAATAACAGTTCAGACTTCTTGGAAACCACAACAGGTTATTGAGAATAAAAATAACTGTGCTGACTAATGAAATGAGAGGTTACTTCATACCTGGTTCAATTAATCTAATTAATCCCTCATGATGAGCCACTTTATCTTTCCAACTCTTTGTTTTGCTTGCTGCTACTTCCAACTTCTTTTTCACCTCCTAGAACAACAGTAAATATATATAAACGTTAATAGTAAATAAATACAAATGCTAAGCCTAAACAATTAAAGACCTCTGCTTGTTCTATAGCCAAAAATTCTTAGTTTGCAAGGGAACTCCTTTAAAGACTAAAAAGGATATAGCTTTTCCATATGACCATTTGAGTGAACAGCTACATCAACCTGAAGCAAGAAAGTCACATACATTCATTAGAATTTAGCATTTGGAATACCGATGCAAACACTTATATAGATATTAGTATGGCATGCAAAAGATCATATGAAAGTGTTGGCAGATCCACACAACTGCCAAATGAATGGATGCCCCCAACAGATAGAACTGGAAGTCATCAATATAAGCATGATTTCTTCCACGGCTGTTATATGGCTAAATCTTCATGAAGGCTCTGAATCTACTCCTCAACTAGTATTTGAACTCAGATCTCTAGTCTAAGTGTATACACTCTGTTGGACAACACAAGATTTAATTCTAATAATTCTCAACATAAAAGGTAATTCCCTCTTAATGTCAGTCTTGTTATTAGTTTACACGATGCAAACCTATATGGACATTAACAACAAACATTATTCTATGTATAATTTGCCAAATAAAATTTAAACTGGGATAATGCCAGGACCACTGAAAACTCCCAATGACTTATGACGAGGATTTACACTTTATTGCTCAAGTAGCTCTTAACTCTTCAATGCATTTAGTGTAATCCTGCTCTGTCCAATATATTTAGTTTAATCCTAGAGATGTCTAATAGATGTCAAACTGCACTAGCTTACCTCATACTGCTCAAGGGCTTGCTTCCTGTCCATTTCCAGTTGCTCTAACTGCTGCATGGCAACTTGAAGAGCATGTTCTTTCATCATTCTCTGGTTTTCCAACTCTTGTTTCTCTGCTTCAGTGACCTGAAGGGTCTGCTGCTGCTCTAAGTGCCATTTCTCCAGTTCTGCTCTCTTGGAAGACTCCTCTTCCAGTAACCTACAAAAAGTTCATACACACTGAGAAGTGTACACACCAGGAAATACACTATTCAAGACCTGACAGAATCTGGACCCCTTCTCCAGATGGGCTAAATAGCAGCAAAAAGATAATCTAGAATGAAAGCCTTTTTGGCTATCATATTTAAGTTTGCGAAGTGATCATCTTCCCAACAAGATTATCTGCTACTTTTTGATTTTTCATTATCTTGCTTATTCTCCTGAATTCACTGTAATTATTTTTTGAAATTTTTGCCCTGACAGACCTTCGCCAAAATTGTGTTGCTTAGCATAGTAAATTACACTAGATTGGGCCCACTGAATTAATGGGGGTTTGGTGAATCAGCTTTTCCATACCATTTATTCAAATGGGCCTACTCTAATTGTTATTTCTTTTAGCATGGTAGTTCATTGTTAAAGTAGGCCAAACTGAATCCACGGAATGTACAGAGGAGTTGACTCACTAAATTCCATTTATTCAATGGGCCTACTCTAGTGCAATTTAATATGCTAAGCAGCAGGAATCTGACCCTTGTTTCCCTATCATTCATGCTGTAGAATGCCAGAATCAGGAGTAGGCATCCTTCAGTCTCGAGAGACTATGGTAACATGCTCTGAATAGAGGTCTTGGAACAGCGTCTAGTGTGGCTGAGAAGGCCAATTCGAGAGTGACAATCCCTTCTAGAATCAGGAAAAAAGGAAACAACCTGTTACACAGGTTCAGGGACAGAGGACCCTTGCAGTGCAGGAATAATACTCTACACTTGTTCAAGTCTTTCATTTCATTATACAAATGGCGTGTGAATGGGAGTCCTTCTACTCAGTACTGTATCTCCTGGGATTTAGCCATAATGCTATGAAATGACATACTAACCTGGACTGAAGTCTCCTGACAGTCTCCTCATCTTGACGTGCTTGTTTCTCATCTTCCAAAGCCTCCTGTAGCTGTTTATACATTTCCTCAAGTTCCTGTACTCTTTGTAAATACTGTTCTAACTCAGATGACTTCTGGGCTACTTGTTCTTCCATTTTCTGTCTTACCTAGAAGTGTAACACGAAGAAATGTTTTCATCATCTTTCAGAGCAAACAACAGCAGTCCTCATTCTCTGAGAAGGAGAAATTCTTCCTCTGTCCACCAAGAACTGTCCCTGCACTTCTATGTCTCAAAGGTTTGCTACTCTTTGTTTTTTTCTTTTTCATTCACATACATGTGGACCATAAATATCTTACTACAAATGAACAAACTAATTACCTACCATCTTTTCTCTCTCCAGCTCAACACTGAATCGGTCTTGCAACTCCATTTGAGTTTGCAGACGCTTCTTCTCTTCTTCTGAAGCTCGAGATGCAGCTTCTTCAAGTTGCTATAACAGAAAAGAAAGAGAACATTCAGGTGTCTCTTACTAATGCACGTATACGCACTAATCCACATCAATAGTTTATTATACAATTTGAATGTTATTGTATTTTCTACTTATTTTATTTTTATGCTAATGTGTTGTTAAATGCCCTGAGAAACTATTATTTACTGTAGGTTACAAATCAAAAATAAAACCAAAGAAACTGTTTCCAGCCAGGTTGAAATAATTCTCAGGATTTAGAATCATACAACTGAAAGACTGGGAAGAACCTAGGGGATAGTAAATGAGCCTACATTATGGCTACATTCAAAACATCCCAAACCAATTAAACCAGATCTGTACAGTACACTAAATAGCAAAGAACAAATGGGATAAAAGGTGAACAATCCAGTGGTACCTGTCAAGCAGAAAAATAGGATTAGATATCACACCAAACAAGGGAATAAAACAGTACCACTTACCAAAAATAATGCTCTATTATATGAGGAAAGCCCTAGCATTATGTGCAGACTGCAGAAATACTGGACATCATATGCTCACACAGAATACAGAGGTCAACATTACTTTGCCAATAATGGCTGGGAACTAGAAAGGCTGAGATAAAATGCTTCTGTGTTTGTACATAGGAAGGTCTGTTTTCTCCTTCTAGCAGCACCCTGTTGAGAACTGCTATTTACCTGGGAGACTCTTTCCCATGTCTCTCACACACATCCCAATCTTATGTTGTCAAAGTAAGAACCTTGCCTATATTACACAGCAAAAGATAAAACTTTTGGGGAAGTGGTCCCAGGTTTAAAGCAAGAAAACCACAAGTTTTGACGTATGGCTAACCATTTTGGCATTAATGCTAATCTTAAAACAAGGAAGTAGTATTTTAAAAATACTTGTGCAGTTACAGCACTTCTGCTGATCCTGAATAGCCTACTGAATAAAATATCAGATCAGGGAACAAAAGAGACTGTAGGGCTGAATGGAATGGCCCACATCACCTTTCCTCTGAAAGAATCCTGTGTGTATATGCTCAATTTGATCGTGAGTCTGCATTAAATACCACTTGTTTAATATGCACTTACATTCCTGTTTGTGAAACCCTGAGGCTGTGGGTATCACATTGTTTTTTAAGAATGGAACATGCCAAGTTCCACCAAACAGCTCAGCAGCACTACTTAACACAACACAGATTAGTAAAAGATTTTACTATTCTAAAACTTCAAAATATTGTGCCGATACTTTTGACCTGTCATGACTCACTTTCATTACTGGCTTGTATGTTTACTGCCACTATGCCAAGTTTGTATTCTGCTAGCCTGGATATATTTTTTCCAGAATCCTTCTGCCTTCCATCAAAGCTAGTTTAAACATGCAAAGAGGGTGGTATTTATATTCATCTACATTTTATTCATGTTGTCTGTCTGAATGATGGCTACAATTATGAAGATTTAATTTGTTTGTTTCACTCATTAGACTCTCCTCAGACAGCTGTAATCACCCTGAGCTATGTCTATAACAAACTTCAGTTTGGGAAATTCTCTAACAGGTTTGACAACTCCTGTGATCAAGCCAGTAAGGCTTAAGCAGCTTTTATTTAAAACAAAAGTCTATTATGTTTTGTCTACTGTATATCCATGCATAGATAAGGAAAACTGAGGAAATGCAAAGGACCTGAGACTTTTATCCTCATCCAGGTCTGCAAATTTCCTTCATGTCGAACTGTATGCCTGGCATCATCCAGCAAAACTCCTCCCCTTGACTGCAAGACAACCAAAGTAAGCAATGTTCAGACTGCTGGAATAAACAGCACAACTCTTCTATGTAAGACAGAGCTCCCCAATCAAAAAACAGAGGGGCTTTATTATACAACATTTTTGTTTTGAACAACAATTCTTATTTTAACAGTAACTGTACAATACTGTTGACTTCCTGGGGCAATACAGTAATAGAAAGTCCTCTTTATAACAAAAGTTATAACTTTAACAGTAAGTTTCAGATTAACACAGAGAAAAAAATACTCACTTTTCGGACTGTCTCCAGTTCTTTTTGTTTGTTCTCATTTGCCATTTGCAGTTCTTTCATTTGCCTCTCCAATTCCTCTTGTTCAGCTTGCAACTTCTGGCGTAATGCTTTACGTTTCTGTCGTGCCTCCTTGTGGGGTGGAGGGCTGTTTAATCTTAGTAAATTTATAGTCGTTTGAATGGCTGTTTGCATTGGAAGGGGAAGGCGGTAGTGTGAACAAATATACTCTTATTAAGAAATTAGAATAGTTTTCTTGTTTCAAGACCAAAAAGTTGTTTGTCACAATTGTTAGCTTGGAACCTTCAATTTCCATTATGCCGCTTAGCTCCTGTTAGAGGCCACTGTACCAGGATTACCCATTTTAATTACTTACTAATAAAAATTTGTTCAGGCTAATTTAAAAATAAATGAAGTAAATATTTATATAGTAGTACTACAATTAACTGAAATAGCAATATGAATACAATACTCTTCCTAAATAAAAAATAGTGGCAACAGTTTAAAATATAACAACATGTAAAAAAATTAGGTATGCTTATCTATGTGGTATGATAGCCTGGCATATTTATCCTGACTATAAACAAACTGCTTCACAGCTTATCAAACCATGCCAGCAAGATGTAGCAGCAGAAGACTGATAGTTGCAACACACATTTAGTAAAGACTAGAAGGGAGCTATGCAGGAAACGAACAGCCCACAAGATTGCAGCCTAACTGAGCCTAACTGAACTGAATTTCTTTAGGCTGCACTGAACACAATGGGGCTTACTTTCAAGTTAATCTACGTATTTAGAATCTAAGTGTAGAAGAGAATTTGTGGGGGAATCATGGCTTAATGGCAGACTGCCAGATTTGGAATCCAGTTGGATGATTCCAGGTAGCTGTTGCTGTAACAGCCTGGGATAGAGGAGTGTCACTGCCAACCCAAGGAGACAGTCCTGGACTAGAGAGACAACACAGTGCTCAGGCTCAGCAGAAGACAAACTCCTCATGGTCAGTTTCCCAGCAATATTAGGCAGGCACACAAGGAGCAGAACTCAGCACACTGCAACACCAATGAACAAAAAAAGGACTTGCACTCTACCCTATGGAGGATTGGAAATAGGATAACAAAAAATTGTTTAATTTAATATAATGACATGACTGGAAAATCTCTGAATGCCAGGTCACCTTGTAAGGGATGACTGAATCTAAGTCTGTTGGCCTATGGCAGCGCAAGAGACTTGAACCACGGCTCTGAACAGCAGACATGCCATAATACCGTTGCCTCTCCCCTCTCCCTCCCGGTTCTTACCAGGCTCACATTAGAGAATGGGCCTTGGATGTTTGGAGCTCAGTGTCTAGCTTTGTAAACATTAAAAATAGCAAGGAAATAAACAGACAGAACAGCTTTCCAATACTACTTGGCATTTTCATTTCCAAAGGCCATAATTGTCTAAATTTGTATTATAAAAACAAACAGTCTGTACCATCTGTACTTCTCAAAGGCCAGCACTCACCACTGGAAAGCATGTGGGTCCATTATGAACTGATATAATTATAGCCAAAATGACATTCATACCACAAAAGCCAAGCAATAGTTTATTTTTGCTTTTTGCTGCTTCCACAGAGGTGAGGAGGTAGAGAGACAGAGAACACCCACATAAAAGAAAGTGAATGGTTTACTGTGTCAGGTTGCTGCATTTTATTAGCTCTTTTGACTTTTATCATTTCTGTTATCCTTAAAAGTATATTTCTTACTAAACAACATGAAAAGGCATTGCTTACAGACCCATTTGCCAAAACACTGTCAAATTCCATGCCAATTAAAAGAGACCCATCCTAGATGCAGTTGTTGAAAGGAATATTCCACCCGTGTTATAACAATAGTAGTCTGTTAATAGTGTTTTTATTAAAACCAAATGATAGATGTATTTTAGGGCTGCTGATGCTACTGAAATCTCCAAGAAACTATTTTACAAAGAGCAGAATCAAAATCAAATAAAAACTTCTAGATTGATTTAGAAAAATGGGCCATCTATCCAGGATCCATGCCTATGAGGTAACCGCCAGTGCTGGCAATTTCATGGGCAATATGCAGAATACAACACAACCTCATAACAGATTATTACATTATCTCGCTCTGCCCATGCTTTTAATTTTCCAGTTCTAATTGAAAACACGCATCTATGCTTGATGATGGCCATACAAATAGGTAACAATACATAAAAGGTGCTAGTAAGAAGGTAGGCAGAACTTTCATTCTTACCTTGAATCCATTCCTGTTTCTTCTTCTTATCAGAGGCACTTATCTCAAAACCCTTCCCATAACTATTTATGAGAAAGAGACACTTCCTTCCATCTTTGTCAGGCAAGGCCTAATAAAAGAATATGAGTTCCATGTGAAATATACGATATAGCATTGCATGGATAGGCACAAAAATGTTTGTAATTATAACAGTTCTATCAGTGGTTAATTCAGAAGAACTGAATATGTATACTGAAGGCATTAAAATATAACACATATACCAATCAGATATTTCTATCTATCTATCTATCTATCTATCTATCTATCTATCTATCTATCTATCTATCTATCTATCTATCTGTCTGTCTGTCTGTCTGTCTGTCTGTCTGTCTGTCTACACACACACACACACACACACACACACATATATGCATGCATGCATAAAAATTGGAAAGCGCTAATGCTTTTAAACTTCTATTTGCTATTCTTTAAATGCCATTATATTAAATGCAATAATTTAGTCATATCTCATGGTATGGAAAGGAATGATGTTTATACGTCCAATAAAATTATGCACACATAATTTTTAAGTATACAAAATCATAAAACCTGTCACTCTTAATACAGTTAATTTTTTCAGACACTTAAAGCACATTTGTTCCAGTGGAAAGTACATATCTGCAAATTATTGGAATAAACCATAAATGCAATCAGTCTTCTTTACAGATTTTTCTATAATGGGAAGTATGTATGCAAATGTTGATTTTTACAAACATTAAATGCCCCAAAGTCATCCAAAAGACTGAAATCATTAGTAAAAGAAATGTACAAATATCTAGAAAAATTCTATTCCAATGTGCACTCTAACATTTCATGTTTTTGGTTCTTACCTCTACAGTACAGTTGTCATCCAGTGCGATATCTCCTCTTTTGTCTTTTAAATCTTCACTCACATAGTATGATATAATATTAGGTTTTAAAACAAACCAACGTTCTGTCCAGTTTTTCCTTCTGTGGCCCTTCTTCCACATATAGCCCTGTAAAATCCAAACAGATTATCATTATATTAGAATTTCTGGGTTAGATTTCCGATTTGAAATACAAACACATTTAATAAAAATGTAACCATTTCTTTCAATTAACATAAATTAGATCCTGTAAAATAATTCAGGAGTAGGCAAATCTGTGAAGCTCCAGATGTTTTAGTCCCATCAGTCCAACCAGGTCAAGTCTAAAACATCTGAAGAAGAGTAGGTTGCCTAACCCCAATAATATTTGCAAAATCAGAATGATCATATCTTTTTTCTTTCTTTCAGTGAAAAGGTTTTAAACTTTTAGGCCACCCATTCAGGAATGATTAGTATAGGATTGAGTTTCCCCTCTACCAATGGCGAGGAGGACAATTTTCAACCTGCACTCCCACTTGCTGGAGAGCTCTGTGGTTTAGATATCTGCCTGCGGAACCACAGGTTGGGAGTTAAATTCCCCAATGTGCCTCCTTGGCAGGGGCAGGATCCCTAGGGTCCCTTCCAGCTCTGCAGATCTAAGATTATTATTAGGGTGCACAACACAGTAAGGGAAATGCAATTTCACTTGCATTCAGTTGCTGTAAAGTCACACCAGGGAATTTGGATCTGTGGGATTTAAGTGACCACACAGAAAATAGGAGACTTATTTATTTATTTATTTATTTATTTATTTATTTATTTATTTATTTATTTAGCTGTTTGTTTGTTTGTTTAGCTGTTTGTTTGCAGTTCTGTGGGTGGTGCCGTTACAAAGAACTGCCTCACAAACAGTACAAGGCTTCCTACTTTAATTTCCTCATATAGTTATCTTGTTAGCTTTAAAAAAAAAACACTCTTGCCCTCTGAGACAAGCTCCATTTCTTAACCTGTAAAACAAAACCCAGGAGTGTTGGCCCATGGAGGAGGAAGAGGAGTGTCTTGGGAAGAAGGCTTTGCTCCCTGTCAGTTTGTGCTGTGTGCTCTGTGTGTGCGTGCGAACCTTCTGCCAGTAATATGATTTTATCTACGTATCTTACATTATTGATGTTTTTTCCACCAATTTTCACTCCAAAAGTGTTTAGAAGAAAGTAATCATGGAATACAATCCATTAGTTTGAAGGGAGGGTGGACAGAAGAATCAATTATTAACATTGAAATAAAACACAACCAGAGTGCTGGGTTAATGTTCATTTTAAAAAAAGAGTTAAAGTGAGAGAAAATTGGATTAGAGTTAAGCTTCCCAAATATAAAAGCAGTCAGCACCATGTCTACTTGCCTCAGTAGTCAGAAAACCTCCATGAAAGAAAAAAAAGCACAAGGAAAGATAAGGGAGGGATTTTAGAATTATAATTTAGGCCAGGACTGGGCAAAGTGAAGCCCTCCAGATTTACAGGACTGGAACTTCCATAAACCCTAGGCAGCCCAGCCAATGGCAAACAATGCTGGGAACTGCTGTCTAAAAATTTCTGGAGCAACACACTTTGCCAGCTGCTAGTTTAGACATAAAATACTCAAAGTTCTGGCAAGAGAGAACTTGGTGACCTAGAAGGTTGTATTCAACCCTATGGCATATTATGTTGATCTGAAGTATGTTTTGAGTGAAACCATCGAGGGACTTGGAATTAATGAAAGGGGGCAAGTCAATGGAACACAAAGGGAAATACCCCTCATCAAATGCCAATGTATCATCTGACAGCTATCAATCAAATGTGCACAATCATTAACAGTCACTAAAGCGAAATTATTGCAAATTCTCCCGTTCCCCACCCCACTCACACCACATCCTCCACTCATGCACCTGGACCTCTGAAAAGATTCTCACTTCCTCTTTATTCCCTCACATGGTTGCATGTTTCAAGTGGTATTCAAACGTAGAGGTCCATGTTAAGAAACTGTGGAGTTTTTTAAAAATACTGCATACTTTGTGTACAATCTAAGTTCCACCCAATAGCATCCAAAGGAAATTCTTCTAGACTTGCCTACCCTGTAATGTGGAAACACCGCATCCTCGTTTTGTATAAATTAAAATGTGGTTACCAGCATGTTAGCTGGAAACATGCTCCAACTCACTCTAAGTGGAATGTGACTACAATCTGAACAGGGTCACAATCATAGGAGTGAGGAGAGAGACTCATACAAACAAAAAGATAAGTCACTACCTCACCCTTATTTTTTATTTATGCGCGCATGCGCGCGCGCGCGCACACACACACACACACCATCATCATCACTAGAAATGTATGCTGAAATTCTTTATTAGTCAGTAAACCCTCCAGATCAAGCTTTCCCTTAGGTGATGGTGTGAGGTTATCTCCTGAAAGGTTCAATTTTTAAATGGAAACACTGTCATGGAATATGTGGGTATTAAGAAGATAACTGAACTTTCTGTGACTTACACGAACAAATGTAGAAATTGAAACTGGGCATAGAATATAGAATCTCAAGGAACCTTGATTTTCATGTTAAAAGCAAGCAAGCTACTAGATTCTACAAAAATGGACTTTAACATTTTGTGACATCTCAGGAGCCACAGGGAAGGCAGGGAAGGGTTTCCAGAAATAAGTGCTCTTAGTCTTTCTTTGTCTCTCTTTCTCAAGGCAAATAGAAAAAGAGCAGAGTTGTGCAAAATAGGAAAATATAGTCAGATTTTATCAATCTGAATGTTTTCACGTTACAGAATCCAGCTTTTCTTACTCTAAAAATTGCTTGTCCTCATGCAAAATGCTGAAAATGTTGTCAAAGCATGGACAGTATACAATATGAGGGATACGTTAACTTTTCATGAATAAAATTTATACTAATTGTTTTAGCATTTGTATAAAGATCTTACCTGTTTCAATACATCTAAAATAAGTTCATTGAAAACTTCATTAACTGCCATAGATACTGTTTGCCTGTCCATCCCTTTACTAAATCGACCACTTCCAATGAGCTCGATCAATTCCCAGGCAGAAAGACCATCCCAATTGGTCTCCAGGCTGATCTTGTAGTGTTCAAATTGTTCTTGATGCCAGCCTAATCCCATGACTTCCGTTAATTTCTTAAGCAAGTACTCAATCTGTACAGAAAAAGACACACAGATCCTCAGCAAAAATAATAGCCCGTCAACCAGCTGAACAATGAGAACAGTGCTTCTTCCTATCTATAATCCTGTTGTAATTATTGGGTGTGGGCCATCCAAATACAGCAGCACTGGTCTATATGACCAAAGGTCTATATTTCTGAGTATATTTCTAAGTAAGCAGAAATTACCCTAAAGAGGAAAGCCTGTTATACCATGCCACAAAATTAACAATGCATAAAAACAATTCCAGGGTGACACTGTTTAACCATGCTAATATGCTACTCTATTCTTCATCTGGGTGAATACACACAAAAGCTTAAAATGATCAAGATGTCCTAAACTGACAAGAGAACCACAAAGAAAAATAAATAGAGCCCTAGTGTATCAGTCCCAAGGGTCATCTTGTCCCTCCCATGCTGCCTTCACTTCCCATGGTGGCCAACCAAGTATCTCTTGAAAACCTACAAGTGGAGTAGATATGTGATAGAACCTCCTGCTTCTGCTCCCCAACAACTGACCTACAGAGACAAATTGTCCTGTCTGTGACACAGCAGCTAAAAATACAACCAACATGACTAGTAACTATGGGTGGCTGTATCTTCTGTCAGTTGGTGACTTGATAGTAAAGTGCTTAAACAAGGGTCTCTACTGCACAGATGCTGACGTTTATTAAGACTGAGAAACCCCAATCCCCTGAAATTACTCTGGAATAGACACCTGTCTGTTTGAGGGTAAATTTGCATAGACGAGTGGTATGACTTCATGATGAAGCTGACTGAAACTGAATGGTTCAATACCTTCGTGCTTAAAGAACAGAAATTACTTTATTGTTCTGTTGTTTTACCAACTGCACAAGAGGAGCGGCGGTTGGCCTGTTTCCAGCTTGGTCATGGGAAAGCATGAGTGATACTGAAGGAACTATGAGGCTTTAGTGAGCCTACTGAGCGGAAGAACTCTGTTCTTCCAGTGTATATGAATGGATTCTTGAGAAGAGTTGTTTGGAAAAAAAAAGTTTGTGGCATATGGGTTTCATAGGACCAGGCTGCTACTCAGTGCAGAATATTCTGTTACTAGACGGGTTAGGGTAGTCCAATTGTCAGAAAGTTAGACAGGGAAAAGAGAGACTGGGATTCAAATCCCCACATGGCCATGATATTTACTGGATGCCTTTGGTCCAGCCACCCTCTTCCAGCCTGACCTATCTCGTACACAGTTGCAGTGAGGACAAACTGGGGTAAGACCATATATACAAGCTTGCGCTCAGTGGAGAAAAAAACAGATTATAAATGTAATAAATCAGTATTCCAGTCAAGCATTTGAACATGTATCTGTGCTGGTCTTGGCTCATCTCTGTATGTTTGCATCCTTTCCTGGCCCGGTTAAGTACAATGATCTGTATGCTATTCATATCTGACTTGAGATACATTAATTATTTGGCATATTGACAGGTATTGAAAGGTCAGAATGCACAGAGTTTTGGCTCCCATCAGTGGTATTTCCCTTATTTCATTTCAAGACCAAATAGTTATTTTCAGACACACTCTCTCAAGTTAAAGGTTGCAGATGATAAAAAATTCTCTTCTCCTTCTCTCCCAATCTTCCAACTATGTATTTTTCACCTGTAATAGGAGGCCAAGCAAACAAAAGATGGGTTCAAACGGATCACCTCAACTGTAACACAGAATCATAGAATCGTGGAGTTAGAAAGAGCCTATAAGGCCACTGAGTCCAACTCCATGCTCAAAGGAGGAATCCAAATCATAGTATATCTGACAGATGGTTGTCCAGTTTTCTCTTGAATGCCTCCAGCACTGGAGCGCTCACCACCTCCTAAAGTAATTGATCCCACTGCAGTACTGCTCTAACAGTTAGGACGTTTTTCCTGATATTTATGGATCCAGTAATCAGGAAGTAAGAATCAGACGCAGTACCATGCTGTACATTTTAAGACTGAGAACTGGACATGTGCACAGAGACCTCTATCTTTCAAGTTTCCCAGAATTTCTATACTCAGTACCATGTTTCCCCGAAAATAAGACAGGGTCTTATATTAATTTTTGCTCCAAAAAACGCATTAGGGCTTATTTTCAGGGGATGTTTTATTTTACAGTCATGTCATCTTCTGGTTGCTGCACAATGCTGCACAATGGTGGAGGGCGGGGTTTCACTTAACTGGGGCTTATTTTTGGGGTAAGGCTTATATTACGAGCATCCTGAAAAATCGTACTAGGGCTTATTTTCAGGTTAGGTTTTATTTTCGAGGAAACAGGGTAGCAATGTGTTGGAAAAGCAGCATGAGGAAGCCAACTGCAGTATCACTTCAGAATGCATCACAACAGGAACTGCAGATTATGAGAATGGCCAAGAGCATAAGTTGTGTTTTTGGCTTTTCTCATTATCAGGACTCTGATGCCTCAGAGAAAGGAGGGGGAACACTACATTCTCTCTCAAGTATTTCTCAAGAGATTGAAGCAGAATTAGCTCCATGGTCAATGTGAGCAAGGGATCATCGGCACATTTTGTTTATGAAGTAGTGGAAGGCATCTCGATAAGATATTTTTAAAGGACATTATCTATCTGTAGATAACAAGGAATCCTGTGGCACTTCTAAAACCAACACATTTTAGTCTTAAACCTATATCTTATAGGTGCCATGGAACTCTTTGTTCTTTCTACTTTCTACCAAATGCTTTTGAAAATGAGGTGCATTTTAAAAGCTTTAAGTAATACAGCCTCAGGGTGAAATACAACAGGGAGGAAAAATGGCGGCTGCTTTCCTGCCTGAGCTCAAGTAGCTCTCTGGATCATGTTCATTGTTTGTCAAAAACTGCCAATTTAGCAAATAAATGACAGGAGGAGGATTAAATTCTAACATTACTACCAACATCTAAGGGCCTGTCTCATTGTGAGCCTGTCTGGATATTATGACCTGCAGGAGAGGCCCTCTAAAAAGTACCAACAGTTTTAGAGTTCAGTCTAACAAGTACGTGGGACAGAGCCGGCTCCTGCGTGGCTTCCAGACAAGTGATGGGCACAAACCAAACTACGAACCGGAAAAAAACATGAATCAGGCCGGTTTGCGGTTCAGTTTGTGCAGCCCATTTTGTTGAAATGAAACAAAGTACAGAACAGTTTTCCGCTCGCCTGCCCCACCCCCTTCCCACTGCCTCTGCCACCCTCTCTACCTGGTCCTGCCTCCTCCTCCGCCGCC
Organism: Intellagama lesueurii; assembly: GCA_037013535.1. Lineage (NCBI taxonomy): Eukaryota > Metazoa > Chordata > Lepidosauria > Squamata > Agamidae > Intellagama > Intellagama lesueurii. Next base: position 92,131,270 of record JBAJHW010000001.1, read on the forward strand.
GCCGCCATCTTCAGAGTCAGTGTCCTGGCCTCCCTTCCAGGCAGGCGCATGCGCAGAGACAACAGGCCCGGCTTCTGGAAGGGAAGCCGGGCTGCTGTTTCTGAAGATGGTGGCGGTGGCAGCAGAGGAGGAGGAAGCAGCAGGACCAGGGAGGTGAAGGGGGCGGGTGGGCAGCAGAAGTGGTAGGTTCCTCTCCTCCCCGACACAAACCAGAAAAACAAACCGCAAACTGGTTCATTTTTCCAGGGTTTCATGGTTCATTGTTAGCCAGGATTCATTGTTTTTCCAGTTCATGTTCATTTCTATTCCAGACTATAGTATACACTCCTTTTCCAAGTTGCAGTCTGTTTTGGCTTTGACTGATTTTAAGGAGGGAGTAAAAACAAATCTTTTTTAGACTGGCATGTGATGTCTAACCTGCCCTGATATGCTGTTTTTAATTTGCTGATTTTTATGGTTTTTAATGTATTTGCTTCATCTTAATCATTTGTTGATGGGACTGGTTTATATTTTATGACTGTTAGCTAAACATGTTTTCATATGTTTTTATTAATTTAAAAAGCTCGTAATCTACCCTGAGTGCCTTTTTTTAATGTAAAGACATACATATAATAAAATGAAATGAATAGGACAACATTGCTACTCAGAACCTTTTCTGCAACCATCTCAACAGAAGAGAAAGAAAAACACAGTTAGCTTGGACGGTGTTGGAGAAATATTTGGACACTTGAAATAATGACATCCTACCTCTTCTGGTACGATGACTAGTGGATATTTGTCTTCAGAAAGAAAATTGAAGATAACCCACAATTTAAAAGCATCATCATCCGTAAGGAGCAAGATATTTCTTGGAAGGTTCTTCTTGGCACATAGAGTCCAACACATTTTATTAAATTCAATTTTGTCAAAGTTTCCTTGGACCTAGTCAAAGCAAAGCAGTGTCACTGATTTATAAAGATATACAGTGGAGAATTACACAATATGCTCACAACAGCAAGGTGCCCAGAAGTGCCATTCTGACACCTGTAGAAATAAAACAATTTTCACAAGAAATCTCAAGCTAAACACCAAGTTTACTTTGCTGACCTCCTCAGAGTACATGTAGCCTAGTCTGAACTACCCTATGTTTAAAATTGGGCAGAACACATATGAGCCAACAGTATAACTTGCTCAAGGGAGAACAGATATGATAGCGCTGGCTGTCACCATTTCAGGCTGCATGGACAAGACTCTCATAACTTTCTTATATTTTAAGGGTAACTTGTGCACAATTATTGATACAATAGTAACACAACAATGACTATTGTTGCTTCTCTTTCATATCTAAAACTAGGCTGAGTTAATATGTAGAACCATCTGTCATTCAATGTTCAATATGATCCTCTAACAGCCGCTAGCTAAAACACTGAGCTGTCAGGATATCTTTTGATTTAGCACAGCTTATTCTTAACTAGGGATATCAGCAATTCTGTGTTACAATAGTGTTGCTGCTTTTTGTTGAATTGCCAGCCTCGGCATTTTTCCATGGTCCCTTGGTTCAACAATGTAGACTTTGTTAAAGGGTAACTCACTCTCCCCACTAGCTGAGCTAAATAAATGATTCATTTGCAATCAGGAGCACAAGAGGAAGTATTCTGAGAGTTGGACTGGCCTGATCTACCAGATTTACATGGGGGCGGTGAAGCAGGATAGCAGGCTTCCTGGTAAGCCCAGAGCTCATTGTTTTTCTTGCATAGATTCTTACTATTGCTCACAGGAAAAAACCTAGAGTAATCTGTGAAAGGGCACTAGTTGGGAAAAGAATAGGGCAATGCACTAAATACAGTGAGACAAAACGTCACGTTTTCAACCAAAACAAAACCGAGTAGAAAATATTTACTTTCTCCTCCCCCTCGCCACATATAAATGCCTGCATTCACTGAGTCAGGATGACTGCCCTTATTTACCCACTATAAAGATATGTGATTAAGATGTATTATCCAAAGACAGTAATGTCATTCATTAATAAAATATGGTTTTCAGATATATACTTAATTCCTCAAGGAATTTCCATTCAAATCAATCACCAGAAACAGGCTCAGCCAAGCGTTACAACTCCATGCCTTGCCTGTCTGAGATTTATTCCTAGCACCATGGGTTATAGGTGATCTTTCAAAGCAAGGTGGAAAAAATTTCCATCCAAAATATGGGAGAAGGCGTAAGAGGAGTTAGAGCTCTGAGGCACACAGAAGGTCCCAGGGTTTGAGTTTCTATACAACACTTGCATGCACAATTGTAAGTACCTAGGGTTAGGCAACTGTTACAATATGTGAAAGATAGCATGCGAAATTAATTTTAGGTATAAAAAGATAAGGGTAAGTACAGGGTGGGTGCATTTTGGTTGGGACCTGAGCTCCCAACCACAGCAGCAGTCTCAATAATCAAACCCTGCTACTAACCTCACCAAGCATGGAAATGTATAGAAACACAGATGGCATAGAATGAGCACTCCGTGTATCAGAGGAAGTAGATTTTGAGCCACAAAAGCTCACACTGAAACAAAGCTGTTAGTCTTTCAGACGGTACAATATTTTCTTTTTTTAAACCCCCACCCATTTTGTTAACATCTTGATATTCCACTTTCTTTAGATAAAGGACTCCTGTTGGTGACCAAAAAATACCTTGTCTCTTTAGGCTATTTGCAGCATGTTGGATTTTTGCCAGGATCACAGCTCAGGAGTGAGTGAGTTTTAAACTTTCCTTTCCTGTGCATTCTGGTTTCAATACAAATCCATTTCTACATTGTTTAATAATGTGGTGTAATTACTTCGTTGCATACTACATATTTAACATAACATGCAGCTTAACCCTTAGACTTCTATCAGTCATAGTAAATACCAGCTAGACAAATCAGTGTTTGGACTTTGCATAAAAGGCAGCTTTGTTGTTTCAATCACCCTTGTGCAGGGTGGGAAAACCAGTCAGTTCCCACAATGTGCACCTGAGAGATGGCTGGCACCATCATCTGACAGTATGGGAAGGGAAAGAAGGAGGTGTGAAATGACATTACCATCTCTCCTCTCTTCCTTAATAGAAGAAGAACCCAATGGTAATCATCAGTTCAGCATGCTCTCACTAAGTTTCAGAAAAACCAGAAAACCAGTCAAGCACAACAAATAAAATCAAAAGAAACAGAGTGCAGGTTTTCTAAAATAGACAATGCAGTCAGTTGTAATTATAAGTACAGAACAAGGAAGGAAGTTAAAAGTGGCCTTTTTCCACTTATAAACTCGTCTTTGTTGAGAAGACAATGACATCCAGTGTCATTAAACTGTAAATAACTTATTAGCATCTTACCCTCTGCCATTTGTCACCATATATGCACACTGCGGGGGTCCAGGGAACATTATTGCTCTCTCATGACCAGCTCAACGTCAAGCTATCACAGAAACAGCAATCGAGGTTCTGGCTGTGTTCGCAGGTCTGAGAACCCTGTTTGTCCAACTGCTGAGAGCTACTATATAGTTAAAATTAACTACAGCATTTTTGCAAGTGGTGGGCCTCATGGACAGCAAAATCTATTATAACTGCTCAAGAGAGATTCTTGATGCACAAACAATTACTATTCAATCTGACATTTGGCTTTGCTGGGAAAACTGGCACACTAATTTAACTTTTTAAAGGAAGAGAAAAATACCTAACCCTTTTTCACCCTGTCCTGTACTCCACCATGAGTCACACTGGTAAAAGTCAAGTTAGACTTCAATGCGCACCATTCATTCTGAAAGACCCCTCTGCATTTGTGATGTGACACTGGAGGTTCTAAATCCCAGATCCTTTTTAATACTCCATTGTTGAAACACTTTCTCTTTTTAAGTCTATATTAAGTTTTCTTTCAAAGATTACATTCAACTATTAGAGCTGCCTTTTGCCTGGTGTGTTTATAGTTCTTGCTGCTTGGTAGCAACAAAATATTTGCAATCCAAAAGTAAAACATAGAAACCTGAGTCCACACGTAGACATGGTACCAGGTTGTACACAGACCTGGCCCAGGAGCGGGGCAGCACTCAGGACTAGAGATGGGGGTATTCGTATTTGTATATGAATATCCCCGCACAGGTGGTGTTAACAAGGGCCGGACGGTCCACTCACCGATCCACCGCGGACACGGAGATTCTACAAATGGCTCCACAGCGCACGATCCGCTCGCCACTCTTCGACCTTGCAGTGAGGCTTGTCCTCCCGCCTCCTGCCAGGAGTGGTGAGCGGATCGCGTGCTGCGGAGCCATTTGTAGAATTGCGCTGTCCGCATCCGCGTCAGATCGGTGAGTGGACCGTCCGGCCCCATGGGGCTGGACCCTCATTAACGCTACCTGTGCGGGGATATTCGTATACGAATACGACTATTCATATTCTCTACTCAGGACTCATTTCCACCAAGAGTGTATGGGTCCTCCCACTTTGTTTTAGATGCCATTCTTTACGTTAAAATATTTTTACCCCCTTCCCAAACAGTGAGAGAACCTCACAGCGCAGATGGCCTGGGCCTCATCTGAGTTTTCCCAGGATGCACACTCTGGCTGCACACTCACTTTTTCCAAGATGAATCTGTTTAAATAAGGCATATAGCCCTGATTGGAAACAGGTCCTTCATCATCATCCCTAAAATGCTCCTCTAGGGCCACTGGATCATGTGGAACATTCAACAATGTGCACAGGTTGTGAGAAAGAACCTAAAGAGAGAAAAAAATAAAGAGTATTAATAGGACTATAGTAAAATATAGCAAAACTGTAAGTATCAGCTAATTTGGAAAGCAACATTGGTTTGATAATTGGGGGGAACAAATGATTGCATTTCCTTTATACTATTGTTAGCATTGAATACATTCCCCTACTTCTATACTTTTGTGAAAACATTAGAACCAAGGGAGTATCTATTTTCTGTCTTAAAAGAAACCTCCTAAGAAGACCAGATTGTGTCTTTAACTCTTTCTTCTAAGACGTCACCAACAGACTCCAACACAGTTCAGAGTAATCTTCCGAATGAATAAGAAAACATGCTTCTAAGCAGGCCAATTTTAAACTATGCAGGATCTAATCTAAAGCTAGGTAATCTGTCTGGCTTGTGCTATACAACCAGAAATGTTAAGTAGACATAAGTGTACCAAAACAGCAAAAATGGTAATTGTCCACAAACTTCAACAACCCATGCTTGAAAAATGTACAATGCCACCTCTGAGGTCCTTACCTTTCCCCACCATTTTCCTTATCAACTCTTCCTTTTCCAAAACATAAAGTCTACTGTTTCACCACATCCCTTATCCTTTCTTAGTAGTATCACACACAAATGCACTTGATCTCTGTGACTATAAGCAGAAGAAACTGTAGACTTTGTAGATGCTTCTACAGAAGCAGATGCACTGTATATGCTTGCAGCTTACAGACACATTAAATCTCCAGAGAAGCACTTTTGCTTTCCCACATTGCATGGCAAGATCTGCCTCCCTGACAACCAGAACTGGACGAAATTGTACCTAAAAACAGAAGAAACCTGAAGTCATTATCAGGTTTCAAGGACTGTGGAGGACCTGAAGTTCTACCGCCCTGCTTAGCTGCATGCTAAAAAATCAGGAGAGATAAGGCAATGAATTAGCTGCGCCTCTGTCAGTGGTGTAATGGAGTCAGAGCTTGCAGGGTCAAAGCCCCAGGACTTTCTGATTAGCAGGGGCAATGATTAGCAGTAGAGATGGGCACAAATTAAGTCGTGACTCTTCATACGAAGATCTCCCACCACACGTTCCCTCCCTCCATCTCCCAGTCGGCTGCCCCACTCACAAGCCTTTGTGTGCCGCCTGGGTCGTCCTCCATTGCTGGCTGCTCAGGTTTCAAGAAGGAGCTCAGGCTTCCCTGCCCTGCCTTCTCTGGCAGCCGATCACTCAGACAAGGAGGCAGGACCGGGATTTTCCCTGCGCAGCCGTTGAGTGGTTTGGTCTTGGATGGGCAATTAAGAGCCATTAACTTTACAAAAGACATGTTTCTCATTTGTTGACTTGGACCAATCCAGATACCTCAATTTTTGGACTCTCCTTATTGAAGGCAGAGACTATTGGGATTGTCATAATGGGCACCTATACTTCCCAGTTTATCACTATGCCACTGGTCTCAACTAAATCTAATTCTGTGTGTGAATCCTGATATGATGGAATGCTCCCCTCAGGGGAAAATGTTCCTAAACAGGGAGGAGCATCTGGAAGAAGGCTAGAACCCCTTCACCCTACCTCTGGATCTTTCTGTAGACAGATTTTTTTTAAAAAAAAAAATCAGCCATCCAAGTTTCTGTCTGCAGTTTAATGATGGTCATGTGAGTTCCCATCTCATCTGCTGCTTATGAGAACCAAAACTAGAAAGGATGAACTTGTGTCTGGACTCTACTTCAGACCACATGTGGGAAGGGTTTGTGATTTTTAATACTTCCCACTTTAAAAAAATGCAGTAAAGTAATATATGAAGAAAACAACTATGCTTAACCTTTTCCTGTGGTGGGTTTGTTTTCTATATACAGTCGTTTTTATTTCATACAGAAGTAATATTATTCCCATTTCTAGACTGAAATGGTACAATCTATCCAACAACCATTATCTCATTCTGCTCCAGTGTAGATGCAGCCTCTACTTTTATCAAAGCAGAAAAGGAAGTTAACAGAAAGCAGGTTCAATTGGGCCTGAGTTTACCTGTTCTGATCAGATAAGTCCTTATATTGTTTAAAGGAAATTGAACTTTTTTTGGAGAACAGAGCAGTAATAAAGGCACCAAAATGCCCAGCTATGTGCTTGTATTTTATAAACAGCTGCCTTGCTACAAGTCATAGAAGACAGTTGCAGGGGAAGGACAAGTAAAATGATGGGAAAGGTCTGTGCTGGAGATTTTGGAGATCTACTCCTAGACCAAGTAGACTAGGAGTAAGGAACCTTGAGCCTTCCAGGTGTTTTGGTCTACAACTCCTCCAATCTATCACAGTGGGGTAAGGCCGGTGGGAAATGGAGGCCAAAACATGTGGAAGGCCAAAGGTTTCTGACAGTAAACAATAAGAGTAACAATAACCAATATTCTGACTGGATGGACCAATGGACCAACTCAGTATAAGGCAGTGGCACTAAGAATTTTAAATGACCATTTACAGGACTAAGACTATCCTGATGAATGCTATCTCTGTCAGTACCAATTTACCTTTTCTTTTGCACAGTTTTTCCCAAGTTCAGTAGCACAACAGTGATTAGGTCATTTAACACAACTATTTCCTGTCCTTATACAAAACTGTGTGAAACATTTTGGCTATAAAAAGTAATGCACAAATGTTTTCAGAGGAAAAATTAAGCATACATTGACCGATCAAATAGATTTCTCATTCAGTTATCAAATACAAGCCCTGCATTTACCAATCATGAATTGATGGATTTATCAAACTTTATTGGACATTTTGATGTTTGGTAAATTTACTTATGAAGGTTAAAACTGCAGAAACATTTCCCCAGCAGTAGAAAAACTAACCACCTTCTTCTTGCCATGGGCTAGTAAGGAAATGTTTGTTCATATAGAAGTTAAACCATAAAAAGAAATTGACTGCCCTTCCATGAGAACTGTTCCATGATTAACTTGAGAAACAACTGCTCTCAAATCACCTGGAAAAATAAATCACCAGGAATAGGTGGGATACCAAAATAACTATTTGAAGCTACAGAGACCAAATCTATCAAAATCCTAACAAGAATGTGCTACAAATACAGAAGACAAAACGATGGCCCAGACTGGAAAAGTTCGATATACATTCCAATCCCCAAGAAAGGAGACACCAAAGAGTGCTGTAACTATAGGGCCACTGCATTAATTTCTTATGCAAGTAAAGTGATTCTTAACGTGTTGAAACAAAGGTTTTTATTTTATATGGAACGAAAAATGCCTGACAGTCAAGCTGGATTCCTAAAAGAGGGACTCGAGATCTACTGCAAATTTATGTTGGCTACTGGAGTGTGTACCAAAGTGTTTCAGAAGAAAGCCCATCTGTGCTTTACAGATTACAGCAAACCTTTTGACTGTGTGAACCATGAAAAGCTATGGCTCATTATAAAAGAAATAGATGCATCTCAAAATTTGATTGCCCTAATGCATCACCTGTACTCTGGCCAATCAGAGTATGGAGATAAAGAATGGTTTCTCCTATGCAAGGGAAGGGTGTCAGATAAAGGTTCATTTTATCTCCCTATCTGGGACGTGGTGGCGCTGTGGGTTAAACCGCAGAAGCCTCTGTGCTGCAAGGTCAGAAGACCATCAGTCATAAGATCGAATCCACGCGATGGAGTGAGCTCCCGTCGCTTGTCCCAGCTCCTGCCAACCTAGCAGTTCGAAAGCATGCAAATGCAAGTAGATAAATAGGTACCACCTCAGTGGGAAGGTAACGGCGTTCTGTGTCTAGTCGCGCTGGCCATGTGACCATGGAAACTGTCTTCGGACAAACGCTGGCTCTATGGCTTCGAGACGGGGATGAGCACCGCACCCTAGAGTCGGACACGACTAGATTAAATGTCAAGGGGAACCTTTACCTATCTGTTCTGTCATTATGCAGAATACATATCTGAGTTAGAGTCAGAAAGAGGAGTGAAAATTGGTGACTGAAATAATATCAGTAAGTTAAGATACGCAGATGATACCATATTACTAGCAGAATGCAGCAACTACCTGACATGACTCCTAATAAAGGTAAAAAATGATAGTGTAAAGCAGGACTGCAGTTCAATATTAACAAGGCAAAATCACATTTACAGAAGAATTATGTAACTTCAATGTTGACAATGAAGAAACTGAAACTGTTAATAATTTTATACACCTTGGTTTAATCATCAATCCAAATCAAGTCTGCAGCCAACAAATCAGAAGAAGGCTGAGTCTCAGAGAAACAGCTATGAAAGAACTAAAAAGATCCTCAAGTGTAAGGATATTTCACTGGAAACCAAGGCAAAGATAATCTATTCTAAATTATGACTCCCCACATTTCTGTGTATGGATGTAAAAACTGGACAATGAAGAAAGATGACAGGGGGGAAATTATTCATTTGAAATGTAGTATTGGAGAAGAGCTTTACTGATACCTTGGACTGCCAGAAAGATGAACAAGAGGGTGCTATATCAAAGCAAGACTGAATCTCCCTTAAAGCAAAAAACGATTAACGTAAGGCAAGATACAATAGAAAAAACAATAGTGCCAGGAAAAAGTGAAGGCAACAGGAAAAGTGAAGGACCAAATAAGAGATTGATTGACTCAATAAAAGAAGCCACAGGTTTGAGTCTGCAAGAGCTGAGTATGGCAGCTGAAGACAGGACATTTTGGAGATTGCTCACAGAGTCACCATAAATCAGAAGCAACTTGATGGCATATAACAATGTCTTTAAGGAAATATCTGAAAGAATTCAGGCATTTGTATGCACAATCCTGTCTTCCTGGCTAGATTTTCATCATAATTCGACACAATAAGAAAAGATAGAATATATATAATTACTTATATATATAATTTCAGAAAAAGATCAGCCTGTGCTTTATAGACTACAGCAAAACCTCTGACTGTGTGGATCACGAGAAACTATGGGATGTTATGAAAGAAATGGGTGTGCTTCAGCAATTGATTGTCCTGATTAGTAATCTGTATTGTGAACAAGAAGCTACCATTAGGACAGAATAGAGAGAGAGAGAGAGATGGTTTCCTCTAGGGAAAAGTGTCAGACACGGGTGCATTTTATTCTCATATCTGTTCAATCTGTATGCAGACCATATCATACGGAAAGGCAGACTAGATCCAGATGAAGGAGGAGTGAAAATTGGTGGAAGAAACATCAATAATTTAAGATGTGCAGATGACACCATCTTACTGGCAGAAAGCAGCTAGGACTTGAAACATCTTTTAAGGAAAGTGAAAGAAGAAAGTGCCAAAACAGGACTGCAGCTGAACATTAAGGCCAAAAAAAATTACTACAGAAGAACTACACAACTTTAACGTTGACAAAGAAGAAACTGAAATAGCCAGAGATTTTGTATACCTTGGTTCAATCATTAATCCAAACGGATACTCTTATATTTCCGATCATCATATAGGGATGTGAAAGCTGGACAGTGAAAAAAGCTGACAGATAAAGAATATGGATTCATTTGAAATGTGGTGCTGGCGGAGAGTTTTGCAGATAACTTGAACAGCCCGAAAGACAAACAAGTGGGTCCTAGATCCAATCAAGCCTTAACTATCTTTGGAGGCAAAAATGTTGAAACTGAGGCTGTCCTACTTTGGGCACATCATACAAAGGCAGGATTCTCTGGAAAAGACAATAATGTTGAGGCTACATCTTTAAAATAATATATAGTCTGAATCTTACAGTTTACCTAGAAAATTGGTTAGTATCTCAACATGCCCTGTCTTATTTAATACCTATAATACCTCTTATGGTTAACTCCAAAAATTTCTGCACTGGCAGAACAGCTTGCTATTCAGATCGATTTTCATGTTGTTTGGTTTATGATGTCGACATGTGTTTTGACTTAAGAGTGATCCATCCTGCCCCTTTTTAGAGCTGTCCTGCTTCTTTTTGGCACCGTGCTATGGCTATGAAGTTTTCTGGGCATGATTCAATGCTCTCCTAATTAGCCCATTCTATGCTCTTTTTTGGGCAGTATTTTCTTAACTGATGCAGCACAATCTAGATACACTGGGGATGCCTTTGGTACTTCCATTGTATCTGACACAGCACTGATGTTTTGGAAAGAAAATTTAAAAAGAGCAGGGAGTTGCCATGCCCAGTGCACAACAGAAGACAGGAAAAGGGGCCTCTATTATTTGTTTGTTTGTTTAAATTATTTTTACCCTGCCTTTCTCCTTAAACAGACCCAAGGGAACTTAAATCATTAAAAATACAATATTTAAAAGCTAAAAACAGCAAATATACAAATATTTAAAAATAACTAAACAAGTATTATATTAAAAACGGTAAATAAAATCAATATTAAAAACATATTTAAAAGCAACAGAGTACAACAATCCATTTTAAAATCTCCTCTCAGATCACTAGTCACTAAGGAAAAAACTTCCTGATGAGAAAGGTCTTCACCTGCTTGCAGAAGGACAGCAAAAATGGGGCCGGACTAGCTTTCTGTGGGAGAGAGTTCCAGAGTCTGAGAACAGTGACAGAGAAAGCCCTCTTCTGTGTACTCACCAAGCGTGCCTGTGCAGATGGTGGGACCGAGAGAAAGGCCTCATAGAGGGAGATGCGGTCTTTAAGATAGCTTGGAGCCAAGCTCAACATTCATCTACTTACTATTATGATTTTTTGTATTTTCTTATTGGTGATGTTCTAGATAAATGAAGTAAATGGGTGGCATTATGTGTACCATGCTAGGTATATACACTGATGTTTTGCTATGTCGCTTACTTTATTTGACAACAAAAAAGGGGAAGTTGCTGTAACCTGCTGAATGACAGCCATGAGAAAAGGAGGGAAGGGAGCAGGAAGGGAACAAATTGGAGTGATCCAAAGACCTGTCTGGACTCTACTCACAGGACAAAAAACAGTGATCAGTATAAGCAGAAGGATTGCTCAAGTGAGAGATAACATAGATGGCACTAAAAAATAAGAACCTTTCAAGCATGAACCAGCCTGCTCCAACACCCTGTCTGGACATGCCCTTAGTCTGTCAGGCTTTGAAACTGCCATATGCAAAACAAACCATACAGGAAGGTTTAAAAAGAAAAAAAATGTCTTTCTATACAGTGTAGATAATAAAAGAACAGCAAAGTGTATTCCTCTGGAAGAGATACACTGTGATTTTGTCTACCCGGAAGACAGTATTTATTTAGAAATGCAACTAAAGAGAAAAACCAAAGTATACTACATGATGTGACTAATCACAGAGCAGTGCAAAATCTGGCCTCTTAGAGCCTGGAAACATCCAACTTGCTACTCAAATTATATGAAAGGTTTTTTCCTGCTTGGGTTTTCCCCCAATATAAAAAGCAAGGAAAAGATTTACACAGCAGCTCCATAATGAAATTTGATATGCCACCCCCCTATTACCCTAGCAGTCATTTAGAGAAGCTTTGAATGTACGAGGCTTTGAGTATGAACAAAGAACAAAACACATGTTGTGCTTCCTGCTCCCTATGCTTCTCCACCATGTCCAAACCAAGGCACTCCTCTTTTCCCTTGTGGTAACATCTGGATACACTTGAGCCAAAGGATAGCTTGCATACCTCACTGCTGGAGAGAAGGTAGAGGAACAGAGATACAAACATCTTATTCTGAACTCTACAGAGAAGCAGAAGGAATAGCAAGGGGTAGTTGCTTTGCCCTTCTGCTCCCCAGCTCAGTCCATAATGACCAAACACCCTCCCAGATTCCAAGACAACAACCACAGCAATGTGTGTAATGCAGGGATGAATTTTGGGCTCCAGATTACTGCCTACAACTCAAAACTATATCTAAACATTTCTAACTAGAATAATGTATGAACAGCAATACAAAAATTACACACATACTTCAGAAATCTGTGCAAGGTCAACTGTGACAGAACAGCTCTAAGTTCCTTAGCAAATCCAGAAGAGTTCAGAAATAATCACACATGCTTTTGCTTTTCCCTGCACCCCTAGAGATACTTCTTTGAACTAATAACATAGATCACAGCTTGGCTAGCTGTAGCAGCAGCAGCTACAGCTGACTTCGTTATCATTACAATGACTTACTGTCTGAAGCATTTCGCAGGTGTAAGAAGTCCAATTCAAAACACTATTCATAGTTGGCTTAACTTGAGGAATTTAAGGCCAAAAGAGTCTGACGGAGCGAGCCCAGATTTTGCTGATCAAAAGTTTCACAAGCTGTGTGAGCTTTTTGTGGAGAACACTTCGCAATGTAGATGGCAAAGAAAGGGACCCTTGACTATATCCCCAGTTTGCTGTCCAAGAAGAGTATAGAAATTCTGTCTCCCCTTGGCAAGCTCCACACAGAGCTGAAACAAAGCCAGCTCTTTCATGTGGGTGCTTGCATGTCACAGAGAACTGGGGCAGAAAGAAAGTGTTGGCTGTAAGGCAAAAAACTGAAGGGGGGGGGGATGAGCGTTTACAGATTTTTATGGTGCAAAGGATGAAGTCAGGTTTGTCAGTTTTGGAACACAAAAAAGATCATTGTTGTCATAAAGTATATGTATCAGTCAGCACCATTACCACTGTGCCTAGCAACCCCAATCATGGTGCAAGACAACCTGGCCTACGTGCTGCTCATCAACAGGAGATAGAATGGGCTGCAAGAACAAAGTCTATTATAATTCAATGAAGTTTGAAGATATGTTACAATAGAGAGAGCAGGCTCCAGATTCTGATTTAGTCCAAGAATGGTTCATGCCTGAGTTTTAGCTAAGTATATTCTGGTCCAATCATCTAACATTTTCCAAACAGATACAAATAATGATGACTTTGTTTCAAAGGAAAATGTTTAGCCTACTGTTCCAAATGCCAGAGGAGAGATCACAGCCCAATGATAGAGCACATTTTTGCCAGCAGGAGATTTTGGGTTCAATCTAGTTTTCACATATGATGCAAAGAATGAAGTCAGGTTTATCAGATGTGAATCACAAAAATGGGATAATTGCTGTAATAAAATATATGTATTCATCAGTTTTTTTACAGATGTGCCTTGTGGTCCCAATTATGATCCAGGATAGCATTACCAAGTTAAACAATCATATAGGAAATGATGGGAAAGACCTTGACCTGAGAACTTGAGAGAATGACTGATAATAAGGATAGAAAAGAAAATGGTTAAAAAAAATTAAAATTCAAATTAAGTCAAATAGTCTGGCTTAGTATATACTTCCTATCTTCCCAGCCTGTTTCATAAATCCAAACTCAGTCCCACCAATCAGAATAAATTAGTTAGGGAGTAATACGAAAATAAAAGAATATTTACCCATTTCCAGTTACCTACCACCACAACAAGAAATATTTAAAAAATACTCCTAGAAACAAACATTTAATAATTTTAACAATTCAGGAGCAAACACATGGTGCTGCTTTATACCAAATGCCCACCTATTTGTAGGTGGATTTGGCAACACAGGGTCCTCAATGGCTGGTGTGCTCCTGGAACCTGCTGAAGCACCTGATAAAGTATCCAAACCATCCCAATTATTGTTGTTGCTGTTGTTATTTAAAATAAATTCCTTTCTGGCAGCTGGGATCACATCATCAAAACAAAGCTTCATTTCCCATTAATAAGTCTAGGAATCATGTGGGCCCAGAGACATATTTAACAAGTGGAGATGGTGGGAAGTGATAATTAAGCTCTTAAGGCTCCTGGCCAACCAAGGAAGGAAAAAGAACAGAAGACAAAGTGACCCTGTCACTGCTGCCTGATTAATGGGCAAGTGTAGGGGGAACAGCACAGCAATCAAGGAAACCCATCAGGATTTAGGAGGACACTGGAAGCACAGAGAAAACCGTAGGTGTGAGGAGCACAATGGGGTAAGAGCAGATGAGAATGGAGACGTTTTGTGCCTTTTATGTGTGGAGCAGGTGAAAGTGTGTTTGCCATGGCAGCCTTTTTGAGGGAGCTCACAATGGAGGTTTCTTAATTTTTGTCCTGCCTAAGACAGAGGACACCAAAGACATACTGTGGGCTGATGTACTGCTGCACTTTATTAGGATGTTAAGGGGAAACACACAAAATTTCCCCCATTTTGTTTCGTTTGGTGTGTTTCAAGATACACATACCTCAAAAACTTAGGACTCTGCACACTGTGCTGAGAAGAGTCCTGGGAAAGTTAGTAACAAAGGGATAAAAGTTTCATTAACTGCTAGCAAATACAATATTGCAGCAAGAAATTAATAACCGTTAAGAAAAACTGTCTTGGTCCTGATAACGGTACAATTTTCCTGACCCTACAGCCTTTACCAAAACAGACCCTCCTGATTTTGAAATCGAGCGCTGCCTGAGTCCAGAAGAGCCTGCTTCCAGACACATGCGAACAGCATTCTTTAAGCCAACGACGAAAAACTTCTTGCAGGCACAGTAACAGCTGGAAAGAACTTTCTCCTTAAAAACCGTCACACTGTATGCGGCCTGAGCGTCTGCAGACACAGTCCACGTCTCATTAAATAACTAGTTCACCAGCTCGTCACAGAGTGGGTCCAAAATCCAAGTGCTAAGCTCCCTGCGCCGGTGACGGACAGGCTTCTGCCCTCCACGGTCCCCTTGGAGACGCTCCCCGAGGTGGGCAAGGGGACCCCCCCCCCCGCCTTCCTCGCTTCTGCCGAGGACCGAGGAAGCTCAGCTCAGAAGAGCTCCAACAGCAAGGGCTGCCAGCCGCCCATCCAAGGGAACCTCCCCCCCCCCCCCCCCGTGTAAGAAGAGCTGCACGGAAGGGAGCCCTTTTCCAGGGGGAACCTCGTCTCCCCCGACACCCGCTTTGGGTGTGGAAAGCGGCAGCGCGCGTCCTTGCGCGGCACGGTTCCGGCTGGCTCTCAAAGGCGCCCGAAATCGGGCTTTGAGGGACTGCACAGTCCCGCCGCGCGCAAGCAGAGTGCTGGAAGTCTCTCCACCGCGCTAGGCAACAGCTCCGTCCTCCCGCCTTCCCTCGCCGGCCTCCCGCTGAGGGGAAAAGGAGAAGTGCTTCGACGGCGCGCCGTTGGCAAAGGCAGGAAGTGCCCGCCGCCGGAGGGGGATGAGACGTTACCCAAGAGTTTCCCCGCCGCGCTCGCTCTTATCGCTCCCACACGCGCGCGGGCGCGCCCCTTTTGGCTTGCCTTGAGCTGGGACTTGGAGACTTTGCCGCTCCGGTCCAGGTCGAGGGCGGTGAAGGCGTGCCAGATCGGTTTCAGCAGCTCTTCCTTCAGGCTTCCCATGGCCGCCCGCAAGATGCGCTGCGCGCTTCTCGCCTGGTGCGCCTCCCT
The DNA here is from genome assembly GCA_037013535.1 of Intellagama lesueurii. Taxonomy (NCBI): domain Eukaryota; kingdom Metazoa; phylum Chordata; class Lepidosauria; order Squamata; family Agamidae; genus Intellagama; species Intellagama lesueurii. The sequence continues at coordinate 92,147,223 of JBAJHW010000001.1, forward strand.
CAGCCCGGGTCTCTGCGGCAGGCAGGGGCTGCTCCCGCACAAAGGCGTCGACCTGCCCACACCCCCGTCGGCGGCGGCGGCGTCCTCCTCGCCCAGGAGCCACCCACCGACTGACGCGACGAGGAAGTGAGAGGCCTGTAGGCTTTCCCGCGGCGAAAAGGGGGGACGTCGAGCCTCGCTCCTTCCTCCGGCCGAAGCCCTGGTTGGGGCGTTGCTGCGGTGGGAGCTGCAAGCCGGCGGGGAGCGGAGTTTTCTCCTCCGAAAGAAAGCTGAGCTCAAGCTGTGGGGGGTGGGCGGGACTAAATCTCTCCGCCTTTCCCCGAACAGGAAAACTGAGAATCGAGGCGAGATCGTACTTTTTCAGTAAATCCCTGGTACAATATAGATGGAAATGCCTCACGCCCTAGTACTTGCATCCACTAGATGATGTACTTCGAATGATGCCTTGTGATTGAACTGGAAGCTTCCACGGGGTGAAACGGGCTCAGAAGCGCCGGCCCTGGTGATATCAGCATTTCCCTTTTCTGAAAAGCAAACGAGGATATTGGGTAATGGGATGGAGTATATTCGAAACTGGGAAAAGGAAAACGCGGCATAGTATTCCTCCTCGAAACTCGTCCGAAGAGGGTAGCTTTAGACTAGTAGGGGTTGCATTTCAAGCTTTAGCGTATTCGACTGCTGCTTTCTATGGACAGGTTCACGGTCTGCGGGTGTCCTTTGGGCTTCGCATTGTATGAATCGAGCAGACCTGCCGGAGTCTGCAGGCGCTGATTCAGGACTGTAGTTGGCTGCCTAGTAGGGTTGTGTGTCTAGCAGTTAATACGACTTGCTAACAGATCTTCGCATGCCAGTAGAGTTGCACTGATAAAGATTCCAGCATGGGTCACCGATCAGCATTCCAGAAATTGTGTTAATAGACACAACAGAGTCAGTGTTTCAGAGATTTCTAGGCGGGACAGGATAGAGGTATTAACTGCAAAGTATAATGCTATTTTGAGAAGTTTCTCAAATTTATAATAAGACAAGCATCATATAAATAAAAGTAGCATCATATAAATAAAAGTATCTCGTCTTGTTGCCAGAATTGCACACCTATGTCTATTATGCATAATTAGCAATAGCAACTGCAGTAGTCCTAGAGGGAGTGGCAAATCAAAATGATTGGCCAGAATCTTATTGCTATGTATAATAAGGTTGCTATAACTTGCTGTGGGTTAATAGCAGTTAGTTGACAAGGAGCCAAGGCACATCTAGGTTGTCTGCCTGGTCACATGCAGCGATTCCACAACCAAGATGCACCCCAGCATTTTCCCAATTACCAACAGGAAGTCATGCAGGTTTTATGCAGGAATCAAATAAACATTTTAAGAGTAAAATGGTCATATCTGGATTAGTTTTTGTCAACAGCAGAATTGCATTGGATGATCACATGCATCTTGAGGTTATCAAACTCAGAACTCCTTCTGTTGGTTGTCAGTATGTTCTTGTATCTGGAGAAACTCCATTTGACATTACAAGAGGTTATAGGAACAAATCTGAAAAAAATTTCTGGAGAAAATTGTGGCTTGAAGTCCTCAAGTTTTGCTTCAAGTCCATTTAGAATGTTCCCTTTTTTGTTGCTAAGATTAGATTGCAGCACTCTGCAGTTTATCACTAGATTTTTTAGCCACTTTCCCCTTTGCTCACTTTAAATCACCCTCAGTTTTTTTCAGTTTTCAGTGCATCAGTGTTACATTCCTACAGTTTCAAGATGAATGATTGCTCTTGATAAACTACTGGAGTTAGATTCTGTATATGCCAAGTTTCCAGCCAAGGTTGCAGAAAAGGAATCTCGCACAATCTTGATGATTCCAATCAGTCAGATTCTTTAACTGTCAACTGAAAAGAATCATAATTTGTGGAATAATACAAGTCCCACAACAGATTGTGAAGCAAGAGCCAAAGTGGGAGCAATTTCATTTAACTTTGGTGCTCAAAGTGAACTTTTAACAAACAATTTTCCCATTTGAAATTATCTTATCTACATCAGGATAATTGCTTCATATCTCTTCAGTCACTCTGAATCACACGTGCAAGTTGAAGAACATAGCAATAGTAGAATTTATTTTTTGAAGAGTTTCACATGTGAGATGAAATATTTCACTAGACTTGTCACACTTCAGAGTGCCAATAATAACATAAGTTACATATCTTCCATTTACATCACTTGTTTCATCTACTGAAACCACACACCTTTCCCTCAGCCACTGCAGCCAATTAGGTGAGTCAGGCAGCCTCCTGTCTCCCTCATGTCATTTGCTGGCTTGTCAGGAGAGCTGCCAATGGCAAAAATATAAAATTTATTACAAAATTAAGCAGAAATATGATATAACACTTTAAAAAAAGTAAAAATATAACTTTCCAAGCAAAATAAAAACAATGTAATCCTCACTGGATTACTCGTAAACATGTTTAAACTTATAAATTCAAATATAGGTTGCAGAAAAAATATGACATGTAATAGAAATCCTCACCTTAGTTATAACCACTTAGCAAAAATGTTCCTAATGAGCTGAAGGGAATCGTTGTTCTCATTGCAGTTTAACAGTAAAACATTTGCATTTTTTCTATTTTTTCTTATGCCTAGAATCATGGACATTTTAATTTGGAAATACTTGTCACTAAAATTTAATGGGATTTCTTAATGCAAATACTTAGGCTGGCAATGTCTGTTAAACTGTGATCACTACCCAAGCTACCTCTTCATAACCAGGGGCATACAGTGTACCAGTGTGATAGCAAATATAGCCACAGATGAAGACCCAGGAGACCCCGGCTCAAATTCCTACTCAGCCATGGAAACTTCCTGGGAGGTGGCAGTGGTAAACCACTCCTTGAACACTTCACATACCTCAAAAACACTATCATGGTTGCTGTACGTTGGATGTGACTTGATGGCACACAACACAAACACACACATTTTATACCTAGCCAGTCCAAGAGTGGAATGGCTTTAATTAATCTGACAAAAGCGCCTTCACAGCAGTGATACTGTGGAATACCTTCCATGTACAGTTTGAGAGGCAGAAACTGGGCAAGTTTCAAACAGTTTCTGACTTCCTGTTTGTTTTCACATACATCCCGTGGCTCATAACTGGCTGTTCTCTGCTTTGCTGATCTTGCTGTAAAGTCTTAATGATGTTTATATTGTATTTATGGAATTTGGTTGTAATTTTACAGTTTATTGTATGTAAACTGTCTTGACATTTTATTGTATCAAACATCAGTAAGTTTTACAAATCATAAATGAATAAATAAAAACACTCCCTAAGAGGTATAGAAGTACTGTACCATGTTTCTCCGCAAATAAGACAGGGTCTTATATTAATTTTTGCTCCAAAAGTGCATTAGGGCTTATTTTCCGGGGATTTTTTTTCCCCTTGTACAACAATCTACATTTATTCAAATACAGTAATGTCATCTTCTGGTTGCTGCACAGTGGTGGAGGGTGGGGTTTCACTTAACTGGGGCTTATTTTGGGGGTAGGGCTTATATTACAAGCATCCTGAAAAATCATATTAGGACTTATTTTCAGGTTAGGTCTTATTTTCAGGGAAACAGGGTAGAGGCATGGTTCCAGCATTTCTAGAAACACTGCTAAAACCTCCTACAAATGAGGGACTATGCTAGTTTAAAAAAAAATGCTGCTCACATACAGAAGGAGTCGGTCAATTCAAGACGATGGGCCCACCCTTGTAACACAGCATCCACTCACCCACACAGAATGGCGGAACAACACCGCCGGGGCCAACAACACTAGTGGCACAGGCAGCCCTGGTCCCCCTGCTGCGTGCCATTGCAGAGCACAGTATGCAAAGGGAAGGAGGGAGAGCTATCAAAAGCCCAAGAGGAGGTCTTATTGGTGATGGCATAGCTACTGCCATGGCGTCCATTAATCTGACAAAAGTGGGCCTTCACAGCAGTGATGGTGTGGAATACCTCCCATATACAGTTTAAGAGGAAGAGACTGGGCAACCAGCAAAAATACAGCTCCCGGGATGCTCTGTTGGTGCAGCCCTCCTAGGACAAGGGCCAAGCTTGGAAAGTTACATTTAAAAAGGAAGAGTTTCTCCCCTCACTCGTTATAGTGTTTGCAAAGTAATATTATTAATTCCAATGTTGCAAAGAGTAAAATTATTTCATTGCTTTTTTCTTACTTTTTGTTACTTTTTTAAAACAACACATTAAGCAAATGTCAAACTTGGAAAATTTCTATCAAAATGCCTCCTTGAATAATCTTTAAAAATAACTTAAAATAACTTTAAAAAGTAATTAAAATATTAGTCTTTAGTTTAGAACAATACAACAACTACTTGTTGAGTTACATTCTTAGAGAAGAATGTGAATCTTCAGGACCACTTAATACAGGTTTGCTATACAGTATTTTAACTGTTAAGAGAGTCTTTCCTTCCCAGTTTAAGATACTGATGGACTGGAAAGCCTAGCCCAAGGTCTGTGCTGTTAGTGGAATAAAAAAACGTTATTTAGACTGGCCAGCAACCTCAGGGCTGCGCTCCCATCTGGAAATGGAGTACTGTGGCTGAAGATGTAAATTTGCATGTTTAGTGTTTTCTTTTGTTGTTTTGGTGTACTGTATTGGTAAAAATGTTTTTTTTAAGGGGACTTTTTAGTTAAAAAAAAAAGCCTTTGTTCCTAAGTGGCCAAATAATTAAAAAGCAGGTATATAGGTTCCAAGAGTGTCTGGTACCCTTCAAATATCAGAATTGGCCCACCACCACCGCTTCCTTGAGAGCACAAGGGCACTTCCTGAACAAAGTGTTTTCATATACAAGTGTGTATATACACTTCTACTAGAGTCTGGAGGGAAATGAGACATTTTGTTTCCTCTTTTGAATATGGTGAATGTGTCCCCTAACAATTACATGGTGCTGCTTTATAAACCATAGCTGGACTATATCCCTATAGCTCTCCCAGCTCTTGCATAATTTTCTGTTCTGGAAATATTATTTATTATTTATTTATTTATTTCATTTACAAGATTTTTTAGCCGTGCCATTACTAGTGGTCTCTGAGCGGCGTACAACAATATTAAAACTTTAAAAACATTAAAACCATTAAAAATAGGCAATATTATAATAATATCCTATATTTAAAACAATCATTAAAACATTAATATTAATAAATCCTGCTGCTCATATGGCCAGCTAAAGAATACTATTTAATTAAAATGCTGGCTAAACAGAAAGGTCTTTGCCTGGCGCCGAAAAGCCAAAAGTGTTGGAGCCAGGCGGATCTCTATAGGGAGGGTGTTCCAAAGTTGGGGGGCAACAGCCGAGAAGGCCCTATTTCGATATGCCATCCCCCTCACCTCTTTCAGGGATGGCACCTTCAGAAGGGCCTCCTGGCCTGATCTTAGAGGACGGGCAGGCTCGTATGGAAGAAGGCCGTCCTTTAGGTAACCAGGTCCTAAGCCGTTTAGGGCTTTATATGTCAAAGTAAGCACTTTGAATTGGGCCCGAGCAGCAACCGGCAGCCAGTGTAAATTTTTCAGAACCGGCGTGATATGAGTCCGTGTGGCGGCACCACATACAAGCCGCGCAGCCCGGTTCTGTGCCAGTTGCAGTCGCCGGAACATCTTCAAAGGCTGCCCCACGTATAGCGCATTGCAGTGGTCCAGTCTGGTTGTTACCAGTGCATGTGTGACTGTTGCCAGGCTCCGCTCATCCAGGTAAGGGCAAAGTTGATATATTCTCCGCAGCTGTAAGAAGGCACCCCTGGACACCAAGTCCACCTGGGCTTCCAAGGTCAGACCCGGGTCAAGGAGCACCCCCAAGCCGCAGACCCTGTCCTTTAGGGGGAGTGTAACCCCGTCTAAGGCAGGGAAATGGCCCTTTAACCTATCTGGCGGAGCACCTACCAGCAGCACTTCCGACTTGTCTGGATTGAGCCTCAGTTTATTGACCCTCATCCAGTCCATTATCAAGTCCAGGCATGAGTTCAGAACGGCGACTGCCACACCTGGATTGGTAGAGAATGAGAGATAGAGCTGGGTGTCGTCAGCATATTGCTGACTCCTCAGCCCAAACCTCCTAACGACCTCCCCCAGTGGTTTCATGTAGATATTGAATAGCATGGGGGACAGTATAGAGCCCTGAGGAACCCCATGACACAACCACCATGGATCAGAGCTACTGTCCCCCAGCACCACCTTCTGGACTCGATCAGCCAGGTAGGAGCGGAACCATCGTAAAACGGTGCCTCCCATTCCCATCCCAGCCAATCTGTCCAGAAGGACACCATGGTCGATGGTGTCGAAAGCCACTGAGAGGTCCAGGAGAATCAACAGGGATGCATTCCCCCTGTCTTTCTCCCGGCAAAGGTCGTCAAACAGGGCGACCAAGGCAGTCTTATGTTCTTATCTGCATGCAAAGCACTATCCTTCTGAAGATTCTATTGCTTTCAATTTAATACAATAATTACCATGGTGTTATAGGAGGTAATACTGCTGTCAAACACTTGGCCACACAATACAGTAAATATGTCCATTTTTAATTAGGCTGTGGTGCATGTTCTTTTAAGCATTCCTATTAATTACCAATGCTATATATCATTTATATCTGTGAGGCTCTGAAGTAGAACAGTGCTCTTATCAATTACTGTATTTTTCTTATTGTAACAATAGTGAGAATATAAACTCTTATAAAGTCCCATATCAAGTATTGTTGTGTATATCTAGACACCTATTCACACTTTTAAGTTTTATGGTTACATGAAAATACCAGAGCCGTGATTCAAAATATTTTGGACATTCACAGCCAAAAATATGTAGTCTAACTGCAGATAACACGTATCTCTTTGCATTGTTGTTTTTCTTCACAATATGCATATTTTGAATGTTTAATTAAACACAGTTCTTCTCCAGAGACATGCAACTGTACTACAAATCTGAAAATGCAGAAATGTGTTCTCTATTTTTTTAAAGTAATTCTGACCAAATATGTTCCTGGTACTTCAAGCAATGGCAAGGAAATTATTTTATAGCCTGTCCTGAGATTCATGTTTCAGAAGGAAGTACTTACTTTAATATGCTGAGCTCAGCCTGCAGGAGATAACAATCACTTTTTCCGGAAAAGCTTAATTATTCTTAATTTATCCAAATATGTGCGTATTTTTGCAGCTACTGGCTGTACAGTTTAAATGTCTGGTGCAGCCTTTGGCATTCTTACTGGGGCTGTGCATTCAAGTATAGTAGGCAAGCACTACAGTAGATGCTTTTTTCAGCTTATTTTATCAACCCCAGGAAGAGTTGGCCATAATTCTAAAGAGACTGTCACACAGATAAAGCCTTCCTGCTTAGTTATCTGCCTGCATCTTGTTTCCACCCCTTTGTTCCAACACAAATGAAGCTTGAAACAGAATTTATTTGGTGGTGCATTGTGAATTGGAAAGAAATATAAAATAAAATACTTTTAGCCCTAAATAGTTTGAAACCCAAGATCTAAAGAACTACCTTCTTGCAAAGGCAGCCAGTGAATAGTCATCAAAAGCTCTGTTTCATGACTGACTCCATCACAAGCCCAGCTGACTATGACACAATACTAGCTTTTAGATGTGGAACATTCTGACTGGATTCCTTAACTCAGTTTTTGCATATTCATTAGGACAACCAATATGCAAAAACTGAGTTAAAAAGGAATCTAGTCAGAATGTTTTATCCTTTTATCTGCTTCAGGTTTTTTCACCTATCTTCTGTGGTTTTAAATGATCTGGCTTCTGTTTGTTTAAAAAGCATTTTTGCCTTTTGCTCCCCAGTCAACAGAGGCTGTGTCGGTCACTGCAACTACAGTCTCTGAATACAACATGGCAACCAAAGAGGAAACTAGATTGTTAGTAGTCTAGATATGGAAAAAAGCCACATGAAAAAATATTGTCCTTTTGGAAAAAGAAAGAGCTCATAATATACTCAAGTCTATATATGGTTTTTAATTTGCTCAGATAGGATGCTGTGCCTATTATTATACTAAAACTATCATAAGCTTAGCCATTAGTGGTGACAAAATTATAGTATTCTACATTATATGTTAATCTGTCACTGCTAATGGCTAAACTGACAGTGATTTTCATGTAGACAGCAGACATAGGCTTGAGTGGTATATTCTACTTTCACCAGCAGGTGTTGCTGCAACCTTTTGAATTAAAATAATCTGCACATCAGATCATGTTCCCACATGAGTCACATATTCCATGGAATGGGATATTTATTATATGTATTATTTCAACTTGTATAACACTTCATAGTGCATGCACTCTCTGGGTGGTTCACAACACAATAAATCACATATAATGAATGACACAAAATACCACAAAGCAAATGCCATAAAATAGATAAAAAACAATCACAAACTAAAACCTATCTTTAAATAGAATTAAACAAATTAAAACAGATTTGAACATCTCAGGTAGTAAAAGCACTAATAAAAGGCAGCTTGAAATAATACTGTTTTTACTAATTTCTTTAAAACTGAGAAGGTGCCTGATCAACCTGTTGGAAACTTGTTCCAGAAGGGAGGGGCCATGGCCAAGACAACATGGTTCCTGGTGTTAAATCTTTTGACTTCCTTGGGTATCAGTTTTTAAACATCAAGGACTGCAAGGAGCAGGTGGGATAGGTAGCAAAGCAAACCATGCTGCTTATATACTGCCCCATAGTGTTTAAAGCACTCTCTGAGCAGTTTACAAGTCAATTATGCAGGCTACACATTGCCACCCCCAGCAAGCTGTTTTGTGGGAAACATGTTCCGACAAATATCAAGGTCCTAAACCGTTAAGGCCTTTATAGATCATGACCAGCACCTTAAACTGGGCACGGAAACTAACAGGGAGCCAATGAAAGTGTGCCAAGACTGGGGATGTATGTTAATTGAGAGAGCTACGCCAGAGGAAATCCAGTCCGAGATTCCTCCATTCCCAGGCTCTTTGGAAACCTCTGCAATTAGTTCTACTCGGACAATGGAATGGTGGGACTGCATACATTATTGAAGATACTTTGAGTCTGAAGGATGCACATTCCTCTTAAGCCTATAATGAATCTAATCTGATTCTTTCCCTTTCATAGATGAAATGTTAGGTTGTTTTTTTAAAAAGATACTCAGTTTTTAAACATGTTCAGCATACAGTGGTCAATGTAAAACATAGAAACACCTGAGAAAGGATACTGATGTTCAAACAGGTCCTGCACTTTTTGGAAGTCTGCTTAGTCTCCATGCAAGACAACAGGTTCTGTAGTAGAACTTGAGGTAAAGTGAGGGTAAAGGAATTCCTGGAGATTAGCAATAGGGATCTGCAAGGCAAAAAAACATAATTTCAGCTTCCTTTACAGACACGTTCATGGCTGAAGAGTGGATTTTGATCCACAAAAACTCACATTAAAACAAATCTATTGTTTAAGTGCCACAGCATTTAGTCCTTTGCTTTTTCCTATTCTTTAACATTTTGAACAAATTAAATAAGACACCCCAAATCTTTTTTCCTTTGCTCCTTCAAAAGCTCCAGCACCATCTTTTGAAACTTCAACAAAAATGGCATTGACTTTTTTAAAAATTGTTTTTTATTAATTTTAATAGGGATAGGGGTTAAGGTACAAATAGGGGGACCAGGTTAAAAGGGGGGGGGGGTAGGGGTAGGAAAGGGTAACGTTCCAGAGAGTGAAAAAGTATTCTTACATCCGTTTATAGTTATATTAAAAAGGGAAATCATACAAAGATAAAAACAATATAGCAATTTTCCTGGATATCTATAGTTACTAATCTTCCATTTTCTTGGACCTTCTCCTTCTTTTTATCTTTAAACTTACTAATTTTATAGGTTTGATATTATTCTGCCAAGTTTATATCTACTGTTCCAAATCAATGTTATAACCATTAGTTTGTGCCCATTTTATTATATATTCTTTCACCACAAAATACCCTCTTAAATTTAACATTTCCATCTTTTGATCATCTATAGCAATGGTCCCCAACCTTTTCTGAACCGCGGACCAGTTGGGGGGGTGCGGTCCGTGTGCGGGAGGGTGGGGCACCCCCGCGCTCATGGGTGGGCAGGGCGCGCTTGCACGCATGCACGGACGGATGGGGCACCCATGCTTGCATGTGGGTGGGCCGTGCGTGTGCATGGGGGAGTGCATGCAAGGGAGCGGGAGATCTGTCTCCGTGGCCCAGTCCTGCCAAGGCCACGGACTTGCACCGAGCCACGGACCCGGGGCTGGGGACCCCTGATCTATAGAGCATCCTATCTATCTTTTCTTATTCTGCCAGGTTTATATCCACTGTTCTACATCAATATTCTAACCAATATTTTGTGCTCCTTTTATCATGTAATCTTTCATTCCTTCATCTTCCATCTTATCAACCATTTATATTTACTTAAATCCGCTCCCAAGAGCTTCATCAACTCCATGTACTGTCTCCTTTTTTGTCCCATCTGCCACAGCATATGTCCCATCATCTCTATTCCCCTCCCTTCCATAGTAAAGTTAACTATTTGCTGCACTTCTACTGCTGACATCTCCATAATAGGGGTTAACAGATTAGCTCTCAACTGCACTGTATCTTCACCTTTTTCTTCTGAAGACTAGAAATAAAATTGTCTCCCTCTGTTTGTGATTTAAGTAAACTGGTTTCCTGTTGCAGTTGTTTTTTCTCCACTGTAGATTTCATTTGTGTCCCTACATCTTTATTTTGTTCAAATAGCTGATCCATCTCTCCTTCTTATCTTCTATAATCCATTAAATATGATGTCTTTAATATTCTTGAGAACATCTTGTTCCATGATTCAAGCAGTTACTGTCTATTTGCAAGTATTATCTGGATTTCTTTCCAGCAGGTGGTAAACACAATAGATGTTCACAAGGGTAGCTTGTGTCTTGGGGCAAATAACATTTACAATTTAATCTCTCTCTTCAGTCTTTGTAATTAGCAATGATTAGCAGGGGGAAGGGCTTTTCCTCTTTTTAAAATCTTTTCCCAAGACTGTTCCTGGCTGCTTCACAGATTTAAATCCATCAGTAGTGTATGGTTATATTGTCCTGCGGAAGTGAGTTTTTTTTACAGCAATAGAAGCAAAGTCATTTTCTCTTCCCCCCCTTTTTTTCTTTTCTTCTTCTTCCTTCCTTCTTTCTCTTTCTCCCAGTCAGGCCTCAAATGAAGGGGCAGGGAGTGCTCGCCTGTCTGGCCAGATATAGATCTAGTCACTTTCTCTGACACATTGCACCCACTCTCTTCATTATTTAGGTCCTTAAGAGTTCCATATGTAAAACAAGCCACTTACTTCAAGTTCTGGTCAAGATTATTTTCCAAAATCCTTCTGTACTTCTCCACTCTTTGCCAGGGGCATTCGCAGCTTTCTGCCAAGATGACTCCTGCTCGATTTCTGCATTCAGATGAGACTTCAAAGAGAAGAAAACCTAGGCATCCCCCAGTACTCCTTCCTTCTCAGTTAGATGCTGTTACTTCTGACTTTAAATTCTCCTAGTAAACGTCCTTTTCCTCCCCCGAGTTTGGGGCAGTCAAAACTGAGTGGTCTCGATCAGTTTCAGGAGCCCTCCTGAAACCCAACCAGTCTCACTGCGACAAAGCCCCGCCTCCAGAATGGCATTGACTTTTGAAGTCATTCCTCTTCTGGATATTGGATGAAATCCTGTTGTGCAGCTCCACACATGCACTGGAGATAACAACATCAGTGGCAAACCACAGATGATTAAAGCTGAGTTCAGGGTGCACTTGACTTGCACATAATGTGACAAAGTTGCATGCATCCTGCAATCCCCAAAGGAAGCCTTTAATTAGCAAAAACTTGTTGGTGATTGTGGCATCCGCCCAGGTCATGAATATTAATGTGCTATCTGCATGGACCAATGAGAGTGCTGGAGAGGCGGAGTCACAATATATAAGATTCTCTGCAGGAGGAGGAGGAGATTAGATTGAGCGATTGGAGAGTTGGAGAGGTTGGAGTTTGGGGGTGGATAGAGAGAGGGTTGGCGGTTGAGGGTGGATGAAGTGGGATGTTTGGTTAAGAGTTAAAGACATTGATTGTACCTTCATCACCTGTAATAATAAACAACTTCTATTTGGTTCTATTTAAAATTACACATTGCCTGGACCTCTATTATTAATAATACATAGTGTTGATGTAATCAACTGGTGGCAGCGACATGACACGTACAGTCAACCCTCGACTTACGAACTTAATCCGTTCCGGAAGGACGTTCTTAAGTCGAAAAGTTCGTAAGTCGAATCAGCATTTCCCATAGGAATGCATTGAAAACCAATTAATCTATTCCGGCTGTTTTTGGTTCTTAGGTCGAGGGGCGGTTTGTAAGTCGAAGCATTAGTTCCCATAGGAACTAATGCAAAGCCGGTTAATCCGTTCCTACCACTAGGGGCAGAATTTTTTTCTTTTTTTTTCCTTTTAACCTAAGATGACTTAGGTTTAAAAAAAAGGAAAGAAAAGAGGGAGGGAACAGACACCTTTTCAACAGAACACCTTGAAAGTTCAAATTTCGCGCTTTCCCCGCCTCCCGCGCGTTTTTTTCCCGGTTCGTAACTCGAAGCAAAGTTCGCAAGTCGAGGCTATATTTTTCTATCAGAGCGGTTCATAAGTCGAAATGTTCGTAACTAGGGCCGTTCGTAAGTCGAGGGTTGACTGTAGTTTGTGCCCTTTGATTGGTAAAACAACCAAGGGACAGGCGGGAACGTGACAGTGATGTTATCCCCGCTGCATGCACAGCTGTGCAAAATAGAATTCTAGCCAGTGTCTCTTCATTCTTTCCAGGGTTATTTTATGCCATGTATATATACAAAGAAAGGAAGAGATACATTTATTTGTCTTCGACTTCTTAACTCAGGTGAATTTTGAAGGCTGGCTCTTAAAGGACTCAGAACACTGCAGCACTATCCCGGCTGTTTGCCACTGCTGTCAGTGAGGAATACCCACAACAGTTTTTGCCTAATTAAGTACTACACTCATGTAAATTATTTTCTTCTATCTATGGGTAAGTTACATAAATTTGCATCCAGATTTGAGTTTGTGAAGTGCATTACAGTGGTGCCTCGCAAGACGATGTTAATCCGTTCCAGACAAATCGCTGTCCTGCGAAAACATCGTCTTGCGAAACCAAATTTCCCATAGGAATGCATTGGAATTTAATTAATGCGTTCCGATGGGAAAGAAAAGCACAGAAACTTAAAAAAAAATTAAAAGAAAGTCACTTACCAGGTACTGTAGACTGAGCCCGGCTTCTCATAGTGCCTGGTAGCAGCGAAACATCCAGAAAAGAGCACCAAACAGCTAAAAGCCGGCAGGCAGCAGGCAGCCATTTTGTGCTCTTCTCCGCTCCTTCCCCCCTCCCCTCTCCCGACCAACAGCTGATAGGAGGCTTTTGCAGCACAGGCAGTGGAAAAGCACCCCAGAGGCTTCTGGAAGCGGGGCTTTGCCAAGAGGTGAGTGGGTGGGGGTGGGGTGGCAGGGGAGGCCTGCCACCCCCCCCCACACCACCCCCACAGCAAAGTGCTGCTTTCAGAGGCTTGCCGGGTGCTTTTCCACTGCATGTTTACCTGCTGAAGAAGCCCCGGCAGCCATTTTGTCCTCTTCTCCCCTCCTTCCCCCTCCCCTCTCCCGACGAACAGCTGATGGGCGGGCTAAAAAGAGGCTTTCTCTGCCCTGAAAATTCAGGGGGAAAAGCTGGAAATAAAAAAATTACGCTTTTCCCCTGCGCCCCGGGAGGCTTCTGAAAGGGGTGGGGGGGTCACGGGAGAGGCCCCCAAACATCGTCCAGCGAAAAGCGCCCATAGGAAATCGTTTTGCGAAGCGCAACAGCGATCGCAAAACCTCATCGTCTAGCGGATTCGTCGTTTAACGAGGCAATCGTCTAGCGAGGCACCACTGTACACTTGCATTAAATTGCAGAGCTAGTACTGAGCTTGTACAGACAGAATGAAATACACAACACCCTTGATCTTGAACTATTACCAGATAGAGATCAGGAGTTATTCTCAATATGTATGCTGAGTAGAATCCAATAGGTTTTACGGATACTATCTCTGGGCTAAGAACATCTTTCAATAAATTTACTCTGCTTGTGTTTAACAAATAGATTGAGGTGATAAATGAAAATTATTTCAATGGACCCAACCTTGACATATGAAAAGTTTTTCATGGAAAAAGACCACAACTCTGTAGCAGAGGAACAAAACTGACAAAAATACAACAATATAATTTCAAAATGTCATTTTAATATTTCATTTCAATACTAATTAAAAACAAAGAGAAACATTCAAGTGGGAAACATTGGTTTAAGCCAAAAAGCCAGTAGTAGCTAGCAACCATTTTGGCAATATCAGAACCAATTATTAGAAGGGCTGATTATATTAATTTTGTAACTGAAGTTGAAATAAATTTGGATAGGATCTTTTGGCATCTCACTTTCAATATTGTACATCATAAGAACAGCTCAACACATTCATTCTGAAACATGGTAAAACAGTACATTTATATACAAGTACTAAAATATGCAAACAGGCACATTCAAATATTAACAGAAGAAGAGGAGGAAAAGGGACAGGAATTAACTTTTGAGAACTTTTATTAGAAAGAATTACAAAATAAAACCAAAACATTTACACTAATAATGTAATTCAAATATAAAAATGACTGTACACAGTACACTAGGTTCAGAGAAGGACCTAGGCAGCTAATATTTTTCACATAATTTTTTTTTATTTTCCAAAGAAAGCCTGCTAAACACAATGATTGTTTTAATGCTACACTTTTACAGCAAGGACAAACTAAAAATAGCAGCAGTTTCACATGGCATGTTTCCACAGGCTTATTCCTGTGATCTAAGCAATGCCTAACAAAGTGCTCCCAGTTGAATACACAAGTAAAATTCACAATAGTTTACCTGACACCAGGTATGGTTTGACCTGCTGGCCTTTTAGCATATCCACAGCATTTCTTTCCTCCATTCCAAATAGAGCTGTTTACGAAAAACAAAAAAGCCCTTTAAGACTACTAGGGAAGTACCTTTCATTAACAATGTATTAAAACTAAAAAGCAGCATACCACCTTCCAGTGGTTCGTTCTGGATGGTGTAATATACAATGTATCTGAAAGGCTTGTAAGTTGACATCCTAGATTCTTCTGGGCATAGAACAAAACAGCTATTTAACTGCATTTGGTAAAATTAGAATGGTGAATAGCTCTTTTATAAAACCATTGACAGTGATTAAAGGAAAAAATGAAGAAGAATTCTCTCTTCAACTATTTATTTAGTCCACCAGTATTCAATCTCCTTCCTTCTCCAGTTTAATGGAATGGACAAGTCAGTATATTGTAAGGCTAACTGAACGATTCATTTTCTTTCCACTAAGACGAGCTGTTCTGTTCTGTACTGTAGATCTAGTTGTCATGCGATCAGTAATCTGTGCTCGCTCTTCAGCTGCTGCCTTTGCCATCTGTGCTTTCTTCAGTTCCCTAGAAGGGGGAAATAATGCATTATTTATCTTGCACATAAGATAATTAAAAACAGTTGCATCCCAAAAAGACTAAAAAGAAGAATTTAGGATCTAGTCACTGGAGTTATGGTCACACATCAACAACAACTTTTGGGAGAATCACGCATGGCATTTTAAGTTGAACTTTCCATGCTATAGATTAAATAAAAGACAGTTCTAACAACTCATCTCATTTCTGCTAAAATGTAGGCATACTGTAAGAGGCACTGCTTTGTTATTGTACTTCCACATCCTGATTCCATAGCTATACATGTTTTTCCCACAATAAAAAGGGGTTGTCTACAACTTTGATTCTCAGTTTACAGAACTAACAGCATAGCCCAACAGATACCCTCAGTAGGCCTGTTCTAATACATCATGTTTCTTACTTTCTCCCAAAACTCAGAGGCAGGGCTTGAAAATTTTTTAGAATGTCTCACCAGTCAGTCAAAAATTTCATCAGTCAGCATGACCAGACTATAGCCTTGCAATTTGTGTTAAAATTTAAACTATGCACTTGTTCACTTTTATTTCTACATAACAATGCGTAGAAACCCAAAATAAATATACCCTCAGACTTGGGTTGCTTTATTACCTGCGTGCCTGTGGGGCCATGAAGCTTGTATTTTGAATGCCTTTCTTTTGAATGTCTCCAGCAAAAATAAAACTGAAAGCAAAAGCGCCCGGCCTCTTAACCCATATTCTCCAGCATGGGACTACTCTACATTCTCCTGCAGAGCTATATA
Organism: Intellagama lesueurii; assembly: GCA_037013535.1. Lineage (NCBI taxonomy): Eukaryota > Metazoa > Chordata > Lepidosauria > Squamata > Agamidae > Intellagama > Intellagama lesueurii. The sequence goes on from JBAJHW010000001.1 coordinate 92,163,517, forward strand.
TCTATGGGCCACTCAAATTCTCTTCTCGCGAGAAGAGGGCTGTTTTCCTTTTGCAATGGGAGGGGGGAAGGGGAGGACTGCAGGATCAGAGAGAGAGAGAGAGACAGATGGGTGGAAGGTAAGGAGGCAAGGAGCTGTGGCTCGTCAAGCAGCGTTTTTTCACTCGTCACAGACGAGTGGACAAGTGTATTTTTCAAGCCCTGCTCAGAGGAATCTTTTTTTTTTTTTGCTCTTAACGTGTTATTTCATAGATTAATATTAGTCAAGTTCAGTCCTACTGCTGATAAACTCTGTGGTTTCTAAGAAACATTTTAATAAAGCCAAATTAATTTGCAACTGCTTCTCAAGTACTCCTCCTTGTACAAATGCTCAAGATGTTGTAACTCCAGCTACACAAAATTGTTCACTAGCAGTAGTTTTCAGGTCATATATTTAGCTGACAGGGAAGATTCATAGGTGATGCCCTGGATATCCAGCTGTCTTCTAGAGCAGTGGTCCCCAACCTTTTCCCAACCGCGGACCGGTTTTGGGGGGGGGGGGGGCGTGGCATGCTTGCATGGGGGAGCCACGGACTTGACATATCCTCCGCAGAGTGTTTATGGCCTTGTGCAAAGAAGGAATCAGCATGTTTTCCTCACTGGAAGATCACACAGACTATGCATCTGTTGGCCGCACATGAAGCTTCCAAAAGTAGATGTCACATTCATATTGATGTATGCATCTCTTTGTTCTATGTATTTAAATCTAATTTTTGCCAATCTAAACCAAAAATCTATAGCAAACCAGTTTCAGATCCATTTTTTCGCCTGTTGGCAGAAAAGTAACACCACTTGAAAGAAAAATTTATTCATCAACACTACTTAAAATCTTCAACACTAATCAATGGATGCAAATATTACACTCTTTCAATCTGTTGTGTTGTTACGTGTGTGTACTCTAGCATAACTTTGATTTTTAAAAGACCAACAGATTCAGTTACATGACCCTTAAAATCACTTTCCAATATTTCAGAATCAGAGTTGGCATAACATGGACTTACTTCTGCAACAAAGAGTTTTTGAACTTCTCCGCATTCAGTTCTATTCGTAGCTGCTCAGCACTCTTTCTGGCAGTAGATAACAGTGCAGAATGCTTGACAAGAGCAACTGCTGAGGGTCTTTTCTCTGGATCGGGATTTATCATCATCTGAAACAGAATGATGACTTTAAGATAAAGCTGAATATCCTACCCACAACCACATCAAAGGTTAAAAGGATAAATAAGTAGGACTATGCTGTCCCTGACAGCTATAAAATGTCTTACTTTTAATAAATCCAAGAACTCTTGAGACAAGACTTGTGGAATTCTAGGTAGTTTTCCTTGTCGAATTTCATGCCACTGATCCCCATTGGCTGGCAGTGGTTCAGCACCAGCAGCACACACCACAGTTAGTGCAAGAGCAAAAATATCTGCTTTTGGCAAGTAGTTATAGTTCTGAAAAAGAAAGAAAGGTTTAATTTCTAATCCAGAATACCACCAAGTCAGACTCTCAGGCTTGAAGCCTAACCTTCTGTTCTGTTTGAGGGAAGAAAGGGGTACTTGTATAAGCACAGCCTTCCTCCTTTTAAAGGAAACTCTTCCATTCACAAAACAATTGCTTGGAATCCAAACTCCAGTAAACATATCCAAAGTGAATTATTCTGCCTCAATGAACAAAGCATACTGCTTACCTCTTGTAAAACTTCATTGGCAAGAAAACGACTGTCCCCTTCCTCCACTTGAGGACTGGATATTCTAGTGACATGACCAAGATCACCTAGATTAAAATAAACAGCTAAGGATTATCTCTCAGAATGGTATTTTGTTTGTTCCTTTTTAACATTTGTATATTTATTATTTCAGCTTCAAAACTATATTTTAATGATGTAAACTGCCTCTTTACACTCATTGTTCTTAGCTTTAAATATTGACTTTTAATGATGTAAACCACTATTGTATATTCTTAAGGAGAAAGATGGGGTAAAATATTTTAAATAAATGAATAAAATAAATAAATTATTTTTCTTAAAAACTCAAGCAAGTTGCATGGATAGATTTAATTCCATGCTTTCTTACCTATTTTGAAGACAACTCTGCTAGACTCATCGTCATCACCTTCTTCAGATATAGTGTCTGGAATTGAGGTCCTAGATATAAAGATATTGCCTGCCAAGAATATAGAAATCTATGTCAAAAATGTACTCTAGCTTCAGAACTACCAGGATTTTCACCACCCACATTCTCCTAATTGGAAGGAGGCCAAAATTTAAAGCAAATAAGTATAATCCGTCCCACCCCACCCCCAAAAGGTCACAAACAAATTCAACAGCAGTTGGCTTGCAATGTTTCAGAAATATTTTCTTTCATTGTATTCTGTACTCAGCTCAAAAAGTTTCAGTTACTAGGGTGTGGTTTACTGCATATTTTGCTACCACCTATTCAATCACCTCAGTAACCACTCTCAGTGCAAAAAATACAAGACCTCTGAATACTTACTTGGCTTTATATCCATATGTACCAGTGACATTGAATGGATATATTTTAAACCACGAGCAACTTGAAGTAGTAAATCTTTCAATTCTGGTTCACTGAAGTAGCGCATATTCCTATAGTTTTCACTTATGGCATCAGCTAGACTGCCACCTACAAACAAAATTGAATTGTATTAACTAGATAACCTAAAATAGTACTCTTTACCACAAACAGCCTTGTAAGACAAAGTACTATCTCCTACAATTCTGATAAGGTACTGATGCTGAGGGAAACCTAAGATGACCTCAAGTTCACAGGAGAAGTGAGAATCAAACTGAGGCCTTCCTGTTTGTAACTCACTCTCTTCACCTCTACAGCAGGGATGGGTAAAGTGCATGTCTCCAGATGTCCTTGGACGGCTATTCCTGGAGTTCCTCACTATTTGTACCAACAATTATTTTAACTAAGGCTTAAGGCATTTGAGGTCCAACAGCATCTGGAGGGCCACAGTTTGCCCATCAGTGCTCTATACCAACACTAGCTCTCTAGAACTAGACATAGTGTTACAGGTTATTTATTCTATTCAACTTCAAACAATTAATGGACTCACAGTCAACAGAACTATAAAAAAGCAGAGAAGCGTTTTTGGACTCAAAAGGACTTCTTTCTGATCTCGGGTTCAGATGTCTGCCATGTGGCCCTAGAAGGTCATTCCCCCTCCCCCAGTTTTTCCATTTCTAGTATAAGAATATTAACACTGATTTGTCACGTGTTGTCTCAGTAATACATCTAAGCCTTAAGAAAAAGCATTATACAAATAAAATTATAAAGTATCTATAATTTAAAAGTAGTTTCCTTTTGTACAATTTGCCTTACTTTGCAAAATTCTACAAAACCTAGTCCTCTGTCCATATAGCTAGCTACACAGATACAGATACACAGATAGATATGTATATTTAACAAAAGCATTAGAGACTGTATTATACTGGCCTCTCTAGTGGATCTACATATACTAGATTGGTTGGAGGTATGCATGGCTGTTAAACTTTCCTCTCTGATCCACAGAAACAGGTTTACAAAAACACCCTCAGGGTGTATGAGTCAGATTGAACACATTTTTGTTCTAAATATTTTACTCTATGTATGTACAAGGCTCTTCAGAACCAATTTAAAGCTCAGAAGAATTAATTTTAATACTGTACCCGGAATAATCTTTTCCCTTTCTGCTTCCTCCAATTTAAGAAAGATTTCTGAATACAACATCATAATATTGATGATTTATGTATCTTTGTGGTGTGGTCATTTTCTATTCAGCATGTCGTGTCCTAATTTAGAACATACTCATATGAAATTCATCAAAAAGACTGTGGCTGAAATCTCAAGTCACATAAAACCTACATATATCACACTGAAAACCATACAACTTATATTTAGTTGAAAGTGGTCACCCTATGATTCCTCCTACCTAAGAAAACTGTTTTGTGTCCTATTACAACTACTTTCCATGAAAACTACAATTAGGGACATGCTATTTGTTGGTTTTTGGGGGGAACTACAAATCCCATGATTCTCTATTTTGGGAGTGCCACTGGGCATAGAGACATCTACTGACATCTCAATGTGGCTCACTTGAGAGAAACACCTAAGCTTGCAAGCTTTGTGGCCTAGTACTGGCCTAGTTCCGTCTAGTGTCCTGTTCAAAGAGGAAGCTGCCTCTTTCTCAGGTGAGCCACATTTATAAAACTGGAGGGATCTGCCTAACGGATGGGACTTTCAGAATGGAAAATTATGAAAATAGTAGTTTAAAAAACACACCAAACCATCACATCCCTAATTACAATTCATATTAAGACAGATGTAATAGAAGCTTTACTTACCGTTACAGTACTCATTCTGTATAAGCATATGATCATCTTCTGCCCAGGCAGAAAAGTATCTGACTACATGTGAATGCTGTCCCAACACTGCATGAGCATAGACTTCTCGAAGAGCATTTTGCCTGTGATATTGATACAAAAGCTTTCAGTTGCTCTAACGGAGGTACACACAACATACTGGTATTATCAAAGCAATGCATGTAGAGGTTGCAACAAATAGAGTCTAGGACTTAAGGTTAAGGTACTTTGTTTTCATTTTTCTTTAAAGCATCAGTAGACAAGGACTCCCCATGATTCTGCACACATAACTGCATCATACAAGATGGACAGGGCTTCTACCTAAACAATTTAGACTTACAACAGCAAACACTAAAATCTAAGCTAAAGATTGGAGTTGTTCTGGACAGTGACAGATCACTAGAGCAAGTGCTTTTAAACCAGAAATTAATACAGTATGTATACTTGGATATCTTTTTTTTTTTTTTTTTTTTTTGCTGAATTACACACTTCTGAATTCCGGCTGCAAAGACAACACAAACTAGCAAATCTGTTCACAATTCCACAATAATATTTTTAAGTCAATATGCATATAGAAATGCAATAGAAGAACTCAGGGTAGTAGGCATTTAAACCTTAACTAATACTCACTCATCAATTGATCCAGCCAAGGGTTTCTTAGACCGCTTTATTGCATAGATGCAACCATCAAGCCTTTTAACACATTTGAATACTGAACCGAACTCTCCAGACCCAATTTTCTCCAATTCATGAAATTCTGTTGCATATCGTGATTTCATATTACTTTCTGTTATGCTAATCCGCTGAAATGATCAAGAGACAATGATGGATGTTTTGTTTTTCCAAGCAAGGAAGTTAATCCAATGAATTTTGAAGCATCTGACGTATGCTTGCATAGTAAGATATGGGGATTATTTGTTATTATTATTTTACCTTGGCAGGTCTCACAGTTTCATCCTCAAGTTCTCCATCACTTGCTTCCATGTCTTCACCACATGAACTGAGAAATTTAAATATATAAATAATAATGAGCAGAAATTCTGGGACATCTTAATTGACTTTTATAAGGTAAATTAAAACACAAACGTCTGTTTTCATAAGAATTTAACAAATTTCAGGAGATGCAATAAAGTTATCACCATACAACGTCTTTCACCCATTCTAAGGCATATTCTGGAGTTTTGGTAGCAAAAATATGTAAATTGTAGAGGACAGGAAAGGTAACACAAGCCATGCTGCCTTTTTTGGAACTTAGTTAATTAAGTATATCACGTAGGCCAAAAATGAGCAATAGGACAGAGTGCTCCTTGGCTCTACACTATTGTCTGAGTTTTAAGCCAATGCTCTCTACTATATCCATGCAATATAGGGACATTCTAAATTATTTTCCTGCTTTCTTAAACATTATGCTGTAGTAAACTGATAACGGGTCACTCTATCTAACTGAAAGCCAGGGTCTTGTTCCCAATGAGATTACACCACAATTTATAAGGCTCTGAATATTATCATCTGATTTCCCCCTTTTTAAAACAATTTTTAAACAATATTGTAAACAATATTGCACATTTTTTAACATAGTTCTGACATTCATGTTCCTGTGAAAGAAACTCTTGTGTAATTATACTGTAACATTCTTCTTGAAGATGAAACAATTAACTACAGTTCGTTGTTTTTTTTGTTTAGTTGGTTATTTGTTCAATTGACTGGCTGCTAAGGAAGGGCTTCTGGTATATAAGGGTGGTTTTTTGGGCTGCTGATTTTTCCAAAAAAGAAAAAAAGTTTGTTTTTAATTAGGTTGTATTTTTAATATGATGGTCCATTTAACAGCATTTTAATATAATGTATTTTACTGCATTTTTTAAAATCATACTGTGAGATGCACTGTGTTCTAGTCTTGGCAGAAAGGTAGAGTATAAACTAAATGTAATAATTCACATACTTTAAAAATAAATAACTTCCATAGTTCATAAATGGTTTATAATGAACCAGCTCAAACACTCACTCATTCCAGTGAGTCCTCTTTCTTCTGCGACACTGTCCAACTGAAGACTGAAGGAAGAGGGAGTCTGGAGTGAAGGGATTAATGTTCACGTGGGGAGCTTGCCCCATGTCTGATTCTTGTTTTACTAGTTTCCCAACATTCATAAAAAGAGAGCCTCCTCTCAGTTTTGCTGAACTTGACCCCATTCCTTCAGCTTTGCTAAGAAGACTCTGAAAAATAAGGAGATAAATCAACATTATCTGCCAAGTTAAGTACTTTACAAGTTATGGCCTTAAAAAAATCACAAATGAACAAGCTCTCTAAATACAAAAGTTCTGCATCACCTCTGACATTTAATGATTTCTTACCTACTGCTTATTTATAATCAATGATACAATGGCAGAAATCATGTTACTTAGCATATTACCGTATTTTTCAGTGTAGAAGACGATACTTTTATCTAAAATCTAAAAAGACTAAAAATTCAGGGTCGTCTTATACATGGAAGTAAGGGGGTAAAGGGATCAGAACGCTGCAGGATCGCAGCCCTTTGATCCTGCAGGCCTTTCATGGCTGCTTTCCCCTCCACTTCATAAGCCCCGTGGGGCTTAGGAAGTAGAGGGGGAAAGCAGCCATGAAAGGGCTGCAGGATCAAAGGGCTGCGATCCTGCAGCCCTTTCATGGCTGCTTTCCCCCTCTACTTCCTAAGCCCCACGGGGCTTATGAAGTGGAGGGGGAAAGCAGCCATGAAAGGCCTGCAGGATCAAAGGGCTGCAGGATCAAAGGGCTGCGATCCTGCAGCCCTTTCATCGCTGCTTTCCCCCTCCACTTCCTAAGATTGATGCTTTCCCCCTCTACTTCCACAGCCCTTTGATCCTGCTTTCGCGGAGCTTAGGAAGTGGAGGGGGAAAGCAGCGATCAAATTTTCTAATTTGGGGTTAGAAAAGTGGGGGTTGTGTTATAAATTGGGTCGTCTTATACACGGAAAAATACAGTAAGTGTTGGTCCATTGAATCAGGGGGGGGTTGTGAGTCAACTCCTCCATATGTTTCACTGATTCAATGCACCTACTCTATTTGTGACTCAGTCCCCCCTTGAGTAAAAAAGGCTGGCATAGGAAGCATATGCAGTGCTGGCCACACCACTCCCAGCCTACTTTATTTCTATGGAAGACAAATAGGGAAAGACTTCCACACATCCAGTACTTCTGGCTGGCAATACTGAACTGAGGTCTTTACTTTCTCTATACGTAGCACAGAATCAAGCAAGCTGGTTTAACAATAACAACAACAGATAAATCAGTCTTTCCTTCCTTTGGAGTCCACTCATTCATCTGGAGGAAAGTCCTGGTAGACTCCCAAGTGGTTAAATAAAAGACTGAAAAAAATTCTTTCTGCATTAAGAGAACATCTGTTCTAATTAAAAGGGGGGAAAGTATGGTTCTGGCAAACTTTGCTTGAAACCTTAAGTATATATTTTTAAATTGCAGTTGATGTTATTGGCAGGTAATGGACCGGACATATGAGAAACCTTATTAATGTAATGAAATCTCCAGAGGATTTGCGACGTGTGAACCATGCCAGTCCTCGCAAGGTCAACGGTGTTACAGAGATTTTGACTTTCTGGTAAAATTCCTTTGCTGTGCAGTAGAAGTAGAGGCTCACAGAGGAAGCTACAAGTTCCCCAGATAGTCCACCCCTTTCTCATTAACTGGCACTTACAGTCTCAATGACTCACAGCTGTCCAATCACTCTGTGTTGGTGAACTAACTGTTCTGATTTAGCATTCCTACAGTGGTAGCTATATCTGGTCTGGTAGTGGTTGTGAAATACAAAAGCTTTCCTATAGCATTTGTATTTACTGTACTGTTATTTGACAGAAGCTCATTTTCCTCCTTTTTAAAAAAGGAAAATCTGTTTTCATGGGTGTTGTTACACAGTGGGCATCTTGGAAGCCTAATGTCTCCAAGAAGCTCAAGTATATTTTGTTTCTGATTTAACAAATATGATCTATCTGCCTCCCATTCAATTTGAATGCCAAATAATATGTTGCATCTTCTAACTCTAATTTCTACATCTTTTTAAAGATGGTGTACAATCTCTTTGTACTCCTGTTCCCTTAAGAAGCTACAATTAAGTCATCTATATATGCAAGGATACAGGATAAATGCCCATTTCTGCTTCTGGTACATAAGCATTGATCTGCATCACCTTGTTTGAAGCTTTGTTGCAGTAGCATCATCTTCAGTTTCTCGTTCCAGACCTGAGCAGCTTGCTTTATCCATACAGATCTTTCTTTACATACAAAATCAGGATGTTTCTGGCTGATCAAGCCTAGTGGCTGCTACATGTACTGCTCCTCTGCAATCTCTCCATGTAGAAATGCAGTCTTGACATCTAGATGCTTGATTTTCTTCTTTCTGGAGGCTGCTACACCCTTGTTGTGCTGCGCTTAACAGAAGCAAAGGTTTCACTGAAGTCTTCTTGATATTTCTATAGGAACCCCTTTGCAACTAATCTTGTCTTGTAGCACTGCACTTCTCCATCTGTACCTTGCTTCAGTTGAATACCCATTTGCACCCAATGGCTTTCTTGTCTGGTGGTAGCTCAGTCAGTGTCTACTTCTCATTCTTGTGCTTCTATCTCTTCTGTTGCAGCTTTTTTCTCTCCATCTAGCAGGTTCAGCTGCCAGCATCTGCTCAGTCTTCTTCCAGATCACTGGCTTGTTTAGCTGCAACGATCTTGCAAGATAGGATGGGAAAGAGCTGGTATCATTTATTGGGACATGATGAGCATCTGGCAGTTGACTATGGAGCATCTTGTGGTGTCTCTTCCAATTGAACAGCCTTGACATCTCCATCTGTGTCCCCTTCTCTTGGTGTACTGCTCTCAGTTTATGTGTCATTGCTTCCTGCATTACATCTGGTTGTAGAGGGACTGCCACAGCTTCGCCTGGGAGAGGTCCAAAGTACTGGTCTTCTGTTCCTCTTTTGTCAGTTTTCTTGTGTTCATCAAAATGAACCATGTCTTACACTGACTTCACCTGTTTTTAAGTTCATCATTTTATATCCTTTGCTGCCAAGAGCATAGCCAAACAAAATAGTCTGTTCAGTTCTAGGGTCCAGTCTGTGCCTTTTCTGTTTTGGTGTATAAGCATATGCCACACTTCCAAGAACTCAGCTATGTTCTACGCTTGGTACTTTGTCATGCTATGGCTCAAATGGTGTTTTCATGGTGCCCTTGGTTGGCAATCTGTTCTGGAGATACACTGCTGTCATGATTGCATCACCCCAAAATCTGATGGGCAACTTTGCATCGGTAAGCATGCATTTTGACATGTCCAAAAGAGATCTCAGCATTCTTTCAGCTATTCCATTCTGCTCAGGAATGCCTTCTTCCTCTAGGAAAACTTGTGTGTTGTGCTAAAGGTACTCACCACCACTATCCACCTAGAGTGCCTTGGGTTTCCTTCTAAATTTATGGCTCACCATGGCCACATACTTTTCCAGCATATCTTCTGTCTCACTCTTCCTCAGCAGATAGGTGACACAGTACTTGGAGAAATCATCCACAAATATTAAAATACATCTATAATATCCCAGTGATGGGATAGTGAGTGGCCCACATGTCACTGACTATCTGATTGAGCACCTTGATGCTTCTCTCAGTTTTTGGTAGGAATAAGGGCCTATCATCCTTTTCTGTGATAGTTTATACACCTGATTGTACTGGTTTTATCATTTGGATTTATCTTGATATCTGTAGCAAATTTTTTATTTTACAGCTCCAGAACTGCTTTTGGATCTCTGTCTGCAAAGTGACGATGCCACAGCTTCACGCTGTTGCCATCTTCTCTCTGAGCGTGCACTGTGTTGATCTGTTGCTGTTCATCTAAAAGACTCAGTTTATACACACCATCAGATTTACCTGCCTGAAAATATATTTTGCCATCTTTTATAATTGTACACTGTCCATTTTCAAAATGCATTTTAAAAAACCCTTTAACATCCAGTGCACATGCACTTAACATGTTGCTTTGTAGTTCAAGAACAAACAATACATCACTTATAGTATTCTCACTTATTTCATCTGGCAGTTGACATAGAAAAATGCCAGTCCCTTTTCCTTCAATTTTCATGGAATCACCACTAGCAACTTGAATATTTCCACTGGATCTTTCATCTAGGTTTATAAAGAAATCTTTTTGGTACAATGACTAGTGCACTCTAGTCAATGATACAGTAATTTGATTTTTGGTCACAATGATGGGCCATGAATGTCTTTCCAGCCTTTCTTTTCATCTCTGATAGTCACGCTCTACATATTTTCTGTGATCTCTTTGTTCTTTTGATTTAAAACTAACACAGGTTCTACTAGTTGAGGAATCTCTTGGGAATGGGCAATCCTTTGCCCATTCCCATTTACCTTCAGCTCCAGCAGATACGTGATTGGCTGTGAAGCATGCCCCTCCTATTGTCTTTCCCTTTCAGCATGAAATCTGAGCCACAGTCAGTTGAGATCACAGGGGAGCCTTTCTAGTCTATGTACTCTTCCTGCAGACAACACAAACACTCTTGGAAACTTAGCTGTTTGCTATACAAGACAGACAAAAAGGCATCAAAACATTCACCCAGCAATTCTGTGAGAAATCCCATTTCCTGTCTATCAGTCAGTTCAAAGCTAGTTAAACTTAAAATTGTTGAACACTGTTAACAGAACAGAAATGTGCTTTTCAAAATCTTGTTGGTTAGTAAGAGAGCCATACAAGTTCCCTAACAAAAATTGCCAGTGATTTAGAGCTGGAAAAACCACAGGATCTCTCAAGTGCTTCTAACATCTTTGCTTGTTTCACAGCCTTTAGTACATACTGTACCATCTTGTTTATCTGAGAGACTTTGTGAAATTATTTCGTTTCCTATGGGTTGTTCCTTCTATTGGTCTTTGTTTCTGTAAGCAACCATGTGCCTTAAAAACTCTGAGGTTAAACTACAACCTCTCTTTCCATTGAGAGAAATTCAGAAATGTTAAGTTTAAAAAAAAATTAAGATAAAAGTTCCATTTTTCTTTCTTTCTGAGCAACTTTGGTTAGGAATCTCAGAAAAGAAATTCTTTTCAGCCAGTTATGCTGTGTTTTTAGTTAAATGTGGGGGAGGGAAGGAGAAAAAAATGCAAGCACTTTGAAAAACAACAAAGCAGGCGAATGGTCTGAGGCTGAACCCGGACAAGACAGGGGTCCTGAGGGTGGGTGGCCCAGACATTGGTGGTTTGGGAAACTCCCTCACTTTTGGGGGGGTGACTCTCACCACGAAGGACTGAGGTTTGCAGCTTGGGGGTACATCTTGATCCGGCGCTTACCATGGAAACTCAGGTAGCATCAGTGGTCCACACCACCTACTTCCATCTTTGGCGGATCGCCCAGCTGCGTCCCTATCTTGATGTCGGGGCCCTCACCACTCTGGTCCATGTGCTTGTAGTCTCGAGATTAGACTACCATAATGCGCTCTACGTGGGGCTACCTTTGAGATTGATGTGGAAGCTTCAAATGGTGCAGAATGCGGCGGCCAGACTTCTTACTGGGGTGGGAAAACATCAACATATCTCCCCCACTCTGGCGGCCTTGCATTGGCTTACCTGTTCGTTTCCGCATTGATTTCGAAGTATTAATGACGACATATAAAGCCCTAAACGGTTTAGGACCTCAATATCTGGCGGAATGCCTTCTCCCACCTAGATCTACCCGTATCACTCGCTCTAGCCAGGAGGGGTGGCTGAGGGGCCTAACGCCGAGGGAGGCCCGAAGAGAAAGAACAAGAAAGCGGGCCTTCTCGGCAGTGGCCCCTTGGCTCTGGAACAATCTCCCCCCAGAAATTTGTCTGGCTCCCTCGCTGGGCGTTTTTAAGAGCCAACTTAAGACCTGGCTCTTCAGACAGGCCTTCCCTCCTGTCGATACCTAACTTATTTCGCCATCCTCTAGTGTAGTAATATTGTTGTTTTATTTTATTTTAATACCGTTGTTAGCCACCCAGAGTAGACTTTGGTCTAAATGGGTGGGATATTAATTAATTAATTAATTAAATACATAAAAATAATAATAATAATTAGTTGTTAGCTATCTGTATGTTTCTCTGGGCCCATAATCTATTGCAGTTTTAAATTTCTGGTTAAAATTCTTTTTGCTATGCAGTAGAAGTACAGAGACTCACCGAGAATAGGTTCAAATTCCCCAGATATGTATGTTCTGCACTGTCAAGTTTGAATTGGCTTCTAGTGATACTAATAGGGTTTTCAAGGTAAGTGAGATATTTAAGGAGTGGTTTTACCAGTTCCACTCCCCCAGTCAGTTTCCATGGCTGAGTGGGGATTCAAACCCTCTTCTCCAGAGTCCTAATCTGTTACTCTATCCACCACATCATACTGCAGAGGTGGGCAATTAATTTCTATAGGGGGCCACATGAAAAATCTGAACTGTGTTCAGGGGCCGAACCAACTTTACTTAAAAATAAAATGAAACAGTGATGTTATGATTGTTTTTATTTTAAACTTGTTAATCTTCACAAATACTAAAGAGGTTTTTTGCGGTATGTTAAAGATAAGCAACTGATCAACTTTAGACAAAAAGCTATAAATGGTTTTGATGTCCCTCAGGCCGCACTTTGCCCAGGTCTGTCATACTGGGAATCCCCAGATAGTCCACCCCTTTCTCATTAACTGGCACTTAAGGTCTCAACAACTCATTCTGATCCATTTATAGAATAAAAACATTTAATTACTTGCAGTTGTGAACAGATCAACAGCATGCCCCCAGGACCCTATATCAACCTCCTCCTTGACCATCATGTTGGTGAGTTGTTCTACTCTTTGAGTGCTACCCTCTGCAATCACCTTCTTCTCCAATTCTGACTGCCTCAGACCCAGGACCCCCCCCCCCAAGAGGTCACTTCCTGGAGCTGGGGCTGTCACCATGTGCTTCCCCATCCAGGGCCTCTGTTTGAGTGCCCTCCTCATTCCATTCAGGTTCCTCTCATATTGGTTCTTCTGGGACATCTTCAAAGGGTTCTGTCTCTCCCTAGTCCAAAACTCTGTAGGCTCTCAAAAAAGATGAGACAGCCCACCAACAGGGGCATTTGCACCACTGTCCACAGACTCACACTATGTCTCAGCCGTACTGAAAATGAGCATAACAAACATGTGAGAATAGTAAAACTTAAAACACTGTAGTCCATGAACATTTGTTAAGATCAGATTTGGAATCATTACAGACTATCTGCTGCAAGACTATGCAAGGTGAGCACAAACTTGAAATCATTGATTTATAATGGCCCATGATAAGTAAATCTAACAAGAGACATAAGAATTCAGCACAATTGTTATAATTGCAAGCTTTAAATCAGGGCAGGTTCTGGGGACTGAGGATTTTGCCATCTCCTTGACTTTGATGAATTGCACTCTCATGCAGAAAAAGGCAAACCACACACACACACACACACACAAGTATTGGGGTACATAATCTGCTTATTTAGTGCCTCTCAGGCTCCATATTGGTTTGGGAGTATGTGCTGGAACTTCTTTTTTGTTTCTAAAAAAATATATATTTGGCGCCTGAAGCATCCAGCTCTTCAAAGCGTAAACCACATTTCCCAATGCTTATAGAGTGCTTAAGGGCATTTTTCAGCCTTTTGTTTCAGCACTGGGGGGTTTGGAAGTAGCTGCACTGAAGGCCTCAGTGAGTTTTGTTTGCTCACCCTTATGTAAAAATGTTGCATGCTGTTTTTCTGCAAACCCCGGTACGCTGGAGTACAAGCAATGTTCCCTCTAAGATGCGCGCTTGCTCATTTGCCCAGAGTTCCATTAGGGTTGCGCATGGGCAGCCAGTTTGTTTACTTCCTGTTTTGAATGAAGCCTCGCCCACTCCCATGCACAACGAGCAAGGCTCCCATGCAGCGGGACAGATGCTTAAGAGGGAACATTGGGCGCAAGCAAAACACTCTGAGTGTAAGTAAGCTGCTCCCACTTGGAAAAACAAAAACATAAACCCTACAACACAAAGAGGCCGTTTTATTTTACTTCACTTTTATTCCCATTTTGTCTTAGGTAGAAGTAGAACCCTCTTGATTTTCCATATACACAAACGTTCTTTTAGATATGGCCATTTTATACCATATAATACTCTATATCCTCACTGGTGTCAGAAAATCCCTCATTTCACAAAGGATTTAAATTTGAGATCTCTGCAAGGATAGAATCTACAATAATTGTGTGCCATTGAGCTAATTTAATTTCTGACTTATAGCAATCCTTTTCAAGGTTTTCTAGGTAGACATTACTCAGCAGTGGTTTATCATTCCCTTCTTCAGAGGGCATTCTGGAATTGTGTAGCTTACCCAAGGCTAGCTCTTCTGGGATGCACAGTAGGGAACTGAACACACAACCTCTGCTCCACAGGAAGTTTTCCAGCTTTTTAGCACAGCATATAGATAGAATCTAACATTTCCTGCAGAAGAACATTCCAGTAATTTGAGACAAGATAAAAGATCCTTCTGCACCTGACTAAACACATGCCTAGTTCTAAGGCCAGGGCTTAGGATGAAGGCCAAAGTACTAAATTGCACTCATATTAAAGGAAACAGTCTTTCAATTATCTGTTTCTTTGTATTGTAATTTCAAAATCAGAACATCCAAGACACTCTTCTGGGTTGAATCCAGTTTTAAGCTATGCTCTGAACAATGCCCACTGAAATTAAGTTAGTCACAGCTAAATGATCCAGCTAAATTGATTTAACTGGATCAGCTCTATGGATGATTAAGGCTGAATTAAATCCAATGATCATAAAACAATCCAAAATCCTGTTGCATAGTTATGGTGGCAAAACGGAATAGTGTAACTCACAACAACAGATTGCCACTGATTAGCAAGTCTCTGCTTGGAACCCTCACGGTACACTAGTCAGGTGGCTTGGTCAGGAATCCAAGTGGGGCCTGGTTAATCAATGGCAATCTACCACTGTTGAATTACACCATTTCCCTGTTACCAACAATTATTCAACAGTAATTTGGCCACTGCATTTTCCGGATATTCTGCCCTTCCACTGTAGTACTTAGTGCATCGTATGTACTGTAGTTTATAGAACCATGAAGAAAAACAAAAAATTAAATAAACAACAAAAACAAGTTGTAGAACTAGGTGTTACAGCAAATAAAGGTCACTGGAAGATATGAAAAACCAATGAACCTACTCAAGGTAGGATGCTGTTTTCTCATCTAGACATAGCCACTGAGACTGCTGGTCCCTATGTTCCAATTGTTTCCATATCAGATGACAAAGAACCTGCCCAGGATATTTATGGTAGCTTTTCCAACACAGCTGGAAGTCGCCATGTTAGAGAAACCTGTCTTCAGAAGTGGATAGGCTAACCTGGAAGAAGATGGTCTATCAAGTATCCTAAAACCATCCCATGTAAGACTTTGACAGTAATCATCAGTACTTTCAAATGTGCACGTAAATGAACTGGAAAGCAATACAGGTGTTCCAATATAGGAGTACAGTGGTGCCTCGCAAGACGGCTTCTTCTATGGCCATGCTTCGCAAGACGATTTTTTTTTCCAAGATCGATGCCTCGCAAGAAGAATGAAATTTTTTCGTCTTGCAAGGTTCCCATAGGAATGCATTGCAATGCATTCCTATGGGAAACTGCTTTTCGCAAGACGATTTTTTCGCAAGACAGCGCTACTCGCGGAACGAATTACATTCGTCTTGCGAGGCACCACTGTAATGTGTTGCTATTGGTAGGCCTTGATAGAATCTTTGCTTATGCATTCAGGACCAATTGAATTTTCCAAAGATTGTTCAAAGGCTAGTCTAATGCAGGACACACTGTGGCATTGGCCTAGTCATTCAAGGGCTTCTCTGGGTTGTTGTTGTTTTAAAAATAGATATCTTAATATTGGCTTCCATACATGGGGAGTGAATTTGTTTTTGGATGCCCTGAATTGTTGTAGTACTCCAGTCTACACATATACAGAATCGCTCCCTGATATCTCACTTCCAAAACAGAGTGTCCTTTAATTATGTCTATCTTCACTATCTTCTCCCTACCCACTTCACTCTCTCTTCTATTCTCTTCACTCGCCCACCACTTTTAACAACCACATCTTTGCTGAATAACTTTCTAACTTCGCTTTTAAAGAATTTTGTTGCTTTGGGTTTTAATCAATGTTTGTTGGAATATTTTCCAATGTGTTGTAAGTCTTGTCTGCAGGGGGCAGGGGAGAAAGTTGAGATGGGAGGCTGACAGGCTGGCTGGAAAGGGGGGGAAAAACAACTTTTTTGGAAAGATGCTGTCAAGAGCCACCATTAGAATCACATGGGCATGTTCACTCAGCTGTTACAGCCGCTGGGAACAGACTATGTGGTACCAATAGCCCTCTGCAACCACTGGTGTTGCTGCTCTTGCTGCTCTAAATCTGAGGCAAGGCAGCAACTTTTAGCCATCCCTGTTCCTTGCTACTACAGGCTCCCACCTCTTCACTGAGCAAAGCAAGGTGTGCAAAAAAGTCCACTTGTACAATCTGCAGAATCCCCTCATCCCCATGAAGGCTACTGCTACATATCTGAATCACACAGAAAAATGTATCACAATTTGTACCACTTGTGGAGTGATTTATTTCCTGACACAACAAACAGAAACAAACCCATAAGAGGAAAATCATCAATTTTAACACACATACAAAATCTACAGATCTGTGCTCATTACCACGGTACTGAGGTCCACATAAGCAGACTACAGGTGGGAGCATATTTAAAATATGTGACTACACAGAGGCGGTGGGAAAAAAAACAGAAAGTGAAGAGTTTTGTCCAGCTTTGAATCAGTTGATCCGTTTCAGCCCTACATCAAATGGACACCAGAAACAATGCCAGTATCATGGGTAAAACAGAAGTTGAACAAATGTTCACTGTGAATGGTCTCAAAGTCTCAGTCACTATAGACCAATCACAAATGAAAGCATCCTCCAAATTCATCTCAAAAACATTACACATAAATGTGCAGCACTGAGTTATTTGTACATATCACTATTCCATTCTTTCTTCAAAAATTCATGATCTCATCACTTATATGCCAGTTTACTATATATTACACAAAAATCAGTTCACTAACAAAATGACAGAACAAAAAGCAAACACATTTTTTCTTTTCACAATAACTAGAATCAGTTGCTGGACTAAAGTAACTTGGTCTCACTGCTGACAAAGGTTTTCAACAGATGTCACAAATTGTAGTTCTGTTACATAATCTTAACGGACAATCTGTAGGCAGGCCCTCTGAAAGATGCCAATTTTTGTCTGCAACAGGCAAGCCAATTTGTTATGTAATAAACACGATGGAGGAGTGGGTTGGCACTGGGAGAATAAATTCATGCCCTTGGCACTGATTGATGAAGTAGAGCATGATGGAATATCTGTTTAAAAAGTTCTCCAACCAATGACCTCAAGCCCCTGCCTGTCTTTAGTGGAACTATTCTGCATCCTCTCACATAGAGGCTGAAATTTAAAGGCCGACCTTCATACAAGCGGTGCTGTTAGCCAGAGAGAAACAAGAACCGCAAGCAAGCACGCCCTATGCCCCGGTCGGTGTTTGGGCTGAAAGTAGCCTCCTTCATCAGTCAAAGCGACGTGCCCACAAAGCCTGAACCTTCACAACTGCGGCTCGCTTCCAGGGTCAACACCACCACCACCGTGTCCTTCTCCCCCTGCCCAACACTCCCTTCCCTCCCCGTCAGGTCTGAGATGCTTCGCAAGGCCGAGCGACCCGCGGAAAATCATACTCCGGGTGCAGTCCTTTTGTTCTGAACGGAAGAACCGGCTGCCCGGGGTGGCTTGCTTATTTCTCTCGGAAGCGGCCAGCCCAGAGACACTGACAAAGGCCGGAGGGGCGTGGCGCCGGCGGCTCCCAAGAGCGCCGCTCCCGGCCTGGTCCTCCCTCTCCAGGCCAGGCTTTTCCTCTTAGAAGGGACAGCAATTATAACAAAACAAAAAAACAGCTCCGACCAAACCTACCGGAGGCCACCTCCGAAAGGCAGCGCCAGTGAGGCCGCCCCGGCGGTTCTCTGTTTCCGACATAAACCAGTCGTGAGCCCGCCCGGCCGCCCCGTGAAGCTCACCGTTCGTCCACGTGCTCGGAGGGGCAAGTCAAACCCCACCCGGCTCGGGGCTTCCTGGAAGCTCCCTCCGTGCCCCCCTCCCCCGGCCAAACGGTCGGGACGACCGCCTCCCACCCGGTGGGGAGGCCGCGGCTGACCAGGCCCTTCCCTCCATCGAAATCGCCCCACCCGGGCCGGCTGCCCCCTGGCCTCCCTCCCACCCGCCCATTGTCCGTCCTTCACCATTCCTCCTCTCTCTCTCTCTCACCTTCGGCGTATGCGGGGTGTCGAAGAGGCGCAGCTTGCGAAAGGTCTTGTGTGGCGGCGTGCCCGGGTATTCGGGCAGCGGGGAGCCCGGCGCCTGGTGCTCCCGATAACGGATCGCCCCGGGGCGCGGCGGCGACGATTGTCCGTAGTAACGACGAGGGCCCTTCAAGGGCGGCGAGCCAGCCATGAAGTACGTGCCAGGCGATTTCACGGGGGAAGAGGAGCCGAAGCCCTCCTCTTCCGAAGAGTCTCCTTCGTCGCCCGGGAGGGCAGGCGGCGCCAGCTCCATCGCCACCTCCTCGGGTGTTCCCGGCGGCGGAGCCTCCCGCCGAGCTGGGGTGCGGCTGACCGAGAACGGGGAATCGGCCTCCTGGAAAGCCGAGTCTTCCCCGGTCGTGTTGCCGCTGCTGCCGCCGCCTTCCTCCTCCTCTTCCTCATAGCCGTCTTCTTCCTCCTCTTCGTCCTCCTCACAATCGCTGCCACCGCCCGAGAAATGAAGCTTCTGCCGGATCGGGGCCGCCGCCCTCCGGGCTGTAAGGCGCCGCGCCCCCGCGGCCGGCTGCTGCTGAAGGCTCAGGAAACTCATGGCCGAGATCCGTCACGATCTCTGCTCCGGTTCAGACGGGACACGGACACACGCGATTCCGCCCCCTCCGGCCAAAGGTCACGCCCGCAGGGGCTCCCACAGCTAAGCTGACACGGTTCGGTCTCGCCGCAGCAGTCCGTCCGAACAACTCCAGCTCACTCCCCTCCGCAGAGCGCTGCACACTCACCCGTTCGGACTCCGCGGCTTTCCCGCGACCGTTAATCACGTGGCAGTCACACCAACCAATCACACACGCCCCCTTCGTTTGAAAACAAGGGAGGCGAGCGGTAGGGCTTTGCGTGGTGACATCATACGGCTATTTGGCGCGAATTCTGGCTGAAAAGGAGAGGGGGGTTGGGGCGGTCTGAGAAGAGGGGCGGGTTTCCCCGCAAGAAGGCTGGGGAAGGAGGAACGGGGCGTTGCTTCCGTCAGAAGGGGGAGGGAAATGGTTGGCTGGAGTCGCGGCCTTGTTTCCTTATTCCCCACTGAGGGGAAGGCCGAATGGTGGAGGAGGATTGCACGTTGGCCTTGGGCAACGTGACTTGTGTGACTCAAAAGGAATTCCCAGCGCCTCTCGGCCGGCTTGCCGTTGGCCAAACTTGGCGTGTGTTATTGTGCATCAGCAGGGCGGCTAGGGAATCCCCTCAGGGGCTTCTTATACCTGAGGTCGTCTGTGCTTGACTACCTCAGCCTCCGCTCACCTCACGGGACAGTCCCTGCCGTTTATAGCAGTTAACAACTCCGCTGACGTGATGGCGCTTCTAAATAAACCGAGTATGTTTAGAGCGGAACGAGACGCCTTCGGCTTCTGGGTCTAGCGGCGACATGTGCTCCTTTATTATATTCATGTGGCTCCGACCAAGAGGAACTGGAATGTCGAATATCTGAGTTTTACCCCTGCCTTTTTTGTGACCATCATGCTTTGTCCAGGATGATGTTGCGGTCACCATCAAAAGCCCGTTCGATTCAACGGCTGGCACCACTACTGGTGCAGTTAAGTTAAATTTGCTTTTTCAAATTGCATTGACCTGCTGGTTACATGAGAATTTAAGGTGATATGGTGAAAACGGTTATCTGCGAAGACAGTTTTGCATGCTGGGTTTTGACAGTTAAAATTACACGGGGGCTACTAGAATGCAAATCACTCAACAGCCTTTTGAGAAGTGCCTTCGGGATGGTAACTTTATACAGTATACAGTCAAGTCACTACCAACTAACTGATGGTGCCCTTATGAATTAATAACCTCCAAAAGGCCTTATAGTTAATAACTCAGCTCCGATCTTGCAAAGAAAAAGCAATCCTTTGTTGAGCTAGAGCTTGAAGTTATCCAATGGATCATGAAGTCCAGCCCCTGTCAAGTATTTTGTCTTCCTGGATTCATGTTGTGTTCAGCTTTTCCCAACAGTACTGTCTTTTCTAAAGAGTCTTGTTATGACATGTCCAAAAAGAAACTAGCTTCAATCTACCGTGCTTCCCCGAAAATAAGACAGGGTCTTATATTAATTTTTGCTCCAGAAAACGCAGTAGGGCTTATTTTCAGGGGATTTTTTATTTTTTTCATGTACAACAATCTACATTTATTCAAATACAGTCATATCATCTTCTGGTTGCTGCACAATGCTGCACAATGGTGCAGGGCAGGGTTTCGCTTAACTAGCGCTTATTTTGGGGGTAGGGCTTATATTAGGAGCATCCTGAAAAATCATACTAGGGCTTATTTTCAGGTTAGGTCTTATTTTCGGAGAAACAGGGTAGTGATTTTAGTTTCTGTAAAATTCAGGCTTCATTTTATCTTGGATAAATTAATTGTTTTCTTCTCGGCTTTTGTCACAAAGCTTTCTTCTCCATACATATTAATCAGAAATCAGTTATCATAGCCTTATTGTTGTTGTTTAGTCGTTTAGTCGTGTCCGACTCTTCGTGACCCCATGGACCAGAGCATGCCAGGCCCTCCTGTCTTCCACTGCCTCCCGGAGTTGGGTCAAATTCATGTTGGTAGTTTTGATGACACTATCCAACCATCTCATCCTCTGTCGTCCCCTTCTCCTCTTGCCCTCACGCTTTCCCAACATCAGGGTCTTTTCCAGGGAGTCTTCTCTTCTCATGAGGTGGCCAAAGTATTGGAGCCTCAGCTTCAGGATCTGTCCTTCCAGTGAGCACTCAGGGTTGATTTCCTTCAGAATGGATAGGTTTGTTCTCCTTGCAGTCCAGGGGACTCTCAAGAGCCTCCTCCAGCACCACAATTAATCTGCATATCTGAGGTTGTTGATATTTCTTCTGGCAATCTTAATTCTGGCTTGGGATTCCTCCAGTCCAGCCTTTTGCATTATGTATTCTTCATATAAATTAAATAAGCAGGGAGACAATATACAGCCTTGTCGTACTCCTTTCCCAATTTTGAACCAATCAGTTGTTCCATATCCAGTTCTAACTGTTGCTTCCTGTCCCACATAGAGATTTCTCAGGAGATGGATAAGGTGGTCAGGCACTCCCATTTCTTTAAGAACTTGCCATAGTTTGCTGTGGTCCACACAGTCAAAGGCTTTTCCGTAGTCAATGAAGCAGAAGTAGATGTTTTTCTGGAACTCTGGCTTTCTCCATAATCCAGCGCATGTTAGCAATTTGGTCCCTAGTTCCTCTGCCCCTTCGAAATCCAGCTTGTACTTCTGGGAGTTCTCGGTCCACATACTGCTGAAGCCTACCTTGGAGGATTTTGAGCATAACCTTGCTAGCGTGTGAAATGAGTGCAATTGTTCGGTAGTTGGAGCATTCTTTGGCACTGCCCTTCTTTGGGATTGGGATGTAGACTGATCTTTTCCAATCCTCTGGCCACTGCTGAGTTTTCCAAACGTGCTGGCATATTGAGTGTAGCACCTTAACAGCATCATCTTTTAAGATTTTAAATAGTTCAACTGGAATGCCATCACCTCCACTGGCCTTGTTGTTAGCCATGCTTTCTAAGGCCCACTTGACTTCGCTCTCCAGGATGTCTGGCTCAAGGTCAGCAACCACACTATCTGGGTTGTCCGGGACATCCAGATCTTTCTGGTATAATTCCTCTGTGTATTCTTGCCACCACTTCTTGATGTCTTCTGCTTCTGTGAGGTCCCTACCATTTTTGTCCTTTATCATGTCCATCTTTGCACAAAAGGTTCCTTTAATATCTCCAATTTTCTTGAACAGATCTCTGGTTTTTCCCTTTCTATTCTTTTCCTCTATATCTTTGCACTGTTCATTTAAGAAGGCCCTCTTGTCTCTCCTTGCTATTCTTTGGAAGTCCGCATTCCATTTTCTGTAACTTTCCCTATCTCCCTTGCATTTTGTTTCCCTTCTCTTCTCTGCTATTTGTAAGGCCTCGTTGGACGGCCACTTTGCTTTCTTGCATTTCCTTTTCTTTGGGATGGTTTTTGTTGCTGTCTCCTGTACAATGTTACGAGCCTCCATCCATACTTCTTCAGGCACTGTCCACCAAGTCTAGTTCCTTAAATCTGTTCTTCACTTCCACTGTGTATTCATAAGGGATTTGGTTTAGATTATACCTGACTAGCCCAGTGCTTTTTCCTACTTTCTTCAGTTTAAGCTTGAGTTATGCTATAAGAAGCTGATGATCAGAGCCACAATCAGCTCCAGGTCTTGCTTTTGCTGACTGTATAGAGCTTCTCCATCTTTGGCTGCAGAGAATATAATCAATCTGATTTCAGTATTGCCCATTTGGTGATGTCCATGTGTAGAGTCGCCTCTTGTGTTGTTGGAAAAGAGTGTTTGTGATGACCAGCTTGTTCCCTTGACAAAACTCTATTAGTCTTTGCCCTGCTTCATTTTGAACTCCAAGGCCAAACTTACCTGTTGTTCCTTTTATCTCTTGATTCCCTACTTTAGCATTCCAGTCCCCTATAATGAGAAGAACATCTTTCTTTGGTGTCAGTTCTAGAAGGTGTTGTAAGTCTTCATAGAATTGGTCAATTTCAGCTTCTTCAGCATGGGTGGTTGGTGCATAAACTTGGATGACTGTGATGTTGAAAGGTCTGCCTTGGATTCGTATTGAAATCATTCTATCATTTTTGAGATTGTATCCCAGTACAACTTTTCCCACTCTTTTGTTGACTATGAGGGCTACTCCATTTCTTCTACGGGATTCTTGCCCACAATAGTAGATATGATAATCGTCTGAATTGAATTCGCCCATTCCCGTCCATTTTAGTTCACTGACGCCCAGGATGTTAATGTTTATTCTTGCCATCTCCTGTTTGACCACATCCAGCTTACCAAGGTTCATAGATCTTACATTCCAGGTTCCTCTGCAGTATTTTTCTTTGCAGCATCAGACTTTCCTTTCACTTCAAGGCGCGTCCACAGCTGAGCGTCCTTTCGGCTTTGGCCCAACCACTTCATTATCTCTGGAGCTACTTGTACTTGTCCTCCGCTCTTCCTCAGTAGCATGTTGGACGCCTTCCACCGTCATATCTTCCAGCGTCATATCTTTTAGCCTTTTGTTTCTGTTCATGGGGTTTTCTTGGTAAAGATACTTCCAACGTCATATCTTTTAGCCTTTTGTTTCTGTTCATGGGATTTTCTTGGCAAAGATACTGGAGTGGCTTTCCAGTTCCTGCTCCAGGTGGATCGCGTTTAGTCAGAACTCTCCACTATGACCTGTCCGTCTTGGGTGTCCCTGCACAGCATAGCCCATAGCTTCTCTGAATTACTCAAGCCCCTTCGCCACGACAAGGCAGCAATCCATGAAGGGGAGCCTTATTAGTAAATATGTTTTCTAGTTGATACTCCTGGACCTCTCAGCGGCTTTCGACACCATCGACCATGGTGTCCTTTTGGATAGGCTGGCTGGGTTGGGAGTTGGGGGCACCGCTTTACGGTGGTTCTGCTCCTTCCTAGCTGACCGTGTCCAGAGGGTGGTGCTGGGGGACAGTTGCTCTGTCCCATGGCGTTTATGTCATGGGGTTCCTCAGGGCTCGATACTGTCCCCCATGCTGTTTAACATCTACATGGAACCGCTGGGAGAGGTCATCAGGAGGTTTGGGCTGAGGAGTCAGCAATATGCTGACGACACTCAGCTCTACCTCTCGTTTTCCACCAATCCAGGTGAGGCGGTTTCTATACTGAACTCGTGTCTGGACCTGATAATGGACTGGATGAGGGTTAATAAATTGAAACTCAATCCAGACAAGACGGAAGTGTTGTTAGTGGGTGCTTCGCCGGACAGGCTGGAGGGCCATTTCCCTGCCCTGAATGGGGTTACACTCCCCCTAAGGGACAGGGTCCGCAGCCTGGGGGTGCTCCTGGACCCCAGTCTAACTCTGGAAGCCCAGGTGGACTCGGTGGCCAGGGGCGCCTTCCTTCAGCTGCGGAAATTATACCAGCTACGGCCCTACCTGGACGAGCGGAGTCTCATGACAGTTACACACGCACTGGTAACATCTCGCATAGATTACTGCAATGCGCTCTACGTGGGGCTGCCTTTGAAGATGGTCCGGCGACTGCAACTGGTCCAGAATCGAGCTGTGCGGCTGGTGAGTGGTGGGGCCACTAGGGAACACATCAAGCCGATTCTGTTTAAATTACATTGGCTACCAGTTGCTGCCCAGGCCCAAGTCAAAGTGCTTGTTTTGACATATAAAGCCCTAAACGGCTTGGGCCCTAGATACCTGAAGGACCGCCTCCTTCCATATGAACCTACCCGGCAGTTAAGATCTAGCCAGGGGGCCCTTTTGAAAGAGCCGTCCCTCAAGGAGGTAAGAGGGATGGCTTGTAGACAAAGGGCCTTTTCGGCAGCTGCCCCCAGACTATGGAACGCCCTCCCAATTGAGATTCGTCTGGCGCCGACGCTGATGACATTTCGGTGCCAGGTCAAAACCTTCCTGTTACAGAAGGCTTTTAACTGAAATAATATCAGCTGTGGGTCCTGATGGCAATTTTTAGAGTATGTAATTTAATTGTATTTTAATTGTTTTATCTTTTTTATTGTATTTTAATTGTTGTAAGCCACCCAGAGACCTTTGGGTAGTTTGGGCAGCATATAAGTTAAATAAATAAATAATAAATAAATAAATCTTTCATAGCAGCCCTTCCAAGACTCAGTCTTACAATTTCTTGATTAAAGTCTCCATTTTGACTCATGATTGAACCAAGGCATAGAAAATATTTGCTCACTCTTTGCTATTTCTGCTAGAGACACAGTATTGCAGTATTGTTTATCTATGTTAAATTATTGGCATTTCTTCTACCAATATTTCCTTCAACTGAATTAAATCCACCGTTTTGTATAATCATGTCAAAAATAAATTACACCCTTTTTTAATGCTATGGTTTTACGTATTAGGACACAATAAATATCATCTGGTCTTTAGGAGGTCTGAAAATTAGGTAAATACAAGCTCAGACAAACAGCAACACATGGCATATTACATCGTGTAATTATTTATTTAACCAAAATATAGCCAAAATGGAGTGTGTGTGAAAAACGTAACTACAGTACACCATTACTGCTTCCATTGGAATTAAGAGGCTAAGTGGCAGCCAGGTGCTGCTAACCAGATGCCCTTGAGTAATTGATAATCAGCAAGTGTGACCACCTCTATAAGAACCGAAGTTTTAGCAATTTGTTGGTCTGGAGCATTCAGGTGTGTGTTAACACGGTGCCAAGGAGGAAACACATCAGCAGTGATCGTAGAGAAACTATTGTTGTTGCCCATCAATCTGGGAAGGGTTATAAGGCAATTTCCAAACAATTTAAAGTCCATCATTCTACAGTGAGGATGATTATTCACAAATAGAAAACATTCAAGACAGCTGCTAATCTTCCCTGGAGTGGATGTCCAAGCAAATTCACCCCAAGGTCAGACTGTACAATGCTGAGAGAAATTGGAAAACAAACAAACAAACAAAAAAAGATACATCTCAGACTCTACAGGCCCCAGTCAGCATGTTAAATGTTAAAGGTCATGACAGTACAATTAGAAAAAGACTGAACAAGTATGGTTTGTTTGGAAGGGTTGCCAGGAGAAAGCTTGTTCTTTCTAAAAATAACATGGCAGCATGTCTTCGGTTTGCAAAGTTGCATCTGGACAAACTACAAGACTTCCAGAACAATGTTCTTCAGACAGAGAAGACCCAAGTGGAGATGTTTGACCATAATGTACAACACCATGTTTGGTGAAAACTTCACACAGCATATCACCACAAACACCTCATACCAACTGTGAAGCGCAGAGGTGGAGGGGTGATGATTTCAGCTTGTTTTGCAGCCACAGGACCTGGGCACCTTGCAGCCATTGAGTTGGTCATTAACTCATCTGTATACCAAAGTACAGTGGTGCCTCGCTAGACGATTGCCTCGCAGGACGAGGAAATCGCTAGACGATGCCTTTTTGCGATCGCTACTGTGCTTCGCAAAACGATGGTCTCCTATGGGGAATTTTCGCTAGACGATGAGGTTTCCCCATAGGAATGCGCCGACTAGTGGTCAAAAGCTGTCAGTGCATTCCGACGGGGACCCGCGCTCGCTAGACGATGTTTCCCTATGGGAGATTTTCGCAAGACGACTGAGTTTTCCCTTGGAACGCATTGAAGAGATTTCAATGCATTCCAATGGGAAAACGTGCTTCGCTAGACTATGTTTTCGCAAGACAGCGATCTTCGTGGAACGGATTAACATCGTCTAGCGAGGCACCACTGTATTCTAGAGTCAAATGTGAGGCCATCTGTCCGACAGCTGAAGCTTGGCCGAAATTGGGTCATGCAATAGGACAATGATCCCAAGCACACCAGCAAATCTACAAAAGAATGGCTGAAAAAGAAAAGGATAAAAATGTTGCAATGGCCCAGTCAAAGTCCAGACCTCAACCAAATTGAAATGTTGTGGTGGAACCTTGTGAGAATTGTGCATAAACAAATGCCCGCAAACCTCAAGGAACTGAAGCAATGCTGTAAAGAAGAGTGGCCCAACATAAGAAGAGCCCTGCTGGATCAGGCCAAGGGCCCATCTAGTCCAGCTTCCTGTATCTCACAGTGGCCCCACCAGATACCTCTGGGAACACATGAGACAACTAGATACCTGTCTCCTGATACCTCTTCCCTGCATCTGGCATTTTGAGGTACCTTCCTTTTAAGTGTGGAGATTATACATCCCCATCATGGTTTGTAAACTGCGATGGACTTTTCCTCCAGAAATCTGTCCAATACCCTTTTAAAGGCATCGAGGCCAGATGCCATCACCACATGCTGTGGCAAGGGGTTCCACAGGCTAACACCACGCTGGGTAAATAAATATTTTCTTTTGTCTGTTCTCACTCTCCCAACACTCAATTTAAGTGGATGTCCCCTGGTTCTGGTATTGCTTGAGAGGGAAAAGAGCTTCCCTCTGTCCACTTTATCCATCCCCTGCATAATTTTATACGTCTCAATCATGTCCCCCCTCAGGCGCCTTTTCTCTAGACTAAAGAGCCCCAAATGCTGTAGCCTTTCCTCATAAGGGAGGTGTCCCAGCCCAGTCATCATTTTAGTTTCTCTCTTCTGCACCTTTTCCAGTTCCACTATGTCTTTTTTGAGATGCAGCGATCAGAACTGTACGCAATACTCCAGGTGTGGCCTTACCAGCGTTTTATACAATGGCATTATAATATTGGCTGTTTTATTTTCCACCCCCTTTTTAATGATACCTAGCATGGAATTGGCCTTCTTCATTGTCGTTGCACACTGGGTTGACACTTTCATCAAGCTGTCCACCAGCACACCAAGATTTCTTTCCTGATCCGTCACGGACAGCTCAGAACCCATTAACTGACAACTAAAGTTTTGATATTTTGCGCTAATGTGCATTACTTTAAAGTTTCTTATATTGAAACACATTTGCCATATTGCCGCCCATTCTCCTAGTTTGGAGAGATCCTTCTGGAGCTCTTCACAATCCCTTCTGGTCTTCACCACCCAGAAAAGTTTTGTGTCATCTGCAGACTTGGCCACCTCACTGCTTATCCTTGTCTCCAGGTCATTTATGAACAGGTTGAAAAGCACCAGTCCCAGGACAGATCCCTGGGGCACACCGCTTTTCACCTCTTTCCATTGTGAAAATTGCCAATTGACACCTACTCTCTGCTTCCTGGTTCTCAACCAATTCTCAATCCATAAGAGGACCTGCCCTCTTATCCCCTGACTATGGAGTTTTCTCAGCAGCCTTTGGTGATGGACCACGTCAAATGCCTTCTGAAAATCAAGATAGACAATATCCACTGGTTTGCCTGCATCCACATGCCTATTGACCTTTTCAAATAATTCTAAAAGTTTTGTGAGTCAAGACTTACCCTTATAGAACCCATGCTGCTTTTCCCTCAGCAAGGCTTGTTCTTCTGTGTGTTTTAAGATTTTATCTTGGATGAGGCTTTCCATCATCTTCCCTTGAACAGATGTTAGGCTAACTGGCCTGTAGTTTTCCGGGGGGGGGGGCTCCTTCCCTTTTTAAAGATTGTCATGACATGTGCTATCCTCCAGTCCTCTGGCACTCTGGCCATTTTAAAGGACAAGTTGTATATTTTAGTTAAGAAATCAGCAACTTAATTCCTCAGTTCCTTCATAACCCTTGGGTGGATGCCGTCTGGGCCCGGTGACCTATTGATCTTCATTTTATCAATTAGGTCTAAAAACATCCCCTCAACATTCCTCCACAACAATGTGAGCGACTGATAAAATAATACAGAAAACAAGTACTTAAAGTTATTGCTGCTCTACAAGCTATTGATTCATAAGATGTACTTCATTTTTCATACATTGCTTTTCCATTTTGGCTTTATTTTTGTAAAACAAGTCATCACACAGTATAATACGCTGTGTGTTGTTGTTCATCTGAGGTTGTATTTACCTAATTTTCAGACCTGTTAAGAACCAGATGATATTTAACATGTCCTGATATGTAAAGCCATAGACTTTAAAGAGGGTGTACTTTCTTTTTCACATATATGAAATATGTTCAGCATATATGCTGAATAGATTCAGTATATGTTCAGCATATATGCTGAATAGACAGAGAGATAAAAAACACCTCTGATAACTTTGCCAGCAGGAAGTAGTCCTTCCCCATATTCTGTGTAGCAGTAGCTTCTTAACAAGAGAATAGATTAAGTATCTATCAATCAAATGTGACACACCCATTTATTTTAAAACAACCCATCACTTTCCAGGGTCACAAAGCAATTAAATAGATGTCTGAAACATGGTTGTTTTTTCTTAAATTGTTGAGAAAATTTATTATTTTCCCAGGATATCACCCTTCTCCCTTGAATTGCAGGAATCTGAGCAGGACGGTTTTGGTTATATGCAGATTTTCCCCCCAATAAATAAATAAATATTTCAATATATAAATATTAAATAAATACTCTGCTGCTACTCATCTCTAGAAAGTGGCCTGAGAAAGGTGGGTCTCAGGCTTACCTAGGACCCTGTTGTTGGCAGTGCAGTGGCTCCTGGTCTGATGGTGGTTGCAGCATGCTGGGAGGCTGACATGGGTCAGGAGGAGGGGTGTGTGTGTGTCAATCAACTGTTTATGCTTTGTAGTTATGTTTGGAGGAGCATGAGAGTTATACATGGATTTTGGACTACATTGAGGTCCAGAACCCCTAACTCTAGCATTGTTGAAGGGAGAAGTGTACATTATTCCCACCCCATCCTCCAGAGATTGCACCATATCACAATACTGCAAAATCCCTTTATCACCAGCTTCTAAAAAAGTGTTGTTTTCCCTTAAAGTGCTCTTTTCTCTTTAAAACAAGGGCTTGAGTCTAGCGATTGGAAGGATATGAGCCTTCTCAGCTTTTAAGACCTTCTTTCGGTTCCACCATCCTCCCAAGTGTGTTTGAGGACACACACACACACACACACACACACAAACTACTCCGTGGTTGCTCTCAGGTTTTGGAATGTGCTGCCCTTAGAAACCAGGTTGGCCCCCTCCCTCTTGTCCTTCCATCCTCCATCAAAGATTTTCCTCTTCAGGCAGGCCTTTAAAGCAGTAAGTATCTCAGGAATACTTGTTTATTAACTTATAGATTTTTAACTGTTTTAAATTTGTTTTTAATCTTGGTTTTTAATCTTTATATATGTTTGTTTTTTAAATATGTGTTTATATAGTATTTTAAAAACTGCTGTTTGTTTTATACTTTTAGTTGTTTTGAGCTGCCTTGTGTTCCCTATGGGGAGAAAGGTGGCATATAAATAATACAAATAAATAAAGTAAAATATTTATCTTTCCCCATGATTGCAGGGGACCAACAAAATTGGGTTGGAAGGATTGCATTCCAGCACTATGTATTAGATGTCCTTGCTGTAATAGGCCTTGAGCAAGGAAATTGCAAATGAGACAACATTACCTGGGTTAAATTTTGTGACAATTTTATCAATACACTTGTTAATTAGCTTGATAATGACAGGATATTTGCGTTACCACCAACTGGTTTTGTAAATCAGCATTGTAAACAATGTAACTGCTGTCTTATCTTATCTTTCTGTATTTCATTTCCTTCATTGTTTGTTTTAACTGTTTCTTTTCTGTCTGATGACAGATCCTCTGAGTCAGTTGATAAGTGCAACATGAATACATAATAACACATAGTAAAATTATTTTTAAAGGCAGTGACTAGTGACTTATGAAGATGTTGATTTGGGGGTTGGGGGCAACATGCAACCCAGAGAACGTGTTTGTACTTTGAACTGCATTTGTGTAGTAATTGGTCCACTGGCAAATGCGCTGCTACAGCAAGCAACACAAGTTCAAAACCACTACCATCATCCCTTCTTGCAAAACATTATTCTCTTGTCACAGCTAAATGAGAGAGGAAAGTCCAAGAGAGGATGGAAAATGTCTGCTCTTCAAGACTTTGGGGTGGAAGAGACATGTCTATTTTGAGCAGAACATTCCAACTGCTGTTCTTTGAAGGTTCCATGGAGACCACAGGGAACAATAGCCCCTAAAGAGCCCCAGAGGGAGACCACAGCTGCGATACAAGGGTATCTGCAAGCGGGATCTGAAGACCTTAGGAATGGACCTCAACAGATGGGAAACCTTGACATCTCAGTGTTCAGCCTAGAGGCAGGTGGTGCAGCATGGCCTCTCCCAATTTGAAGAGACACTTGTTCAGCAGGCTGAGGCAAAGAGGCAGTCCCGAAACCAGCAAAATCAGGGAGCTAGACAGGGGACAGATTGTATTTGTCTTCAGTGTGGAAGGGATTGTCACTCGATTGGCCTTCTTAGCCACACTAGATGCTGTTCCAAGACCTCTATTCAGAGCACGTTACCATAGTCTCTTGAGACTGAAGGATGCCTACTACTATATATATACTACCTTGCAAGCAAGGCCAGATAGTGTCAGGTGTTTTTGTGCTGGCGGGGGGAAGGTTGGGCCATTACCTCACAAAGGCAACTAGACAATCTAAAACTCCTGGTTCTTCCCAATGATAAATGGATGATGGTGAAATATCCTTTCCACAGGCCTTAGATGTTGCTGATGGCGGTATGGTTGTTTTCAATCCCTATTCACACATATATGTAACACTTCATGGTGATCCATTCAATTAATTTTCATTCTTCGTTGTCTTCATCAACTGCAAAAAGGACTCTCAAATACCCATCAAGCTTTATTCAGAACT
Organism: Intellagama lesueurii; assembly: GCA_037013535.1. Taxonomy (NCBI): domain Eukaryota; kingdom Metazoa; phylum Chordata; class Lepidosauria; order Squamata; family Agamidae; genus Intellagama; species Intellagama lesueurii. The sequence goes on from JBAJHW010000001.1 coordinate 92,195,522, forward strand.
GCACTTGGTTTGATGGAGCAACTTGGTTTACATTTCAAAATTCGTGTTAGTGTGGCATACTTATTAGGTCAACAATTACACGAATACAGATTCTAGCAGTTTATAATGGCCAAAACCAGCTATCTTTTAATTAAGGTACCCTTTCCCAGTAGAATCCTGCTGTGTTTATTTTCAATTTGCTTGTGTGTTTAATGGCTTTAAGGGACCAATTAACTAGATGTGAATTGGAAGTCTCTTAAACTGCTCCCTTATAGAAATCTTGGAGGTCGAGTACAGAGCTTTCAAAATTATGGCTGTGAGAATACTGTATGCTTTTAGAAAGGCTACAGCAAGAGCACAGAAATATCTGCTGAAACTGTCAGAGATTATGAGTGGAGAGAAATATTCATAGAGATCTGTCTTAACCTCTTCCCATTTGTGCGTCAAGATCAAGGAAAGTGATCTGCCAATTTTGAATTGTCAAGGAGAAAGAACATTCTCCAAATTAAAATGGTAATTGCCTGCCTTCAATCTGAAAAAGTGGCCCTTTTCAGGGTTTTCTAAGTTTAGAGTACTCAGAAATGGTTTACCATTGTCCATTGCCTTCTTCTGGGGGTGTCTTGGGACTGTGCAGTTTGCTCAAGACTGCACAGGCTAGCCCTCCTCACAAGAGGCACAGTGGGATATTAGACTCCCAATCTCTGGCTGCACAGCCAAATACCTAACTCACTGAGCTATCCAGCCAACTTAAGTCTTGATTAAAAATCAGCTATAATCAAGATTGTCATAATTACCTGTTCTATCCATAGAATGGGATTTTAAAAAATATATTTTGCTAATTTCTGAATTTGCTGACAAGAAAATTAGAAAAAAAGGTGAAAATAATTTTAACATGTTCTGAATGTAGTTTGTCAGTATGTGTAAATATTTTCTTTAACTTTAGTCACAAAATCTCATTCTGATATAAAATATAGCTTTTTATAAGGGCAATTATCTGGTAATACGTTGATGTTAAAAAGGACACTGATGCAAAGTGCTATGAGAAAGAAGAGGCAGGGAAGTCCTCAAATGATTATTCTACACTAAGCCTCTCAATGTCTTAAAAATGCCCTGGTCATGGAGAGTGAAGGTCAATCATACAGAGCCAACAACTCCTCCACAATTTTGGGTCTTAAAACTGAAAATCATCAATGAAACTAAGCCAGTTCCTGCTTTGGATGTTTCAACAAAAGAAATATGTTAATAGCAGGGTCCAAATTACGATGGATACAGGCAATTTTTGAATATATTTTGGTTGGACAACATCTGGAAAACTGAAAAGATATTTCAAGGTGATATACAGTCTTGATACATATATAAACCCTGAGGAGGAAACATAATATGAAGTGGGGTATTTTCATATGTATGTCTTAAATCTGTCAGTAATGTGAACATAAAGTCTACAGTACCTAGAATGTTTAAAAGACTCTTTAAGTTTGTTTTTACTCTATTTACATGCAGTACAAATAGCATTTGGAGATTATCAAAGGCGTTTTGGTTCCAGGACAAATGACTGAAATAACAACCCCAAAAATGTAATAATTGATCATTTGCTTCCTTCTTATTTAACTTATCCCAGGATCTATTTGTGATTGAGTGTCTCACCCCTTTAATGGCAGGATCATTCCTGGTCAGTCTTGAGTATGCTTCATTAGCATTACATGTATGTATAAATGATTAATTTCTGCAGTTTTCAAAATATTACCAAAGAGTATTAGCCTGTTACAATGAAAACAGCAGTCTTTCAAAACTTTAGATTAATAAATTTTATTGTGTGGCATAAATTTGTACAAACTACAACCCAATTCAGTACTGGTATATCAAATGCAGCATTTTGCTTAGAAACTAAGGGGCCTTGTTTCACAAACAACTTGTAAACAAACAGACGAAGGTTACCTTACAAGGAGCATGATAAGATAGACAGAATTTAATTTTATGGCCCATGAGTCCTTTGGAGACATTCTGACCTTGCTGCTTTTAATTATCATCTTGGGCTGTTAAATATCTAGGATGGGCCCTGTTAAAATGATAACATTGTTTGTGCCTGCCCTTTCACACTTAAATAAAAATCTTAAGATAATCATTTAAGTAATACTGTGTATTCAACAACTCTACTCTCCCAACAAGAGGAGGCTAGAATAATGCAGACAGGAGCTCTGGGGGAAATGCACATGCACACACACATGCATATATCAGAACAGTAGGTTATTCCAACTACTAGGCAAAAGCTAGCAGATGGTATGGGAAGTCTTCTTGTGCCCTTCAGATATTGTGGATTAGCACAACTAATATGTCTAGCAGCATGAGCTGCTCATGAATCAAGTGGCACCATCTTAAAAGTAACATTGGGGAAGACACCCTTTTGCTTAGATAATGAACTGCAAGTGGCTAATAGTGAGGGATCATGGGAACTGAAGTCCAAAACATCTGGAGGGAATCAAGTTGAGGGATGGCTGCTATAGGGTAACTGTTGGAATACCCTCAACCGCTCACAAAGCCTTTAATAAAGAGTGCTTGATCTGCTTGACTGTCTTTCAGAATCCTCTTCATTATACCAACTGCAGCAAATTCATCTGAATTCTGCTCCAAGGTCAGGAAGAATACTGGGAAGAACTCCTGACCCTGCAATTTAATTTCATTTATTTCATGAAAGGTTTAGCAGAAGAAGAACTTAAAAAGAATAGTCTTTATTCCTATGCTATAATTACATGAGATGTTAAGCCATAGAACTTGAGTGCAAGTGGGATAGTCTGGTACCTGAACAGATCCCTAAATATGACAACTGAGATTAATCCAGCAAAAATTGATGTAAAGGCCTCTTGTATGTTTCTGACTGTATAGGAAAAAGTTGCAGGTCAGACCACTGTACTGGTACAAAACAAACGCAAGTTTCTTGGTGCACGCAATGTGGAATTGCCCAATAATAATCTTCTGATCAGGTGTATGTATTTGACTCGACATGATAATGGACATATCATTGTGGATTATGAACATTCACATATTGTTCAACAACATTCCTGCTGACTGAGATGGACAACCATGATGGCATTGTGAGGCTCAAAGAAGTCAACAGACTTGTCTTGAAGCACAAGTAAGCAAAATCCACTTTGAGTAGCTAAAATCCTGTTGCTTAAAGTCACAATGAGAATAAGCCCTTTGAATCAGTGAGGATTTGGTGAATCAGCTCCTCTCTTGAGTTCCACTACTTCAATGCATCTACTCTAGTTCTGACTCACAATGCTAAGCAGCAGGATTTCAACCAGCCTATCAGTGGAGTAAGGATTTCACAACTCTGTTAATTTTTCCATGTATGACTTACATACTTCCCAGTAATACCTAGGGCAGCGATGGTGAACCTATGGCACGTGTGCCACAGCTGGCACACGGAGCCCTTTCTGCCGGCACGCGAGCCATAGGTCGCCATATCGCTACTCCCCCCCTCCCGCGCAGCCAAACCTGAGAAGGTGGCTGCAGCCGCGGTGCTGGTGCTTTGGCAGGCAGATCCAGAGCAGCTGGTGCTGGCAGTGGATCCGGAGTGGGGTCTTGAGGCACCTCCGTGCCGGGATTTCCCCTTCCGCCGCCACTTCCAATTCCGCCACCGCGGCACACCGCCCGCTGTTTTTTGTTGGTTTTTTCCCCCCAGTTTGGGCACGCGAGCCCAAAAAGGTTTGCCACCACTGACCTAGGGTATGTATATGACTATATACAAAACAAGATATTGACAAAATAAAGGAACACGTTGACTCATGGTACATTGTGCATATATGCATCAATGACCTACACGCATGTGACCAAAAATCCAATACCCCTTTCATTCTTCCCGTTATGCTATTGGTGGATTATCTTCCTATATATGCAAAATAAATAAAATAATAAAAACAGCACTAAACTTTTTTATTTTGAAACTTTTCATTATCATCTGAAGGCTATAACCTACACATATTTATGAGGAAACAAGTCCCATTGGACTTTGTGAGACTTGTGTCTGAACAGTCATACACAGAATTCTGCTGTAAAGTACTTAGTGTAATCCTATTCAGCTCTACTAAAAAAACAAGTCTTCGGCCAAAATCCAACTGGAGAAAAATAATGTCAGGTATGGTTATCAAACAGCAATATTTCTTCTCCTACAGGTTCCCCTTCTTGTGGAAAGGGATGTGCCCAATTTTGCAACCAATGTGATAGTATGTGTACAAGTCAGAGCTTGCTAGCACAAGGAAAGAACACACAATGTAATTGCCCTTACACAATGCTGTACATAAATAGGATTCTGCTCTAGAGTTCAGAAGGACTCAAGACCTGGGCAAGGACTACAGTCTTAATTCCTATTCCAGTGTGATACTGGTACTTATCTCCCCACTGAAGTACTTACAGCTGCCCGAAAAATAGCTCTTGGGGGTTTCATAACCCTAAGAGCAGATTTTTGGAGTGCATGGAGATGCATTGAAACAAGGAGATGACCCACTCTATCTTGCTTTCATTGCATTCCAGTGTTCTGCCAGCAGGAGTCTGTGGTATACAGACCATTAGTTTTGGTGCAGTGACTCTTTTTGTTACAGAGGTTGAAACCTTGTATTTACAACCATAACATCTTCATTACTGGGGGGGGGGGGGGAAGTGTATATTAGAATGCTTGTTTGCACCAGTCAGTGAGTTGTATTTGTGCCACTTGAACATTAATGAACTTGTAAAGTCAACACTTATTGTCTCCATATATGGGGTTGAGCTAACTATAATGGTAGTCAAGGTTTAGATTTTCATCTTTCATTAATTTTCACAGCTGCACATTGATTTCAGAGCTTTCCCATGCAGACATTGCACAAAAAAAGGCTTCAGTAGTACAAAGGGCCATTAAAAATTAGAAATAAGCTAAAGCATAATTAATGTAATCTTCATTAAGTCTTAAATATTTATTCCGAACAAGATGGGAGCAAATAAATTCTGAGAAGACTGAATTCTTCCAGCCTGCTAAAACCATTCTCATAGAGGCATAGTTCCCACTGCAGCACTGTCACCCAATCCTGTAATCTATCATTTTAATGCTTAGGACACAGAAATGACAGTTCTGCCAGTACTTACTTATGTAACTACACATGTGCAGATTCATCCCCTCAACTTCAAATTGAAAGGATCACCACCTCTGCTAGAATGATGGGTTTGAGGGGGTGATTTCTGGCTCTCCAACTGCTGAACTACCATTCCTGTGATCTGTTATAATTGGCCAGGGAGGCCAGGACTTAATGAAAATGAAGTCTAAGAAAACATGAACAGCCATACAGTTTCCAAACCTCAACTAGATGCATGAACAGTCCGGACATGTACATCAGCTTGTATGTTCCATCCTACTTTCAGGGAATTAGGGCATGCTTGCCTGTTGGCCTCAATAAACTTTCCGATAAATTTCTTAGTTTGGGAACATAATTAATCAATTATTCCATGCAGAAAACATTACATGGCGAAATTACTTAATCAATTGTAAACACAAGGGCTAGTATGTTCTTAAAGAATTCATGCATGTGGAACTTCAGCTAGGGAAACTGCTGTGGCAATCAGAAAATGTGACCAGTTATGTGCGACTGATATTTAATCAGATCGCCATGGCAGTTTCCAGAGTGAAGCTCCATGCGTGTACTCTCCCGGGATGAATGGGGCTAAATTCAAAACGGGAAGTAAACAAACCAGCTGCTGGCTACCTGTGTGCAACCCTGACAGAGCTCTGGGCAAGTGCACACGCACAAAGCTTAGAGGGAACATTGAACAGGATACTGGCTAAGATTTTTTGTAGTCCACTTCACCCCACTATCCACAGTTGAGAAACAGCTGTAATTAGAGTGAGCAGACTTCAACAGAATGCATGGGTAGATGAAGGAAGGCAATTCTTCCACATACATTTAGGATTTAACATAAATATTACTATTTCTTAACTCCTATTCCCAACATATCTGCAAACTCAGGAAGCTTTTGATAAAGTGTACTTAACCAACAAATAGTATGCCATAATACATTTGTTAATCTTTAAAGTGCCATATGATTTGTTGTTGCTAATTCTTCTATGGTGTTAATAGCCTATACATCCCATAAAGAGAAGTGCAGTAGGTATAATGGTGTGCATCTCAGCATGTTCTGCCCCAGGTGTTTGACAAATGTAGCAATAGTTATCACATCTTATTTATACAACATATACAAGTTACTGACAAAGGACATTTGAACAGGTTGAAACTGGCAGTAACTTGCTAAAAATGAAAGGAGATTGCTTCACACAGTATCCTCAGTCTAGGTCAGTAAAGCTCATTCGGTTATATCACCATCAGGTTAGGATAAAATTTACTAGCACTGATGTTGTGTTCAGTTAGCAATTTCATAACCACCAAGAGTAATAGCACAATTGGTTTAAGTAACTAATTTTAGGTGAATGAATCCATGCAGCATGCTGTAAAACAGTTTGTGCACTGTTGTACACAAACAGAATCAAATACTGGAAACAGTACTTGCACCAAAATGAAATAGATTTTCCTCAAATAGCAGAAATCTTACACTAACATCAAGTTCTATCATAACATGAAAGTTACCATCCCCAAATTAATAGAAATGAGATCTGCACCAGAGTATTTAGGTGTGGAGTGTTCCTGTTCAGGGCCTAGTGAACCACACCCTCTTCTCAGGATAGTCCATTTCATCCTCCCTTCCAACAGTCAGTCAGCATAGCATGTCCACAGAGCACATTCAGCCCTCACTGGGCAGTTTGCATGAGATTCTAAAGATTTTTTGTACTTCTGTAAAATGTTGGATTTCCCCCAAGGCCACTGATATTTACACTCATATGTGAAAGGTGCAGTTCTGGCTACAACCCCCACCTAAGAGAAATGAGACTAGTAATAATATATATGATGGTCATATGCAAAGAAGGGGAAAAACACAGATTTACTGCCTTTAATATTGAACAACCAAAGTTTCACTTTTGTACATAATCCAATTCAAAGATATTATAATTAGCACTTCCAGCATGAACAATCTGTATTTACAATCGGTGAGACAGGAGGGGAAAGCTAAAGATGAATCTTCAATTTGTGTATGAAACACCATTCAAAATGTACTATTTACAAAGGTCTCAAAATTCAGAACCTTATATGAGAAAATATTAAAACTGCTTCACTTACAATTTTTGAAATGATTGTTGCCATGTTTTAAATATCTGAAATCTTCTGTAATGCCTTAATTGTTTTTGTGCAACATTAAATCTCATCCCCATATTTCTGTAGCTGATGCTTGTCTGTCGTTTGGAATCTGATGTTGAGTATATGCAAGAAAATTTAATATAAAATCCTAATTCCATAGTCCTGGGTAGAGAATAATTCTTAATAGGTGGAATCCATCTATTCCAAAATTCATATACATAAACATTATACATGTGAAAAGTCCTTCACTCTTGAGTAAAGTTTATGCAGAGTATTAGTGAGTAAGAACATGTCAAACTTTGTATGGATTTCAGCTGGTATAGACCTTGTTGACTGAAAATAAAATGTATTTCTATTGTTCCTTTAGCCATATTAGTAGTTAATCATCAATTCCAGGCGTTTCACCCTGCTGGATTCTGGAAGCTATTCTAATGGCTTCTTCCAAAGATTGTTGTTCTCCAAGCTGAAAGAAACAAAATTGTATGCCAAAATGCATTTTCCACAGTAAACTAAAACAAAGAATTCTAAAATATTTTTTTGTGAAATTGGCTTGAGTATATCAGAAAGGTGTACACAGATCATACTTCTACATATGAAATTGTAATGGCCATTCATCAGTATCTAGTTCACTAGATGTACCTTAGGTCTGAAAGCAGTTTGTCTTAAAGTATGTGGAAGATATGCTGAAGATTGGGAGACCAAAAGTCTCTTATGTAGGTGGCACAATCCTTGGATATCGAGCTATCATTAAACTATTTCTAAGCATTAATAACAACTGATCAGGAATCTGATATGTATCAGCCTCAGGTTACTCCGTGTATGATGTATATGTCTTTTAGTAATAATTACATGTCTGTAGAGCAAAATGCAAGATACTACTTTTCTTTTAACTGCTTATTTTAAGTGGTTGTCAGTACAGCTCAAGTGGATCAAACCCATTTTGAAATAATTCAGTGCCACTTTAAAAAAAAAAGCATTTTAATTACCAATGTCCCTTAACTTTCTGTTCATCTTTGTGTCCAATGATTTTTAATTTTTGTGTCCCTCCTCTGATAAAAGATTAATGTGTGGGAGGTGGCATGGTGGGCTGCCTAAAAGGATGGCATTTGAAATATTATCACTCTCCATATCTACTCACAGAAGATAGCTGGATCAATTAGGAGGAGAGACTGTCTCCCCCACCAATCAAAGTGGAGCTTTGCAGATTTTAAAGGGATGAGGGAAAGAAAAGAGAAAGAAAATTGCTATAGTATTTTAAGACTAACAATTCTTTTTCAGTGTGAGTCTTCATTCACTCCCACTCTGAGGGAGTGGATTTGATTCACTTTTGTCTGAGGGAGCTGATTTTGATCCACAAAAGCTCACAATGAAATAAAATAGTTAGTGTTTAAAGTGCTGCAATAGTTTTCCCTTCTTTTGCCGATAAGCTGAGACAGACTAACATCTGCTTCTTTGGAAATTTAAAAAGGTAATACAGATATTTTGGTGTAAGCAGAAATCTGTTTTAAGACAATTTTTAATTTAGATGTTTTAGGTTAGAACAAGAAAATCTTTTAAAATCATGAAAGTACAAAATGGCAAGATTCAGCTATTCTAAAAAAAGATCAGCTTTACTGTGTAGTAACTTTAATGACACTTAGTTTTTGCCAGTTTACAACTAAAACTGACTGCACTAGACCAGTCCATAAAGACTTCTCTGCAAGTACGACACCACATATCATGAGATATATATTTATAGAAATAAATATATTTAAAAGAAAGAGATAACCCCACACAAATCCCTTTACTGGAAGTCAAACATAATGGAGGGCAGAAGCAAAGTCTTAAATTATTTTTAAAAAGTTAAAAAGCTGATGGATAATTTGAAAATCAAACTTTCCCAATGACTATATCCATTACCTGTACTGCAATCTGTGTTCCATTGGATGTTGCCAGCAATGTAACAGGTCTAGATTCTGCAGTCACTAGATGATGTCCATGTTGTTGATGTCCAATTTCTGGTGAAGCACTATGGAATGCTGCTAGATCCTGAGCCACGATGGCAACCTTCATAAGAAAAAAATATACACAAACTTTCTAAATACTGAACTAACCACAGTTTTTACTTCTTCAAATATTTTGCTCCCCAACCATATATTGGTACTGTTTATGAAGGTCAGGGATACAGAACATAAAAGCTGTATGTAGCAGTAAAATCCCTATATCCACTAGTGCAGAGGTCCCCAACCCCCGGTCCGCGGCCTGGTGCTGGTCCGTGGCCTGAGCCGGACCGGGCCGCCGAGACACACCTCCTGCCCCACCCCCTGCACGCACTCACCCCCGCACAGCCCGTTTGCACCTGCGTGTGTGCTCCAGCATGCCCATGCGAGCGCTGCGCCGCCGTTTGCGCATGCGCTTGGGCGCTCGTGCGAGCACTTGTTCGCACATGTGCACGAGCGCAGGGGGTGCCCCGCCTTCCCCAGCCGGTCCGCAGACCGAAAAAGGTTGGGGATCGCTGCACTAGTGCACAGACAGCACAGCTGTTTGTAAAGAGAATATATTTTAGTTTCTTCCTCTAGTCTAGTATACCACAAGTCTGAGAAGCTTCTGAATGAATTATGTTAATTAGCTATTAAGCAGAGTAGGAGCTTGAAAAGAGGTATCCTGCTGACTCTTCCTTTTGAGAAATCCTTGCATGTCAGCTGATTACAACAATCTAGCAGCAGATAACAGCTTTCTTTCAGTATTTTTTGTTCTCTGTATTTGGTGGATATTGTATAACTTCATAACCTGAATTTCTATATAATTTGCTATGTTGTATGTTGTGCTAGCACTGCAGTGCAAGCACAAGAGACATTCATTTCCCTTCCTTTCCTGCTGTAATTCTCTGTGCCACCTTAAAAATGACTCTGGAGGATTTCTCAGACAGTTTTGGGGGCACATGGGAGGTTTCAAAAGGGAGAAGCCTTTCCTCCATTTCTGCTGTTCTGCCAAGGGGAGTCCAGCATTGGATATGGTTCATGTGAACCAGCGCAAGTGCCTGAACCCAGAAGTGAGCCATCCACTCACTTGTCCAAGGCGGAATAATTCGGCACTGTCTTTACCCTGTTGCCTTCAATGGTTCAAGCTATAGCATTAGGAGAAGAAGGGGGGAATTTGGGAAAAGAAGAAGTTGGGAAATCTATAGTGGGAAGAGATCAATAGCGGAGGGCTTTTTGATGACAGAGGAGGAAAAAGGGGGAGACAGACTAGAGGGGATAAGAAGGGAGAAAAGAAGTTGGGGATCAGAAGAGTGGGAAAGACCAGAGGTGGAAGATAGAGAAGAAGATAAGGTGATTTCACTAAGTGCTGAAGGGCCCTATGTATTCTCTGTCCCTCATAAAGGGGAGAAAAAGGCCGATTGCGAGAGGAAGGTTCTGAAGGGCCAAGAAGGTGGGGGAATTGAAGTACAACTAGGGGAGGTAGAACCGCTAGAATGGACCATCTATGTTTACCAGAGAGGGAAAGGTCCCTGGAGGAAGGTGGTGCATCTGGACCTGATACCAGCTGGCACAACACGACTCGAAGGCGATTGGGCTTGACACCCACGTTGTGGGACTATCTGTGCGGTGAGGAGCCATCCCATGTGGAAACCTACCGATCATGAGAAGTTTGGAATGGCCCCTTGTTAAAGGACACTTTCGAAATGCTAGGATTACACAAGATGTGGCCCGAAACATTGTTGGTTGCCAGTCCCGTTGGACCCACTGAAATTGTTCATACCACTCCGTTTAAAGATATTAAACCACTATATAATGCTGTCCCATCTCCTGTGATGACTTTCATAAAGAATGAGGAACCGCCTATCTTAAAATTAGAATCTAATCACATATAGTCTAGTGACCATATTGATCTTTTGTGTCAAGTATAAAAATACTATCATATTAGACAAAAATATTATAAATAAGTCATAGAAAAATACTATGATTAATAATTAGCAAGTTCTGTTGTTACAAAATAAATTGATTGCAGAGCTTGTACCACGTTCTTCCTTTTCCTATATATACACATACATGTTCCCTTGAATTTTTAGAAGCCATTTACCTGCTGTCCTTCAGTGCCTTCTGCTGTGACCATTGCAACAGAATGTGTTCCTGCAGAAGAAATAACTGCATCATGAGCAGGGACTGTAATGGTGGCGTCATGGGCAGGGACTGTAATGGTGGTGCCATCCTGTGTTACCATAGTGATAGTATTTCCAAGAGCCTGCATGTCAGCCTGAGATATGTTAACCTGAAATATAACATAATTACTTAATTAAACTAACAGCATTCTATTTAACTTGTAGACTTTGTTCAGCCAATAACAGATGATTCTCTCAATGTAACAACAAAAATAAAAATCAGAAAGTAACAATTAAAATATAAGTTCTATTTTATTTTCTATTAAATTAAAATACAGATTACTATCTTTCAAAATCTCAGTCCACATGAAATCATAAATAACACAGAACTGAAACTTTAACAATAACTTTATTAAACTAAGGTTGATCCCCTACCTACAGAGTCTTCATCTCTTTTACTGTAAGCCAGTGGTTCCCACTCTGTGCGCTTATAGGAGGGAGGAACCATGCAAATCATCCCAGCCTTTAACTGCAAAGTTTATGGTTTTGTTCCATATAAACATTACTTTTCAAACATTATCCGTGGCAGATTGAATTCAGTATTTTTTTTTTCAGCTGTGGACAAGTCCTGTAGAATTGGTTTGGAATGCAATAGGAATTGGCCAAAATGACCTCATCAGCAGTTTGGGAATGGAAATGGGAAGAGGCCAAGCAAACCTTTAACCAAAGTGATATTTGCAACCAAAGATTCTTATACCATTCTGCAGAAGTGTAACTGGAAGTAGTTTGTGGATCCTAACCTATGGGCTTTTGATAGTCTTGGACTAAGATTCCCCAAGCCTTGATAAACATCAGAAACTCTAAGCTATCTTAAACTATCCCTTTGGATGTCATGCAATTACATTTAGAGGAACAAGATTGGATTGACTAGTATGAATCTAGTTTTCAAAGGGAGGTAGAAGTGTCTTTTCCTTTGGGGAAATGGAGTGTGAATTCATATGTGCCTCCTGCAGAGGGAATGCCAAGGCTAATTTTTACACTGACAATGCTAATTTAATGAGTTGAATGTTTTTAGTTTGCAGTGTTGCTAGCAATGAGATAATTAGTTAACTTCTAAGATTTAACAATTAATTTTCAATCCTAACATTACAGGTTCTGCAGAACATCACCATCAACTGCCTCACATACTTCTGGGCCAGAAGGAGTTGTATGTCTAACACTTTAAAACTGAGTGCATATTAGAAATACTAATTAATTTTTACTGGACATATTAATTAATTTTTAATTAATTTTAATTAATTAATTTTATTTGGAAATTATAATATTTATGGATACAATCAAACAGGCAACCAAGGGGAAACCTAATATTCCAATTTTGAATTACATTTTTCAGGAATGGATTTAATATGGTGAATACTTACATGTTGTGTTCCATCTTGGGAAATGAGTGTGACTTGCTGACTTAGCCCTGTTTGAGTCACTGTAGCAACTTGCGCAGAAACAACATCTTCTCCTTCTACACCTGTTACATAAGTTATCTGAGATCCTTTAAGAACATCTTCACCTTGACCTATGTAATTAAAGGAAGATTGGTTTAGTGTATATGTAACTTACAGCAGTGGTTCCACACTTTCAACTCACAGTTCCCTTGACTTACTGGACACTGGCTGTGACTCCCCCAAAACAATACTTTGGGTGAGGAGAGGAGAAGGGAGGGGGAAGCATGGCCTGAAGAGTATCCTCAGTATCCCCACCCCTGGCTAGGCTTGGTGGGGCCCTGGGGCATTGCAGCACACAGTTTGGGAACTACTGGCTTAAAGTAAGAGATGAAGACTCGTGAATGCAGGCAGTTTTTTGTGCATGTAAAATAAAACACATACATTGGTTTTATCCTATGCTTACATTATAAACTAAAATGAATTAGAACTATGATTTAGTTTTGTTAAACACTAATCTTTATCTACCAGCATTAGAGCACAAATATTTGATATCTTATTCAAACAATTATTCATTAACTAATCCACTTTTCTTCCAAGGAAAAAGAGAAAGCCTGCATTGTGTAACAAGTAATGAAACAGTATAGTATTTAATTAAATGTTTAACCAAATGTAAACCTTAAATTTAACCTTTCCTTTGTAAATACTGGTTAGAACTGGACAGTTTACTTTAGATGGGATTAAGTGTGTATCTGTGAGTCCCACTAGACCCCCTCTTCCTGGGGGCCCAGCAGCTGAGTCCCCAGGCAAAAATTCCATGGTCTCCAGTCTGGTTTTGTCACTCACAACAGCTTTTATTAAAGACACAGAGTCAGCCCCAACTACCCCTCAAATTCCCAGGGAGTTGAATTTATGGCACTAACCCCCTGGACACAGTCCATCCAACTGGGGCTGATTCCTTGCCTCAAGTTGTGAAGAGTCTTGCTGTGGAGTCAAAGGTAGGGAGGCTGAATCCTGCTGAATATGTTGATTGGGATCAGGACAACTTGAGTTGAGTCTATGATAACAGATTTTGCAGGGGCTTTGCAAATGGAGAAGAGCAATGGGGAGGGGTTTCCTTTGAAATAATGTCTACAGCTTGCAACAAATTCTCCCAGAGAAATAGCTTAAGTCTGGGTTGCCTATTCTTAATAGCAATTGTAGTACACTTTTTACAAATTGGGCAAGATTCTGTTTGATGGGATTCTCCTAAGCAGTATAGACACTTGGAATATTCATCTGTAAGTGGGATCTTATTCTTACAGGATACACAGTTTTTAAATGGGGCTGAAGAGGCCATAATAGGGCATGAAAAACGGAGGAACAGTGGAAGATTTTTTTTTAAATGCAACCAAGGAGAAAAACATCTTTTTTTTTTCTTAAAGAAAAGGAGGCGGCTGACAACAAGGAAAAACAAGGTAAGAACGACATTTACACTATGTATGGTGAAAAGGAGGCTCTGGACAACCAGTGGGGTGCTCCTTCAATGGCAGTTGAAAAGGAATTGAAAGGTAGCTGTTGGGAGGCTGAGCATGCACTGTGTGTTAGCGTGGGGGTATCAATCTTTTTCAGGCTCTGGAACACTTCAAAGGGTGTTTGTGCAGGCCTAGAACAACCCATTGGTGTGAATCGCAGGTACCGTGAAGAAGAACAGTTTTTTATACATATAAAAAACTTGAGTCTACAAACAAACATTCAAAGATAAAATTTATATATATGTCCAAGGAAACCAATCCTGTAATAACTTCGTTCATTAATTAATGGCCACTACTTCCAATTTATGAAACTTAATAACAGTTGTCCAAAGACTCGCCAATCTTGTAGTCATTCATGATCAGATAATAAATAAGCTAGTTGTTGCTTCTCCCTGGTAGCCACGGAAAAACAGGAATTATGTTTGACTGGCGCAGATCCTGATAAGAGTGGGCAGTGCAACAAGACATGTCGCACTGTTTCTATATCTCCATTCCCACAGGGATGTACTTGTTCTTGACATATTGTTCCTCTAACATGTCAAGCAAAAACAAAAGAAAATGAAAAAATAAGACAAAAATGTTGTGGCACCTTAAAGACTAACTGCTATATTTTAATATGAGCTTTAGGTCTGAGGCATTTAAACTAGTTCTTCTAAATTCTCCATCCAATGGAGCAGAAGGGAGCACATTAAATCTTGCCTTGGTGTACAAGGATGTGTAGGCCAGACAAATATTTTTCAGCCAAAAGTGCTCTCCCACAATCCCTGTATTCCAAGTATCTTGAAGCTCTACTGATTTTGTAGCTCTACATACCCAATTCTTTTTGGATTATCATTTTGGCTTTTCTGTGCCCTAGTGCTATTGAGCTACAAGATGTAAAACCAAGATTACACAAGTTGTTGTGGAGCATAATTTTCCATCTTGACAGATACATATCAGTTAAATTCTGCAGGGCCAATACACCAAGAAAAAAAATCATTTTTAATTTCCTAACAGCTATTGGCCATGATGCTAAATAGCATTTCTATGTTCAGAGGTAGCATGATCCCCAATATCAAGCTTGTACAGGAGAAGACACTTGCCTCCATACTGTATGTTTGAAAGAATAATTGGGCTCACTCCTGCAATTCTACGTGATCTCCTTGCCAGAGCCAATTAAAGCATTTTAACTGCCAGAACTAATTAAAATATTTTAAATGGTGAAGGGTTAGATTTTTTTTAATTAACCTGTAGTAAAAATAGGATATTTTTATTCACTCACTGGCTCCCATGTCCAATGCAGGGTACTAAAATAACATTATTTTTAATTCATTGGGATTCCAGGCACTTTGAATGGGCCTTGCTAGAGAGATTTGAATATGCTCAATCTGTAACCTATAACTAAAAGGCTGCACAAGTCAGGTAACTGAATTGACAAGATTAAATAAATTAATAAATAATTAATGATAATAATAATAATAATAATCCAATCCCTGCTTCAAGAAAGATTTTCCCAACCAAACCTTTATAACAGATTACCCCATACAATGGAAGAACATACTGTTTCTAAAGCATTTACATAGCTTAAATGGTAGGCACAAAGAAAGATTTTACAATTTTAGTTCCAGTGCTTTAGTTCCCTATTTGTCATTTGCAAGGTCTCACATGTGAGATTGCTATTATGAGACAAAAATGAAAAAACAGTGACAATCAATTACAAACCTGGAGGTGGTTCAAAAAATGTTTCTTGCTCTTCTTCTATTGGCTCAGTGTCATTGTGCGCTGTCCGCTTGTGCATTGCAAGTGTAGAAATTTGTTTGTATGTTTTCCCACAGTGATTACAGTTATACGGTTTGGAATGTGTATGTACAACATGGTGTTTGTATAAACTGGAATATTCTGTAAACCGTTTATCACATCCTGGGACTGTACATACATAAGGCTTCTCTCCTAGACAGAATGACACAAGCAGAAAGAACACTGAACATGCCGAGATGGAAAGACTGGCAACTATTCTGCCACTGAGACAAAATTGTGCTGACATTTTAAAATTATTCTTATTCAGAGACTCCCTCACTTAATCATGAAGCTTGCACCACAGTAACTCTGTTTACTAAATTTTACCAAATAACATTTGTTGGCTATTCTTGTCACTTCTATCCAAAGCTGCATACAATATGTACAAACCACCAGTACTATACTGTTACTCTGCATTATTAGTCTTGTAGTTTTTGTAACATTGACATATGAACCAGCATGCTATGTAATATTTATGCATGTAGAACTCCAACTATACAAGCTGCCAAGGCAGAACATGTGAGTCATCTGCTCAGTCACACAGCTGTGAGTACTGGCACCTCATCACATCACCACAGCAGTTGCTGTAGCTGGAATTCCATGTGTGCAAATATCAATGAGGATCCTGGCCATCTGAAATGACATCAAGCCAGTTATGCTGCAGCACACAGAACCAGGAGGTAGTCTCTATGTTTCCTGGAGTATACTTATTTTGAAACATGCTTATGCTTCTTCTGAGAATCTTAAAAACCAAACATATCTTGCTCCCTTTATTTATGATTCAGTATTCTATTTACTCGTGGTGGCGCTGCGGGTTAAACCGCAGAAGCCTCTGTGCTGCAAGGTCAGAAGACCAGCAGTCGTAAGATCGAATCCACACGACGGAGTGAGCTCCCGTCGCTTGTCCCAGCTCCTGCCAACCTAGCAGTTTGAAAGCATGTAAAAATGCAAGTAGATAAATAGGTACCACCTTGGTGGGAAGGTAACGGGGTTCCGTGTCTAGTTGTGCTGGCCACGTGACCACGGAAACTGTCTTCGGACAAACGCTGGCTCTACGGCTTGGAAATGGGGATGAGCACCACCCCCTAGAGTCGGACACGACTGGACTAAATGTCATGGGGAACCTTTACCTTTACCTATTCTATTTACTAAAAGGTACTCATTCCAATCTACCAGAGTCCAAGTCAACAGGTGAACTTCAGCACACTACAGACCACACCTCTCCTTTTTAAAGTTTCCTTCCAACTGAAAACCTCTCAGAATCTCTTTTTCTAAGATAACTAAAATCATCCCCTTTCCTTATATTCTGCTCCTAGACTACTTCATCCTTGACCCCTCCCTTCCTAAGATCTTCTGTTTACCCTGCACCTCTGCAGAGTGTTGATACTGGAAGTGGCTTCTTCTTGGTGGAAGTGTTGTAACAGCTTGGAGTATAAGGGTGGTGAGACTGATGGGACCTGTAAGGATGTCGGACACACTAATCTGGATGGAGGGGTCACAGTATTGATAAGTGGGACACTGCTTATGCCTCAGCTGTGGCTGGGAAGAGGAGGAGTCAGGAAGGATGCCAAGATGCACTCCAACACTGGAAGCATTCAAGAGAAAGTTAAGACAGACGCCTGTCAGACATACTTTGATTTGGATTCCTGCACTGAGCAGGGGTTGAAACTCTATGGCCTTATAAGCCCCCTTCCAACACCATTATTCTATGACAGTGGTTCCCAACCTGGGAAACCCAGGTTTTGTTGGACTGCAATTCATAGACGTCTTCAACACCAGCTGTACTGACTGGGGTTTCTGGGAATTGCAGTCTAAGAACACCTGGGTTACCCAAGGTTGGAAACTACTCTGTAGTTTCCTCTGGCACACAGCTTGTTGTTGTGCTCGAGTTTGCTATCTGTCCTGTCACTGAATAGGCCCTTCTAATAAAAGAAGTCTTATAAGCTGGAGCATGCTTCAGAATCAAGACGAGACAACCTGAGCTAAGCATGTCGCCATAGTGACATCAATTCTGTGAAAGGGATGTCACTGTGCAGCTGAATTGGCTGCATGGTATGCCATTTTGATTTGCTGAGCTGCCAAGAGGTAAGCCTCTGACTGGAACAGAAAGGTGATCTTACACTGCTCTGCCAATGACTTGATGAACATTGGGGAAACTTCTCCATAAGAACTGAGTGCTCATGCAGCTGGCATAGTTTGCAATCCTCAGGGACAGGGCAGCCAAAAGGCAGATGCCTCCCCCCCACTGTACTGAGCCTTTTCCTTTATGGTCAGTGTAGGCTGACTGATGTTTGGCCTTGCCTTTTGCTGCATGTACTATGATAGAGTCTGGAACAGCATGTTTGAACTCTGAGTCCTTCTGGACATGGTTGAGGTAGTCAATTTTCTACGAGGTTGGTAGGATGGAAGATAGTATTTGTAAAAACTGCCTGATGACATGGAATAAGAACAGGAGCACTGGGACTGCAGCTTGAATTTGCACACTTTGGATCCGATGGTGTTTGTACCTCGAACTTCCAAGGCTGATGCCATGCATATCAACTGATCTGAAATGACTCTTATGTCCTCCAGGGAGTGGGTTAGTATTGTCCACCATGTCAGGCAGGAATGATTTCAAGGGTGGGATAAGTTGAATTCAAAATCATCCAAATCTGAAGGATCTGCCCAATGTCTAGAGAAAGTGACTGTTTGCCTAATGTGTTGTGGTCCAGTCCTGGCTGAAGGACCATGAGTGGTACCACAGACCTTCTAGATAACATGAAGAGTAGGAATGTTTGGTCACAACAGGAGATCAACAGTCCCAACTGTACGAAGGAAAAGATTGTAAGGAGAAAAGTGTTGATTGTCTTACACAGAATGTTTGATTTGAGCACCTGCTGGGTCACATAGACTTTTGGAGGAGAAAAACTGCCCTATCCCACAATAGTACCCTTAACTGAGTGTCACATTTCTTTCAGCCTTGAGGTGTAAATGCAAGACAGTGCTTGCAAACCTGGGTGTCGTGACTTTCACTGAAGCAAAGAAGAGACTTTGTGCACCCATCTGACAATGGGACTTAAGACACATTTGAACAAAGGGGAAGGTGCCATGGGCTGGTGAAGGTGGGAGGTCGTAAAGCTGTTGGGCTAGTTGGGGTAAGATGAATGAACTAACTTCTCTCTCTCTCTCTCAAGTGTAAGCAAACTGATAAATAAAGAAGCAAAAACTACAAACATGACATGAGACAGGAAGGAGCAGCTCCTGGATGTATGCTGCCTATTTGACAGGCAAAAAGGCATTGAGGGAATTAGAGGGAGATGAAGGAGTATGTACAGTGAAGAAGGATGGGACTCAACCATTTCAGCTAAGAAAATTCCAGAACATACCACATGTGCAGGAAAAGCTGTGTGTGCAAGTCCACAGAGACCACAAAGAAGAAAAAGCAGCTGTAAGGAGTAGCTGGACTGCGACTATGCCATGTTGTGAGAGGGTGTTAATCTGTAGTAAATATCAACTTAAAGTAGAGCTTCTGCAGGGAAAGCTAGCAGATGCAGAAAAGGCTTAAAGCCCATCTCAACTTTCCAGGCACCAAGATCCCTGATCATATCTGTTTGCACCTTCTCAAAAATAAAGTGGCTGCTGCTAAGCATGCTTTTAAAATGTGCGCTTCACAGGAATTGGACTTTTGTATTTCTCAAACTACAAATTCCACAATTCTCCATTCTGGGAGTTCTACCTAACATACATATTACGGACAATTAAAAGTAGTTTTCCTGGGAGAAAGCTCTTCTGGAAGGCCCTGAGGCTGAATTAGGCCTAGCTCCACCCAAGCTTCTTGCTCCTGCCCCAGTGCTCCCTGAGAACCTTCTTTCTCAACAGAAAGTTTGGATGGAGCTAGGCCTAGCTCTGTCTCAAATCCTTCCAGTTGAGGCCTTTCTTCCAGGTAAGCCACATTTAGGTGTTTGTAAGATAATCTGTCAGACAGAACTCCTAGAACAGAGAATTATGGCATATGTAGTCCAAAAATCCTTAGTGCTTCATATAATGTGCAGTGTGCCTTATTTATTCTAGCCCCCAAAATTTGAGCAAGTCAGAAGATTGCTGTAAAGTAACATTAAACCAGTAAGGTTCTATTAGTATCAACAAAAATTGTAATTATCAAATCTCAGACAGTAATACAAAAATCACACATTCTAGACCAGGGCCTTGTTGACGTACTAAACAATACAACTGTATTTGAATCAGCCTGTCACCATGAAACAATCAAGTGCTGGATCAAGTGCATATATTCTCAACTGCTTCACAATCTTCACCCAGACCAGTCTGGGAACCTCAGAAGTTTGTGATTGTTCAGTATTTAAGATTACATCTTGAATTCATATTTGTTGAGACTTGAATGAAGTGTTTTGCATTTTCATACAAAGTCTTCAATGCATTACTTCTGAAGTGCAATTGAGCAAATGGCTTAAGACAGATAAGTACACTCAAAATAATACAATATATAATTTCAGTACCTGTATGTATTCTCACATGATTCTTGTAATTAGTTGCACTGGCAAATGCTCTTCCACATCCTGGCTCTGTACAATAATAGGGCCTTTCCCCTGTATGTGTCCTGATGTGAACCTTTCTGATGTTAGATGTTGTAAAGGATCTACCACATCCTTCAAAGGGGCACTTGAAGGGTCTTTCACCTAAGACCAAAAAATAAAGATAGGCAAAATAATAGGCATTTTGATAAAGCATCTTATGTAACAGAATTGTATTATGCCAAACTTTTGGTACTTTGTATTTTACTAAATAGACCTATTAATACATTAATCAGTTTTTTGGTGGGATTCAATTAATCTCTGTTCCCAATACCTGGCTTGTAACTGTGTTCACAAAACTGATTATAGGTGTAATCTTAAACACCAGGAAGTAAATCTCTTTGAAGTCAGCTGAAATTACTTCTTAATAAACATAGTTTCACTGTGTGCATATTCAGAGGTGAACATATTGGCTACAATCCACAAACCAATGTGCAACTGAACTGCCTATATGAATGTTGTTCTCCATTTATTTTTTAGCAATTCTCAGCATTTCTGTCAAACAACAAAAGAGGCTCATAAGAACACACAACACCCATTTTTTAAATAACTGGGAAGCAGATTCAGAAAATAAACAGTTGATAACAAAACTTTGATGTGTGCATGTGCATGTGCTTCCTCCCCTAATTTGGAGTAAAAATGCCCAATATATACACAGAAAGGGTCAGGAGTCATTAGAAAGCTGCCAAGCGCAGCTATTCATGAACTATCCAGTTAACTTGATTATTTAGTTTGTTTATGGAAGATAAATAACACCAAAGGTAATCAAAAGTTCATTTTGATACCTAACAAAACATTTTTAAAACTGGAGAGCAGATCTTGAGGCAAATATTACATAGGAAATGCACAAATCCTTTTAAACAAATATATTTCTGCTGTTTCTGAAATCAAGGAGCAAATTCTTCAATTATTAAGCACAATCCAAGACATACATTTAATGAGTAACACAATATTTAACTCCCCCCCCCCCCACCCGATCTCTTCACTCAAAGCTTTAAGTGTCTTCAAAGGTTTGGACTGGTTTGTCACAGAGCATGAACAGGTGCTGCTTGAGAAAGAAAAGGCACTTCTGCATGGTCTTCTAGATTGTGGACATGGCAATAGTTAAGCAAAGATTAATTATTCATATGTAATACAGTGCTACATATTGGGGTGGGAAATTGTCCTTTAACTGTTGTTGGATTACAATTCCCATCAGCTCTAGCAAATGCAGGCAGTGTGAGGGAAGATGGAAGTTGTAATCCAACAATATCTGGATGGCCAGATATTCCCTCTTGCTATTATATAAGAGCAAATGTCTAGGATCACACACTCTCATGCATCTAAAAAACATCTGTTTGCTTTTTTTACTTACACATAACTATCTTATACATGGTTATAATGTTCAATAGGTAAAACCCTACTATTAGTATTATATTGCTGGCCTACCCTCATGCTGCTGTGCTGTATTTTCTCATGTGCTTTTGGCTAAGAACTGTCGAGTCTCTGTATACTGTCATGCCACAGAGAAGCCTATGAAGGATGGGTGAAAGCACAATTTTTATAATTCAATGAATTATTAATATGTTTTAAAACACCCCTCTGCTACTATACAACATATTCCAAAAAGTCCCAAAATGATATCTCTGAGAGGGAACTATTAGCTTCTTGGTAGTAGAAGTCTGTAATAAGTTTGCCAGTTTTCTGCCGAAAAGATGTATCAGTTTTTCAGTGTACATACTATAGTGTTATGTTGTCATAGTTTCCCTAATCCTTACCGAACAATAGATATCATGTTGCAGACAGAAAATAAACGAACTACACTTTAATCCATTCAGTAACAACTCTTCCTTAAAGCCGGTCTTTAGTGAAAACTTAACAAATGGAACTTCACAAGAATGTCACATAACCTGTTTGTAAATCCTGTCCTTGACACATATCAGTTTTTTTAAAGAGAGCAAGTGGCTTGGATACAGTATGATTATATTACAAGTCAGAAGAGATACTGTATTTCCTAGAAAAAAATAGATCTAAAAGAAAGCACTCATCCTTCTCATTACCAGAAGCCTTCTTTTTCTCCAAAGATAATCCACTGTAGTTTCCAACTAGAGAACTCCATTAAATTCATATAAAGCAGGAATGGGGAAAGTACAGTCCTCCAGATGTCGCTGAACTGAGTCAGCACAGGTAGTAATAAGGAATGCTAGAAATTGCAGACAGCCATTGTATGGAGGGCTGCACTTTGCCTACTCGATATGAGGTAGGTGTTTGTGGAATAGTGGGACTTAAAGCAAAAAAGTATTTAATTGGTGGGAGTCTGATGCTGAATTCTTACTATTCATGCTTTTTGCTTAGAACCCTCTTCCCCCTCATTTGCTTCCAGTGGGGCTTTAAGACTGGAAGCAAACCCTGCTGGAAGAAAAAGATCTGAGGAGAGGATCTTTGAGAGGAAAAAGCAGCAGGCACAAACTTCTAATTCTGCATTTTAAACTGTCCCTACCCCAACTTTAGACACAGGTTATGCTGCCATAACAACTTAGCTCAAAATCTTTAGGAACAGTAGAAAGGTGAAGACCTGAAAATGGAAAGATGAAGCTGGCAGCATTATGAAAGACAACTTGAGGCACAAATATGACTGATACTTGTATTTGGTTCAGCAAAATGGTAAATTTAGAGATTCAAGAATAATAGCCCCTTCACATATTAACTTTTACATTTACATAAAAACATGAAAGGAACACATCTAAAAAACTAATGAATTAATGTAACAAGAGGTATGTCATACTTGAATTTAGAGATGCACAGGTGCATCCATTATCTGTCAGCACAATCGTATGTCATTACTAATAGGAGGGCTGGTCCAAACAAGTTTTAACTTTTAAACTAGTTCTTGGATTGGCACCTTATTTGGCAGAGGAATAGCACATAATATGCACTTGTTTTATGCCAAATTTGGAGAAGTTTAGACAAATACTTTTACCAAGGGGGGGTTAGCAAGTACGAACCACTCCTTGAACATCTCATGTAAGCTCCAAAAACTCTATTAGTCACAGTAAGTTGGAAGGGACACAATGGCACATAAAGCAAGCCAGGTCTAGGATGGTACCTTTCTTTGAGGGTAAACTCTTACCATGATTTGGAGATGTTTCTCCCCTTATGCGCAGGGTGACACTGTCAGCCTGCTGTGTTCTGTCATCCTTTTGAGAGAGGGAGTGAATTTATATTCATTGGAGTAGTTTAGGTTATCTGGCTGTGGAGCCAAAGGTTGGGAGTTTGATTCCCCACTGTGTCTCCTTGACAGGGGCTGGACTCAATAATCCATAGGGTTCCGTCCAGCTCTGCACTTCTAGGATTTTAACACTTCTAACCATTACCTAGAATCATAGTTTCAGTTCCATTCAGTGGATGTGAATGTTACGGGAAGGGGAAGCAAATTAGACAAAAAGAACAGGAAAGCTGTCTAACTGTCAATTTGTGGTTGTTCTCCCCAATCATTTTCAATATGGTGGTAAAAATTTTGGTGGTGGTAAAAATTTTGATCTGCTTTGCAGAGGAAGTGCTAAAAACTACTGAGACCATACAGCTTCTTCAGATCTAAAACTTATGAGGGAGTCTGGAAAGACAACGGTTAAATGGGGTGGTCCAGCTAGCTTTTCACAAGGCATCTGAAGGTCTTTTTCAAACTCTGCCTGGCCCCTTAAGGGCAAAAAGACCAAAAGCCAGGATTCTTCTCCATTGTCTTCATTCAATAAAGACAACAGGGTTCTCTGGGGAACCCTTCATGTGCCATAAATAAGGACACAGGAATAGACTTAAGAATCCATTATTATTTCTGATAAGGAAAAAAGAATCAAAAGCTTTACTGAGCATGGTTATTCATATGAATTTCCTCCTGTCAGAAAGTGCCATCTTAACTAACATATATTTCAACAACCACAGGCCAGATTGGCTCTAAAGAAAGAAAATACTGTACGGGAAACAATCCTCTTTTACAATAATCAAGATTCATGTTTTAATTTTGGGAATTTACTGCCTGCTAATGGTCCCTTAATGTGTGAATGGAAAGCAAATAATTTTTTTAAAAATAAAAACTTTAAAACTATTTACCAAAACATCTCCAAATTTGGTATAGAACAAGACCAGATTGCTTACTACTTCTGTAACACATTTGCTGAAGATTCGAGACCTGGTTTAAAAGTTATAATTTTCTGTTTGAGCTGCCCTTCTTTTAAAAACAGCTTATGGAATGTTGTTGTAACTGGTCATACTATATCCAGAAGTACACTCCTGTGCACTTCTAATTAAACTGCAGTATTTCTGCTCAATAGTTTATGTAAAAGAGAGTTGAAAGGTTGAAGATATACTCAGATATGATAATTTCAAAATGTTATTGTGTAAAATAAATTAACAATGCAATCCTATATGTGTCTATTCAGACATAAGCCCTGTTGATATTAATTGGATTTGCTTTCAGATATATACAGGACTGTGAATGTACATTGAAATGGGATTGCTAGAACAGGGAGAAACTCAGGGAGAAACACACTTACCATAAAGTTACATGAAGATTTCAAACTGTGATAAAAGAAATTCCATTAAAATCCCTTTTCTCTACTAAATGCATTATGGTAAAAACAGCTTAATGGCTTCACCAATATGTCAGTTACCTGTGTGTGTTCTGATGTGTTTCTGTAGGTCTCCTGAAGTCTTGAAAGATTTTGTGCAGTTCTCCTCTGAGCAACTATATGGCTTCTCTCCAGTGTGAGTTCGGACATGACTTTTTAGTCCATAACCTTGAAAAAGATTTTATGAATGCTTTTAATCTACAAGCTACCTGAAATCCTAAGGTTGTTCAGAGTAAAACTGACTGCAGTTTAAATTACTTCTTAATCTTCCACTTAAAATTTAATGGATTCCATAATCTAATTTCATATTCTCTTCTTCTTTGAAGGCTAGCATCGTTGGAGTACAGTATTTCTTCCTCCTTATTAATAATAACTTTTAAAAATGTCAACTGTGTAATATGCATAAATCATTGCTCAAGCACAAAATGTAATATCATCTAAAAAGCTCAGAGATTTTTATATTTGTTCTTATTAAATAAAATGTTGTCTTACTTACTTTTATTACTATAAAAATTGTAAGAAGAAAGTTAGTAGCAAATTCTTATTAAAAAGGCACAGTAAGAAAAGTCACACCCCTACCTGTTGCAAATGCTTTCCCGCAACCTGGATGTTCACACTGATATGGTCGATCTCCTGTGTGAGACCTTTCATGCACCTGTTGAGGGATTCAAAATACCAACACTGTAAAATGCATTCTCTAATATAATGTAATATTTCATTATCACTGATAGCAGCATTAAATCTTCCCAAAGAGCCCTAACTTACAGCAAGACAAGGCTAAAGACCCTATGACAAGTGGAAAGTTGGAGCAAGACAACCTGGTCACACCAGGCACCATGAATTAACCCCTCAACTCATTTCTCCTGGTCTCAAACACTTAGTATTCTGTAGTGTGTATGGAAGGTGTTCAACAGTTGTTTACCTCCTGAAGTATAGTGCAAGACTGAGGCATCAGACATGCAAAGTATCTTAGTGAGGAAAGCAGTTATTAATGGTATCTATATATTGACTATCTTTCATTACTGTGAAAGAAATATAATCTGTAGCATATAAAATACTTGCAAAACTATATAAAGCATATGTTGGCCCAAATCTTACTGCATAAATTTATCCTAGCAGAAGCCAACAAATCATCATCTGGTGCTAGTAAAATTGAATTTGAATTAACTGAAAGTTTCCTATACCCCTCCCCCTATTTCAGGTTCCTAGGTTCCCTGAGGAACCCTTCATTTGTCAAAAATTGTCACCAGATTGCTGTCACCAGTATTGGATTTGCTGATGGTAATCTGGTGGCGACTTTAGGCTATTAATCCTTACAAATCCCAAGGCTTTTCCAGAGCAAAAAGGAGTCATAGGGATCTTCCAAACCTGAAGTGGGTGTGGGGAGGAAACTTTAAATCAATTTAAATCACATTTTATAAATGCTGGATAATAACATCATCAAGCTAGTGAATTACTTAATGTGTCAGAGGGCATGAACCCCTGTATTAAATGTTCAGATTAAAAGATCGATCTATCTAATTTTGTAAGACTTCCATTTATAAGAATAACTAGAAATCTGGGACATTATTTCAGTAATTACCTTGAGATGATGAGCAGTAGTGTACAGTTTTCCACAACCATCGTAGTCACACCGAAAAGACTTGTCTCCACTGGACTGTGACTTAGAAGTAACTCTTGTGCTGTGGCTTTGCAAGACAATCTAAGAGGAAAGATATGACAACATGAACATTTTATTTCTACATATATACATATACACATAGGAAGTCTACAAGAGAAAATATGCTAGCAGAAACACAGTCCATTAAAATGCTATATGGCACCTGGATCTTAGTATTTTCCTAAAGATTTCTTATCCATTGACCAGAATTCTGTTACCTATGCCCACCAGTATAAATTCACTGACACAAGGACAAGTGGCAAACTGCTGATAGTTAAGAAGTTGACATTTACTTTTAGTGAAATATATCAGTTGTGTGACATGGTACATGACAACAAATGGTATAGAAACACATAATTATATACATGCACACATTTATAAGTGGGCAACATATTGGCCTGAATTAAACTGTATATTTTCAGTGCATAATATCAGTGCTGTAATTTCAGCAGTGAATTGCTGCAAGCTGAGAAGTCAGAATAGACACTTCTATTGCACCCTAAGTAATGTGATTGGTATGTAATGAAATGCCAATGTCATTTGTTTATAATACAGTGGAGTCTCGACTTACAGACGGCTCCACTTACGGACTTTTCGACATCCGTACTTCTCTGGCCGCAAAGTTTCACTTCAACTTGCGGCCGGAGAATCGACCTACGGACCAGAAGAGGGAGGCGGGGAAAGCGCCAAATTCAAATTTGGCGCTTTCCCCGCCTCCCCCTTCCAGTCCGTAGGCTGCGGATCTGCCTCCGGATGCTTTCCAGGGCTTCTCCGCCGCCATGGGAGGCATCTTGGAGGTCCCCCGCCGCCGCTGATAGTGCCTCCGAAGCACCATCGGTGGTGGCGGGGACCTCCGAGAAGCCTCCCATGGCGGCGGAGAAGGCATCCGGAGGTCCCCCACCGCCGCCGGCGGGAGCCGAGCCGCGCCGGGCGATCCCGGCCATGCTCGGACTCCTGGACTTCCCCCGCCGCCGCCCGGCTCCCAGCAGCGGCGGCGGGGGACCTCCGGAGGCCTTCCCCGCCGACATCTGAGGCCTCTCGGAGGTCCACCCCCACCGCTGATCGTGCTTCGGAGGCACTATCGGCGGCGGCGGGGAACCTCCGAGAGGCCTCCCATGGTGGCGGGGAAGGCCTCTGGGGGTTCCCCCCCCTGCCGACGCAGGCTTTCCCAGGGTGGACTGGGCCTACCAGGGGAGGGCTTCCCCCAGTAGGCCCGGTCTACTCCCTGGGAAAACCTGGGGAGTAGACCAGGCCTACCGGGGGAAGCCCTCCCCTGGTAGGCCCGGTCTACCAGGCTTTCCCGGGCAGTAGACCGGGCCTACCAGGGGAAGCCCTCCCCTGGTAGGCCCGGTCCACCCTGGGAAAGCCTGCGTCGGCGGGGGGGGGGGGGGGGAGACCTCCGAGAGGCCTCCGGCAGCGGCGCCAAAGCCCTCAGAGTCCTCCGGCAGCGGTGATGGCGGCGGCGGGGGAGCTCCGAGAGGCCTCCGGCAGCAGCGCCAAAGCCCTCGGAGTTGTCCGGTAGCGGCGATGGTGGCGGCGGGGGACCCCTGGAAGGCTTCGGAAAGGTAAGTTCCCTTTTAAAAAAAATTTTTTTTTGTGTGTGGGGGCGTTTTCTTGGGCCGGTTACGGATTAAATGGTTTTTAATGCATTCCTATGGGAAATGCATTTTCGACCTGCGGACTTTTCGACCTACGGACGCCGTTCCAATACGGATTAATTCCGTAGGTCGAGACCCCACTGTATTATGAATCCTATGCACTGTCATTCTTCTCTCAAGACACAGTTGCTGGAAGGAATTCTGCAATAAAATATGGGACAGTGTGTGATACAAAATTCCAAGCAGTAACAGAAAAATAGGGAGATTGCCATATACTAGTGCTTAATTTTCTAAAATGAGAGATGCCAAAGGAAGAAAAGATTATAACATAGAATATAGTCCACAAGAAGTTAATCAGTCCAGTCAATCAATTAACCTTTCTGTCCATTCCTTGATAGACAATTGGGTAGAATACTGCTTTCACATTTCTCTGTAAAGAAAAGCGCTAAAGACTTAACTCTGCTGTTTAAACAAAAAATTGAATTTTTAAGTGGTGGCTTGGTACCCCTCCAAAGGGAACTGCTACTTTTGTAGTTACAGACATACATTCAAAGAAAAAATGCTTAAGTCATCAGATGCAAGAACGACAACATGTGTACATTACTGTATGTACATTACTGTATATATTATATATATTCCTTAGGAAACAGAAAACATTTTCCTGTGATGAATGAAGCTGCAGTGTGGAGATTCCCAGACCTGAAAGTCTCACTGTCCTCTAACCCCTTTATCAGAGCTTGTCAAGATCCAAGTTGATATTTTTTAAAGAGAAAATAATTAAAACAAAAAGAAGTGACATACACTTTATGCTTTGTTAAGAAAACCTAGAATTCTGGGAAATATCTGCAGATACTATCAAGTTGGTCCCGCTAGGGTTCCCAGTTTTCTAGCCAAACTGGAATGCATTTTGTAGTTATAGAAAGAGAAAAACATAGTGGAAAAAGACAGAGTATGCTACTGTTGCATCAGTTAAACTATGTGATATATACCTGCATTTTTTTGTCTTGTTCACCATCACCTATCATTCCAGAGCTACTAACGTTATCACTTCCATCAATAGACACCTGAAAATGAAGAAAAAAGCAGAAAACAACTTGAAATAAAGTTACCAGCAAAAATCCAGTCACACAACTAGAGTAGGCTCAATGAATCAATGGACATTATGGAAAAGGTGACTCACCAAATTCCCACTGATTCTAGTTTGCAACTTACTACTGCATTTCACCCACTGCATGCTTTCCAACTTCATTTAATATAAAACCTCCATGATACCAACAGTAACATAATTAAATATTTCTATAAAATAAATTAAATACCAGATCCCCCAAATCTATGCTAGAGAGAAGTCAGAACACCCAAATTCCCACTAGCTTCATTTAAATGCCAACAAAATTAATGACCAATTGAAATTGCATTTTGCTCCATCTTTATTGATTTTTTAATACCTAAAATGTGTGTACAAAACAATAAACACAGGAGAAAAACCAGCCTATAACAAGCTAAGAACCATTAAGGAAAGTACTGTGTACAGAATTTCATCCAAAACTAACAACCCTCTCAATTACTATGGTATTTTAGGTGCCTTCTCTCTCTGAAGACAATAAATGATAAACAGTGTGATCCTATGTTTTTTTACTCAGCAGTATGCACAACTGTGACTTATACCCTAGTAAGTATGTACGGTATGGTAGCTTAAATCATGCACATCCAAATTATACATAATATTGCTGAAATAAACCCAGCAGTTATCCTAGATATCTGTGGAGGAATTTCTTTATACTGGCTTGAATCCTGATCTGCTCCTTTTATCTGTGGAAGAATAATTGACCAGAGAACATTTCTGCTGGATGAAAAGAAGCAGGAAGTGAATTTACCAATTCCCTACTACCAAATGTTCATATTATAGTCTATATTGTTCTAGATCCCCAAAGCCTCCAAAGCTGATGGGTGGCAAAGGACACTGAAGGGAAATTGGTGGATATTGTCCTTTCTCCCTTCCAAGATTAGAAACATACTATGAGCCACGTTGTATCCTCAGGATCTCTGGGAATCAGTTATTTTCTTTTAGTTTCTATATCCCTTGTTAATTTTCTATGTTTGCATGTATTTTTTTCACAAAATTTAAGATTATTCTTAGTTCTCCAATCTCCAGATACAGTTCTGCTCCAAACTACATTTTTCAACAAACTTCAAAGAAATCTAACCACCTCTTTTGTCTTCAGTTTTCTACCTGTTTATTTACAGCCATTGAGCTTTCAATGTCTAACTTTGTTTTTAAGCAATTTAATCCTTTTCTCATTCCATCTGATCCACTGTAATTTTTCAGTGCAAAAAAACCTTATCTTATTTATATGTTTTCTTACATTACACAGTACAGATCTCACAGAAAATATACCTTGGCTGCATATTGTTCCAAAGCACTGATAGTATCTGGGTCAATGGTAGCATCTCCTGTGTGAAGACCAGCTACTGTGCCATCAGCCTGTATAGCCAAGATGGTATCTGATTGTGGCATCTGTACTGTATGGTGAATGTAAGCAGTGGTCCCATCTTCCAGCTGTACTGTTTGTAGGGCACTCTGGTCGTAACTATCTGATGAATAATTTAAAAACAATATTAAGACACATATACCATTGCTACATATATTTCTTTTTAAAAGAGGAACAGAAGCAAAAACACATTGTAAAACCTGTCTGTTTCAACTATACGAAATATAATATTTGAATGTTTTATGCTGTTCTTTAACAAATATATTAAAAATGACATAGCTATTTGCATTAAATTTACAAAAGTGCACATGTCACGTTTTTATTGGGTGCTATGATAAATCAAATTAACTCAAATCCTCTCTCCCCCCCAAAATAACCCATCAATGTATTTGTTTATTTTTGTAAAATAGTTCAGGCTAAGGGAGCAGCACATACCTTTCTATACCAAGGCAAGGTTCCAACAGGCCTAAAAGAGGGAGTGGAAAGAACTTTCCTAAACATGTCCTCCCTGAATCTCATTGTATTAGATAATTATCAATCAATTTTCAATATATTAGACAAAACGCTGAAGGGTGTGTGGTGGCATTCTAGCCCTCAAGTGTTCTTGGATGAGATGGAGTATTTATTACCTATTTTAACCTGGCTTGAAGCTTGATTGTGGTGTCAATTATGAATTCTGACAGAAATATATGGCAGGAAAAATAAAAGAAATTTGAATGGGATGCAAAGGTGTTGCTCTAAAATTGAAAAGTTCTTTTAAAAAGTGCCTCTGAGAAGTTCATTAAGAGTGAAAGTAGTATTTAAAAACAACCACAGCTGGAGTTAGCTGTCTCAAGGGTTAGCTGTCTCGTACCCAAGTTGGCTGCGACCTTAAAAGATTCATGTTCCCAAGAGAGCCAAGGTTCTAGTCATGACGTTTCAACTCAAAACATCAGAAGTATTTAAATAGAGATCTCTATCATGTTTACAGAACATCTCCAAAAGGAGGGGAACTATCTAAAAGGATGCAGAAGCCAACTGTTTTGCAAACAAGTGGGAAGACACAAACGGATTGAGAGTGGCTGGGAAATAGCCATGAGAATAAAATAGGTAAAGTCTGGGTGAGCTTTTCTCTTTTTAGAGAAAATATTTTTCTATGTGTTAATAACATGCTTAGAGCTAAGTAATGTTTTACATCTTGTATTTTCTTATTATAAGAACTCTGATGCTCTGTAATGTATTTTTAAGAAAGCTTTTGAAGTTTTTCAAGCTATATTGCTTTTTATTTTTAAATGAAAGATGTATTCTTTGCCTTATAAGGCTATAAGCTCTTATTGTTCATTTTTACTCTTGAAAGAGTCTATACGCTTAATGACGACTCCTATGTTTTGTATTCAAGTACAACTAAAGTTCACTTTTAAGCATTTAAATATTTTTGCCTACAGCTTTGTTCATAGCTGTAAGGATTATTTTTGCAAGATAAAGCAACATGCCTTCTCAAAAAAGTTACATGTTTGTAATGTTTTTAGACTTTATGTCTGTAGTGTTCGACCAGGTCATGAATATTCATATGCTATTTGCATAAACCAATGGAAGTGCTGTAGGGGCGGAGTCATGAGGTATAAGAGACTCAGCAGGAGGAGGAGGAGTTTAGATAGGGTTCTAGAGATAGAAATAGATAGGGTTTTTGGAGATAGAGTTAGAAAATTGAGAGAGTTTTAGAGTTTGGGCAGGAGAATGGTGTTTGAGGGTGGATAAAGAAGAATGTTTGTTGAAGAGTTAACTACCTTGCTTGTTCTGTCAACACCTGTATCAATAAACAATTTCTATTTGGTTCTTTTAAAATGACATATGGTCTGGACATCTATTACTAATAATAGGTATTGTTGATGAAATCAACTGGTGGCAGCTGAGGGGCACGTAGCGTGAGCTCCTAGTTTGGTGAAACAATCAGGGGCCACGTGAAATCGTGACAATGTCTTTCATATGGAACCCAGAAATGATGTAAATAATGGAACTTGTATAGAAATAAGTTCTGGAGTAGCCTGGGATTATTGAGATACACTTACAATGAGATACCCAGAAGTGTTTTACAAACAGCTGGTTACTGATTTTTTTGATTTATTTAAAATAAAGAATTCAGATGATATTTGAAACAATAATGCTCACTAAATTTGAAACATTTATTAGTCACATAGTTAAACTGCTTAATGGCCTAGGACTAGAAATTATCTTTTATGTGCATAAAATACATGTTAACTTGAAGCACAGCTTTTCACTTTCTGTTTCCAAAAACAATATAACATTCTGTGTTGCCTCAGAATTTTTATTAAAAGGGGCTTAGCTTCTCTCATTAATTTGCTTCCCTTTTAACTTCTGGAATAATTTTGCTTTCATTGTTAATTACTGAAAAACTGAAACTCTACAATGAGCTATTACTAGATCTGATAGCGTAAGTATCATCATCATCATCATGTGCCATCAAATCAATTCTGATTTACGGTGATCCCTTTCAAGGTTTTCCAGGTAGAGAAAGTGGTTAACCATTCCCTTCTTCTGGGGGCACCCTGGGACTGTGCAGCTTACCTAAGGCCAAACGGACTGGCTCTACTCCCAGGAGGCACAGTTGAGAATCCAATTCCTAATTTCTCGCTGCACAGCCAGATACATAAACCACTGGACTATCCAGTCAGCTCTAGTGTAAGTACAGTGCAAAATAAAGTGATCACTTCCAGTACTTTTAATGAATAAATTCTTCCATATGGGACCAAAATCAAACCCAATGGATTGGATCCAGACTAGCTGTAGATAGAATTAACCACAAATCTCTTTTGCTGGAGGACAGAAAGACAATTCATTTCCCTTCCCCCACAGCTCCCTAATGCCCCTGAGGAATTGTTCTGAAGGCTCAGGAAATACACTGGAACAGCTGGGAACCATATGAGGAATCAGTGAACTTCAGCTCCACTTCTGCCAATGGAATCTTGCACAAGAATTTAGTTGCTTCTGGAAATGGAAGTCTGGATACAACCCTATTTTTTATATTAAAAGAGAAATTGCAGCTACTCTGTTCAGCAGAAGATCAATCACACATCAAAACGTAAGTTACCTTTTGAAGTGTGATGAATGAAAGCTGTCGTTCCATCTTCAAGTTGAACAGCCTGTCCATCTTCTAACCGAAGACTATCTCCTGTATCAGGAGAGGAAAACATAACTGTTACCCAAAACATTTATGAGCTGGAACATGTGATTTTAAAATGTTATCTATATACTAGAAAATATAATAACCAAAACCACTTTCAAATAACACACTAATAATGCATCAAACTGTTCATAAGAAATCATTTACAATACCGCACACCATCATTAAACTTGCAGTC
Organism: Intellagama lesueurii; assembly: GCA_037013535.1. NCBI lineage: Eukaryota > Metazoa > Chordata > Lepidosauria > Squamata > Agamidae > Intellagama > Intellagama lesueurii. The sequence continues at coordinate 92,229,800 of JBAJHW010000001.1, forward strand.
ACTGTAGCATAAATGTAGTACACTTACTACTTTTGGACATGGGAACGTGTTGGACATAGGCAGCTGAGCCATCTTCCAGTTGAATCACCTGTCCATCCATTAATTTGCCATCTATAATATACATATATTAAAAATTCAAGGGATGATTTCTGAATCAAGCAAGAGTGATTTCTGTAACAAAAGAGGCTTCTGTATGCAGATCTACTTTTGGACTAGGTCCCCTGCGAAATGTCCCCCATACAATACCTGAAATCAGCTGATATTAAACTATGCATGAAGTAATACAGAGAAGGTTGTTAATGTTTGACATTGCACCAAATTATCAGTTTGGGGAGCTGGAGTAAGAAGTGAATCCACATGTCTCTTCACTCTTTTATATCCTGGACACATTATTGGTAATATCATAACTGAGAGCACAGGTCACAGCTTCTGAAATTCTTGTGAGCAGCAACATGAGTGCATCTTTATTGAGACAAATTAAAGTATATGCATTGGGGCCTACATAGACACTAAAATTAAAACACATATCAATTTGTTGTGTTTCAGTATTTGATTAAATGCCACTGAAGCCTAAAGGGAGTAAATAAATACAGGAAATCTGTAAGCCTGGGGGGGAAATCGTTATGCAGCCTTCCACAGCTGCAATTTGGAATTGCACCAAATATATATATGGCATACATGAGCAGTGTCCTAACTATATAGTTAGGACACTGCTCATATATGCCAACTAATCCGGCCTAGATTTCAGTGGGATTTTTTCACTTCTAACTTTTCCATGATTGCAACTGACATACATTTTAAACTACACAGTTTAAAATGTATGTCAGTTGCAATCATGGGAAATTTTGAAGCATGTCAGCAAAGAGGTAAGTTATTATTTTGAATAGATGCTGAGCCAAACAGGAACATATAGGAGGCTTAAAAATACGTGGATCAGTACAATGGAAAAGTGTTAAGAGTAGGGTATTTTGGTTCTAAACTTCACAGTAGCTATATATGCACTACAAAACTTATATTACCATCTGATGCATTTCAACAAGATTAGCTCAGCCTCTTAACATTCAGTCATGCCTTTTTTTTCACACATTCCAGGTATAATACTATAGGCAGTACTAAATAGAGTAGACCGACTGGATTTATGTAATTGTTGCCTCATCATTCAACAACTGTTTCAATGTCTCTAGCAACAGGATTTAGGCCTCAGTGTAAAAATAGGCCCGAAAAGTATTGCTAGTTCTAGAACTCTTCCACAGTACTAAAGATATCAGGAGAGGTGTTCTTATTAAACCCCTTTTATATTGAAAACCTCTTATATGTTGCTCTTTCAGCAATAAAAATGTTACCTGACCATTCCAGAGATATTCTCTACTGATGTCAAAGTTTAGGGGAAGATAATTGCTCCAAGACTTGGAACCAAATAGTATGTGCTGCCAACTGCTATGTAATAAAGTACAGAAGTAGGCTCTTGCCTACTGGTAACTCTAGCCATATCTACACATAATATAGAAAGGTTACTTACCTGTAACCATGGTTCTTCAAGTGGACCTCTGTGAATTCACACAATTGGGTTTAGACAGCGCCTGTGCTGGTCTTCTCGGAATCTTCTAGAGCTTTTGTAAAAAGTAACAAGTTTAGAGTTGCCCCTATCGCGCATGCTCCACCCCCTCAGCCTTCAGTTCCATTTATCCGCCACAAAGCCCGAACTTATCGGAGACATAACAGTGACGGATAGTGGGGAGGCTGGGTGGGATGTGTGAATTCACAGAGGTCCACTTGAAGAACCATGGTTACAGGTAAGTAACCTTTCTTTCTTCTTCGTGGCCTCTGTGAATGCACACAATTGGGTGACTAGCAAGCTCACTTACCGGAAGGAGGGCCGTCACTGCAGAACAGATGTCAAAACTGCCCTGCCAAAACTTGTCTCCTTTCTGGCTCGAAGGTCCAACCTGTAGTGTGTCACAAAGGTGGATGCAGTAGACCAGGTGGCAGCTCTGCATATTTCTGGGACGTCGACACCACGCAGCAACGCTGTAGACGTCGCAACCGCTCAGGTGGAATGTCCTTTCAAACCTTCTGGGGCAGTTTTGCCTAGAAGTTCATAAGAAAGAGCAATTATGGAGACAAGCCATCTAGATAGAGTGGAAGATGAGGCAGGTAAGCCCTTGTGTGATCCCTGGAAGCAGAGAAAAAGCCTTGGTGCAGCACGGAAGTCTTTAGTCCTTGAGGTGTAATAAACCAAGGCTCTCTTAACGTCCAGAGAATGGAGCATGCGCTCGACATCCGAAGCAGGTTGAGGAAACAAAGTTGGTAACGATAACGGCTGGTTAAGGTGAAAATCCGAAACAACCTTCGGTAGAAAAGACACATCTGGATATAACATAACTTTGTCCTTAAAGAATTGCAAATAAGGATCATCTGACCTGAGAGCTGCCAACTCACTAGCTCTTCTAGCAGACGTAACAGCAACTAGAAACAGAGTTTTGAACGATAGTAAACGTATATCACAAGAAGCCAGGGGCTCAAAGGGGTGACGCATGAGTGCACGTAAAACAAGTGTGAGAGACCACTGGGGTACTGGAGGTTTGACAGGAGGTCGAATGTTAGACAGTCCTTTTAAAAATGATTTAAGTGTTGGATGAGAAAAAAGACGTGCTGACTCAGAGTTCCGAGGTTGGAAGGAGACTATTGCTGAAATGTAAACTTTAAGAGTGGATAAAGTCAAACCTGAATCAAACAAGTAACGTAAGTAGGTGAGTAGAGTTTGGAGGGAGACAGGGGAGGATTGTAACTGCTTTGATTGAGTAAATTTGACAAAATTATTCCATTTGTATTTATAAAGAAGGGTCGTAGACGGTTTTCTAGCTTTGTCTAGAACCTCTAGGATTGATGGCATATCCTCCACGCCGTCAAACTCAGTGACTGCAGGTCTGGATGAAGGATCTTGCCCGAGTCCTGGGTAAGAAGGTGTGGAATCTGCAGCAGTCGGAACACGTCCACAGCCATCTCCTTGAGGGCGGAAAACCAAGGTTGTCGAGGCCACCATGGTGCAATGAGGATGGCGTCCACCATTAGCTGTCGGGCTCTGATCAAAGTCCTTTGTATGAGTGGGATTGGTGGGAATAGATATAGGAGATGCGTCTCCAAGGGATCATGAATGCATCGCCTAGCGAATCCACACCTCTGCCTGCACGAGATGCATATTTTGCGCATTTCTTGTTGATGCTCGACGCAAACATGTCTATTGATGGGTGACCCCACCGGTAGCAGAGCATCAGGAAGGTGTTCTCGTCCAGTTCCCATTCGTGGGACTGCCCCGCCAGCCGGCTCAGGTTGTCTGCAAATTGGTTGTCGCTCGTTGATATATGAAGAGCTACCGGGAACACATGGTGGAGGTAGCACCATTCCCATAGATGTATGGAGAGATACAGGAGAGACATTGATCTCGTCCCTCCCTGCTTGTTGATGTAGAACATGGTCGTGGTGTTGTCGGTGATTACTTGTACACCACGACCCTGTATCAACGGGAGGAATGCTCTGAAGGCTTTTATGACAGCAAGCAGTTCCAGATGATTGATATGAAGGCACCTGTCTTGACGAGACCATAGGGCATGGATCTTGTGCGGTCCACAGTGTGCCCCCCATCCCGTGGTGCTGGCATCTGTTGTCACTTGAACAGATAGTTGCAGTGGCCGAAAGGGACGGCCGATCAACAGATGTGGAATGAAAGCCCACCATCGTAATTGTTTCGCCAGTTCTGGGGTGACCCGCAGACGTTTTCGTGGGCTGTCCTGAAGGGGGTCGAAGAGAGCCAGAAACCATGACTGAAGCGATCTCATCTTCAGGCGTGCATGTGGCAGCGCTGATGTTGTGGAGGCCATGAGGCCGAGTAGATGTTGTGCATGATGGGCTGAGACATCTGAACGGGGATGAAATTTCCGGACAGCCTTCAGCAGCTTCAGAATCCGTTCTGGTGGGAGAAATATGCGGGCTGTGATTGAGTCTAACCGTGCTCCTATATAGTCGATGACTCGAGACGGTATCAGGGTTGACTTTTTGATATTCACCGTCAAGCCTAGGCTTTGTAGAGTGTCTAGAACAAATTTTGTGTCTTGGACGGCCTTCTGTCTGGATGGAGAGACAACCAGCCAGTCGTCTATGTACGGAAAGACTTGTATACCGTGGAGACGAAGAAAGGCTGCTACGGGTGCCATGCATTTCGTGAACGTGCGTGGAGCTGTTGATAGCCCGAAAGGAAGGGCGCAGAATTGGTAAATCATGTTCTGAAAAATGAACCTGAGATATTTTTTGTGACTTTGATGGATTGATATGTGAAAGTATGTGTCCTTTAGGTCTATGACTATAAACCAGTCGTTGTGTTTCAGCAGGTGGACAATGGCCTCTAGAGTGACCATCCGAAATCTTCGTGGATGCAGGTAAGTATTCAAGTTTCTTAAGTCCAGAATGGGTCTGATTCCGCCGTCCTTTTTTGGAACGGCGAAATATCGTGAATAAAAACCGTTGGCCACGTCCCGACGTGGTACACGTTGAATAGCTTGTTTTTGAAGAAGGGTGAGAATCTCTTCTTCTAGGGCAGCATTGAAGGATGTGAAGTGGACTTGTCCTAGAGGAGGAGGTTCTAAGAATTCTAAACGGTAACCGAATTGGATGATACTTAGAACCCAAGAATCTTTTGTAATAAGGGACCAATTTTGATAGAATGGAGCCAGACGAGTATCTTGTGGAGGCATGGAAGATGGGATGAGAAAGTCAAAGGTACTGCTTTGTTTTCTTGGCAGGTGGACGATAAGGCTGTCGTTTTTGGAAAGATGCTTGAGGCCTATAGGAAGGCGCAGAGGAGGGAGCTTGAGAGTATCTACCCTGGGTCTGTTTGAAGGGTCGATAAGGCTGTGAAGATTGTTGCTGGTATTGCTGTTGTGGATATCGCTTACGCCATTGATTTCTTTGGAAGGTAGGTTGTTGGTGAATAGTGTAAGATTTAGCCGTCTTTTTTATTTTGTGCAAGTTTTCTAGAGAATCATCAGTCTTTTCATTGAAAAGACCCTTGGCATCAAAGGGTAAGTCCTCAATTCGTGTTTTGACATCCTCTATGATGCCTGAGGATCGGAGCCAAGCATGGCGTCTTAAGGCAATGGCCGATGTTAGAGTTTTGGAGGCGACGTCTGCTGAGTGTCGCGAGGCTAGTCGCTGGTGTTTAGCCACCGTGAGGGCCTCCGCGTAGGTGTTCAGGAGGCCTTGACGGGTATCATCCGGGGCTGCTTCCAATGCTGGAAGGACTCTGGACCACAGTTGTCTCTGGTACGCCCCCATGGCGGTTTGGTAATTAGCCACTCGAAGCAAAAATGTGGTGAAGGAGTAAATTTTTCTCCCTAGAACATCTAGCTTTCTCCCTTCTCTGTTTGTAGGCGTGACATGTGCCTTACCGGAAGATCTAGATGAATTAGATTGCACAATGATGGAATTCGGAATTGGGTGTTTGAGAAGGAAGCTGGTGTCATCGTCATGCGTGCGATAGAGATTTTCCGTTCTACGTGAAACTGGTTGAGAAGTGGAGGGTTGGTTCCATGATTCCTTGATAAGTGACATGAGAGCTGGGATGTAAGCTAGGCTTAGAGGTGGAGACCTTTCTTGATCAATGTCACCAAAGATCAGATCTTCTTTGGGAGAAGGAGGCTGTTCTGTTTGAAGTTTGAGAGTTTTAGCCATCCTTGAAATCATCTGGACATACGAGGAAAAATCTTCCGAAGGAGAAGATGGATGTGGATCGCCAGCATCTGAATCGAATGATTCTCCTTCCACAGGTGTTTCGGCTGGAGCAGGAGAGAGGGATCCTTCCTCAGGGCAAGAGGACAGAGAAGAGAAGAACTCCTCGTGCTCAGAAGGTGAAGGTAAGTGAACTTCTTTCCTGGGCTTTTGCTTAGCTTGTCCAGATGTTTTAGTCTGTTTAGGAACCGACGTCAAAGGGTCAACACGTTTGGAAATAGCCTTAGTGTTCGCCCTTGGTTGAACGTGCATTTCGACGTCGTGTCGGTGTCGACGTCGAGGAGGCGATGACGAGGACGATGACGACGTCGATGCATAGACGTAGCGAACCTTCTTACGTCTATGGTAGTCTTCCGACGTCGAGGACGATTCAGTGTCGGAGTCGTCTCGTCGACGTCGACGGTGATATCTTTTCCGATCGAGCTGGACATAGATCGGGTCGTCCCGTTTACACTTCTTTCGGTGTCGAGACGACCTGGGAATTACGACCACCTCTCTCCTCGGGGATCGACGTCGATCAGGAGAAATATGCTTTCTCTTGGCCGTCCTCTTTCGAGGTGGAGAATCTTGTCTCGACGAGACTGACGGCAAGAGAGGTATCGGCGAAGCCCGCCCGGTAGAAACAGGGCTATAATGGGCAGAGGTTTGGCTAGATAGGGCCGCCCCTTCTAGCTGACCAGGGCTCGGTGATCGGTTGAGCCGGACCGGTGAGGCTTCCATACGGCGTGGAGGCAAGGAAGCCGCCGCGCCGCTTCTGAAAGAGACTCCCGAAGGTAACGACGCCGAGACAGGCGGAATACGGTGTTCTTTAGACTTTTTCTTCTTGTCTGTCGACGCCGTCTTCTTTTGTTTCGTCGTCTCTTTCGACGGAGCGGATGATGAAGCCTTTTTAGACGTCGATGTCGAGGACTTCTTAGAGGACTTGTCGGCCGGTCTAGACGCCGACAAAGAAGGAGAAGCGATATGTCCTCAGAACGAGGTGTAGCGGAGGGATTGGAAGCAGTCTCCATATCCGAAGGCTTCGACGCCGAAAGGGTCTTATCCCAAAGAAAAATCTTTAGACGCTGCTGACGAGCTTTCAGCGCCGCTTTTGTAAATTTTTTGCAATGTCTGCAGGATTGTGGTTGGTGAGTATCCCCTAAGCAAAAAAGGCAGCGGTCGTGACCATCCGAGAATGGTAGTTTACGGGAACACGACACGCACCTGCTAAAGGGACCTGAGGGGGACATAAAGTAGAAGGGAAGAGGGGATAAAAGGACTCACGGCAGACTTCAAGAATGAAGAGGTTTCCGATCAGAGAAGAGAAGTCCTGAACGTCCGGAAAGCGGCCTTGCCGCAGCAAAGCCAAGCACGGCTTACGAAAAGCGCGGGAATTCGAATTGCAGAAAGAGTTGTCAAACAGACCGAGGTCGGGGCAACAGAGAGTATACAGAATCCAAAGTCCAAATCCGTGTTCAAAGCCGAAAAACGATCCAAAACGAGTAGTAATTTTAAAGCTCTAACCGAGAAGTTCCTATCGCCAAGGCGGTAAAATGGAACTGAAGGCTGAGGGGGTGGAGCATGCGCGATAGGGGCAACTCTAAACTTGTTACTTTTTACAAAAGCTCTAGAAGATTCCGAGAAGACCAGCGCAGGCGCTGTCTAAACCCAATTGTGTGCATTCACAGAGGCCACGAAGAAGAACCACATATTCTATATAGAAGAGGCATGTGAAAGAGACTATGGCGTGTGCATGTGCATTATGTGTGACAATGGATTAGGCATGTTGTGTATATAACACATAATCACACATGTGCAGATGGATATGAACCAAAATTTGGGACAGACGTGACCACTTTTTACTTTTGCCCTGAGGTTTAGCTATAAGGGAATTAAGAGCTTAACTGTAGAATGTACCCTACTCATAGACCAATCAGTGCATCAAGGTTTCTGGCAGCATCTTTATATTGTTTGTGTTTCACTTGTTCAAATGTACAGCAAGTATTCTGGGATTATGAACACAGATGCAGGGGTGGTGCTTGTTCTGTATTAATCAATTTAGACCAAAGATGTTTTATTTTCTGATCAAATCTTTATTGTTGTGTCCAAATAAACAATTTTTCTTTGTAAACTGATCTTCATATGAAAGAAAAAGCTTCTCTCAATATTATTTTGTTTTAAGTTAAATCAATATGGTAGTGACTAGGCATTATAATTATACCTTTAGAATTATGCTGTATGTAAGCAGTGGAACCATCAGAAAGTGTAACTGCTTGCAAGCTCACTCCTTCCATGTTTTCTAAGTTGTCTCCATCTAAGAACAACAAAACAATATTTAGAAATTACTCAGTAATACAATTAGCTTTTAACATATAAACTAGAGATGGGCATGAGTAAAAAAAATATGGCGATTTGTGATACCCATGAACCACAAATTTTAAGAACTTGAAAAAAAACCTTTTTTTAAAGTTCATGTCTGGGGGAAGGGAAACAAAAACCCCACCCTCTCTGCTCTTCCCATAGCCCCTGTCACCTCCCTATCTGGTCCTACCACCTCCTCCATTGTCATTCCGACCCTGATCCAGCACCGCACAGCCGTGCAGCTTACATGTAATGTTGATTCCAGATTATCTCCCTGGTCCACTGAGACCCTGGTGCATGTGTAGAGATAGCACACCTGGCTCACGGAAGCCAGGCAGCTGTCTCTGTGCTTGCCCACACCTGTCAGGTGATAAGCAGGTGCATGTGTGGAGACAGCAGGCCCAGCTTCCGGAAAGGAAGCCAGGCCGTTATCTCTGAAGATGGTGACAGCAGAGGAGGAAGAGGAGGCAGAGGCAGCACAAGGTAGGGAGGTGGTGGGAAGGGGTTGGGGGCAGGATGAGGGGGCATGGGGGTGGCAAACGAATCAGAAAGTTTGTTAAATTGTTTTACAAGTTTGTTGGTTCATTCAGTTTTGGTTCTCCAATTTTTTACGAAACCTACCAACCCAAACCAACAAACCAATGATTTTTGACAAATTTCCTGGTTTGCTTTTTGGTTCGTGCCCATCTCTAGTTTAAAGAATTAAGATATTTTTCAGTCAGGAAAAATACCATTTAGTATCATTTCTGATTAACTTTGGTGCACTTCAAAACTTGAAATATCACTATGTGTTTTATAAGTTTACCAAAGCATGTGTTAACGAGGGTTCTGTTTGCCAAAAATGTTTGCATTTGTTTCTTTTCAGGTCCTTGGTTAAGGTGCCTCCTTTCTTTTTGTGTTTTTTGTGTACTAGTCCTCTTTGCTTAACAAGAAAGGGACCATCTCTTTTGGATAATTTTATTTCATTTTTCCCCATTCACATTTCTGACACAGTCCAAAAGCTCTGAAGAACACATAAAAATGACTTGAAATAATCAGAGACAAGACAACAAAGAATCAGTCTGATCCAAAAGCAGTTGACCACCACACAAAACAGTCACACACACACCAAAACAGGTACCCTTTACAGAATAGAGACACAATAAATTAACCAGATTATTTTATTTATTTATTTATTTATTAGATTTATACCCCGCACCATCTGGCAGCCAGGCCACTCTGGGCGGCTAACAACAACAAGACAAACAACACAATATTAAAACACAATAAGAATAAAATAATACAAACATTCAACAGATACAATAACTAGTAGGATAAATTAAAACCGATTTTAAAATCAATTGAACAGTGAAAACACCCACACTCACATCCACACCAAAGAAACAACAAAATAAAAAGCACCCACAAAAAGCCCCCTCTCCCAAAAGCAGGAAAAGCAAGGAAGCAAATAAATGCCAAAAATACAATTAAAGCCCCCCCCCCAACCAAAACTACTGGAATATGGGGAGATTTCTTGGAGATTTCTCTCCCAAGATTACTTGATCTCTTATCTTCCTTGAGTCCACTAGGCCTGGGGTCCCCAACCCCCCGTCCGTGGCCCAGTGCCGGTCCATGGCCTGGGCCGGGCCGTGGAGACAGATTTCCCCCCCGCACGCACTCCCCCCCCACAGCCCCTTCGCACATGCGCGCAAGCACCTCCCGCCCTTCGTGCACATGCACAAGTGTGTGCGTCCCCACGTGAGCACCCCCCACTCCTTCGTGCAAGTGCGCGCATGCCTGCCCCTTCACGCATGTGCGTGAGCGCGGGGGGGGGTGCCCCGCCTTCCCCAACCGGTCTGCGGTGTTAAAATGGTTGGGGACCACTGCACTAGGCAGAAACAGGCAAAACACAAGCAGGCAGTAGGAAAAAATAATCCAGAAACAGAAAGCACTCCTAATTGAATTCCAAACAATTGAGGTCCTTTTACAGATTAAAAATTCTTGTCCCCCTACAATGTTCTGATTGGTTGCTGACTGCAGTCCTCTCAACTCTATTGGAGGATAAATTTCCCAGGTTATTTGATAGACAAAGAGGAAAATAAATCTTAAACAAAATAAAACACAAAATAACATGAAACTTCCATGTACTCCTATTCCATTAATACAACTCATTCACGTTTTAAAGGTTACTTCAGGAATAAATGAAAGTACACAAAAATGAAAAAGAAGAGCCCTTTTGGTATCTCCCCCCCTTTTGTTAAAACACAAAAGACCCACCCCTATTATTTACCTCTCTATCAATGACAAAAAATGGGTATTGCCCTGAATACTCACCTTGCACCGCTACAGCTTCTGTTAAGCAGAGAGTTACATGCTGGGCCTCCATCCCCCCTCCAGAAAACTCCGTCATTCCCTGAGAGTCTCGATTGATATGAGCTAATAACATTGTCTACCTAAACACAAAAGAGAATACAGATAATTGCATTAGATTCAGGATAGCATTGTTCATACCAGGTTTTTATTAGTATTAATTTTGCTGTATTTCTCTGCAGGCAGTGATTAAGTTATCTCAAATATGCCTAATCAGAGCTTCAAAGTAGGACATTTTTTTTTATTTTTTGTAAGAACAGCATCACCATGCTTCTTTTACAAATAAGGTAAGGATAAGTAATGTAGTACTTTTTCTGTGTAGCAATCAATGAACACTTGTTATTCTGGGGAGCCTATAATATTTTCTTGGAGTATTTGCAAGGCATTTTCTTACTCCTCCAAAGGAATCCTTTTCAAAAAGGAACTACTAAAGGAAAAATATTGACAAAAACAATGCAAAACATGTCAACTTTACAATATCAGTGGTAATAACTGACATGGAGGAAGATATGTTACAAATCAAACTACGTTTAAAATGTAATTTTTTTATGCTTATGCTCAACACAGAACAAGCAAGCATTACCCACTCTCCAAGGCCCTCTTCTGGGGGTGCCTCCAGTGTTAATTCAACAAAGTATTACATCTGAGCTACCAGAAATCTTTAGGAGTCTGGAAATACTCTCCTAAAAGAATTAAAGCCCCATAAATTACATCCATGTGTGTTTACATTCATTATCTCCTAATGAAATTAATTTGAACTTAAGATCTTTTCTGGATCACATGAAAAGATTTGCTTCCATGTCTAAAACGTAACTGCAGCTTGCATTGCATATTTTGGATATGAATCCTCCACAGTCTAGTTTTACTAAACCTCTCATGACCACGGGCAGACATATTTCACCACATATTTACTTCTTTTTATTTTGTTTCACAAACCATCCTGGAAACTTTGCTAGAGTGGGGTATATGAATCTTTCAAATAAGCAAAATAAATTTACAATGTACTCCTACGCAATAAAAGCAATATGCCTTCATTAATTCCTATTGGTAATATTTTTGGCGGCAGTCCTCTTTCTCGAAAGCGGGTTGGCCTCTTATTTATTATTCACTGGCCAGAACCTACTGCAGATTTTCGCCAACATAAGTGTAATGGTGTAAATCGCAGCAATGAATTGCCAGTAATTCCAGTAACAAGTTGCCACCAGCATTCCTAGTTCCATGCTACCCTGTTTCCCCGAAAATAAGACCTAACCTGAAAATAAGCCCTAGTATGATTTTTCAGGATGCTCGTAATATAAGCCCTACCCCAAAAATAAGCCCTAGTTAAATTAAACCCTGCCCTCCACCATTGTGCAGCAACCAGAAGATGACATGACTGTATTTGAATAAATGTAGATTGTCGTTGTGAGGGTTCGATGTTTGACTCCAAGCCAGCCCCAAATAAATCACCAGACTTCCTCGGCTTCGAAATAGGTGTAACATTTATTGCATGGTTCAACAAAAATCCTGTGTCAGCAAACTTATTCCAACCTTTCTCCCCATCAGACAACAGGTCCACCGGGGGTTTCCATTCGTCAAACTTAAAAGGGTTTCCATTCTGAACGTTCCAGGGTCCTGGCCTTTCGGGAGTACCCGGGTTTAATAATAGTCCCTCCTCCCCCTCCAATAAGGGGATGGTGTCTTCGTCTCGAAAGTCCACACGGTCACACTCCTGGGAGGGTTCCCCCGTCTGCCAGGGTCCCCCCTTGTTCCCGTCCGCTGCATCTCCCACATCCTCCATTCCAATCTCTCCTTTCGTTCTCTTTCAACCTTTTCCTTTTCTTCTCTTAACTTCTTCCGCCACTCCTTGGTCTCTCTCTCACCCCAGTATGAGGGTTTCAGGGTGAATTCTCTCCTCCTTCTAGCATCCGCCTCCTCCTTCGGGACTCTCAGCTTCTCTACCTTTCCCGTCCAGGGGTCTTCCACCCATATCCACTCCCAGCCTACTGGTAACTATTTCTCCTCCTTTTATACCCACCAGCCCCGCCTCCACTACTTCCCGCTCTTTTTCTCCCCGTCCCGCCAACACAGTCCCGGTCTCCTTGACCGTTAATTCATTCAAATCCTTCTCTAGCCTCCCCGGGTCTGGTCCAGGTGGTCTTGTCTTCCTGGGTGGGGGAACTGGCGGGGTCTGACTTTCTTTCTCGGCGGTAGGCGGGAGGGATGGCACTCCCGTGAGAGGAATCTTGTTCTCACCCTTGGTCTTAGGAATCTTGCTCTCACCCTCGGTCTAGTCGTACATGGAAAAAAATAAAACATCCCCTGAAAATAAGCCCTACTGCGTTTTTTGGAGCCAAAATTAATATAAGACCCTGTCTTATTTTTGGGGAAACACGGTAGTTGTGTGAATATGTGACTACAAACATGAACAGCAACTTAATTTGTGGCAATTCATCACTGTGATTTACTCTACAACAGTGGTCCCCAATCTTTTTGACACCACGGACCAGTTTAGCGTGCATGGGTGGGGGTGTCTGTGCGTGCGTTTATGTGTGCGTGAGTACATCTATGCATACATGGGGGGGTGGGAGGGGTGCGTGCATGGGTCTGTGTGTGCGTGGGCCGTGTGTGCGTCCATGCGTGGGGAGGCGTGTGTGCGTGCGTCTGTGCATGCGGGGGGCGGGAGATCTGTCTCCGCGGCCTGGTCCTGCCAAGGCCATGGACCGAGACTGGTCCGCGGCCCGGACGTTGGGGACCTCTGCTCTACAAGACATATTCCAGCATAAATCCATTTTAGGATTCTGGCCACTCTTTACTATTTATTTGGCTATGTCACATAATATAGTACAACATATAATACAACACACACACACACACACACACACACAGCATAACAGTGAGAAATCCCTATAAAAACTCTCAGTACACTGTTATGGAAATATCCACATAGAGTAAAATCACTCTCACAAATTCTGAGGTAGATGCAAAAAGAAGCTTTACTGCACACGGCTATAGCAGCGGGAAGTCCATCCAGGCAGCTCAAGAACCACCTGGGACTTCGAATATTGCATACGATAACATAATCTTATATACTTTTGATCCCTAACTGTCCTATCAGCCAATTAGCCAATAGGCGCACAATCTGGGCTAAGCCAACCCCGTTGTCCCACCCAATTACCCTCTTTCCCTTCTTCCCCTTTTTGTTTTCCTGTTTCCTTATCTTATAGTTTTGATTAATGTATCTGAGCATGATTAATAATACTGAGCGTATAGCAGTAATCAGCAATTATATTTTAGGCCATATGGTTTTGGAGATGCTCTGGGTCATCCTGACCTAGACATCTTCCTCCTTCTTCCTCATTTTGCACAATTGTTTTCCAAAATTACAGCTCAACAGATGTCTCACTTCCTATAGACCATTTGGCGTACTTTTGTTTAGTGTCAGCATAATTATATTTCTCTAGCAGCAGCAAAGCATCTTTATTCTATTGATTTCTATTAATTTTGTAGGTGGAATTTGTTCATCGATTATTTTTCCATAACAATACTCACTTGCACAGAGAATAACCAAAATATCCCTGTTTACCACCAAACATTCCAGAATACGGTGCTTTACGTAAAGTGATTTCCAATCATGTAATGCTTCTGAGAAAGAATTATACCTTATAGCCAAAACTTTCTAGGCATGGCAATTTTTCTGCAATGCTTATCTAACAAAAGGCTTCATAATGCCATTTGAAATGTTGCTTTCCTTTTTCTTACTTCTGGGGAAAGCACCCTAAAGCAATATTCCGAGAGTTCCAGCTCTGCCCAAAATAATTAGAATTATGCTAATTACACCACCAATTAGGATGCCACTGAATGGAGGTTCCAATTGTGGTTCCATTATCTGTTAATGCTGCTTAGATACAAGTGTCCATCTATCAATCAACGCTAAGCATTTTCAGAATTAACAGAAACAAAATATTCTCTTATCTGGAGCAGGATGTGCCAATATTAGAAGGATGAGACTGAAAGATGAGCACATTATAATTCCGGTCTTCTTAAGCCTACTCAGCATTTTGCAAGTGTCTCTACCTCCACATTAACTGGAGAAAGAATCCAAGTGGTCATTTGTCCACAACAGGGTATCTGCATTTTTATATGCATCTCTTTTTCTATGTAAATAAGGGAACTGGATCTTGCACATTCCTGATATGAGTCCTGATAATACAGCTCAACATAAGACCTCTGAAGTGTCATTTTTTTAGGTCCTACAGTGATGGTGACTCGATAAAGAGTGTTGCACCTTGCATGGGCTACAATACATGTAGCACTATCACAAAGCACATTAAAGTAAACAGTCTTCAAGGTTTTAAAAAAATTAAAAACAGCTATCACACGTGAATCTGACAGAATTGACTGCCACCTTCTGTACAGCATTCCTGAAGCACCTGGAGCAATACGAAATGTCAGACATTGTATTTGGGCCTAAATTAACTTTAGGTAACAAAATCATGTCTAATAGTGTGCTAATACCTTATAGAGCAGGGGTCTCAAACATGCGGCCCGCCGGACAATAGTTTGTGGCCCCCGCCTTGCCTCCCCCCCCCGAAGCGCCCATGCGTCCTCTGCTGTCAAGAGTCAAAAAAAGCCTCGCCTCGCTCGCCGGCTCTCTCCCAAGACAGCGCCTCTTGCACCCTCCATCCGGAACTGCAGCCTACCAGCCAGCCTGCCTGTCTGCCGGCTGGCAGGCTGCAGTTCCGGATGGAGGGTGCAAGAGGCGCTGTCTTGGGGGAGAGCCAGTGAGCGAGGCGCGCCGCCGGCCCTTTTCCCCGAGCGCCTGAGCCGCCGCCGAGCGATGCCTGAGAGCGTATCTCGCTTCCGGCCCGTCCTCGAAGAGCGCCTCCAAGCCACCAACATCTACCGCCGCCGCCTCTTCCAGGGAAGCGGCTCTCTTTCTATCTCGGCACCCCCAGCACCAGCCCGGCCAGCGGCCGCCTCAGCACCCAGCGGTGCTTCCTCCTCCTCCTCCTCCTCGTCCTGCTTCAGCCGCCTCGGCTCTGGAGGCTGCCTGGGCTCGCCTCGCAAAGTTTGCTCCTCTGTCGTGGTGGGGGTAGCTGCTGCTGAGTGCGCCTTTTTTTGATGGGGGGCCCTCAGAGGAAGGTTGCTGGACCTCCGTGTGTGTGTGTGCATGCGCGCGCGCACCTGTGGGGGCCCCCACCCCGTTCTGTTTAATTTTGCGGGTACTGGTGGGGGCTTTTCTCCTTTGGCAAGGTGAATTCTGTGAGGGTTTTTTTAAAAAAAATTATGTCGTGCCCTCCTCCCCCCCCCCCCGGCTAGGCGGTCGCCGGCGCTCCCTCCCTTCTCCGCTTCTTCGTCCTGCTGCTACTGCTGGTGGTGGTAGTGAAGAAGGAGCCGGAGGGGGTCGTGGCCGGCGACAAGGGCTTGCGCGCCCCTCCTCCTCAGAGCCCCAGCTGGGCTAAGGAAACTCCTGGGCGGCTTCCTCGGGCTCTTGCTCCGCTTGGCGGAAAATCTGATGCAGCCCAGCCTCACCCAGACTCTGCCTCCAGCGGCCCCCAGGTAAATTGAGTTTGAGAACCCTGTTATAGAGGTATCCAGCTCTGCCAGCATCATTTTAAATTTCCTACATTTTCCTACAGTCAGCTTACCTGCATTTGTTCACAGTAGCAGTCTGATTCACAAGCACTGATACTGCGGCTAATGTGATAATAGAGCCAGAGCCAGGTGTCATTGGCTTTTGCACACGACAGCACCTTACAATCTTGCTCAATATCCTCCAATGTATGTTGTACAAAGCAGAAATACGTTGTACAGACTCCCCAAAGTTCCAGTGAGACAGTCAACAATTCCTGCCACATATAAGCAAAACAATTTTAAAAGAATCCCCATTATCAGTTGCCACATTTGGAATCTCAGTGGGAAAACTCTTGAGTTTTGAGAATTTTTTAAAATAAAATCAAGATTTTAGCTTGTTCGTGTTACCTGTGTATTACTCTTGGGCAATGAGACGCAAATACACAGGGTAACATTCATTGCTGCACCAGCAGGCTTCCAAATATATGAGGATTTTCTTTTGCACAACTCCCTGGTGCATATTCTAAACCTGCTGCAGATGATCTCCCTATCTTCTGAAGAAGATTTTTGGGGCCTGCTGCTAGGTCACTCCTAGATTTTACACACAATAGCTTTGCTAAGTACAAACGCTTAAATTTTCAATCTCCTCAAAATGTTTACCAAAGTTTTGCAATACATATCCCCCATGTTGCAGCTGAATTTGCACTGCCACCTATAACTGTGTAATTCACAGCATGAGGTACTACTGCTCATCCAACACCAAAATTGTTCTTTTCCTCAGGAAAACAAGCTGAACCCTAATGTTTATGTATTTCTCACATACACAGAAGGAAGGACACGTCAATGTTTATCAATATGCCTGCTCCATTCCGTAATTAGAGGGGAATGTTGTATTCCTATTGTTTTAATGATTGATGGATCAAAGCAAATATTTCCCCTGAGTTTATCAAAATCTATGCCAAAGATCTGCAGCAATGTTGCAACACAAACTCTAAGTTTCTGCTTCCCAACTATCTGAGGTTTCAATTGTTTTAAAATAACAGTCTCAGGACTGTTTTTGTCGCTGTCTGCAATATATATATCATGTTTAATAATGTGCTCATCATGTCTTTGGCAGGGTGTTCTACAGTCTATATATTCACACTTACAACAGCCCTGTAGTAATATTACGTTACTACATCTCCTATGTTTAGAAACTAAAATCAAAGGATGCTTCCAGTACATTACCCATCAACTCCCTTGATTTAATAAAAATGTAAACTCAAACTTGTGCAATGAGTGTAATGGAATGGCATTCTTCTCTCTGCTGTCTCTGGAGAGACTGTGTAGATTTTCCTGGCTTTATGTAAACAATACAAGTGAAGTGGGTGAACTGGCAAAGTGGAGCTAATGTTGGTTAAAAATAATGGCCACTTTCCTGTTGAAAGTGGGTGGGGCATTAACATTCTGCTCATTATGTTCCATGATCTCTGATTTAGCACTGCACAAGCAGGGATAGATCCTTTTGTTGTTTCCAACTGAGGTAAGGAGGTACAAGATACAAGGCTCCAATAGAGTCCTACCACCTGTGTTACAGAATGTTGCACACAGAGAATAGGGTAACAGCATTTGAGCCAATGTGATATTACTGTTAACCTATAATGGCCACAACCACTTTCAGTTCCCTAATTTGATAGAATCCTAGACCTGTACAGTAATTGAGCTGAATCTCTGAAGAAGCAGGAAATCCATGGCTAAGGCAACTCTAACAGGTGGCCATCCAACCTGTTTAAAAACCTTAAATGAAAGAGATGTCATGACCTTCCAAGATAATCCATTCCACCTTCAGAGGCCTTACTCTCAATATTTTTTTCTAACATTTTGTCTAGTTTATCTCCTTACTTATAATTTGAATCCATTACTTTGATTCCTGTCTTCTGGCCCTGTTAAACAAAAGTGAACTAAATGGCTCCTAGCATTTGCACCCTGCAACTTTTCTTTTTCAAGGACATTTTAAAATTTGTGATGTGTAGGGGAAACCCAGTGTGGTGCCGGTCTATAAAAATAGCCCTGGGGGGGCACAGCCCTCCACTTTTCTAAAGCCTTTCACATCCCAGAACTACCTCCTCTCACCTGTTTACTGTTATAAAATATACCACATTTCTATTCAATATCTCTCCCACAGTGAAATCGTTGTTGGGAGCTGTATTTAATGTGCTCATCCAAGGTGAGATGCAGCAAATGGCTGAGTAAAATGGCTCATTTTGTAGTGGCACTGCACCTGAATAGCCTTCTGCAGGGAGGCTCACCAGAAGGCTACTTTCATATCCTTTCTAGGTAAAGAGATTTTTATTTCCATAAGCCTTTAAAAGCAGCATTCTTGCTTAACTCTTAATTTGGAGTTTGTTTTAATGCTGCATTACATTTTAATATATTGTTTTTCTCTGCAGTGCATTATATTATATAGTTTTACTCTTTCCTTGTTGTTGTTGTTTGCCTTTAATCTGTAAACTCACTTAAGAACTTTCAGTTATAAGGTAACTTAACTTTTAAAGTTAAGGTTGGTAAACTGAGTACCCAGCTCACTGGGGGAAAGTTGTTGTCTGCATAATTATGTTGTAAACCACCCAGAAAATGCTCTAGCACTATGAGGTGGCATATAAATTGAAACAACAACTATGAATGGTCCAAAGATTATAGCTTAGTGCTATATTATTAAGAGTGAAGGAATCCTGGGTTCATGTACTTCCACATCCTTCCCTCATGCACGGTTACTACCTGGCACAATATCTGAATGGATAAACTGGGATCTGCTAAAAATAATATTTATCAGGTGGCAGGAAATCTGCTACATACAAGAAAGGATGGAGAAGTTGATGTTAAGATCACAAACACAAAGCACCAAGATATCACGTTTGTGTTACATAACACAAGTGCTGAGCTAAAATTTACATACAGTGGTGCCTCGACTTACAAACTTAATTGGTTCTGGAACTCCGGTCGTAACTCAAAATGGTCGTAAGTCGAAGCACCATTTCCCATAGGAATGCACTGAAATGCAATTAATCCGTTCCGGCCGAAGAAAAAAATCACAAAAAAACAAAAAACAAAACAAACAAACAAAAACCAAAACACTGCAAGACCCATCGGAAACGCGATTAATTCGTTCCGGCCGAAGGGAAAAAAAATAAAAGAAAAGCAAACAAACCGTGCAAGACCCTTCGGAAATGCAAAAAAATAATAATAATAATAATAAAAAAGCAAAGCAGAAAGCAAACAAACCGTGCAAGACCCTTCGGAAATACAAAAAAAGCAAAGCAGAAAGCAAACAAACCATGCAAGACCCTTCGGAAATGCAAAAAAAGCAAAGCAGAAAGCAAACAAACTGTGCAAGACCCTTCGGAAATGCAAAAAAAAGCAAAGCAAAAAGCAAACAAACCGTGCAAGACCCATCGGAAATGGGGAAAAAACCCAAAAAACAAACAAACCCTGCAAGACCCATCGGAAATGGGGAACCCCCCCCCCAAAAAAAACCCCTGCAAGATCCATTGGAAATGGGGGGGAAAACCCACCAAAAAACAAACAAACCCTGCAAGATCCATCAGAAATGGGGGAAAAAAAACCCAAAAACAAACAAACCCTGCAAGACCCATCACAGCATAGAAACATAATCCCACCACCCAGCCCAAAACCACGCTGCAAAACCCACCCAGAACAGTTTTTAAAAAGTAGAAAGCAGCACCTTACCAGGCAGTCCGAAGCCTCTTCCGATCGCACACTCTCTAACTGCTGGGGCGAAAGAGCTACACAGAAGCAGCCTCTTCGCCACCAACGGTTAGCAATTTGAATTCCCCGCCTTTCCCCCCTGCCTTTTTCTGGTTGTAACTCGAAGCTCCGGTCGCAAGTAGAAGCAAAATTTTGCGGCCGGAGCTGGTCGTAACTCGAAATGGTCGTATGTCGGGACGTTTGTAAGTCGAGGCACCACTGTAGCTGAAAATCTTTTGTATTCAATTGCTGAAAACAAAACTTTTAAATATTGTGTTGGAGCCATATTTACTATACATGCATGCATGAGGGCTGATGGAAACAAAAGCTCCATTCTGTTTAGGTGGGTCTGCCTGTTTTCCCGAGAAAACAGCCTCCTCACACTATTTAGCAAAGTCCCCTACAATCTTCATGTAGTCTTTGGCAGAGAGCTGAAGTAACTGTCATAAGGAAATGGGGCAGAGATGTTCACTACCACCAGCAGTTTTACATTTGCTCAATTCTAGATCCAATTAAGTATTGCTTCACACATGAATTGCACTTTTTAGCATGGCTGCCTTATACTAAAATTGTAATTTTTTCATACATGATGTAACTGTGAGTACACTTATTCAGTTACAAGTTGCGCTGCTCTAACAGCATGTACTTCATTGCTCAGAACACAGTAATTATTTTGTTATACTAACATTCTGCCTTTCCCCCACTGAACTCAAGGCAGCATACACAATTTTCCTTCTTTGACTTTAACTTCACAAGAACCCTGTGAAGTCAGTAAGGCTAAATGTGACTGGCCCAAAATTGTTCAGCAAGTTTTATGATAAAGTCGAAATCTGAATTTAGGTCTCCAGAGTCCTAGCCCAACACTCTAATAATTACAGTGCGCTGATTCCTACAATATACACTAGAGTACAGAACCCCATGTGTGTTTACACACGAATAATACATAATTGTTCACATGTTCTTAATATGTTTAGGACTGGAACCTAAGCCCTCTTAATTGCAGTAGTATGTTCAGCTGACAGCACCTAAACTTCACAACACAATGTAACACAGGAGAGAGATCACTTCTCTTCACAAATTTATTATTTCACAATGTTATCTGATTGTGAATTCTAATCATCTACCACCTGGGAATTTTTTTTAATAACTGAAGAGTTTAAAAGATTCTAAGTAAGTAAATATAAATAAGCATTTTTAAGTTTCCAGCATTATTTACATGCATTTAAAATTAAAAACCTTGTGGGATATATCTTAATACAACTGCATAAAGAGGTGTCTCCCAAAAGGGTTTTATATTTGCTTTAAATATACATCTAGGACCGGGGTATGCAACTGAACGCCCTCCAGATGTTGCTAAAATTCAATTCCTACCAGCTCTAGACCACATATGTAATGATGATTGATGAGAGCTACAGTCAACATCTGGAGTAGCACAAGTTGCCCACCCTGATCTGTAAGACAAATAATCCAATTTACATTTCATATGAAAATATAAAATATAAGTATGCTATGAAATAGCATGTTACTAAACTTAGAAAGTTGATGTTACCCAATTTTTAAAAATATACCCAGAATTCAATGGCTTATTTCTAGCAATAAGTTGTTCCTGTATTAATACAAAACACAAAATATGAAAAAGGCTCACTTTCCTACATTTCAAGTTCTTTTGGTAACTATGAATCATTCTTTGTGGGTTTACTGTGTGCTGAGCTCCTGGTGCCCTCCATCCTGGGTTGCAGCCTACTTGTATTTTGGACCCTTTCCTTTTTTGCCTTGTTTCAGCAGGATTTTTCCTCATTTCTTTGCATTATTTTTGCTGCTGCCACCAAGCAACCTGCTTATGCCAGTGTACCTGCCTCCTCGGGAATTTTTTTAAAAAATTTCCACCCCAAGTTTTGTTTTGAGGGATGGCAATATTTTTATCCTTTGGTTTTGCTGGCGGGGGGAGTAATTTCTTTCTTGGACCATCTTTACAGCAGCCAACTGGACTCAAGGATGAGAAAGCATCAAGTGGAATTGGGAAAGAAATCCCCACCCACCACAATATTGTAATACTTTTGGCTTGGGAGGGAAGTTTTATATGTTTTGCTTCTATTTGTTTACTTGTTTTTCTTTGGTTTTGGAAAAGGGGTTGTGTGGGTTTTTTTTTTTTTTTTTGCTATTTTCCCCTGGTGTGTCTATTGGGAGAGTGCTTTCCCTCTTTGATATTTTAAAAAATGTTATTTGGTTAATTCACTATTATGTCAAAGATGCATATTTTGGAGAATGGGGTGGGTGGGTGTCTTTTGTTTGCTCCTGTGGGTCAAGTGTGTGCTGGGGGATGGACTTTGTAACTTTGCCATTGCGCCACTAGATTGTGTGAATGTGATAAGAAGTAGTGCTTGCATAGATCTGATTATAACTAGAGATGGGGGTATTGGTATACGAATATCTCCGCACAGGTCGCGTTAATGAGGGTCCAGCCCCATGGGGCCGGACAGTCCACTCACCGATCCGCTGCGGACGCCGCAATTCTACCAATGGCTCCACAGTGCGCAATCTGCTTGCCTCTCCTGGCAGCAGGACAAGCCTCACTGCAAGGTCGAAGAGTGGTGAGCGGATCATGCACTGCAGAGCCATTGGTAGAATCATGCTGTCTGCGTCAGATCGGTGAGTGGACCATCCAGCCCCATGGGGCTGGACCCTCGTTAACGCCACCTGTGCGGGGATATTTGTATACGAATACCCCCATCTCTAATTATAACTGTTCTTCTCATGTACGGTTGCCTGCTTTTGGAGTGGCCCGATTCTTTGTTGTCTTGCCTCTTCTTTTTTGGAGTAGCTTTTAACAGTTATTTAAGGCTTTTGGAGTGCCAGAAAGATGAACAGGAGAACACAAATGAGAAACTCAAAAGAGGCTGTTTCCTTCCATGTAAAACAAAAGGAACTGCATGTGAAAAATACAAACATGAAAGAAAACAGAAGAGGTACCACCTCAAAGAACATAAAACAAAAATGCATGAAAATTTCCACTGTGCATGTTCCTATTTACTTCCACTGAATTCCACTGCTAACACCAGAACAACTGGCCACCTCTTGCTTATACAGGGCTCAGCAGCCCACTAGAACCAGCAGTGGGGTTTGGCACCACACACAGCCGTAACAGGACAGTGGAAGAAAGCCACAATTCCACTAGGCAAGGAAACCAGAGTAACACTATTGGATCTTGGTCTATTTCCCAATAGTTACCAACCTGATTGCTTTTATGGGCACAAATTAGTAAGCCTTTTGCATCTGGATTTCTCTCTGGTTAAAATTGTGTCCCTTCCATCAAAGAAAATGTGTATTTTACCACATCACTAACATATAGTTCTATAACTAGCCTTTTGTCTGGTATATTTGGTTAGAAACGTTGATCCTTTTGCAATGAATTTTGAATTTTTTTTTCCTAAGTACAGAAGGCTCTCTAATTTATATTTATGAAGGAACGCACTTTGATAAATATTTTATGACAGTGTAGACCTAAGTAGCTCAAGGAACTTAAATATCCACAGAAATAATGTAATCAGTAAGCACTTTAAGCTGCAGCCTCAGAGACCTACTTGGGACTTACCTGCCAGAAAACATGGGCATGATCTGACTGCTCATTTTTGTTGGATGGTGGCTGTTCCATGCAGTGAAGAAAATATGAAAATCCCCTCAAACTTTGCCTTTATCTTTGCAATAACTGATTGATTTTAAGCATGGCATTAAAAAAGTAAAGACTGTAGGTACCACAAAAGAGGCATTCCCCTTTGCTCAAATACCTCTTTAGACAAATACATCATACAAAACCAAGAAACCTGTACTTTCTTCTAAGCTGTTCTGCTTAATCTAAAAATTCAAGTTGACAAGTATTCCTTTAATTGGTTGGCAGATACTTTAAGTGATGATCTACTGGATATGCACCAGCTCAGAAAACCATGGGGAAGGGGGAGTCCTACTGAACTCCATGGGTTTTCCCCCTCACACACTCGAACCGTGCTTTGTCTCACCAAAAACTCTCCCAATGCTTTTCCTGAGCGGGGGCATTTTGTGCGTGCAAGTAAACGCGCCGCTGAGGACCACAGAAACGCGGCGCTTGGAGACGTCAACGATCTCCCACCGAGGGTCTCAAGGGGTAGAAGGAAAAAAAATGAGCTGCCTCAATAGCAAGACGGAGCTTCTTTCATAGCTGGTTACCGTAAAGAGGGCACCCAATGACGCAGCCACTACAAGGAAAGCCGATCTAAGCCCACACCCGTAAAAAAAACAACTAGTGGCGTGTCTCATTTCACCTGGCCACACCCTGAGTAATTATTTTATTATTTCCATATAGTAATTGTTTCTCTTGAGCTACAAATGCATTGTACGAAGAGAGTGGAAAGCACTCAGGCCTATAAGGCGGGAATACAGAGGAAGCGGGAGGGGGAGAAGGCGCGGCCGGACGGTGGCGGCGACGCCTCGCCTTTATTTTTAATATGAGCCGCGATACCAGCGCGGCTCTCCCTTTTCTCCCACTTTCTCCTCCATTTCACACCGCCGCAGAGGGACTAGGCATGGCCGAGCCCAAGAGTGAAACGTCCCAGCCGGAGATGGCGGCGGTTAGAATAAGGCACACTGGGTAAAAACACATTTATATACGAACCTCGCCGAGAAATTTTCCAACAATTCCTCCGTCCGACCACCATGCACCAGGACAGGAAACGGCCGTCTCAGCGCCCGCCCGCCTATCCCAGTACCGCCCAGAACTGTGCGGGCGGGCCCTGCAATCAGCACCTGTAGAACACTTCATTGGGCAACCTGAGGCTCAAAATACCGCCCACGGTAGCTATTGGGTTGTTCAGCCTCTCGTGCTACTATCTATTGGCTGTTCACCCATATGCCCGCCTCCAAACTTAGTCGATTCTCTTCTATGCAGGGTTCGGGCCTACTCCAGAAGCCATTTTGTTTCACGTCGGACGAGACGCTGGTGCGTCAGTGAGGGAAAAAGGGACGGACGCCATCTTCCCTTTTTCCCTTGAGCGCAGAGAGAGTGCGGTCCTCGTTCCTATGGAATGGCGGCGGTAACTTGGAAAGAAATCGCCATCGTTAGGTGGATCCTGCCCTAGGAGAAGCGAATAGGGAGGTACAGTCCTCCCGGGGGGATTTCTGCTGCAGTCGGCAGTCGCTCGCTTTTGGACTCGAAGCGGAGTTTTGGCTGCTTGACCAAAAAAAGAAAAAGCGAAGCGGAGGCTTGTTGTGCCATTCAGACACCTTTCCTGTGGGAATCATGTTATTTCAGTTAGAATTGCAAGAAGGCGCTTAGTTCCCCGCCCTCAACATATAAAAAGAGCGGCATTATGGCAGGTTGGCCGTAATCGGTTCTCTGTTATCCTTCAACCATTTCCCTTGCTAAGTAAAGTGTCATCTTGGTGCGGGTCAGGGATATTTACCGCCGTTATAGCTGGGAGGGCGCTTACGCTGTCGGATGAAACCTGACGCCTGAAAAATCAAGGCTTGTGGCGCCTTCGAGGCAACCGATTCTAATTTGGCATAATCTGCCGCGTACTGTTGCCCACTTCACATCCCACAGCGTGTAGGTTCTGTAGACATAATTTATGCAAGCATTTGAAACGTAATGGAAATACATCGCCGTGTTAAAATGTTTGCATATCACTTGCAGTCCACATTGCCCTTCACCCCATGCCGGTATCAATGGCTTGTCTGTTGAGTCTCCACCCCACATACTTGAAGAAGTGAGCTGGAGTCTTTGAAAGGGTACGACATAAAACTTAGGTAGTTTTTAACCTACTGCAAATTGTAGCTCGTTAAACTGAGCTAGTCTTGACGAATTTGCCCAGAGAGCTTTATGGCTGATAGGGATCAAAAGTATTTAGGTTATTGAACAGCTGTTAAACTACGATTAATTATAAGGTGTAATTCACCGATCAGATTATTCACTCTGTCCCATGTGTGCCTATTGTACGTATTTTGTAGTGTAAATTTTATTTATTCAAAAGAGTGATGCCCTCATGCTTCAATAATTTTTTTGAGAAATTTTGCAAAAGAACCATTGGCCTTCATTCCAGATGTGACCAAAGTCTGTAGCTAAATTCTTAGTAAGGAAACATTAATGTACTGTACCGCTTTTCTTTATTCTCTGAATAACAAACTGTAGAATTTTTTTTTACAAAACTGTGTAAGTTCAGACTCCAACAACACAAGAGGCGACTCTACACATGGACATCACCAGATGGGCAATACCGAAATCAGATTGATTATATTCTCTGCAGCCAAAGATGGAGAAGCTCTATACAGTCAGCAAAAACAAGACCTGGAGCTGATTGTGGCTCTGATCATCAGCTTCTTATAGCAAAATTCAAGCTTAAACTGAAGAAAGTAGGAAAAACCACTGGGCTAGTCAGGTATAATCTAAACCAAATCCCTTATGAATACACAGTGGAAGTGAAGAACAGATTTAAGGAACTAGATTTGGTGGACAGTGCGCCTAAAGAACTATGGATGGAGGCTCATAACATTGTACAGGAGGCAGCAACAAAAACCATCCCAAAGAAAAGGAAATTCAAGAAAGCAAAATGGCTTTCCAACGAGGCCTTACAAATAGCAAAGAAGAGAAGGGAAACAAAATGCAAGGGAGACAGGGAAAGTTACAGAAAATTGAATACTGACTTCCAAAGAATAGCAAGGAGAGACCAGAGGGCCTTCTTAAATGAACAGTGCAAAGATATAGAGGAAAATAATAGAAAGGGAAAAACCAGAGATCTGTTCAAGAAAATTGGAGATATTAAAGGAACCTTTTGTGCAAAGATGGACATGATAAAGAACAAAAATGGTAGGGACCTAACAGAAGCAGAAGACATCAAGAAGAGGTGGCAAGAATACACAGAGGAATTATACCAGAAAGATCTGGATGTCCCGGACAACCCAGATAGTGTGGCTGCTGACCTTGAGCCAGACATCCTGGAGAGTGAAGTCAAGTGGGCCTTAGAAAGCATTGCTAACAACAAGGCCAGTGGAGGAGATGGCATTCCAGTTGAACTATTTAAAATCTTAAAAGATGACACTGTTAAGGTGCTACACTCAATATGCCAGCAAGTTTGGAAAACTCAGCAGTGGCCAGAGGATTGGAAGAGATCAGTCTACATCCCAATCCCAAAGAAGGGCAGTGCCAAAGAATGCTCCAACTACCGTACAATTGCACTCATTTCACACGCTAGCAAGGTTATGCTCAAAATCCTACAAGGTAGGCTTCAGCAGTATGTGGACCGAGAACTCCCAGAAGTACAAGCTGGATTTCGAAGGGACAGAGGAACTAGAGACCAAATTGCTAACATGCGCTGGATTATGGAGAAAGCCAGAGAGTTCCAGAAAAACATCTACTTCTGCTTCATTGACTACACAAAAGCCTTTGACTGTGTGGACCACAGCAAACTATGGCAAGTTCTTAAAGAAATGGGAGTGTCTGACCACCTTATCTATCTCCTGAGAAATCTATATGTGGGATAGGAAGCAACAGTTAGAACTGGATATGGAACAACTGATCGGTTCAAAATTGGGAAAGGAGTACGACAAGGCTGTATATTGTCTCCCTGCTTATTTAACTTATATGCAGAACACATCATGTGAAAGGCTGGACTGGATGAATCCCAAGCCGGAATTAAGATTGCCGGAAGAAATATCAACAACTTCAGATATGCAGATAATACCACTCTGATGGCAGAAAGTGAGGAGGAATTAAAGAACCTCTTAATGAGAGTGAAAGAGGAGAGGGCAAAAAATGGTCTGAAGCTCAACATGAAAAAAAAAAGATCATGGCCACTGGTCCCATCACCTCCTGGCTAATAGAAGGGGAAGATATGGAGGCAGTGACAGATTTGACTTTCTTGGGCTCCATGATCACTGCCGATGGTGCCAGCAGCCATGAAATTAAAAGATGCCTGCTTCTTGGGACGAAAGCGATGACAAACCTAGACAGCATCTTAAAAAGCAGAGACATCAGCTTGCCGACAAAGGTCCGCATAGTCAAAGCTATGGTTTTTCCAGTAGCGATGTATGGAAGTGAGAGCTGGACCATAAAGAAGGCTGACCGCCGAAGAATTGATGCTTTTGAATTGTGGTGCTGGAGGAGACTCTTGAGAGTCCCCTGGACTGCAAGGAGAACAAACCTATCCATTCTGAAGGAAATCAACCCTGAGTGCTCACTGGAAGGACAGATCCTGAAGCTGAGGCTCCAATACTTTGGCCATCTCATGAGAAGAGACGACTCCCTGGAAAAGACCCAGATGTTGGGAAAGTGTGAAGGGACGTCAGAGGACGAGATGGTTGGACAGTGTCATCGAAGCTGCCAACATGAATTTGACCCAACTCCGGGAGAGAGTGGAAGACAGGAGGGCCTTGCGTGCTCTGGTCCATGGGGTCACAAAGAGTCGGACACGACTTAACGACTGAACAACAATAACCTTGTGTGTTCTATCTGTCAAGCTGGAACCACTTAGAATCATAGAATACTGAAGTTGGAAGAGGCTTATAAGGCCATCAAGTCCAACCCCCTGCTGAATGCAGGAATACAAATCAAAGGATATCTGCCAGTTGGTTGTCTTAAGTTTCTCTTGAATGCCTCCAAGGTTAGAGCACTCACCACCTCTTGAGGTAATTGGACTTATAGCGACCCTAATAAAGGTTTCAAGGTGAGATATTTACCGTATTTGCTGGCGTATAAGACGACTGGGCGTATAAGACGACCCCCCCAACATTTCCAGTCAAAATATAGAGTTTGTTATATACCCTTTCCCCTTGCCTTCGGTAAGGCTCCGAACGGAAAAAGGAAAAAAAAGAAAGAAAGCCCTTCTCCGTTCTGAGCCTTACCGAAGGCAAGGGGAAAGGGCCCGATCTTCAAAAATGGTGCTGGGCTAGCCTCTGCAAGCGCCCCTCGCCGGCTTTGGGGGTCCCCCGGGGCTTACCTTGCACCATCCCAGGACTCGCGGGGGTCCCTCCGCGCGGCGATGGGCGTTTGCAGAGGTTTTCCCGGCACCATTTTTGAAGTTCCCGCCCTTTCCCCCTGCCTTCGGCAAGCCTCGGAAAGTTAAAAAGAAAAAAAAGAAAGCCTTTTTACCTTCCGAGGCTTGCCGAAGGCAGGGGGAAAGGGCGGGAACTTCAAAAATGGTGCTGGGAAAACCTCTGCAAATGCCCATCGCCGCACGGAGGGACCCCCGCGAGTCCTGGGATGGTGCAAGGTAAGCCCCGGGGGACCCCCAAAGCCGGCGAGGGGTGCTTGCAGAGGCTAGCCCAGCACCCCCGCGAGTCCTCGGATGGTGCAGGAAAAGCCTCCGAAGTGCTCTGAAGCCGGCGCGCGGGGTTGCGGGGCACCCCCGCAAGTGTTCCGATGGCTTTCTCTGCACCATTGGAACACTGGCGGGGGTGCCCCGCAACCGCACGCGCCGGCTTCAGAGCACTTCGGAGGCTTTTCCTGCACCATTAGAGGACTGGCGGGGGTGCTGGGCTAGCCTCTGCAAGCGCCCCTCGCCGGCTTTGGAGGTCCCCCACCAGTCCTCGGATGGGGCGAGGGGCGCTTGCAGAGGCTAGCCCAACTGAAGTGCACCCGGCGTATAAGACGACCCCCCCCCCCCACTTGGAGGCATGTTTTTCAGGGCAAAAAAGTCATCTTATACACCGGCAAATACGGTAAGTAGTTTTATCAGTTCCACTTCTCTAGTGAGTTTCCCTGGCCTGGTGGGGATTTGAACCCTGGTGTCCAAAGTCCTACTCAATCACTCTATCCACTACACCACACTAGGAATCAGACCACTCAGTTACTCTCACCTAATCCACCTCATAGGGTTATGAATTTAAAAGGAAGAACAATGTATGCCATCTTGACCTCACTGGAGAAAAGGCAGGGTATAAATGTAAAGTAAGACTTCTGTATCTGATATAGATGGATATAAGAGGCTGTTGAGTAGCACCCCCCCCCCCGCTTGCTTAGCAAAATGTAATTAAGGCAAAAACAAAAGAAAAATAAAGACAACAAAAACATTATGGCACCTTAAAAGACTAACCACTATATTTTAATGTGAGCTTTTGTGGACAAGTCTACAAAAGCTCACATTAAAATATAGCAGTTTGTTTTTAAGGTGCCACAGTGTTTTCACCATCATTGTTTTTAATTTTTGCCTGATATGCTAGCACAGACTGACACAGTTACCTCTTCTAAAATATAAAGTATCCATTCTAATCTGAATGTCAATAACACACCTGCCAGAAACTCCAAAATTACAGCCACGGTAGAGTTTTCCTATTAAGAACTCCTGTGACTCACCCAACCTCAGGCTTCATAAACATTACAAAGGTGACATAGGAAGAAAACTGCTGTGATGGCAGAGGAAGCTTTCCGGATGGTGAGTAAAACAGCTTACATCATTATATACATTGCCTTTCCTCCTCTAACTAGTTCTGATCATGAAAGCAGTACATCTTCATATCTAATGTGTCACCGTTTTTAATGAGGAGGACAAGTGTAATCACCACCACTCTGATAATAAACTTGATATCCTTACAGGAGCAGACGTACCTGGGTTCACACAAAACAAATTCTAGAATCTGTATTAAGATGACCACTAAGACAAAAAAGGACATGTTTACATTCTTGTGACACTTCAAAAGATATTACTACCTCAAACTCTCCAATATTAATAAAGTAACTCATATCTACACTGTATGAATGCTCTGCAACTTTTGAAATAAGGTGTTAAAGACTAACCACAGCTGTATCCGTTTTGATTAATTTCAAAGTTGCTGTGACTAAAAAATTGTGAACGTCTGAACTTATTGTTTAGTCGTTAAGTCGTGTCCGACTCATTTGTGACCCCATGGACCAGAGCACGCAAGGCCCTCCTGTCTTCCACTGTCTCCCGGAGTTTGGTCAAATTTATGTTGGCAGCTTCGATGACACTGTCCAACCATCTCGTCCTCTGACGTCCCCTTCTCCTCTTACCTTCACACTTTCCCAACATCAGGGTCTTTTCCAGGGAGTCGTCTCTTCTCATGAGATGGCCAAAGTATTGGAGCCTCAGCTTCAGGATCTGTCCTTCCAGTGAGCACTCAGGGTTGACTTCCTTCAAAATGGATAGGTTTGTTCTCCTTGCAGTCCAGGGGACTCTCAAGAGTCTCCTCCAGCACCACAATTCAAAAGCATCAATTCTTCGGCGGTCAGCCTTCTTTATGGTCCAGCTCTCACTTCCATACATCGCTACTGGAAAAACCGTAGCTTTGACTATGCGGACCTTTGTCGGCAAGCTGATGTCTCTGCTTTTTAAGATGCTGTCTAGGTTTGTCATCGCTTTTCTCCCAAGAAGCAGGCGTCTTAATTTCGTGGCTGCTGTCACCATCTGCAGTGATCATGGAGCCCAAGAAAGTCATATCTGTCACTGCCTCCATATTTTCCCCTTCTATTAGCCAGGAGGTGACGGGACCAGTGGCCATGATCTTAGTTTTTTTTATGTTGAGCTTCAGACCATTTTTTGCGCTCTCCTCTTTCACCCTCATTAAGAGGTTCTTTAATTCCTCCTCACTTTCTGCCATCAGAGTGGTAATTTCTATTGTGTGGTACTCAGGACCTGTTTAGGGACGTGAATGTCACTGAGCTGCTAGGGAATAGTGACCATGCTGCGATCTCTTTCACCATGCATGTTGCAGGGAGAGTGTCAAGCAAAACTGACACAAAACCCCTTGATTTCTGAAGGGCGGACTTCACTCAGATGAGGAAACTAATTAGAAAGAAGTTGAAAGGGAAGTTTAAAAGAATCCAGGCTCTCCAGAGTACATGGAGCCTGTTTAAAACAACAGTAGTAGAGGCCCAGTGGAAGTGGGCTCACCTAAGTCCTAAAGAAAGAAGGGCTCACCTAAGTCCGAGAGGGTGCTGGCATGGTTAAGGAGCGGAGTTAGAGAGGCTTCAAAGGGCAAGGAGGGGTCCTTCCATAAATGGAAATACTTCCCAAATGAGGAAAATAAAAAGGAACACAAACTCTGGCAAAAGAAATGTAAGAAGATGATACAGAAGGCAAAGAAAGACTTTGAGGAATGTATGGCCAGCAATATAAAGGAGAATAATAAAACCTTCTTTAAATAAAAGCTTCAGGAAACCTGCCAGAGAAGGTGCTGGCCCTCTGGATGGTGAGGGAGGTAAAGGGGGACTTGGAGATTGCAAAGAAATTAAATGAGTTCTTCACATTTGTCTTCGCAACAGAAGACTTTAGGCAGATTCCGCTGCCCGAACGGCCCCCCTTGACTAATTTATTAAATCAGATACAGGTTAGGAGAGAGGATGTTTTAGACCTAATTGATAAATTGAAGATCAATAAGTCACTGGGCCAAGGTGGCATCCACCCAAGGGTTACACCAATCTTTAAAAAGGGAAGGAGGGGGAACCTGGGAAACTACAGGCCGGTTAGCCTAATGTCTATTCCATGGAAGATAGTAGAAAGTCTCATTCAAGATAAAATCTTAAAACACAGAAGAACAAGCCTTGCTGAGGGAAAAGCAGCAT
Organism: Intellagama lesueurii; assembly: GCA_037013535.1. NCBI lineage: Eukaryota > Metazoa > Chordata > Lepidosauria > Squamata > Agamidae > Intellagama > Intellagama lesueurii. The sequence continues at coordinate 92,262,111 of JBAJHW010000001.1, forward strand.
GGCTTCTGTAAGGGCAAGTCTTGCCTCACAAACCTTTTAGAATTCTTTGAAAAGGTGGATGCGGGCAAACCAGTGGATATTGTCTATCTTGATTTTCAGAAGGCATTTGACGCGGTCCATCACCAAAGGCTGCTGAGAAAACTCCACAGTTGGGGGATAAGAGAGCAGGTCCTCTTATGGATCAAGAATTGGTTGAGAACCAGGAAACAGAGTAGGTGTCAGTGGGCAATTTTCACAATGCAGACAGGCAAAAAGTGGTGTGCCCCAGGGATCTGTCCTGGGACCGGTGCTTTTCAACCTGTTCACAAATGACCTGGAGACAGGGATAAGCAGTGAGGTGGCCAATTTTGCAGATGACACGAAACCTTTCCAGGTGGTGAAGACCAGAAGGGATTGTGAAGAGCTCCAGGAGGATCTCTCTAAACTGGGAGAATGAGCGGCAAAATGGCAAATGTGTTTCAGTATAAGAAAATGTAAAGTAATGAACATTGGTGCAAAAAATCAAAACTTCAGTTATCAGTTAATGGGTTCTGAGCTGTTTGTGACGGATCAGCAAAGAGATCTTAGTGTGCTGGTGGACAGCTTGATGAAAGTGTCAACCCAGTGTGTGGCGGCAGTGAAGAAGGCCAATTCCATGCTAGGTATCATTAAAAAGGGGATTGAAATTAAAACAGCCAACATTATAAAGCCACTGTACAAAACGCTGGTAAGGCCTCCACCTGTATTGCATACAGTTCTGGTCATCGCACCTCAAAAAAGACATAGTGGAACTTGAAAAGGTGCAGAAGAGAGTGACTAGAATGATAACTGGGCTGGGACACGTTCCTTATGATGAAATACTACAGCGTTTGGGGCTTTTTAGTCTAGAGCAGGGGTCTCCAAACTACAGCCCGCCTTGCCTTTTTATCCAGCCTGGTGGGCGTGTGGGCATGCACATGCGTCTTCCTTCGGAGCTCAAAAATGTGGAGCATATATGATGTGGCCCTCCCACTGAAAAGTTTGGAGACCTCTGGTCTAGAGAAAAGGTGCCTGAGGGGGGACATGATTGACTTACCAAATCATGCAGCGAATGGATAAAGTGGATAGAAGGAAGCTCTTTTCCCTCTCATGCAATACGAGAAACCAGGGGACATCCACTCAAATTGAGTGTTGGGAGAGTGAGAACAGATAAAAAAATATTTCTTTACCCAGCGTGTTGTTAGCCTGTGGCATCTGGTGGGGCCACTGTAAGATACAGGAAGCTGGACTAGATGTGCCCTTGGCCTGATCCAGCAGGGCTCTTCTTATGTTGGCTTTACTTCCCCCTTGTCTGAATAGGCTCTTAGATGGACAAATGACTTGGGGTGAGTGAAAATTGTCATGGGTTGTTGACAGTCGTTAATGGTTTTTTTGGTGTGTGGTCCTGCTCTTTCTGGGGAAGGATGAAAGGGCAGCATGATAAATAGGAGACAGATTGCATCTAAGGCCTCCACTCCTGTTGAGTGAGGGATTTTCTATATGCAGAAGTCCTGTTACCATGACTCAACTTCCAGATAACCTCCCCTGGATGACTGAGAATCTTCATAGATATTTTTCATTGCTTGGTAATAAGTGAATATATACCTCCAGGATGATTCTATTCTCCAGTCCATCTTTTTTTTTCTTAACCCGTGGCTCTGTCTTTCCTGAAAATACTTGGTTCCAACCAAAATGTTTCAGGATTCCTGACCCTTAAGTTACACCCCACCCTCCATTGTGGGGTTTCTGTAAGTCCTATTAATATCTCCCCTTTTGTGTACTGATGGTGTAGTTGTGGCTGTAAAAAGCAGCATATAGAACTTGACTTTGTATACTTGCTCAACTTTTAACATAATATAGTCTATTTTTTTTAACAGAATTTAAACAAGGGTAAAGATGTCATTTAATTTTGATTGTTAATTTATTTCAATGAAGTGTGTCTTGTAAACCTGTGAAGAATACCATCACCAACATACATTTTGTCTATACTAGTGTAATTTTGTCAGTCTGCAGTAGCAGAAGAGAACTGTTTCTGAACGTTGTACCCATAGTTGAGGAAATAGTTCATTATATTGTTAACCAATGTACCACATATTTTATATTTAAAAATATTACAACAGTTGTAGGATATGTACCGATCGAAATGTTAGGCTACAAGTCTCATCAGCACTAACCAGTTTTTACAATGGACACGTATGGTGGGACATGTCATCCAGTAGTATCTTGAGGGCTGCGCTTTTTCCCTCTCTGCTCACAGTATTTTCTTCCTCTTAAGACCTGGGTTTTACAAATGACAAAACTTATTTTGGACTTTTTCAGGTCAGATTTTATACAGCGATGCAGTTAAATGCTCTGCATTTGGATGCATACTTGTTTGCCTCTGCTTCTTTGGTTATTGCTTCAGAAATACATTCAGAAATAAGCAAAACTTTTTATTCTCAAATTGGTATTCATAGGACTCAGAAGACAGCCACTTTACACGACACATGTGAAACCAAATTTCAGTGGCATTACTTGAAATTGGTATAAGACTCTTATCCTAAGGCTTGCTACTACCAGCTTACAGCTACTTATGAAGAGTTATTACAGTTTTCAGCACAATCACCACAGACCATGTCACATCTATGTATTATGTACTTGTCGAAACATCTTTCCTTAATGTCATCTGCCCAACCCACAAGATCATCCCAGTCAAGGCTCCTCCAGGAGGCTACCCCGAGGGAAGCCCATAAATCCTCTACAAGAAGTAGGGCCTTCTTTGTGGTAGCTCCAACCTTATGGAACCAGCTTCTGGAGGAGCTCCACCTAGCCCCCTCCATGTTGATATTTAGGAGGGAAAGATGTTGCTTTTCAGGGAGGCTTTCCACACCAACCCTAGCTGATGACCATTTTCCCTCCTTTCGTCTGTTCTGGTTTTATATGATTGCTATGTGCCATCTGTTTTTAAAGGTTAATTGTAGTTGTTTTTAATGTTTTTATCATTTTTTTTGTTTTGTATTATAGTTCTTGTAACTGCCCAGATTAGCGCCTTGGCACTAACAGGAGTGGGATATAAATTAGATAAATAAATAAATAATAACAGCAGCAGGAATGAACGGGTAAATGACTGGTGTTTTCCTAAAGTACTTACAAAAGCAAAGAATTTTCTAAATCTTGGTGAAATATTTAAAAACTGATTTAGTCAATTTTACTCTACATTTTATTCCAAATGACCAATGATATCATTTAATTTTGCAATGTAAACTTTACATTTGTACACTGAGATACTGAAGAAAAGGAATTTACTGTTCCTAGTCTCAGTTGCTAGTCTTTTTGACTCAATTCAAGGAGACACATTCTATTGAGCAATCCGAGCTGCCCATTTTTGCTCTGAATACTCTTAACTGAAAATGTCTGAAGGACGACAGAACATCTAAAAACCTAATAGAGTAGGACCTCCATATCCATGGGGGAGCGGTTCCAAGCCCTTTCCACAGGTGCAGAAAAATGCAATTATAGCAAATACTATTTTAATAGTGAACACTATACATAGCATGGTCTCTGGCTCCCTCCAGTAGCCAGTTTGGGTAACTTTATCTTTAGAAATATACATTTCTAGGATTTTTCTCTTAATATTTTGAATATTTTCAGACTGGATAAGTAAATCAGTGGATACTGATCTCACAAATAAGGGGGTCCTACTGTAATAGATAAGCAGCTGCAAAAATATGTGTAGGCAATTAAATAATAAACTTAAAAGACAGAACAGCAACAGAGTTTACAGTATAGGTTCAGGAATCCAAGTTTATTATGCTAGTCTGCCCAGAACCTGAATGGAAAAGTGGATGGATAAATGGAAGGTGCTCCTAAGCAGCTAGAGTGTCACATTATCCTGCCTCTTATCAAATCTACATTTGTGTGAAGACTGGAGTTGGAAATAAAGCATAATTGGAAAGGGGTAGCCCTTGGTCTGGCTTCAGACAAGTGAGAGGTAGGTATTCTATTGGGAATTGTACATTCCAAGCACCCCCAGAATTGATACATATAAAAACAAACACACATCACACAAACTGGTTTTCTGAAGACTGCATTTTTGAATATCATTATATATATATGTTCATTTCAGTTTCATTTTTATAGATATAAATTCAGTTCAATTTTCAACCTGCCTTTAAAGTTTTGGAGGCTTACAATTAAATTAAGATAGCTTGTTCAATACCAGATGTAACAGCAGATGACATTGAATATAAAAACAGGAGAAAGAAACATTTTACTTAAAAGATTTGACACCAGTGATCAAGGCAAGGGGAAAAAAAAAAAGAAATTCTGCATTTAAGATTTCTTTTCATATTTATTTCATAGATGGGGTACGAAGTCCTATTCCATCATTTTGATGTAGGCTTCTTACTCATTCTAATAGTGGTCCCAGTAGGGAGGAGTTTGTTGCCTTTCTAGTTAAAATACTAGCTATTATACCACCTGGAGGCAAGAAAACAAAGGAAAAAGAATGATTACTTCAGAAATGGGACTTGGTAACCCTGAAGCCAAATTCAAATGATCAATAAGCTCTTTAATAAGCCAGTATTCCAATAAGCCTTTTGCCTGTGCACACAACACCTTAGCAAAAGACACAGATATGCCATGTAACTTAACCATATACGGTTTTGTAGAAACCTGGAAATTAGTTAACCAGCTTTGAAAGAACTCAGATTTTGTGGGGATAGAGAGCCTTGGGTCTCCACAACACTCACGTAGGTTTTTGTTTTGCTCCAAAGCAGGTAACCAAAAGTTCCCAAGTTCTCACAAAGAGGGATCTAAAGTTCAGCAAATACTTCCTGGTCTGTGTCTTGTGCAAGGGGCTGCATTTGTGGGCAAAAGAGTAGGTCACACTTTGGTTGTTTAAACTGAAATGATCATCTGAACTGGGTCACTGTCTTCGCTTGATCAGGCAAATGAATGTGAACTTCTGGATGTCTCAAAGTGGGGAGAGGGGAGGAGGTATTAAAAACTACCCAGGTGCTGTAAAAGGAATAACAAGATGAAAATAACCATATTCCCAAATATGGGAATAAAACCTCAATCAGATCTAACCCAAGCTAGCCAAATTATTTTTTTAGGAGACTGCTTATGTAGATGTTTCACCACCACACTTCAAAAAACACTCCTGTAAAAGCAGAACTTCATATCAGATTTCACATGCTGCTGAGAAAATGAACTCCCACCTCAAACATGAAGGTTTCTGTATCCAATTTCCACTTGTACACTGACAGCTTTAAGGAAAAAACAGGACACAGAGGGTGTTGCCATTTTTTTTCTTTTTAGCAGCAATGAAATACCACTAACCCCTTTTACATAACCAAATTCAAGTCACAACCAGTGGTGACCGCACCATAAAGTCACCAGGTACAAAACTGCTAGTTTTAAATTAATAACTTGAAATTTTCCCCAGAACATCCCTTTTTTTTTTTATAAACAAACATTTTGCTATTTTTGTACATAGGCTAGCAGGCTTGTTTCAATATGAAAGTGCTAAATCATTTACAGATTTAATCAGTTATGTAGTGCTACGATAAGTGTCCAATATTCTACATATGAACAACCTTGATAAATGGAAATGATGGAAGTGTTAAGTAAGGCTATCCAATTATCTTTATGTACATTTGAGGAACAGATACCCAGCAGGGAGAAGGGGAAGGGGGAAAATTGGGCAAATAATCAGTCCCACAGGTGTAAAAATTAAATTGGCCTTCTAGCTTTTGCACTGTAAATGAGACCTTTCCAAGAGTCCTGCAGCCAATGCCTTTTTTCGTCACAGGAAGGAAGCTGCCTTCATGACATTCCCTCTTGATTTCTGATTTCCACAGTGTGTCATTTGAAGCTCAAGTGTCAGGTTCTTCCTATCTTCATAAAACCTTCTTTCCAGTATTAGGTTGCATGATCAAGTCCCACTTTCTGGGTTGGTTTTTCTTTTTAAAATGTTCAATCTACCAATTCATTTAGAGTGAGCTGTAGATAACATGAACCAGTTCTGGAACCACTATATTGGGAGGAACACAAGCTCTTCACTACAATCACACAGCAGGAGGAAAAGTAGTGATACTTCAATTCATTCCTGGAGCTGGACCACCAAAATTGAATGAACTTGGCACAACTGGAGCATTGAATTTATATCCCCCATGCTTTTCAATCATTTTGGATTCTGAAAAAGAAAGTCAGATAATGAGAATGTTACAAATCCTGTCCATAGAGCTTGCATGAATTTTTCAAATCTTACAAAAAAGTTCATTTTTTTAAATAAACCAACACTCTGCAGTCCTCAACATCACCTTATTTCTCAAATCTCCATGCTTTAAAATGTAAAGTATCACAAAACATGAATGATAAAAATAAAATCTGCTGCATCCAATCAACATGGAATGCACTGTCCTGAGAAGCTAGGTTGGCCCTCTCCCTCTTGTCTATCTGTCATTAAGCAAAAGACCTTTTCAGTAAGGCTTTTAAGCAATAAGCAGAGGTCTCAGGAATGCTACGGTTACTGAACTGTGGCAAATAAATAACATAAATAAAATAATAAAAAACCAAAAAATATTTCTCTACTGCTTGAATAAAGGCGGTTCAAATAAAAAACGGAGAAGGGGTAGCTCCACAACCATACCCCTCTAATGATAAATTTACTAGGAAATTACTGCATTCAATTCCTCAGATTAATTGCTGCTCTGCTGGGTAATATATGAGAATATTGGTCAGGTTGCTTTCAGGAAAATCCACACACAGATTTCAGCCACAAAGGTTAACTCTAGGGACAGAAATCTGTGACACCTGCCACCCTCATTCTTCATATATGCATATTTTCACCACTCCCAAACCAGCAGCAGATCTCACAACTTCCCAATAAAGGGGAATACAAAGTTAAGCTACAGCTTTTTTTCCATAAAATTCAGAACTACTACTGTGTACATGGATGGCATTAGCTGCTTGCTCTTTCAGAGGAACGGATTCCGTCAACATCCCTCCATAGCAGTGGTTCTCAACCTTGAGTTTCCAGATGTTTTGGACTAAAATTCCAAGAAGCCTTCACCCTAGCTGTACTGGATTTCTGGGAGTTGTAGTCCAAAAACATTGTAGTCCAAAAACATCTGGAAACCCAAGGATGGGAACCATCAGTCTATAGAGAAACAATCTGTGATGGAATGCAATGAAGGGAAGCAATGTCAGTTTACTGCAACCAGAACATTTCTGCAATTATGTAGTTGATGTTAATTATATTTACAAAATATTAATCCAGTCTACCATGATTTAATTAAATCCATTGTAGCTAATCCATCTTCCCCTTACTAGTCTTTAGATTTGATATAATTTATTTTGTGAAAGGCTCTCAATTGGAGTATTAACTGAGTTTGAATATGCTTAGCTTCCAATATCTGATAAGAACTCAGACTGGTCTTACCACCACCATTTCAACCACAACATGACACGGCAAACACAGTAACTAATAATAAAAGTTAGTAAGAAAATGTATACCATGGGCTGCTCTTCGCTGATCTGCTAAAGTTGCTATGTCCTGCAACTGTTTTCTTTGTTCTTCATTAAGACCACGTGTCAAAGTTTGATACCACGCAGGGTTACGGTTCTGAATTGCTATGAAACAAAGAGATGTGAAAGCAATTGAAAACTTTTTGGCATCAGGAGAGGCACATTCAAGATAGGCACAATTTATGAGTTTTAGAAATGCATATGACTATAGTCTATTAATTTTTGCAGCATCAGATCATGGTTTTGCAAAATTGCTTGTTTTCAGCTCCTGACGTTTGATCCAGACAATTTTAAACAACACTCCAAGAGAATGAATGGATGAAAAAAAATTAATTAATTGGTGATGATAATAATTTGCTTCTCAAAAATGGTAGATTGTTCTTCCCCTTCTCCAATATTGTTTCTTTTCTCACAAAAATGATATGCATTTCTGAACATTCCCTTACAACCTGGGGAGTCCATAAGACAATTATAATCAGATAATACTAAGTAGAATTTGCAAGACAAGAAGATGTCATAGCCCTAGCTGGAATAACCAACCACTTATGCAGCACACCTCTATCAAAGAAAATTTGTATTTCTACAAACAAACAAAGTTCTACTTCCTGATGCAGACACCAACTTACTGAATGCTTTGGATGGAGTTTATAATCATAGCTCTCCATCCTGTATTTTATAGAACTCCGCTGTACGCCTAATCAACACCGCATGGTTACTACCTGCATGTCCTTCAATACAAGACATTTTATTACTCGTTTTTCAACACGTCAGACAAGAGTTAGCACAGGTCTATGGTGCATGTTACAATTGCCCTTACTCTGAAAAATTGCTTTAAATATCTGGTATTCATCAACAGGGTTATCTTCATCATCAATAATTGTTGAATATCCCTCCAGAGCTGTCTCCTCAGCATCATCTTCTTCCCAGTCCTCATCTTCTCCAGCCTGCTTTGCCAAAATTTCTAAGTATTCTTGTCCATCTTCATCAATATCATCTTCATCACTCCCAAGCTCCTCTGTAAGAACATGCAGTATCAGAATAACTTGAGGTCAGCAAAGGCAGTGTTATTTTCTGTTGATTATCACAACAGCCCTTTTTAATTACAATTCCCCTATTTTTCTCTTAGGCCTGGGCAACTTCCATGTCTATATAGTAAAGTGCAAATCTAGTCAATCTGCACTATATAGTTTACAAATGAGAAATGGAAGCAATGTGGAAAGATAAAAAGTCTAAATGGAAACACTCAGATAAAACAGTAGAAAGATATAAAATGAAAAAGCACAGTTCGAAATATTTAATACAGGAAGGAAACTACTATATGAAAAATAAGGAACAGACTAGATTACTATGTACAATTGAAGCCCATCTCAAAGAGAAGATATATAGCAATAAGTTATAAATAAGCAAAGGAAAATGGAAAAACAATTCAGCACTAGAAATTCAAAGAAAAGCATGTGAAATACCACTCAAAAGCTGTGAAAAAAATCTGTGCTTTACCTGCTTCCTCATCTTCCTCTGCTTCCTCATCATCATCACTTTCATTTTCATGTTCAGCATGGCAAGCATATGCTCTTTTCAAGCCATTAAATAGAAGGATGAAAGCTGGCAGGATTTGGCTTGAAACCTGATTTAAAACTTGTGGTATTTGCTCCAGTTCAATGAGAGCACACAAACCTAGTACACACATTTTTCTGTCATGAAGTCTGAAATAGAAATGCAAATTTCACATTATGTTATTATTAACTTTAGGAACAAGAAAGGCATGGTTGAGAAATGCATGGGTAAAGAGGGTCTATACGTTTCACTTTCTCCAATCACAATATAGCACATTGCAAGGAACAGTTAGATGGAAAGGATACACATTAAAGGATGAATGGGACTTGTGCCAGTGGACCAATGACAGCAAGAGACACACAACTTACCCCAAGAAACAGTCTACATCATTAAGCCATTGTGTAATGAAGTGATTTGTAACTGGCTCCACATTATTGGGGAAACGAAGATTTTCCAAAGTATTCAGAAGTAGATGTGGATTGTAGTACAGAGCAGCTATGGCAACCTGGAGGCACATTGTTCTCAATTCACTTGTTTTAACTTCTCTGGTCAACCTCTCTAAAGCAGCTTCCACAAATAAAGGTATACACTGAATGGATGGGGAAAATATCTCACGGTTAGTGTTATAATATACAATGACAGTATTTAAAAATAGCAATACAGCTATAGTGACATCATAAGGTGATATTTTGATACACTTGGATTGAAATCCAAGCACCCTAAGCGTCTTTTAAGCTCTCCAACGGAACAAGGAAGGTACAGTTCCTGCAATCTATTTTTTATCTAATCCCTTCATCCACATACCCCTTAGCAACTGTGACAAGCAGAAAGCTTGATGTACTGTACAGCAGGTGAAGGAGGGATAATAGGACCATGGAGAGAAAGGATGATGGAACAGTCTGTGTTCACTTTGCAAGACATCAGATTGCTTGAAGATATACAACCGGCATCCATATGCAGCTGCCCTACTGCTATTAGAGGCATAACTAATTACACTCCAGAGTAATAAGTGACTATCTATAGGCAAAAAGAGAGGTTACTTACCTGTAACTCTGGTTCGAGTGGTTATCTGTGAATTCACACTAATGGGTTTAATCTGCGCCTGCGCAGAGGTCTCCGGAATATTCTAGAGCTTTATGCTACGTTCATCAAGGACCGCCCCCCTAGCCCACAAGGTTCGCCCGTCCTGGTAATTGCCTCAGTTCCTAAGAACAGCCTGCCGCTGCATCAAAAGATACAGGAGTGACGGACAGAGGGGAGGACAGGCAGGAAGTGTGAATTCACAGATGACCACTCGAAGAACTAGAGTTACAGGTAAGTAACCTCTCTTCTTCGTGGTCTCTGTGAATGCACACTAATGGGTGACTAACAAGCTTACTTTATAGGTGGAGGGACGTCACGGAAGAATCGAAGAAAGCACAGCTCTTCCAAACGATGCATCCTTTTTGGCTCTTAAGTCCAGTCTGTAGTGGGCGGCAAACATAGATGGTGTTGCCCATGTGGCAGCTTTACAAATGTCCGGGAGTGGTACTCCACGAAGAAACGCTACAGAAGTAGCTGTCGCTCTAGTGGAATGAGCCTTAATACCCGCAGGTAGAGGTTGTTTGGCAAGTTGATAAGCCAGTTTTATGGTGGAAACGATCCAGCGGGAAATCGTTTGCGAAGAGATATGAGAACCTCTGTGAGGGAGGTGTGGCGATACGAACAGTCTCTTTGATTTACAGAAAGAAGACGTTCTTGAGACATGTCCAATGTGTGTAGGGATCGTTCTAAATTAGTTGTAGGTGATGGGAAGAACGTAGGTAGAATTATAGGTTGGGAGAGGTGAAAGTGGGACACAACCTTAGGCAGGAAGGAGACATCAGGAAAGAGGGTGACCTTGTCGGAGTGAAATTGGAGAAATGGAGGGTCAATCCTCAGAGCTGTGAGTTCAGAATCTCTGCGGGCAGAAGTAATGGCGACGAGGAAAAGCGTCTTGAGAGAGAGGAGGTACTCTGAAGTGGTGGCAAGTGGTTCAAACGAAGGACAGGAAAGCCAGTGGAGAACAAGGGTTAGAGACCATTGTGGAGGAGGTGGTGGCGCCGAACGGTGCATATTGGAAACACCCCTAAGAAAGCGTTTTAGTGTGGGGTGGTGAAAAATCATGGCAGCTTCTGAATCTTGAGGTTGATGAGCTATAATGGCGGATAGGTAGACCTTGAGAGTTGAGAGGGATAATTGTTTATTAAATAGGTAAGAGAGAAATCGTAGGACAGCTTGTAAATTTGTTGGACTAGTAGGAAGATCACGTTGGAGAGCAAATTTGGTGAAGACAGACCATTTGTAGGAGTAGAGTTTGACTGTGGAAGGTTTACGGGCATTGGCAAGAATAGTATTCACTGAGGGAGAATTCTCCATGCTGTGAGATGGAGGGTGTGGAGGTCTGGGTGGTGGGTCCTGCCCTGATGTTGTGAGAGCAGGTGTGGGATGAGAGGCAGGCAGAGGTAGTCGCTGGTGATGGAACGGAGCATGGTGAACCATGGCTGTCTTGGCCACCAGGGAGCGATGAGGATCGCGTTGGCATGATCGTGTCTGATTTTGGCTAATGTCTTGAGAAGGAGAGGGATGGGAGGGAAGAGGTATATGAGGTGTGTAGCCCAATCTGCCATGAGTGCATCTCCTAGTGACCCGCGTCCCATTACTGCTCTTGAGTAGAAAAGGTCGCATTTGGAATTTTGCGGTGTTGCAAACATGTCGACTTGTGGCTGACCCCAGAGTTTGCAGAGGTGAAGAAACACAGATTGGTCTAGGGACCATTCATGCATCTGGGTATGCAGTCTGCTGAGTTTGTCTGCCACCAGATTGTCCTGTGTGGCAATATGTACTGCCATGGGAAAGATGTGGTGTTCGAGGCACCATTCCCAAAATTGCACTGTGAGATAAAGAAGTGGAAAGGAGTGTGTACCTCCCTGCTTGTTGATACAGAATAACGCGGTGGTGTTGTCTGTTGTGACTTGAACTACATTGCCGCGAATAATCGGCTCGAAGGCTCTGAATGCCTTGAAAATGGCTAAAAGTTCCAGATTGTTTATATGGAGGACACGTTCTGTGCGGGACCAGATAGTGTGGATGTGAAGATTGTTGCAATGTGTGCCCCATCCGGTAGTGCTTGCATCTGTGGTAATTTGTATTGATGGTTGAAGGGGAGTAAATGTTCGTCCCATGAAAAGGTTGGCTGGAGCGTCCCACCAGAGAAGTTGGGAAGAGAGTTCGGGAGTGACCTTGAGTAGCTTTGATGGTGGTTCTGTCATGGGATCGAAGAGAGTCAGATACCATGACTGGAGGGAATGCATCTTCAGTCTGGCGTGTAGGATAGTTGAAGTTGTAGAGGCCATAAGGCCTAAGAGGAGCTGAGCAGAATGCGGGAGTGACACGGGAGTGGGGATGGAAATGAGTGATGAGGGAGTGGAGTTTGAGGGCCCTTTCTGGAGGAAGAAAGACTCTTGCTGTGGTGGAGTCGAGGAGTGCGCCTATGTATATGATGCGTTGAGTGGGGGTGAGAATTGATTTTTCTTTGTTGATTTGTAGGCCCAGATCCGCGAGAAGAGAGAGAGTCACCTGGATATCTTTCAAGGCTTGAGAGCGAGAGGGAGAGAGCACAAGCCAGTCGTCTATGTACGGAAAAAACGAGATTCCTAGGGTAGATCTATAACTGCAAACCAATCGTTTTGTTGGAGAATGGGTAGGATTCGTTCTAGTGTGACCATACGGAATCATCTTTGAATGATGTAGTAGTTGAGCTCTCAAAGGTCGAGGATAGGTCTTAGCCCGCCATCTCATTTTGGGACGGTGAAATAACGGGAGAAGAACCCTGGATGGTGTTCTGAAGTAGTGATGAGAGATATGGCATCTTTTGAGAGGAGAGATTGAATTTCCTGTTCGAGGACAGCGGATGGTGGGGTTAGAACGATCCTTGACGGAGGTAGGTAAGCGAATTCTATGGCATAACCTGTAGCAATGATGGTGAGTACCCAAGAATCGGTGGTGATAGAAGCCCAGGATGGGAGATGGGCTGAGAGACGAGTGGTTGCAGGTGGAGAAAGGTAAGTTTCGCGGATCTGGGGATTGAAGAAGTCAAAGGCCCTGTTTCTGCTTTTTCTCAGGGCGACGGAAAGATTGTTTAGGGCGCTGACGTTGCACTGCATGCCTAGGTTGAAATGAGGGAGTTGATTGTGATGAATATTTATTTCTGTCAAAGTATGATTTGGGTTGTTGACAAGGGTAAGGGCGACGCCATTGGGGGCGTTGCGGTCTGTAATATGGCTGGGTATTGTAAGAACGTGCTGTCTTTTTCAATTTTTGCAGGTTCTCCAAGATCTCATCTGTCTTTTGATTGAAAAGACCGGAACCATCAAAGGGTAAGTCCTCTATTCACATTCGGACATCGTCTGAGATGTGAGCAGACAGTAACCAGGCATATCTGCGGAAAGCCACTGCAGTACCCAAGTGTCTTGATGATGCATCGATGATGTGCCTGGCTGTAATTCGCTCTTCGCGCGCGAGGGCCATGTCCTCTTGGTGGAAGGCGAGGCCACGGGATTTGTACTCGCCTGCAGCGGATTGGAGAGATGGGAGAGCTTTATTCCACAAATAACGGTGGTAAGCTCCCATAGCTGCGATGTAATTGGCAGCGCAAAGAGTGAATGATGCAAGAGAGTAGATTCTGCATCCCACAATGTCCAGTTTTCTCCCTTCTTTGTTGTATGGTGTGGTGCTGGAGCGGTTACACGCCCTGTTTTGAGTGGCATCTACAATGAGTGAATTAGGAGGTGGATGCTTAAACAAGAATTCAGTATTTTCACCGTGTGTTTTATAAAGGTTCTCAACTTTACGAGACATCTGTGGTATGGAAGAAGGTTTTGAACAGGTTTGCTTAGTAAGTTCTAGCAAAGAGGGAATAAAACTCATGCTTAGAGGCAGAGTTTGCTGTTCATTGATGTCTTCAAAAACTTTGTCAGATTGGACTTGAGTAGGCTGTTGTACATCAAGTTCCATGGCTTTGGCAATCCGTAGGACCAATTGGGAACAGGAAGAAAAGTCGTCAGATGGTGATGGAGGATTGTTGTGATTAACATCAGAGTCCGGTGTTGGTAGGTTTGGCGGGGATTGTTGATTCGGTATGGAATGACAAGATTGTGAAGAGAATGAACAAGAGGAAGAGGTTGGAGAAGTGGGGCAGTATTGAGATAAAGTAGGAGTAGGTTCTGGAAGATCATGGTGAGACCTTGATGAGGTGTGTTGAGGTGGTACCGAGGTGGTCTGAGATTTGGAGTGTTTCTTGTGAGGATGCTTGGTACCAGGAGGTAGAGGCTGGGGACCGTGTAAGTTGTGGTCGCCTGTACCGAAGGTTGATGGGTCGATTGTTGTGCTGGAGCAGAAGTGTGGGATCGCTTCGGTACCGTGGACTGAACCCGCGGGGGTTGGGGATGTTGTCTTTTTCGCGACTTGTGATGTTTCAGTATCAAGATGAGTGGTACCGAATCCTCGTCGGATGAGGAACGGGACCGGTAGGCATCTTGGTACCGTGATCGATACCGAGGCGAAGGAGAGGAGTCTGAGACTTCAGAATCATAGTAGTACCAACGTCGGTGTCGACGGTCTGGGTAAAAGTCGAGCTCAGACGGATAGTACCGATATGCTTTATATCGAGAGCGTTTGTAGGCAGGGTCATAATACTCCGGAGGCTCGTAGAGTGTGACCCGTTTGGAGTGTCTATACCTCCTGGAGGGCTCTCGAGACGTGAAGGACCCGGTTGGAGTGGCGGGTCTCACGGGATCGGCACCAAAGCGAGATGTTTGAGATGTATGATGTTCTTTCCTCGACCTCTTGCGGGGAGGAGAAACGTCGGGTACGCAGAGTCAGAATTGCCCATTGAAATGGAGCGAACCGTAGATAAAGGGCTCGAGCGTGGTGAAGTAGGTATTATGGTGACTTCAGCGTGATCAATCAGCGAGAATGGAGATTGTGCCAGTATCGGAGATTCGGGTTGACCGGAAGGAGGCAGAAGGGTCTCTTCTGAGGAGTCGACACGCACGGTAGGTTGGTCCTGGAGTGGTGGTTGGTCTGGTACCAGTCTGCGCGGATGGGAGTCGGTGGTAGATTTTTTCCGCTTTTTTGATTTAGAATGATCCAATATCGAAGGAGACTTTGGTATGGAGGTCGATTTGGTGGAGCTGGAAGGCTTAGATTTAGATCTTTGAGAAGTTTTGGAGAGTGATCTGGTCGATGGAGAAACGGCAGGTGGAACTGGAGATTGTCTCAGAGGATGAGGATCATGGGTTGACTCCATAGTTTGGGGAGGTTGGAGGGATTTTTCCCAAAGGAAAGATTGAAGATGTTGTTGTCTCAATTTGAGGGCTTGTTTGGTGAAATTTTTACAAAACTGGCAGGAGGAAGTTTGGTGGGATTCTCCGAGACAAAAAAGGCAGATGTTATGGCCGTCTGAAAAGGGAATCTTATTAGAGCACGAAGTGCACTTCTTGAAAGGGGGAAGGGGTGCCATAAATGGCGGGAAAGGGGGGAAAAGGGGGGGCAGTTGGGGGGAATGTAGAAGTCTCTTACAATTCCCTGACTGTAAGGTAAATGTAAAGGTTCCCCTTGACATTTAGTCCAGTCGTGTCCGACTCTAGGGCGCGGTGCTCATCCCCGTTTCCAAGCCGTAGAGCCAGCGTTTGTCCGAAGACCGTTTCCGTGGTCACGTGGCCAGCACGACTAGACACGGAACGCCGTTACCTTCCCACCATGGTGGTACCTATTTATCTACTCGCATTTTTACATGCTTTCGAAGATTGTAACTGAAGAATAGAAGTAATAAAGGATTGTATTTCTTTCAGATATCGCAAAGGACGAACGGCAGCTCGACTAGAGGAGACCTCAGCGGCGGCAAAAAGGAACCAGGATGGGCGGACCTCGTGGGCTAGGGGGGCGGTCCTTGACGAACGTAGCATAAAGCTCTAGAATATTCCGGAGACCTCTGCGCAGGCGCAGATTAAACCCATTAGTGTGCATTCACAGAGACCACGAAGAAGAAGGCATATTTATGAGATTTGTAAATGGCCATCTACAGCACACTCACAAAAATACTACGCAAGTAAGAATGCATAACCTCAACCATATGAATTTTCACTTCCTTAACAACTCATATACTTCTGATTGTGTTTGTATTAATGTCTTAGCCACTGTATTACTTACTCTTCATTAAAAAACAGTAGTAGAATTATCCAGAAGTTTATTCTTACCTGATCAATGCCACGGCCTTTACACTGTAGAATGATCACCTCTAAAAGCTTTGCTGCATGACATTCTGCATCTTCTCCTGCTACACCTGTAAGGACCTAAGAAAGATCATATAGATACCAGTATTCAGTCCTGTACATTCAGTAGCATTCATTTTTTTATTTTTATAAAACAACTCAGTACAAGTGGACTCTTGTATGTTTGTATTAAGTGCATACTACATGTAGCCATATTAGAACACATCACTTGCACAAAGAAGTTATTGAATATTATTTTATACCAACAATCTGAATTCCTGTTTCAATTAACCAGTTAAGGAGTTAATGTGGTTCATCATTTTTAGAAATATAGTTATAATTCAATTTACTGCTTGCAGGCAATTACCAAGTAAAGCTCTGACCACTTCTGGTCAAAATTAAGTCTCTCTTGATATTTTAATTTTTTTGTTGTTGCCTATATTTCATGTGTGTCCGTGATTTTGAATTGTGCAAAGCTCTGATATGAATAAAGAAAGAACTGATCAAACATTAATGTTCCTGCCTATCTCACAGCAAATTATCAGTACAGTCAACCCTCGACTTACGAACGGCCCTAGTTACGAACATTTCGACTTACGAACCGCTCTGATAGAAAAATATTGACTCGACTTGCGAACTTAGATTCGAGTTACGAACCGGAAAAAAAGCCTAAGTCATCTTAGGTTAAAAGGGGAAAAAAAGAAAAAAAATTCTGCCCCTAGTGGTAGGAATGGATTAACCGGCTTTGCATTAGTTCCTATGGGAACTAATGATTCAAGTTACAAACCGCCCCTCGACCCAAGAACCAAAAACAGCCGGAACGGATTAATTGGTTTTCAATGCATTCCTATGGGAAATGCTGATTCGACTTACAAACTTTTCGACTTACAATCTTCCTTCCGGAACGGATTAAGTTTGTAAGTCGAGGGTTGACTGTATAAATAGAAAACCTCTAGCAATTTCAATGAAATCAAGGCAATATAAAATACAATTCTCTTCTAGTACAGGCAATCTACCGTGTTTCCCTGAAAATAAGACAGGGTCTTATATTAATTTTTGCTCCAAAAAATGCATTAGGGCTTATTTTCAGGGGATGTTTTATTTTAGTTATGTCATCTTCTGGTTGCTGCACAATGGTGGAGGGCGGGGTTTCACTTAACTGGGGCTTATTTTTGGGGTAGGGCTTATATTACGAGCATCCTGAAAAATCATACTAGGGCTTATTTTCAGGTTAGGTCTTATTTTCGGGGAAACAGGGTATATATAAAAATATTATATTAAAATATTCATTCTCCATCCCCTACAGTTGTATCTCATCATACAATTGTGAAAAGAAAGAAGTGAACCCTTCATCAAAGTTCAGAAGGTTGGCCTGGTCTGGAGATCCCTACACCTACAAGGAGGCATTGTGCTACCTCCTATAAAAACACAGCTTTAGCACAGTAATTTCTGAAAGTGTAGATCACCAAATGAAGTGAAAACCAGTATATTATTGAGGTCAGCTTAAACACTTGTTTTAAAACATAGTATTTAGAATAACCACCACATTTTGGAAAAATATGAATTTTCAGAAAGGATTTCGTATATTTTAAAATTTTACTTGCAGAGTAGATTGAAAATAAAGCTATCCATTCAAAGAAACATACCACGCAGCATGAAAACAAAGCAGACTACTTAAACCATAGTTTTAAAATGTACTGTACATGTTTGAGAGTTTGGAAGCCAGTAAGCTATAAGTCTGTCTTTTAACACCACTGGATTTGAACTATGATCTCGAGTTACTCTTTGGCTAAAGGTACTGTGAGATCAATACATCCCCAAATAAAAAATGCAAAGGGACTATACTGCTAGACGTGGACAGGAAATTATGCACACATGAATGCACTGATCTGAATCCACTTGGGTGCCAGAATACACATGACTGGTTATGGCATGGGGGATTTAATTACTCACTTTCTGTTTCCCATATACCTGAACAGACAGGGGGAACAATTTGAGGGTTACAGTCTATGGATTTTCTAATTTATTAAATACATAGATTTAAAAGTAACCAACACGAACAACTGGACATGCAGTTCGTATTAGTAGTTTCATTTAGTTATAATTAGAGATGGGGGTATTAGTGTTCGTATACGAATATCCCTCCACAGGTGGACATAACGAGGGTCTGGTCCCATGGGGCCGGACGGTCCACTCACGATTCCACCACTGACGCGAGCTCAACGGAGCCTTCCTATCACTCCGTTGTTCACGATGGATTAGCCACTCTGCAACCTGGCAGAGAGGCTCATCATCCCGCCTTCTGCCAGGACTAGCTAATCTATCGCAAGCAACGGAGCAATAGGAAGGCTCTGTCAAGCTTGTGTCAGCGGTGGAATCGTGAGTGGACCATCCGGCCCCCCACCTGTGGGGGGGGATATACGAATACCCCCATCTCTAATTATAATTTCTCTTTTTGGCTTAAAAGAGATGATTAACTTCACAGGTCCCAAGAATCAGGTCCCTGCTGATATGCTAGTTCTTGTGATCTACCTGATATGAATTAGGATAGAATATGAGAAAGAACACCAGTCTCCTTTTTCTTGTTCTGTACTGTGTAAGTTAAATCTACACAATTTAGTCATCTTGACAAGCATGGCTAAATAAAAATAAAAATAGTGCACTACCTACCTTTTTGCACATACTGTAAATCATTTCTAAGTACTTGGTGTCAGACAGGAGGGTATCTGTATCAACAGTTACATAATTATGCAACAGTGGCATCATATCTGTATTTTGAAAAGAATAATAAAAATGAATTATGTATTCTTTAACCTCCTGGCCGTTAAGAAAACTTCAAGATTCTAGTAGGGGTTATCATTCCAGTTCTGCAATATAGTCTGCCTGTAAAGTAATAATAATAATAAATCTCACCTGTAAAGTAATCAAATCCATCCTGCTGAAATACATCAAAGACTAAAGGCAAAAGTTGCCACATCTGTGCTGAAACCTGCTGACAGGTCAGACTGTGAGCTAAGGAAAAAATTTCCTCATAGAATTCTGGAAGACAGTAAGATGTCATTAAAAGTGACTTCATCAAATCAGTAGCTCTTTGTGCAGAATTATATCTGGAAAAAGAAAAGAAAACGGTATCTTACCTAAAACATGCTGTTGCAAAACTGTTCCAATTACTTGCAAACAGATGCCTTCCAACTGCTGGGTAATCTGAAAAAGACGGTTTAAATAAAATACACAACATGTTTAACAATTTGGCTTCAAAGCTTATTTTAAAAAATGAAGTGCTTAGTTTTATAATCACAGGTATGTAGGACATCATCCAAAAAATGTTCTTAGGTGATCAAAGATCTTGCATACTTTAAGACATTTGGCTTTTCTGCTGCATGTATGGATTTTGTCAGAGGCAGCTTCTGGAGTTCCAAGTGTTAGGGTCAGTTTATTGAATAACTCAAAGGGATGTTTTTAAAAACAGGAATCAAATGCTTCTCCACATATTTGTTTAGGATCAGGACCTCTGCTGTCTTTCAGAATAATTACTGGGCTTGGTGTCTGTGCACTGATCTCTGTATATCTAAGAACACATGGATAAATATAAACATACAATGTAGCATAGGAACAAAAACAATAAAGACCATACCAAATATTTATATGTGTCTTTAGATGTGTTAAAACAAAGCATAACACAGTCTGTTAGTGTAAATATATGCCAGTGTAACCTGGATCAGATACTGGAAATCTTTAATTTAAACTAATGGAAAGCCTCCTATCCACCTCTTTCAGGTTCTGAAGCTTCCCACAGCCCACTTTTACCCTAAGGAAGTCTTTGGGAACTTTGGGATGACAGGGAGGAGGTGCCTTTAATAGTAAAGATGTGGTGCCAGATCACTAGCGGGGGTCCCAATCCCACCAGCAGCAATCCAGCAACAAACGTTGACTATTAAACGCTCCTCCCTCTGTCTCAAGGTTCCCAAAGGCTTCCCCAAGATAAAAAGGAGCCCTAGGAAATTTAAATTAAATATTGCTGGTGACTTTTTGAGTTATACCAACAGAACTCTAAGTTTGTGCCTTTCACAGTTGCTTATATATTAAAAGGTCACACATAGCCCTGTGTTGTCTTGCTGATGGCTCTGGCTCAGGTCATAGTAACTACGAAACCTCTGATCTTCACAGACGTTGTAGTGAAATCTGATATCAGGTGTCACCACTTGATTCTAGTCAACAAAGCCTCTAATCATTCAGTGTATTCTGACTCTTCACAAGTGCACAGTGGATATGCTAGGAAATTCATCTGAGTTCCTCCTTCCCTTTCTGTATTCTGCCAGCTACTGAAGACTCTTCTCTTTGTGCATATTTTTGATTAATCTGCTACTGGAATGTGAATTTTGGACTATCATTTTATTGTTTTTATATGCATTAACTTGTTTTCTTGTAATTCATAGTTTTGCTTTTATTGCTATTTGAGCATTTCTTTAAAACTGGAACAGCAGGGTTGAAGTTCCCTAATCTAAATCAGTAATTCTTAAAATCAACTCTGTAGCCTCATTCATAGCTGATGTATTATCTGATTGATTTACAGAGACCTGGAATTAAATGTTAGGCTCACACCTCTTTTTAAATCAAAATTATCTTATGATGCTAATTGGTTACATTAAGTGGAGGGACCTAGAATACCAAACTGATCAATGAAATTCTAATCCCTCTGAACATTTATTTTATGTAGTGCTGAGAACCAAAAGGGGATTATGTTATGCAGAATATATGGAATGGTGGACCAAACTTCAATGCACTTAAAACTTCTCGGTCCTTCACAACTGCTAGAAGAACAAAGTTGAGTTTTTTCATTAACTTGTGGCATTACTACATGCACAGATGCTCACCTCTTTGTGGTCTTCAACTACACTGAGAAGTGTATCAATGGTATTCAAGATGCCCATTGCTGTTACTGCTTTATCGTCACTGCCTTCTTCATCTGGTCCTGTCTGAATCACCTGATTAAATGTCATTGCCTACAAGAAGGAAGAATAAAAGCTAAACCATGGACTAAAAGAATAAAGGAAACTTACAAACATTCAAGACAATTTGCCATATGGGAGTCATACTTCTTCAGCAGTAACTATTTATCTAGAAGAATATTTGGGTTTTCTTCATTTTTAGCATCTTGTTGGACTAGTGGGTAAAAGGACTGATTTGGGATCCTGTCTGTCTCTCAACAATAATCTGAGCAATTCTGGGAAACTAATTCACACAATCTCAGTTCCCTATTTGTAAAAAAGCAGTGGCTGACATATATGTGGTGTATTACAGTGCTTTGTTTGTATACTAGAGAAGGTGAAAGAAATTCAGTAAAAAATTCTAATTAAATTAAGTTGTGTCACACTTGATAATTCTAGCATAAATTTCACAGCCATTCTGATTAGTAAGATTAATAAGAATAGGTGCCAGTGGTTTTACTGAGACATCTCAAAACAGAACAACTTTAACCCCTACCCACCATTTTTGATAGTACAATGCTGCTATTGGGTCCAAGACACCTCTTTAAAGACTTAGTTGGAAATAAAGTTAGTGACTAGTTTCAAATGCAAATACAGCAACAGGTGATACCTTTATTGGACCACCAATAAAACAAAAAACAAACAGCAAGCTTTTGATGATAAATCATTTTCTTCAAGGCTTGTGGGTAGTTCCAAAATTATATGCTGTTATTAAAGTCCCAAATGACTTCCGTTTAATATAACAGAATTGTTACCACATAAAAAAATGGTTTAACAATTTACTGAGATGTATTGGATCTATTTTGTCTATTATGTTAATTTAGTCTCCTCACTGAGTTAATAAGAAGCCATCAGAGAGAAAAACAGAATAGGCATATAGGTAAAACATTGGGCTCATAAGGAAACGAAGGGGTGGCACATGGCCAAATAACACGGTAAGAATCCTTACACCCCCCCACACAATTTTTAAAATCAGTATCACAAGTCTGCACTATTTTGATAATACTGGAGCATTTCATCCTCTATCATGTCATTCAGAAATCAATGGAGTTGGCTGGTATACATAGGCAGCCATAATTAAGCCCCCAATGACTTTATGATTAACGTTATCAATAAAATAATTAAATTACCATACTGATTTATTTATTACATCAAATTAAATTCAAGATATAAATCCAAGAAGACATAATTCAATATTTTCTGTTATGGTTTAAAATGAAAAATACCTTCAGTGTTCTGCTATTCTCAACATAATCCTCAGCAGCAAACTAAACAGGTAAAATTATAGCTAACAATTTACATTAGCATGTCATGAAGGTATTAATGATAGCTGCTATAATGTACAAGCACAGAGGATGCTAAAAGTATGACTAGACTTACCAAATGCTGAGTCATCTCTACTGCTATAGGAGTCACCTCTTCACTATATTCACATATCATTTTCTGAATCACATTGGTAAGATCGTCATTCTCCGTTTCTCTAATAATATGAAGAAGAGCTTGCATTACAGGTCTAATGAATGGAGTAATATATTCCTTAGCTGCAAAGTAAACAAGAAGAAAGATTATTTTCTTGTAATTTAGAGGGAAACACAAGTACTTTAAGCATTTGGCATCTGGTTGCAAGCCAACACTGAAAAAAGCCCTTTCAACTAATATTTAGCTAATTCAGTTTCTTAGTATTTATCTACCTTCAATAAGATTCATCCTCTTTTTATAATATATACGCATTTGCCTTCCCAGCCTTTTATCTTCTGCCACCTTTTTCTCCTATCTGAAAGAGAATGGCCAGTATTTGATCATTCCCTCTACCTTAACTCTGCCCTTACAGGGGATGCTCCTCTATACCAAGCATTCTGTTAACACAGCAGCTAACCAAATGCCTAGGGAAAACTGATGTCCAAACTGGACATCAGTGCAATAGTACACTCCTGCTCGTGTAAAATGAACAGGGGCCAATTGTGATCCTCTAGCCTCTGGATTTAGTACCCAGAAGCCCCTTCAGTCTAAACCGCATACCTGTATGGTTCCCTCTTTTATCCCTTCCCCCCCCCCCTTTCTCCCTGCTTACGTAGCTTCCCAACCTTGCATTTGCAATGGGCTGAATGTACCATTTTTAAAATACACAGATTCCAGAGGATTTTCCTAGCTATTAGCTGAGCTGCAGTGATCATCAAGAAATGCTCATAAACAACTTAACAGCAGTTATAAGCTTTGGTGGGAAGGGGGAAGACAGCTTCTGTGACAATAGTTTAAGGTCAGTTGGTTGAGAAAATCCTTTAGGGTTTGAGACAAGAAGGGTCATACACAATAGTCCAGAGTTTAGAAGAAAAAGAAGAAAGAGCACACAGCAGCCTGACAGAACTAGAAACCCGAGAAAAGGGCAAGCAGTAGATTAAGGGAATATAGAAGCCAACAGAAAGCAACTAACCAGGCAGGGCTTTGTAACAGGGAAAACACCTTGCCCCCCTCTTTCTTTTCAGACAGGCTTTTAAACAGTAGCAGTCTCAGGAATGCAATATTTATTAAACTGAGAGATTTTTAAATGTTTTAAAATTTGCTTTAATCTTGGTTTTAATACTAATACACGTTTGATTGTTTTAAAATGTGATAGAAACTATATTAAAAAACCAAACATATGTCAGTATTAATTATTGTATAATTTTGATAACTGTGAGGCGCCCTGAATGGGGAAAAAGGCAGCAAGCAAGCAAGCAAGCAAATAAATAAATAAGCAAGCAAGCTTGTTTGAGAGTTTGGAGGCTGGCCAGTGTTAAGCTTGTCTTTTGACATTACTAGACCAGTACTATGATCTCAAGTTGCTCTTAGGCCACAGGTTGTGTGTGGGCAACACAGTCTAAATGCAGAACACATAAGGACCATGCGCCAGGCACAGATGAGAAGCTATGCACACATGACTGCAGCCAGTTTAATCCATTTCATTTGAAAGGAGCGAGCTATCTCACAGATGGAATGGGCTGTGTGCTGCAGATAAAACCAGTTGGAGAAGGAGATGGGAAGAGATGGAGGTAATAGGCCAGAGGACTGAGAAACTGAAGTGTCACATACAGGATTTGAAACAACTAGTTCATATTTAGCTATAGGTCTCTAAACTAAAACAAACTTGACTTCTTTCACAACCCTTGCAACTCTTGTGTAAACTACCCTTTCTCTAGTATGGCCAGAACAACAGCTGTTTCCAGGAGAAGGACCATTAGTGATTCAAACAGTAACTTGTGTTAATTAGCTATACATGTTTTCTAACTGTGCAACTGAAAATCCACATGTACATGCACAGCCTGACTGTTTTTTCAAAATAAATAAATGAATAAAAGAACAGTAACATGAACATGGCTTATTCTCGCTGTCAACAGTGTACATTAAGAAACCAGGAGAGGGCAACAATTCTTTTTTACTAGTTATAAACTTGCATGGAAGGCAGGGATGAAATGGGGATTGAGACTGAGGGCACTAGGCCTGAAACAACAATGTAGGTCACATGATCCCTAGCTTTTTTTCAGGATGGTGATGAAAGTTAATCCAGTGCTAAATGCCTCCACACACCAAACTGGAAACTAGAAGCATACAACACAGTTATTTTATTTGTTTAAAATACTTTTAATCCACCTTTCTCCCTAAAAAGGACCCAAGGTGGCTTTTATCATTAAATGACAATTTTTAAAAGCTAAAAACAGTATGTATACAAACATACAAAAAGAATCAAACAAATACTACACTAAAAATGGTAAACAAAATCAACACATTCAAAGAAACAAGGCACAACACTCCATTTAAAAACCCCTCTCAGACAGTCAATCACTAAGGGAAAGCTTGTCTGTCTTTGTCTGCTTGCAGAAGGACAGGAAAGATAGGGCCAGCCTGTGTGGGAGAGCATTCCAGAGCCTCAGTGCAATGACTGAGAAGGCTTTCTCCCGTGTCCCCACCAAGCGCACCTGTGAGGATGATGGGACCAAGAGAAAGGCCTATAGAAAAAAGTACCTCTTTCTTGATTACTAATCAGGACCTGCAGTGCTATGGCAGCTTCCACTTTGACAGGCATTTCTCTATCATCAATTAGGCATCTTCTTGTGAGCTCAAGAGCTGTCTGTAGGTTCTGGTCACTCTTAAACTTAACTTCACAGAAATAGTGAAGAACCCAACAAGCCTAGAGAATATGGAGAGCAATTTCAGGTAATTAATACATGCACATACACTTTCTCTACTTACTCCACGAAGGTTGTCAGAAGTATGAACACAAAATATAAATGCTTTGGTTTTATTTTAAGGTTTTTCTTTCCTTCTTCCTTACCTCACACTTGTTTGAGAGTTTGGAGGCTGGCCAGTGTTAAACTTGTCTTTTGACATTACTAGACCAGTACTATGATCTCAAGTTGCTCTTAGGCCACAGGTTGTGTGTGGGCAACACAGTCTAAATGCAGAACGCATAAGGACCATGCGCCAGGCACAGATGAGAAGCTATGCACACATGACTGCAGCCAGTTTAATCCATTTTATTTGAAAGACGCAGTTATATGACCCAGAGCAATATGATAAATAACTTTTTAAAAAAGAAAGCACTTATTGCTTTAAAAAGAAAGCATATGATTATCTAATTTCACAAAGTATTAAGTGTCTCACTTTATAGCTACTTCTTGAACTACTGGTACTTCACGTTTAAGGATGACAAGAAGGGTTAAGATAATGACTACATTCATCTGCCTGAAACTTAAAACTTCCTTTTTGTGGCCCCAGAAAAGAAACGAGAAAATCATTCATCCATTTCTTTCAGATTACCAAATGTAAACTCACGTTTACTTTATGTATACAACTTTTTGTACACCTTGTTACAAAAAAGGTTGTCAATATGAAGAAATTAATTAGGCAAATAAGAGAAAATTAGGGAAACATGCAGGAAAAACTATTAAACAGTATTCCAGCATATTGGGTATAGTACAGTGGTGCCTCGCAAGACGATGTTAATCCGTTCCAGACAAATC
Organism: Intellagama lesueurii; assembly: GCA_037013535.1. Classification (NCBI taxonomy): domain Eukaryota; kingdom Metazoa; phylum Chordata; class Lepidosauria; order Squamata; family Agamidae; genus Intellagama; species Intellagama lesueurii. The sequence goes on from JBAJHW010000001.1 coordinate 92,288,451, forward strand.
GCTGTCCTGCGAAAACATCGTCTTGCGAAACCAAATTTCCCATAGGAATGCATTGGAATTTAATTAATGCGTTCCGATGGGAAAGAAAAGCACAGAAACTTAAAAAAAAATTAAAAGCAAGTCACTTACCAGGTACTGTAGACTGAGCCCGGCTTCTCATAGTGCCTGGTAGCAGCGAAACATCCAGAAAAGAGCACCAAACAGCTAAAAGCCGGCAGGCAGCCGGCAGCCATTTTGTGCTCTTCTCCGCTCCTTCCCCCCTCCCCTCTCCCGACCAACAGCTGATAGGAGGCTTCTGAGGCTTTTGCGGCACAGGCAGTGGAAAAGCACCCCAGAGGCTTCTGGAAGCGGGGCTTTGCCAAGAGGTGAGTGGGTGGGGGTGGGGTGGCAGGGGCAGGCCTGCCACCCCCCCCCCCCCCACACCACCTCCACAGCAAAGCGCTGCTTTCAGAGGCTTGCCGGGTGCTTTTCCACTGCATGTTTACCTGCTGAAGAAGCCCCGGCAGCCATTTTGTCCTCTTCTCCCCTCCTTCCCCCTCCCCTCTCCCGACGAACAGCTGATGGGCGGGCTAAAAAGAGGCTTTCTCTGCCCTGAAAATTCAGGGGGAAAAGCTGGAAATAAAAAAATTCCGCTTTTCCCCTGCGCCCCGGGAGGCTTCTGAAAGGGGTGGGGGGGTCACGGGAGAGGCCCCCAAACATCGTCCAGCGAAAAGCGCCCATAGGAAATCGTTTTGCGAAGCGCAACAGCGATCGCAAAACCACATCGTCTAGCGGATTCGTCGTTTAACGAGGCAATCGTCTAGCGAGGCACCACTGTATATCCAGAATATAGTCACAATTAACCTTGTCCCTTGGAAAAAAGGCTCCCATGGATCTTTACTTCACTCAGAGCTTTACTTTACTTCATCAAGCACACCATCAACACCAGCACCGCAGATATCATGAACTCTTCACTACTTCACACTGATATGAAAAAGTTCTATGAAATCAGCCCTGCCACTGACTAGACATCTTCGCCAAGAAGACAGCACAAGGAAAGGAACAGAGAAGGTCAGGCTCAGCTTTGCACTTACCCGTGCTCTCATGTAACCTAATTCACTGCTGAAGAGAGGAAACACATGATTCTGTAGCATGTACTCCATCTGATCTTTGTACACCTTTTTCTGTTGGAATATTGACAATGGTGTATCACTCTTTTTCTTTTACATGCAGAAATACAACTATATTGTCAAAAAATAATTCCTCCATTTCTACATCCTATTAAGTAGGATTGCCAATTCACCTATACAGATGATTTTTTTAAATAGGAATATGCTATAATCAACAAGTAAACTCTTGTACACAACAGCAATAATCAAATAAAACATGCAGAAGTTATTTAACACAAAATTGTTACCTTCTTAGAAATGAGATGAGTTCTAAGATTTACGTAATTTCTTGAGAACAATTGTTAGTTCCATCTAGAACAAACCCATTGAATGAATGGAACATCTTACATTACTAGTAATATAAGTGGCTCCTTGCCCAACTCTATCCTCATGATGGCATGTGAGGCTGGTCAGGCTGTGAGAGGCTTAAGGCCACCCAATGAATGTCATGGCTGAGTGGGGTTTTGAACCAAGGTATCTTGAGGTATAGTCCAAAACCCTAACCACTACACTGACTCGGTTGGTTGGTTCTGTAGTCAGATATTAATTGTAGGTATCAACAACCCTTTCTCCCTCTTATTTCAAAAGGGACTGGAAACTTCTCATTTTTTGGAAAAAGTACTGGAAAAAGTAACAGCACCTAATCATTTCTCCCCTTGCTGTGCAAGGTGAAGGGCAGATCTTTTCTCCAAATGTTCTGCATATATCAGAAGACTTGGGGAAGATATGGTATTATGTTTCTGTTCATGGAGGGCCTTCAGATAAGGGAAGGTATCACAGGTCCCTCAGTACATCCTGCTCAGTAATAAGTGAGAGACTATATGCCACTTCTCCCTGAGTTATCTGTGCTAGCTAGTGACCTCTATACGGAGGAAACATGCCAACATTCAACCGATGGCTGATTGGACTGGAACTAAAATAAGACTTTATCAATTCAGGTAATGAGAATCTGATGTTACTGTGTGAGTCAGTCCAGCTATAATTACTTAAGTAGATAAGACAAACATTGTTAAAGTTTAAGTAAGGCTTTTCAAAAAAAGCCACTGAGTGAGCACTCACTTTCAGAAGTATTTCAGCCAGAGACCCAATCATATGCAAAGCTCCATCTTTTTTACGAGGATCAGCATTTGGTTCCGTGAGAATCTGATAGCAAAAGCCCATAGTTTTCTGCAGAACCTAGTGCAAGATTTTTTTTAAAAAATAATGTTGATTAAATTATTGCAATTATAAAATTTCAATCAATTAGAAAGTCTCCTAATATCTATTATGTTGTTGCTTATTTATTCCCCTCCACCAAATTTTAATGTATAAATACTGCTCTATAATAATATAATACTCTATAATACAGACATAGCCTTTACATTAAATATAATTACAACCACTTATTGCCCTTCAATTTATCCAAGGCAATAACATATATAATACAGTAACAAATTATTGAGTATGCAAATGCACAATCCCCAGATGTTTCCATTTTTCCTATTCTTTCTTTGTTCATGTCAGAAGCACCATAGTACAGTTAATAAATATATTAGATAATTTTCACCCAACAACTAGCAAAAGAGCATCTGAGGTACCTAACATCAAATCTTTCACATACATATTGAGGGGCACAGAGTACACTGACATAGGTATGAAGCTGCTTGTTCTTCTCAACAGTTACACCTACCAGCACTTATGTGAGGTGACCTGTTTTTTTCAATGTTATACAAATATTGAATACATATCTGAACTCATTATTCCTGGTGCCCATATATGTCATGCTGGGACAAATGCCAGACCCAGGCTGGGCCCACTACTGTCAGTAAACTGTCACCATGAGTGGAAATGATCCAACTGAGGTGCATGGTGGCAGATATCAAAGACATGCCTGGGCTACAACAACAGGGGAGCTAGCTTGCCTAGAAGCACTAAGCAGTGTTCACAGACCTATTATCTGAATCACCCTTCCGCTATCTCTAATCTGTGCAACAGCATTTTTAGCTTGTGTCCAGGGCAAGTGTATTGAATGTGACTTCTGCCTGATAGGCATCACCAACATAAACACTAGTAAGATGGTGCAAACAAGATGGCCATAGCACTGTCAGGAAGTACACCAAAGGTAGCTATTGCCAAGATTCCTCCAAAGCCTGAAATCAGGCTTTTATTCAATAATTTAGTTGCTCAATAGCAACATTTCTCCAAGTAAATTACATGAAGATCTACACAAAAGACCAGGAAGAACTGCTATTGTTTTAAGATTAAAAATAATTCTTAAAAATCATACCTCTTTCCTTTTACCACATGCTGTAAACAACAATGTTTGTGCAGCTGTTGTGGGGGAAATGAAGTCTTCAAATACATCTATGAAAAACATAACAATCTAAATGTTTTGTCTTCTGAAACATAAAGGGACTAACGTAAAACAAGCACCAAATTCACACATCAGAAGCACTTCAACCCTCAGCCACTTGGAATTTGTACTCTGAACCCACAAAGTTTTAAAATATGTTATAGATTTGAATTTAGACCTATCCAAATGTTGTTACAGCAAAATGCCTAAAAGGCTCATGCTTTGAAGAACTGTAATAATTACGACATTTATTAATTCTTCTTAATAACTAAGTATTCTCCTTTAACAAATCAGGACTGAGCAGAACAAATGCCACCAGAATACAATATAACACTCCTTGCTGACTGAAACCTCAAAGACTTTTGAGGCACTCATCAATTCTTCCTCTCATTGTCACTGAATGCCACTCAAATTCCTGTGACCTCTGCAGGGTTAATATTAATTTTACAAAAATTTTCCACAGGAAAATAAGTCCACAGAAAGTATGATTTTTTTACATCACCTGAGAAAAAGGAAATTGACCCCAGGGTATTTTAGCAAACCCAGCCTGCCATCCCATGCACATTTCCTTGCAGTGTGCTCCACCAAACACAGTGAAATTTGTTTGGATAAATATAAATAGGACTGAGCTCCAGGAGCCTTAATATGTGCTCTTTATACACTTCCAGTACAAAAGGCTCAGCCCTATTGCCCTTGTCAGGTAGCAAAAATGACATACAAGGAGTTACATCAAAGACAAAGGGGAAAGGGATCATGATCTGCTCTTTGCATGCAACCTTTTTGCTCTGAAGGGGTCAAGGGACAGAGACAGAAAGACAGATAACGGATCATTTCCTTGATTTTAGAAATACACAATCACACATGTCCAAGTACACTCTGCTTGTCTTGTACAAGATGCTGTAGCAAAGTTTTAGCTAGAACCTCTGTTTGTGTCACAGTATGTACAGGAGAAATGGGGATTAACTATTTCCACCATGCCCAACACTGTCTCACCATTCTGCTTAGCTAAGAAAATCTTCCGTAAATATAATTTTGAAATACGTACCAAACTTCATACGTATATATTCATAAGGATCTTCCTGCCACAGCTCTTCATCAGCATCTGTGTAGCACATCAATGGGAAGATAACATCTTGGATAATTCCCTGTAAACAATAAGGCATTTTATTTATATATTATAGTGTTTCTACAATTCCCTGAAATAAAATATTTTCAGGGTAGCTTACAATATAAAACCAAGTTTAAATATTTCAAGGGGGAGAGGATCAATTAAACATAATGCAACCTAAAACTGATAGTTTCATATTGTTGTATATCTGTTTAGTACAAAAATCCTCAGAGAATAATTAACAGAGCCCCACTTCACTACTGTGAAAGAATATGTGAAGCCAAACTTTCTAAGAGTCACATGTATACACAGAATCAAAATAAAATTCTAATGTTAAATATTTCCTCTGCAGTACAGAACTTCCCTTAACTGCTGCTGCTTCATTTACTCTAGAGCTGTATCAGTAGTAGTAGCAGCAATGCAAAGTAGTGCCGCTACTACTACTATTACCACTATATTTACTCATTAGTTTTCTCAATACTATCAATATTATGAACAACTTGGTCAAAATCCTGTTATGAAAATCTGTGCACATAAGGGCAAATGTGCCAGTATTTTTCAGTTTCTTGTGCTTGTCACATACCCAGGTGTGCATCCAGTCATGCATCTGACAGCACAGCTCAAGCATGCTGTATCAGGAGTGAGAGAACCAGCAAGACTTCACAGACCATTTGCACAATTTCCAATTTATGCTTTGCAAATTCAAAAAGATTCGGGTTCTCAAAACATTAAAAATATGCTGTAGTAGAGCTGGAGAAAGGACAAGTAAGATATCATTTAACTACGCACCATTCAGAGGAAAGAAAAGAGAACTCACTTGTATATGGGGTTTCAGATTCTTCCAAGTGACTGCATGGGATACCCCCTGATTGATGTAGTTCAACGTCTGCTGCAGAACTCTTGGAGCCATGTACTGCTTTTCCTTATATTGGTATAATACCTTCAGCAACACCTAAGAAATCATCTTTGTTTAATTGTTTGTAAAGATTTAAGCACACTGCCAATAACTGCCAGAAAAGACCTCTAGGCTGCATATAAATGGCATACAGCCAATTTAGAACTGTAGCAATAAAGCAAAAACGTAGAACATTTCTTAATAGCAAAGAAAGGTATCATGAAAAGTATGTTGTGTTATGCACTTTCCAGAATGTGCTACTTGTAATAATCCTGTTTTTATTTAAACTAGCCATGATCAACACTCATCCTGTTTTCCAGACAGTAAGAGTGATGGAGCTCTTCTGTTAGAGCACCCTTGACTATGTTCACACAAACTATGTTTCCTATGGAGAAATTCTATGACTCAGTAATTGAGCACATATGCTGCCTGCAAAAGATTCTCAGTTCAATCCCTGGCATATCCAGACTGGCCCAGGAAGAAAGCCCTCTTTAGAACTCTGGAGAGTTATTGCTAGTCTGTGAGCTGTAAGATGTCCATCCATCTATGTTAAAGTGCTATACAGAAATAGAGAAGAACAATGCGAGGTGGAACAGTGTAGTACTGCTTGGAATGCTTCACATCTGACCTAAAGCCAGTAAAACTTCATTCAATATCTCCAGCATCATCACTACAAGGCCATGCCAGCATTTCTCCCAAACTTTGCTAACTAGAAAGTAGAGGTGGTAATTACCAACTAGAAGTGACTGGATGGTACTCTGCTTACCTTCCACACATGTAATTAAGCAACAGGATTTCAGCTATTTTCTTATTAAGTTTTTAAGTCTACTTAATCTTTGGAGAAAGGAAGAAAGATTTATAAACCACATCTCTTTTCCAATCAAGCATGGGATGTAATGGAAAATTTCCCACCTGCTGCACACCAACAGCAAACGCCTTTAAGAAAACTTCAGCAAATTCGTTGTATTCCTTGGAAACATTACCAGGGCTTCCATACCTATTATTAATAGTGGAAAATCCAAGATAATGCTGCAATATGTTATGCATGTCATAACAAAAGTAAGATTTATCTTTTTTAAAAGTCTTCAGGAAAGTCATTACCTTTCAAAGAGTCTAGCCAAGATATGTAATGCCCACTTCTTACATTTCCACCATGGTAATTCAGGTCTATCATCTTCATCAACCTGCAGGGTTTCCTTTAAGAACAGAAGATTAACAATAAATGCTTAACCTAATATTTGAGATTTCATACTTTATGTCAAAACCTACTGTTGTCAGAGGAATGAAGATATTCATTTCTACTGTGCAATGATTTCATATGGAAATATGATTATATTCCCAACAAAAACAAAACATCACTGTGAAAGATTAATGGGCAAAAGAAAGAGAGTTCTAAGTAACATCTGATTCATGTATGTTCAAATAAGGAGCATGATCCAAATGAGCTATTTATATGAAAGCAAGAGAACTACAAATAATGTAGACTGCCGTTTTCAGTTCTAGCACTGCAACATCCTCAGGTCAGTCACGGCCAGGATTTTAATTTTAAAAGCAAGCAGGCCAACATCCCAAGAAAATTAGTTACGCATACAACTTATCTGCATGTTCGTAAAAGTCAACTGTTTTATGTACAAGGGTGAAAAACGGTACAATTATGTAATAAGACTTACTGCTGGTACATCTCGGTCCACCACTGCCTTCAGAATTTCTATCCATTCTGCTAGATTTTGTTGATTGATCAGTTCAAGGGGTAATGTATACTATTAAAAATAAAAAAGACCAATGAAAAATAAAAAACAAGCAATGGTAAAAATTAAACAAAGATTTTTAAACCAAAAGGTTTGCACATACATCTCAGTATCTTCTCAAATTTTTCATAGGCAATCCCTTCACATATGGAAATGTACTAGGGCATGTTGTTGGTACAAGAGAGACTGTGCGAAATATTCTATGGTTGAAGTCCATAGAAAGAAGGGACACACATGTAAAGGAAAGACTCAAACCTCATTGGGTTTTGCTGCAGCACCATTTAAAAGTCACACCTCTCTTTACAAGTGAGAATTGCTCTGATAAAAATAAGCATGCTTCCAGAAGGTGCAATTAAACAATGTAATTATCTCCCACACATCTCTCTCCTTTTACTTCTCCACTTAGTATCACTTAAAATGTGCACCCACCTTTTTGGAACAAAAGGCAACAACTTTTTTTCTAAAGACACTGCTGTTTAGTTTGTTGCATTGAAAACAAAAACTAACAAGTTTTATTTGTCATTAATGTTCATCAATATAGCCCACTTCTTCATATGCATGGGAACACTGTATATTGTCCTCCATTTGTTTTTTAAGAAGTGGGCTATGTCTGTGACCATTCATGCCAAATAAAACTTAAAGGTGCTGTAAGACTCTTTATTGCTAAAGGCAACATCTGTGTTTTCTTGTAGCTTCCTCTTGGTAAAAAACGGATTTGTTCCACATCAAACAATGTCATATTCCCACCTTTTCCTTCAAAGAAATTATGGCAATGTGGTATTTGTGATATGCACACCCTTCTACCTGTTTGGTAACTACTTGACAACTGTATTTTTCCTGTTAGGCTACTTAAGAAGGCTGCACATGTAATAGTTTATAAGAAAACAGACCAATCCACTAGAGCAGTGGAGGCAAACCTTTTTGGGCTCGCGTGCCCAAAATGAGGGGGGGGGGGGGAGAAACCAGTGACTGTCGTGCCGCCTGGAAGTCCGGAACCGGAAGTGGCGGTTTCAGGGGGAATCATAGGGACGGACCCAGAGGACCAGGAACAGGAAGTTTAAGGGGGAATCATAGTGACGGACCCAGAGGACCAGGAAGTGGCAGCGGAAGGGGGAATCATAGCGACGAACCCAGAGGACCAGGAAGTGACAGCGGAAGGGGGAATCCCGGCTGCAGCCGGCTCATAAGGTTTGCCTCCACAAGGGAGGGTGGGTGGGCCAATACCTCGCGTGCCATAAGAAAGGGCTTTGCGTGCCACCTGGGGCACACGTGCCATAGGTTCGCCATCACTGCACTAGAGATTATGTTGGTTCAAGTCTTGCCTATACTAGATAGTAGATTCAAACAACTGCAGCAAATACCATGTTGACTATAACTATGTTGGCAATTTATACGTATGTAAGGAAAATTACACCAAGTCTTGACCAAAAATTGCCATTCATTAATAAGGTGCTGGTTGTGTTCTAAGGTAACTGTTCAGAAATGCAACCATCACCTTGTTAAGGAGCAGCAATTTCCCACCAGGACATCCAAGAGACTTTCCTTATGCAAACATAAATTGCCAACAACATTCTGGACAGTGTTTCATTTTAACCTATACTATTGTTGTCGGGTTTAATTCAGTAGACCATGTTACCTGTACTATGCTTGGAAAGTATTTGTATTGCATAGATGGAATGCAAAAATAAATGGTAAAGTCCACAAAATTCACTTTGGATTCTAATAACTTAACTACATTATCTACGCCCTCAGCTAAATATTGATAGAAAGCTCTTTCTGAAAGTGTCCACATGATTTTAAAGAGTATTGCTCAGAAGATGATAAACAGCTCTTACCTGAACAAGAGCATAGAAGATTTTGAAGATCTGTTTCTGAATAAGAACAGACTGATCAGAGGGATCAGAGAGGAGCTGGATAAACCGATCCTTCAGAACAGGCAAGAAGTGCTGCATTGCTGCTATCAAAGGAGTCCGTTCCTCTGGTTTCTTATATCTTTAAAGAAGGATAAGAACTGGATTTAGAAAGAATATGGATACAATGATTTAAAATAAAGAGACCTAACCATACAATTTAGCTTCAAATAATGTACTGTACTGCATCAAAAAAACAAAACAAAACAAAAAACACCAAACCAGACACCACATTTCTATGCTGCTTTTGCTGCAGACTTAAAACTACTTTTTATTGTCAAATCCGTATTATACCAGAAAGTAAACAACCTCCACCTCTCTACTACTACAAAGATATACACTGCTCAAAGTGTATACTCTTACCAAATCCTAGCATAAGCAGTCTTTAAAAAAAATTGAGGAGAGGGGCTGGGAAGAAAAGAGGGCACTCCTCCAGGTCCTGCACTATGCACTAGCATTCAGGGAAGGGAAAGAAGGACTTTGAGAATATCAGACAGAATTACAATCAAGAAGTCAAATCAAGGGCGATAAGTAGGGAGGCGAGTACAGGGATTTTGAAGGAGTCCAAACTCCTGCTCACTTCAAGATGTCCTCTTGACAGCTGACCCTTGATCTAAAACAGTGAGCAACTGCATGTAAGCATGTTATATTTTCAAGCATATTTTGCACCCAACCTTTCCTTCAAGAGGCACATTGAAACTTGTATCAGGCTTCAAAGCAAGTTTGCTTGAGCAGCAAAAAAAAAATATTCTTGTACTTTAACACATTTTTGGGGCCCAGGCAAACTGAACTATGCAAACAACCTCATACAACTTCTTGAGTACAGACTTAGATATTCCTGGTCATCTGGGGTTATAGTGTGCAAAATTTAAGAAAAATTGTAAAGGACAACACAGGAATTGTGGAGGACCAAATGGTAACACCCATTATGCTTTTTATTCCAATATACTTTTGAAAATGTAGCTAGCAGAAGCATCTTGATGAGGCAGTCTTTACACTGACACAGGCTCAGTTTATTAATTTAAAATATTTTATGCCATCTTTAAAGAGAAAAACTCTCAATATGGTTTACAAGCAAGAAATAAGTATATTTATAAACTCCACTAGTGGCATTATAATACAAGTAGTAATAAAAATAACAGCACTATATTAAAACAATTTTATAATGTTATAATTCATTTTCTAAAAGTAGAAACACGGGCCAATTTGGAATAAAAGTGAATTGTACTATCTCAGTCTGTAATGTCCATTTGAAAGTAGTAAGGGAGGAATGCAGGCGTATCTTCTCTGGAACAGTACTTCATACAGATACGTCTGCCACAGAAGAAGGTTCTCTTTCTTGTACTCACAAATCTAACAGATCTTAGAAGTTGCTACATGAGCAGGGCCTCCATGCCCAATGTTAGGGCCCTTCTACAATTAGTACAGCATGACAGCTCTTAAATTCTTAAAGAAGTAGCTGCATAAACTATAAGTAAATCATATACTAAGCATCTCTATGACGGCAGTCTTAGATTACTATACAACAAACAGGAACTTACTCATAGTTCTTCACAAGTTGATAAAGACAGAGAAGTATTCCAAGCCAACAAGCACTATTATCAGACTGAAGATAAAATCCAATTTTATCTACAACTGCAGTCCAACGATTGGGATAATCATGCTTAATAATGTGGTGAATGCAAGTAGTAAGCTGAACTCTGGAACAAAAGGCACAAATGGTTATACAAACAGTTTTACTATTTTAAGAGCTTTGGCAAGAGTGTTTCATAATCTGCAACAGTTAACTAAAACAAGCAGGTGAAGTAGCAGTAAATACAATTTGAAATCTTGTAAACACAAAGAAGTTGGTTTAAGTATATGTATTTCTTCTGAATGATACAGCTATCATCTTCTCATAAATAATTCCAAGTATGTAATGACCATATCTTTCTCTATAATAATTTAGATACACATAGAACAATCCCGCTTTATTGCTTCATGGAAGTGACAACAAAATGGGGAATGAATTTGGAAAGAATTGACACTGTGACTCTGACTTGGAGTATACCTGATCAACTCAGGAGAATGAATAATAGCTTCTACAATATTCTCACGAATACAATGCCTGTCTTCTTCTGGTATTGAGTAAGGTGGGATGTCTCCTGGATTAGTTTCCCGGTCAGGCCAATACTGGGTTATCATATTTTTCAAGTAGATAACACCTACCAGGAAAGAACACAGTGTTAGTATAGCCCAAACCAATGTAGTAGGTGGCATTTTTGCAGCAATACAAATTAGATCCACAGAGTTCAAGTTACATGACTGACTAGTTTGCTACCCAGAGTATACATGAACAGCTTCTGTTTCTTCTTCCATTCTATGATTTCTATGGCAAATGCAACACAAACTATAGATTCCCATTAATTTGAGTACAGTGGTACCTCGCTAGACGATTGCCTCGTTAAACGACGAATCCGCTAGACGATGAGGTTTTGCGATTGCTGTTGCGCTTCGCAAAACGATGATTCCTATGGGCGCTTTTCGCTGGACGATGTTTGGGGGCCTCTCCCGTGACCCCCCCACCCCTTTCAGAAGCCTCCCGGGGCGCAGGGGAAAAGCGTAATTTTTTTATTTCCAGCTTTTTCCCCTGAATTTTCAGGCCAGAGAAAGCCTCTTATTAGCCTGCCCATCAGCTGTTCGTCGGGAGAGGGAAGGAGCGGAGAAGAGGACAAAATGGCTGCCGGGGCTTCTTCAGCAGGTAAACATGCAGTGGAAATGCACCAGGGAAGCCTCTGAAAGCAGCGCTTTGCAGTGGGGGTGGCGTGGGGGGGGTGGCGGGCCTGCCCCTGCCACCCACCCCTACCCACCCACCCCGCGGCAAAGCGCTGCTTTCAGAAGCCTCTGGGGTGCTTTTCCACTGCCTGTTTCCCTGCTGGGAAAGCCCGGAGAAGCCTCAGAAACCCTGCTCCTATCAGCTGTTCGTCGGGAGAGGGGAGGGGGAAGGAGCGGAGAAGAGCACAAAATGGCTGCCGGCTGCCTGCTGGGTGCCGGCTTTTAGCTGTTTGGTGCTCTTTTCCGGATGTTCCGCTGCTACCAGGCACTATGAGAAGCCGGGCTCAGTCTACAGTACCTGGTAAGTGACTTGCTTTTAATTTTTTTTAAGTTTCTGTGCTTTTCTTTCCCATCGGAACGCATTAATTAAATTCCAATGCATTCCTATGGGAAATTTGGTTTCGCAAGACGATGTTTTCGCAGGACAGCGATTTGTCTGGAACGGATTAACATCGTCTTGCGAGGCACCACTGTACTTCTTTTTTAAAGCTTGCATTTTCACAAAATTATGTGAATTCTCAAAATATCAGTTTTCATTTCAACAGAGAGACAAAATGGTACTAACTCCCACCTCAGACATGAAACTCATGGAGTGTAACTCAAGACTACTCTACCTCACAGAGAAGTCAGAGGACTGATCCTATGTATACCTGAGCTCTTTGGAAGAGGTGTAGGATACAGCTGTTAAAACAGATTATCTCATAATCCATAATATAAAAACAGAAATTATTACTTGCTATGACTGCCACCACAGTGCATTTGGACACAGAGCCCCCTATGAGGGAAGTGCCATTTGGATTTTTTGGACTCCAACTTCAAGAATTCTCCAAGAACTCCCAAAGCAGAATTCTGGAAGTTCCAGACCACAGGCCCACATCTAAAGACTCCTACATTTTGTTCATGTGGACCAGGGCATTTCTCAGATGTTGCATGGTCCATCTCTGGCCTACTTCCTATTGTTATATACGAAAAAGGAAGTTGCCATGGTGCTTCCTGGGAGTTGTAGCCCTTTAACCTCTATAAGAGGGTGTCTCTTTAAGAACTACAATGCCCAGGAAGCACTGTGACAGCTTCTTTTTTGGTTTATTAACAACAGGAAGTAGGAGGCTAAGCCATGTAGCCTCCAAGACAAGGCCCTTCTCCAGGTGAGTTAAATGTAGGTATCTGTAGGTGTAGATCTATGATCTGGAATTCTCAGAATTCTGCCTGGGGAATTCCTGGTGAATTTTGGGAGTTGGGAGTCCAAAAATCAAACAAACACACAACCAAACAGCACATTCCTTGGAGCGATGATATATTTTCCCTGAGGAATACACCCAACATTACAGTATACATATCTTGGAACTACTAAGCTTTTTCATTTGCATGAAAAAGCTTAGTGAAGGGAACTTAAATGTCAGCACTACTTAATAAAACAAAGGCCACAGATTCATTCATTTCAAGATTTCAATAAGTAGAAACTGATTGCAATAAATACTTAGACTTTAATGTTCCAATATATGCAACAATTATCATACACAAGATGGATAGCAGCCTGTTTCAACAAAGCTTTTAGAACTTCATTGAAATTACTTTAGCCCAGTTTATACAAGAAGGAAACTACAGAATAGTATTTTCTCTGTACACTTCCACTGACAAAGTGTAAATCTCTGTATGCAGTAACATGTACATGACAAGGCAACAAAACATTTAAGTAATGAATATTTCCCAAATATAATAGCTTGAAAATTCTGTATTATTTCAAAAGAACCAATTGTAGAGTAAAGTCTACTTCAACTGCCATAATGTGTTTTTTCAGAAAACAGAATTGCAGAGAAAAAAAGAGATAAACTCTTCCCTGGAATGTGAATAAATGATTATCATATAATCATAACCATACAGAAAAGCAATGCTGTTCTGTGTACAAAAATAAGTTCTATTAATTTTACCACCCTGGACAGGAAATTAGGAAAAGGATTCTCTTTCATCACAACTTCAAATTTCTATTTCTGTTAATATGAGACTTTTAAAAAAAATCTAGTTTTCATTATATGCTTTTACTCACCCAGAAATAGTTTAATGATAGCATTTTAATAGCATTGAAAAGGAAATAAAATCAACACTTGCCTGCCTGTCTCACTGGTAAATCCAGTTGCTCTGACATTGTGATTTGAAGTAGAGTTGAAACGAAGTTCACTGACTTGTGAGCCTGTGAAGCAAAGTACATGAAGCAGACATATAGTAAAAAGATAATCCAAAGCCATTACAAAGCTTTTCAATTTTAAGTTTGTGTATAGGATAAGAGAGACAGCTCTGAGCTCTCAAGCATCTAGTACCTCTTGGCAGCACTTTTCCTTCTTTTTCCTTCCAACACTTCTATTCTCCCCAGCCCAAGGCCTTTTCAGATGCCTACCAGACTTTACAGCTTATTTTTGCAACATTTGTACTCAGAATATCTCACTCAAAGAGCCATCAGGAACAATTTTCCTTTCTAATCCACAATACAGTACTGCAAGAATGGAAGTAGGATTGAGCAATGACAGCAGATTATTAAAAATAATTATAAGTAGAACAGTGAGTGTGATGTGGGAAAATCAAAACTTTACAATTTGTGTCACTACTCCAAGTTTGTCTGCTAACTTGCTCTGTGAAAGTTGAAGCTAAATCCTAGACCATCTTCCCAACTAGGATGTTCATTTCTCACCTGGAGGAAAAGTTGCAGTTCCTGGGTTGTTCTCTTCCCTTGTTATTCATGGCTACAGATGATCTATGCAGAAACAAAGGCAACTACAGAACAACAGGAGTTTGAGCAAAAAAGTGTGCTCACTTGTGAAATAACTAAGATTTTCCATATTTCCTCCTGCTTTCCCCAAGATGGCACCTTGGGAATCCTTTTTGTATATGGTTTACTCTTTTTGATTTGGTTTGTTGGGCAGCTAAGTTGCAAACTATTCTCCCTCCCATGTCACAACATAACATGCCTTTTTCCTTTTCACTTTCCTTCTTACTTGTAGTAGCCGGGTCCTCTGGACAAAGTACTTGATTGTCATAGGAGTCTATGACTGGGGAGCACAGCACTGTACTTCTATGTATTTTTAAGAAAAACATAGAAATCTATAGTACCTTAATGATTAACAAATACATAAGTTTTCTAGGACTACAGACTGGGATATGGATGTGAATTTAGATTGTGAGATCTGAGGGAAATTAAAAGTAAAGAATACTGTCTACAACAATTGCATTTATTAACAACAGTCATTCATAAAACAGTTGTTGCAAATAATACAAAAACCCTGACACTAGTAAGCTACTTTAAAATGTACTGTGATTTTTTAAAAAGGTTTATCTCCATTTTAGGCCACAGTAGATACACAAATTCACAAAGCATTTATCCTGGGTTTAAACAATGTCAATGTTAAAAATATTTTTTCCACAAAGGAATGATTGTTGGACCAGCTTTTAAAACTGCCACTCACCCTCACTGTGCACATGGAGAAGCCAAAACAACTCACAGTAAAAGATTTTCCCCTTTCCTCCATACAAATCTGAGTCATCTTAGGAGCCAATGACAAATATTAGCTGTTTGGACTTATGATTCTACTACTCACTTATGACTCACTTTTATTTCTCTGCCAGTAAAAAAGGGGGCCAGGTGAAAGAAATCTATTCAACAATACTATACAACAATGGAACAACTTAACCTTGATTGAAATAATTTGCCTTAAAAGGTATGGTTCCCATCATGCCATTGATATGAGTTTGATAAAATGATGGAAGTTTCACAAAATGATGCAAACTTTTTCCCCACTCATTTCTCAGGGTTTGTTTGCTTTTACTTCAAATCTATACAGAATCATGCAGACCTGGGAGTCTTTGTGGAGATACCGTTGTCTGTCAAGCTGCTCCTTTACTCATCTTCCAAGAAATATAACTGGCAGCAACTGCTCTTGTAAACAAAGAGCTGAGACGTTTAAAGCAAAAGACTAAAAATATCATAATGGATGCTGTTACATTTATGAGTTCATTTCATGGGAAAAGATCATATTCCCCATTATATCAGCTACTCTTTGTGTCTGTGCAGAGAAAGCTCAAGTTTTAAAATACTTAATCAGGCACAATGACATTCTTTGCGATATTAAGGGTTTAATTAATGCAAAATAAGTAGCCATTTTTGCAAGACTACTGCTGCTGCTCTTTTAAAGACATTTAAATACAGCTTTGCACATTTTAAGATAAGTATCATGAATGTATGCAATAACAATGAAGTCACCTTGGGTCCTTTTCAGGAGAAAGGCAGGGTAAAATATTTCAAATAAATTAACTCAATGGCAGTTCGAAGGCAAGGGCAGGTGACACCTTTATTAGACCACTAACAAAAAAAAATCACCAAAATAAGCTAGCTTTTGAACCTCACATGGATCTCCATCAGCTGGGTGGTTCCAATGGCAGCTATTTTCACCTTTCAGAATGAAGATTCAAATTTAAACCAAATATTCAAAATAAGGGCTACAAAGTTTCCTTCCATCCTGTCTCTCTGTCTTCTAGCTTCTTTCCTTATGTAGCCTGGTTTAAAAACACACACACACATACACCAGCTATAGTCACTCAATTACACACAAGCATTTTAGACCTGACACAATGCCGCACGGTCTCCCACATTTGTACCTTTCTCACTACCTGTAGTAAACAAGAATTGTTTTAAAAATAAAATAAGGATTTGTCACTAGAGTGACAACGTATCAGCAAAGAATCCATTTGTGTCTCTCATTGCTCTAGTTGCAAATAACGAACTTTCCCTTTTCAAAAAAATATTTCTTGTACAAAACCATATATCAGGTGATCTCTAGGAAATACTTCCTTCTTTGCTTTACAATTATTTCTGCATGTTGTAAATCAATTAAAATAATAAAGGCAAAATAACCACAAAGAGATTAAAAAATAACACAACACAAAAACAGACAGATAACAACAAAGCATAAAAATATGAGTCCAAAACAAAAAACAACCGTATGTACAAAAGTACAAACCCCAGGAGCAGGATGAAAACTGCAGACTGAGACATATTCAATAATGAATATGATAACTGAACCTAAACGCCCGACTGAACGTAATAGTCTTGTCCAAACCAAAGATATGGCAATGGAGATATCAGACAACCCAGGCAAACATTCTGGAGCTGGGGAGTGGTAGAAGCAAAAAAGCCCTTTTCTTCTTGCCATCCCTCAAGTTTCAGAATGAGGGGGCATTTGTAAAGGGATGTCAGTAGCTTACATTACAGTATGGAAAAGTAAGTACTGTACGGAAATTTGTTTTCCACAAGGTACTGAAGCTCTCAAGCCAGGGGTAGAGAGTCTTTTGCCATCCAGATATTTCAAGTGACAAATCCCATCAGCCCCATGAGGTACAGCCAATGGTAGGGCATTGTGGGAGTTGCAGGCCAAAGCATTTGTAGGACGAAAGGCTTCCTATCTCTGTCCTAAGTTGTGTAGAATACTACAGGTCAAAAACCAACACTTTGAATTGGGCCCAGAAACAAACAGGTAGGCAGCAGAGCTGTGAAATGATTGGTGTAATATGATCATGATCACAGCAATCTAGACTATTTTCAAAAGCGGTCACACATACCATGTATTAAACTAATTTAAACAGGAGGGTAAAACCGCATGTATCACTTCAACTTGACTATCCACCTCCACATAGGGTTGCAGTTACAACACCAGCCAAAGCTGGGGGGGAAATTACTCCACACCACAGAGATTCAGCTACCATTGGCCTTTCAGGGCAAGTACAATCCTCTAGAACAGTGGTTCTTAACCTGGGCGATATCGCCCCCCAGGGGGCGATTTCATTTTTCAGGGGGGCGATGGAATGAAAAGGGGCGACGCAGTGGCGAAGGAACAGAAGGGGGCGATATGGGGGCAATGGAGCGAGCCAAACCTGCGGTGCTGGCAGCGGATCCGGCAGGCGGATCCAGAGCAGCTGGTGCTGGCAGCGGATCCGGTGCCGCCGCCTCACCGCCGCAGGAGGGGGGCGATGATAACTTCCCCAATGGCTCAAGGGGGCGATTCTTTCAAAAAGGTTAAGAACCACTGTTTTAGAGTCTAGAACAGACTGAACAGGTGACCCTCAACTGGTCTGAGGAACCACCCACCATTAGTGCCTCCATATTGTTAAGGCCTCATCCAGTCTATTATTACAGCCAAGCAGCAGTCCAACACTGCCACTGCCATACACGGATTGGGCAAGGAGAAATAAAGCTGTGTAATACATTCTAATTCCCCCAAGTAACCTTGGGTGGTGATTTAATGCAGATACTAAACAAGATGGGGTAAGACTGAACCTTGTAGGATCACAAAACAAAGCTAACACAGAGTACGTAAAGGAGAAACCTTCCAGCCCACATTTTGAAAGTGTTCCTCTAGAGCAGGGGTCCGCGGCCTAGGCAGACCGGGCCGCGGACACAGATCTCCTGCCCCACCGCGAGCGCCGCCTCATGCATACGCACAAGTGCACTCCACCCTGAGTGTGCTGCGTGCATGCGCCCCGCGTGCATGCGCATTAGCGTGCTCCGCCCCTGCGAGTGCACCGCGTGCATGTGCACGCTCCTCTCCCTGTGAGCACACCATGCGCATGCACGCAAGCTGGCCCCTGCAAGTGCCGCTGCGCACATGCATGCGAGCGTGCCACGTCCCCCCAACCGGTCCGCGGTTGGGAAAAGGTTGGGGACCACTGCTCTAGAGAACCACCACAAAGCAGTCCTGCCCAAACCCAATTCCAACAGCTGCTCCAGAAGGAGACCACGTTGATGATTAGAGAAGCCATTAAGAGGCCAAGAAGAATCAACACCACATCTCTCTTTCAACAGAGATCACCTTAGTCTGCTTCAGAACCACAACCAAGTTGACAAGATGCAATACTTCAATAAACTAATAATGTAAGAAGATTTCTTTCTAAACCTAGACATTATAACGGATAATATTTCATATGAAACTATTATTCCTGGTTCGTCTCTGAGCCTGAATGCCCAGGTTTTGGCTGTTAGCCAAGGGTGCCTTTGCACAATTAAAACTAGTGTGTCAGCTGCACCCATTCCTGGAGACGTCTGAGCTGGCCACGGTGACACACACCTTAGTTACATCCCGGCTGGATACCTGTAATGCTCTCTATGCGAGACTGACTATGGAAAGTATCGGGAAACTTCAGCAAGTCCAAAACACTGTAGCCAGATTACTGACTGAGGCTAGTTACAGCAATCACATAACTCCCCTGTTACAGCAGCTCCACCAGCTGCCGATCTGTTTCCAGGCTGAATTCAAGGTTTTGGTTATAATCTATAAAGCCCCAAATGGCTTGGGCCCAAGCTATTTCAAGGATCGCATCTCCCTTTATCAGCCTGCTCAAGTGTTCAGATCATCAGAGAAAAGCCTTTCTCTCAGTCCCATCACATTCACATAATCGAGGGCCTTCTCTGTTGCTGCTCCCAGACTTTGGGATTCCCTCCCACAGGAGGCCAGATTGGCCCCATCTTTGCTATCCTTCCACAAGCAGGCAAAGACCTTTCTCTTCAAGCAAGCTTTCCCTCAGTGACTGGCTACCTAAGTGGGGTTTTAAATGAACTGTTGTACTTTACTGCTTTGAATGTGTTTTGGTGTTGCTTATGTTTTCTGTATGGTATTTGGTGATCCTTTTTAATATTTGTATACACACTGTTGTCAGTTTTAACACTGTCTTTTAAGGATGTAAGCTGCCTTGGATACTTTTAAGGAGAAAGGTGGGGTTAAAACATTTTAAATAAATTATCTCCATTTTATGAACAGGTGATTAACAGCACTTTCACATATCTAGCAAGAAAACATTTTATTTAACAGTAAATTAACCAGCTTTTTCCCTAACTTGCTGTGTCATGGGTATGAGTTCTCAGTTGTCTAACAGCCAAAGAATCCAGGGACATTTTCCAAGAACTATGTTTGCTAAGCAATCTTATTAACAGAGTTGTTTTCATCACTGTTATCACAAATGTTACACCACTCTTTCAGGGAATAAAAGCATTTTCAATAAAAAAATCCTATCAAAGGTCACTTAGTTTAAAAGTTATATTACACTATTCAGTTATTCATAGCTGCACAAATATATCACAAAGAGAAAATTCTGTACGTTACCATTATCTCATTATAGGTTATTGTGAGAGAGGCAGGAAACCACAAGTTGTGAGACAGAATATTATTAGAGTTCAGTTTTAGAGTTAATGTATTTAGCATTTTAAGTGAACCTTAAGCCATATGTTTATCAAGATCTCCTAAGTTAAATACAGGATCATCTGGTCTACCCTGAAACAAGTTAAATTTACATCAGTGTAATAGTTATAAATATGACAGCATTCTAAAAACCACACAAATTATAAACTAAATAATATTTTAAGATATTTATCATAATGCAGTAACATGTTAGGGCTAAGATTAGCATATCACCTAACAGAATAAACTTTATTAACATACCCTTCTACATAATAAAACTTCAATATAGGAGAGTACAGTGTATATGTAAGTCAGAAAACATATGGCAATCTTTACCATGACATTTTTAATGTTTAATGACATTTAGCAAAGTGACAGTAAGTCCTATTGCTTTGAAAGTTATATTTTAGCATTTTTAACTCTAATAATGATTTCAGATAATTATTTTGCTTCCAATGCAGCCTCCAACATATTTTAACAGATTTTAACATCTAAATCATCAGTTTTAACATCTAAATCAAGAGAAATCAAGAGGATTGGGGGGTTAATGGATTCTTGTGCTCTGTTGCTTTTAAATGTATGTTTAGTATTGATTTCATTTACTGCTTTAATATAATACTTATTTAATTCTCTTTAAATATGTATATACTTAATGTTAATAGCTTTTAAATATTGTCTTTTTAATTATGTAAGCTGCCTTGGGTCCTTTTAGAGAGAAAGGTGGGATAAAAATATTTTAAATAAGTAAATACATAAAATTTCTTTTTCTAGTTTATCCAATCCAAATAGTCAGTATAATTTCCTCAATTGTTTCACAAAGTCAACAACGAAAAGCAAACAGCACCTCATTTTTCTATTCCGTCCCCCTGCTCTCTGTGTCAGTGGTTTCCAAAGCAGTAGCAACAATAACAAAATACTGTACTACAACACCAGAGTTCCTCCAAAGACCTGAATTCACACTTTTCTCAAAACAACACCAGCAGAGGAGGAGATAAGCCTAGTGGTGGTAGGGATTAAAAATGGCACATTCTAAATGAAAATAAATATCTTTATAAAAGCATTCACAAAACGTTAAGACATCTGAGGTACAGCAGATGTTGGATACAGCCAATATATGCTTACAATGTTCATCACAGAATATTTGAGTTGGAAGGGGCCTGAAAGTCCCTTGACTCCAACCCTTTGCACAGTTTTGGGCTTTTATGTCTCTTCTTTCATTTTTTTCAATGGTGAAGCACCAATTACACTCCAAATTTCTGAACAGAGGGTTATAAGTCAGATCCACCTATGGTACATTTATAGCAACCTGAGGTCAAAGGAAGAAAGCCCCCAGTTTCCACACGAAAAACTGAGATATGGAAGTACACATACAGGTGGTTTGCAAATCTACCACCAATTTAGAGCTGAAGACTAGTGCTGGTGTTCCATGTGAGTACATAAGCAGCCTGTAGTCTGTCATCAAGGCTTTTCTTCTTTGGGTTAGCAGGAAATAGTCAACTCAGGAATCCCAGTAGTGTTCAGAAAAGATCCACAGTTTTCCAGGGAATGAATACTGAATGCTGATAAAATGCAGATATTGAGGTAACCCTGAAGACTATACACTGCATAACATTTGCAGGCAACAATAAGAATATTTTCAGTTTGTCCTTCCTTAACATATGGAATTGAACATTTGACACCTACCAAATCTTTCCACTTCTTCCAACATTTCCAAGATCAACTTTGTTTGCCTATGTCTTTTGCTAATGCACTAATCTATGCTGTAGTATTACCTTAACGTCTTCCATCACTCAGTCTAGAATAACTCTTCAAACACTTTCTCTCCAACCCTGTAATCAAGACCGATTTCATTTCCAACATTCTCTACTTCAATATATCCTCTCGTGTTTTCCTTTTCCTTTTATTATAACTCATCTCCATTTTCCTCATACCTGACTTAGTCCATTCCTGTCTACTACTGCTTCTGTCAGTGATGGCTATCATTAGTCCTCTAATAACCATCTTCTTCTGCCACATTTATACTAATTCTAATATTTATATGCTTATTCTATAATTCAAGTCTGCAGTTATCAAATTCTTGCTGCTTGCTCTCTATTTAAACTTGGGTTGCAAACCAACAGCCAGACACCACACCACTTCCATTTTATTTCCTGGTTGATCCTAACAAAGAATTATCAACAACACTTAATCACTACATATATTAAAGGGGGAGTGAGTGAGGGGAGGGGACAAAATATTCTGGGACCTTAAAGAATAATAGGTTTGTTTCAGTGTGGGCTTTCATGGATCAAAATCCATTTCCTTGGAAATAGCTTAGTTTGGGGCTTTTATCTCCCTTCTCCCATTTTTTTCAAAGAAAAAAGCAAGAAAGGAGAAACAGAAAGCTTTTACTTACATTTTTTCTTATCCACAATTTATCATTACTTCTGAATATGGGCAGAATGTGGTTCCCCTTAACTAAGTAAACAATAGTTAAGGGGAACAAGTCAATTTCAAACCACCGTGTATAAAACTATTTTTTTAAAGAAAGGTTAAGTTTACCCTCACTTTAGAGTTTAAAAATACACTATTGTTAACAGAAAAATGAAGCAAAAGCATCTGTTTCACAATAATGGAGAATATGGGAGCACACAAGACGAAGGACTGATCACTTAATGGCAAACTATAGTTTACTGTCTTGTCCCAATGCACTCTACAGATGTCCGTATAAATTCAGCCAGTATTACAGCTTTTCTGAAGGAGTAACCATGTGTCTGTAGTTTGTTTCCACAAAACAGCAGGAAGTCTCATGGCACCTTAAAAGCTAATGAATTTTATCTAGCCCAAGATTCCATGGATTGCAGTATGTATAGTCCCAATAAACAAACATTTATGGGGGGAGGGGAATGTGAATCGCAATAGAAATGCAAAAGAACCAGTATGGTGATGGACTTAATGGTCTGCAGGATACATTCAGATGTTCGAAGGCTGTTCACTGTTCTGGCACTGTGACCAACCATCAGACTTGAGACTGATAGTCAGACCAGCTCTCCCTCCACTCTAAATCTGGTGTTGCTAAATGCCAGGTCTGTATCCAACAAATCCCAGATTATCCAAGAATTTATCCTGGAGGAAGATGCAGACCTGGCATGCATAATTGAGACTTGGATGAGTGGGGAAGGGGTTGTTCCCTTGACCCTTGCCTGCCCTCCAGGTTATGCAGTCCAACACCAGGGTAGACTGGAGGGGTGGGGGTGGGGAGTAGCCATTGTGTATAAAAACACTCTAGAGGTTGTTAGGCGGTCCGCGGTGGTGACACCAGGTATTGAGGCTCTACACGTGTTGATTGGGGCCAGGGACGGTATTGGGATCTTGCTGGGTTACCGCTCTCCCCGTGACCCAGCCATTTCCTTACTGGAGCTGGTGGACTTCATCTCTGCGGCTCTGTTGGGATCCCCAAGGCTACTTGTCTTGGGTCATTTCAACATCCATGAGGAGGCAGAGGTTTCCGGTCCGGCTCTTGAGCTCTTGGAAACCATGGCTTCCTTGGACATGTCCCAACATGTCAACAGCCCCACCCACATGGACGGTCACATGTTAGACCTGGTGTTTCCCCCGAGCAAAGTGAGTGTGGTCTGATGGTGACTGACCTTGTGTCGGTCCCCTTGTCATGGTCGGATCACCGTCTAATTAATTGCAACCTCTCGGTGGCTCTCCCTCCCGGCAGGGAGCAAGGACCTACAGTGGTGCCTCGCTAGACGATGTTAATCCGTTCCGCGAAGATCGCTGTCTAGCGAAAACATCGTCTAACGAAGCACGTTTTCCCATTGGAATGCATTGAAATCTCTTCAATGCGTTCCAAGGGAAAACTCAGTCGTCTTGCGAAAATCTCCCATAGGGAAACATCGTCTAGCGAGTGAGGGTCCCCGTCGGAATGCACTGACATCTTTTGACCACTAGTCGGTGCATTCCTATGGGGAAACCTCATCGTCTAGCGAAAATTCCCCATAGGAGACCATCGTTTTGCGAAGCGCAGTAGCGATCGCAAAAAGGCATCGTCTAGCGATTTCCTCGTCCTGCGAGGCAATCGTCTAGCGAGGCACCACTGTATTTTAATGGTCCGTCCTCAAAGGTTACTGGATCCTATAGGATTCCAGGACTCCATGAGAGGGATTCCGGCTGATCTGACTGGCGCTCCTGTCGAGGCTCTGGTTGATGGCTGGCTTGCCGCCGCTACCAGGGCTGTAGACACGATCGCTCCTAAACGCCCTCTCCACTGCAGAGCTCGTTCAGCACCCTGGTTTAACCAGCAGCAGCAAGCTATGAAGCAAAGTAGGAGAAGGCTAGAGTGCAAGTGGAGACGAAACCCGACAGATTATGATCGAAAAGCTCTCAGGATCACGACTAACCTTTACCTTACACCAGGGTGAGGGCTGCCAGTTGAACTTACTTCGCTGTCTGGGTAAGCAAAGCTTCAAATCAGCAGGCAGAACTTTTCCGTATAGTCCACAATCTATCCGGAAATGGTCCAAGTGATAGGCCTCCTACTAGTATTTCACCTGACCAATTTGCAGCATTTTTAAAATCTAAAGTAGAGGCCATTCGCCAGGAGCTCTCTCCTTTTTTGAACACAGTAGATCAAGCAGAGATGTCCAGCGCTCCGCCTTGCCCAATGAGACTCGATCTCTTTCAGCCTGTGACGCCAGACATGGTGGACAAAGCGCTTGACCGCTGTCGTGCCATCACCTCCTCCCTTGACCCTTGCCCGGCCTGGCTAATCAAAGCAGCCAGGCCTATTAACAACCGAATGGGCCACTGCAATAATTAATGGGTCTCTCAAGGAGACACTCATTAGGCCCATTAGGAAGAAACCAAGTTTGGCGGTGGACGACATTGGCAATTATAGGCCCATCGCCAATGTTTCTTTCCTCAGCAAAGTGGTAGAGAGGGTGGTGGCTGACCAGTTCCAGGCCCTTTTGGATGAAACCAACGCCCTGGAGCCGTTTCAGTCAGGCTTCAGGCCGTGCCACGGTATGGAAACGGCATTGGTCGCCCTGTTTGATGACCTACTGAGGGAGGCCGACGGGGCAAAATGCCTCTGTTGGTCTTTCTCGATATCTCAGCCGCCTTCGATACCGTCGACCACGGTATCCTCCTGGAGAGGCTCTCTGAGCTGGGAATCGGTGGTCTGGCACTAGCCCGGCTCCGATCCTTCTTGGAGGACCGTCCCCAGAGAGTACGGCTTGGGGAGAGTGTATCGGCTCCGTGGAATCTTAATTGTGGTGTTCCACAGGGCTCGATTACCTCCCCAATGCTGTTTAATATCTACATGAGGCCACTGGGTCAGGTCATCAGGGGGTATGGGGCTTCGTGTCATCAGTACGCTGATGACACCCATCTCTACATCTCCTTTTCTCCAACAACAGTGGATGCCGTTTCGTCCCTTCAGCGCTGTCTGGAGGCCGTATTGAAATGGATGCAGGTGAATGGTCTGAGGCTGAACCCGGACAAGACGGAGGTCCTGAGGGTGGGTGGCCCCGATGTCAGTGGTTTGGGGAACTCCCTCTCTTTTTTGGGGGGGTGACTCTCACCACAAAGAATTTGGTTCGCAGTCTGGATGTCCATCTTGACCTGACACTTGCCATGGAGACCCAGGTAGCGTCAGTGATCCGTACCACCTGTTTCCATCTTCGGCGGATTGCCCAGCTGCGTTCCTATCTTGATGTGGGGGCCCTCACCACTCTGGTCCATGCGCTTGTAGTCTCGAGATTAGACTACTGTAATGCGCTCTGCATGGGGCTACCTTTGAGATTGATGCGGAAGCTTCAAATGGTGCAGAACGCGGCGGCCAGACTTCGTACTGGGGTGAGAAAACATCAACATATCTCCCCTACTCTGGCTGCCCATTCGTTTCCGCATTGATTTCAAAGTACTAATGATGACATATAAAGCCCTAAACGGTTTAGGACCTCAATATCTGGCAGAACGCCTACTCCCACCTAGATCTACCCGAATCACTCACTTTAGTCAAGATGGGCGGCTGAGGGGCCTAATGCCGAGGGAGGCCCGAAGAGAAAGAACAAGAAAGCGGGCCTTCTCGGCAGTGGCCCCTCAGCTCTGGAACAATCTCCCCCCCAGAAATTTGTCTGGCTCCCTCACTGGGTGTTTTTAAGAGCCTTTTGTTTCTGTTCATGGGGTTTTCTTGGCAAAGATATTGGAGTGGCTTGTCAGTTCCTGCTCCAGGTGGATCACGTTTAGTCAGAACTCTCCACTATGACCTGTCCATCTTGGGTGTCCCTGCACGGCATAGCCCATAGCTTCTCTGAATTACTCTAGCCCCTTCGCCACGACAAGGCACCAATCCGTGAAGGGGCAGAGGAACTCGAGACCAAATTGCTAACATGCACTGGATTATGGAGAAAGCCAGAGAGTTCCAGAAAAACATCTACTTCTGCTTCATTAACTACGCAAAAGCCTTTGACTGTGTGGACCACAACAAACTATGGCAAGTTCTTAAAGAAATGGGAGTGCCTGACCACCTTATCTGTCTCCTGAGAAATCTATATGTGGGACAGGAAGCAACAGTTAGAACTGGATATGAAACAACTGATCAGTTCAAAATTGGGAAAGGAGTATGACGAGGCTGTATATTGTCTCCCTGCTTATTTAACTTATATGCAGAATACATCATGCGAAAGGCTGGACTGGATGAATCCCAAGTCGGAATTAAGATTGCCGGAAGAAATATCAACAACCTCCGATATGCAGATGATACCACTTTGATGGCAGAAAGTGAGGAGGAATTAAAGAACCTCTTAATGAGGGTGAAAGAGGAGAGCGCAAAAAATGGTCTGAAGCTCAACATCAAAAAAACTAAGATCATGGCCACGGGCCCCATCACCTCCTGGCAAATAGAAGGGGAAGATATGGAGGCAGTGACAGAGTTTACCTTCCTGGGCTCCACAATCACTGCAGATGGTGACAGCAGCCACGAAATTAAAAGACGCCTGCTTCTTGGGAGGAAAGCGATGACAAACCTAGACAGCATCTTAAAAAGCAGAGACATCACCTTGCCGACAAAGGTCCGCATAGTCAAAGCTATGATTTTTCCAGTAGCGATGTATGGAAGTGAGAGCTGGATCGTAAAGAAGGCTGACCGCCGAAGAATTGATGCTTTTGAATTGTGGTGCTGGAGGAGACTCTTGAGAGTCCCCTGGACTGCAAGGAGAACAAACCTATCCATTTTGAAGGAAATCAACCCTGAGTGCTCACTGGAAGGACAGATCCTGAAGCTGAGGCTCCAATACTTTGGCCATCTCATGAGAAGAGAAGACTCCCTGGAAAAGACCCTGATGTTGGGAAAGTGTGAAGGCAAGAGGAGAAGGGGATGACAGAGGACGAGATGGTTGGACAGTGTCATCGAAGTTACCAACATGAATTTGACCCAACTCCGGGAGGCAGTGGAAGACAGGAGGGCCTGGTGTGCTCTGGTCCATGGGGCCACGAAGAGTTGGACACGACTTAATGACTAAAGAATAACAAGACCTGGCTCTTTAGGCAGGCCTTCCCTCCTGTCAATACCTAATTTATTTGCTATCTTCAATTGTATTAATGTTGTTGTTTTATTTTATTTTATTATTCTTGAGTGCTGTTAGCTGCCCAGAGTAGACTTCGGTCTAGATGGGTGGGATATTAAATAAATAAATAAATTCAAAGATCATCCAATCATAGATAAGTAGATTAAAATGTGCCATGCCAAAAAGTCTTTGTCCAAGGTAAGTGTAATAGTAGTATATGGCTGGTGCAGGAGTGAAAACAGAAGGGATGACGTGGGGCAGGAGGAAAAGACTAATGCAAAAAGTACAAGCAGAGAAAACTGACCAAAGAGTAGGTGTAAAACATAATACAGAGTAAACTGCATTATAAGTTGATTAATATATGCAATGATCTTAAACGCCAAGGGAGACAAAGTTGAACTGCTACCTGTAGCTCAGCAGCAAAGCATATGCTCTGCATGCAGAAGGTACCAGGTTCAATCAACAGCATTTCTGGTCAGACCTGGAAAATCTCCTGCCTAAAGTCCTGGAATGCTGCTTCCAGACAGCGTCATCAATACTGCACTAGATGAGACTGGAGACAGAAAGTCCAACTGAGCATTCTTCAACCTTTTTTGGCATTATGTTTTCTAGTATCAGATTTATGCCCATTTATTATTTTACATAGAGACTTACCTGTTTCGGGGCATTGGTGCAAAAAAGCAGCATATATCACATGGAATGACAAGAAATTACACTCATGGTTTTTGTATTTCAGTATCTTTGCAGATTTGCTTTTTAATCTTTTCACCTATATAAAAAAGGCACTTGGAGAGAGATGGTATTTTTTTATTTCTTGGACTACATGTTTTGTAATTCCCCATTCTGGGAGCTCTACCTCACTTATACACAGCTTACAGACACATAAAAATCACTCACTAGTAAGAAAAGGCCTAAATTGGAAGGGTTTGAGGCTTAGCTAGGCCTAGTTCCAGCCAAGTGTCCTGTCTCTGCCCCAATGCTGGTTGCGAACTTTGTTTCTCAGCAGGACACTATGCCTAACTAAGTCTTAAAGCCTTCTAGTTTACGCTATTTTCTCCCAGGTGAAAATGTGACTGTAAGATGTACGCAAGTCAGGTAGAACTACCAGAATGGGAAATTCACGGATTTATAGTCCAAGAAATCTGAAAGTCCCATCCCTACAGATGAACAAACCCCTGATTTACGAATGACATTATCAGGTCCTCTAACAGTCTTATCAGTGCAGATATGGGGATAAAGCTGGCATCAGGATCTGCAACAGGGTCTGGTTCCTGTATCAGCATCTCTCTGGCAAGGTCTGTTGTTGCTGAGGAGTAATCTTTTCCAGTTGGGTGACTTTGTATCCAAAACCTCTGTGAGAAACGTTTTGAAAGAGGTAGCTGTGCTAGTCTCTTTTGGATGAAACAAAAACAAAAACAAAACAACCATATTGTGACACTTTTAAGATTATCAGATTTATTTCCCTGGAAGCTTTTGCAGATTGTAGTCTTTTTCACATGTGTCTGAATCTGAAAATGTGGACTGTAATACACAAAACAAATGTCTCTTGAAATTGGGCTGGATCCCATGCAACCTGCCACAGTACTTTTGTTTTTCTTCTGGATCTATCTTGGGCAGCAGAACGACACTGTGGAATTCTGTTCTCTGTCTCATTAGATGGATAATATAGTTTAAGAAATGCACTTAAACTCTTGAGTTCAAAGTTGATGAGAGATCTGAGCAGATTAATTTGTACTGTAGGGGTTGACTGTAGACACTTGATTCTGTAGTATGTAGCCAGATGGAAGCAGGAAGCATCTTATTATGTGTAATTGTCTCTCCATTTCTGACATAAAGGAGTATTCATCTGTCCATTATGTATCTGCACATATCTACAAGATCGACCAGTCGCACATTCTGATATCAGTCAAGGTTGATCATATAGTTCAAAGTATTTTATTCATGATGGAACTTGACTGCTGCTTGTTTTCCACAATCCCAGACAACAAAGACATTAACCAGCAATTCTGAGATAGAGAAGAGGCTACTGGTAGAAAGGAGCTGTGAAAGCTTTCCAAACCAGTCATGAAGGAATTGTAGATATATAGTTTTTACAGGATACCAAGTATAGTATAATGGATAACGTAATGGACTGAGAATCAGGAGACATGGATTCAATTCCCTGGCTCTGCAATGGAAACTCACTAGGGGGTGGAGCTGGTAAAACTACTCCTTAAATATCTTACTTACTTTAAAAGCCCTATTAGGGTTGCTGTAAGTCAGTTCTAACTTGAAGGAATGTAACAACAAAGTTTCTACATACATGGTTCACACAAAACCAGCATAACACGGTTATCATTTTATGTATGCTGGGTTCCACATAACCCAAATGATGCCTTTAAAGAGGAACTATGTGGGTTAGGTGAACTGTGTAGTTTCTTTCCTTCACTACATCCTGAAGTGCAATAATAGCCAAGATTTAAGGATGGCAACTACCTGCTTGCTCCAATGTGGATGCAGAGTGCCCAGTTTTAACAAGAAATGGACAAGTGCCCTTTTTTTATATAGGCAAAAAGAATAAAAAGCAAATCTGCAAAGATACTGAAATACAAACATCAAGAGTCTGAAGAAACTGAAAAATAATGGTACAGTAACAAAAGCCTAAATTCTATTGCACAGTTATGCTGATGGAAGAAAAATGGCATAATACACAGTAATAAAATGCCACTAATTAACAAGTCACTGTTTGGATTGCTCATTGCATACAGGTCAGATGACCTGGCACGCAACCAGGAATCCAAGTGACAACTCATTAATTAGCAGTAATTTGCTCCTGCCCATTTGTTTCTGCCAGCATAGCTATGCAACATGATTTTGACCAGAGTTAAAGAACTGAAGATGTATGGAAGTAAAGAAACACAATTTTACAATCATAAGAAAATGATAATACGCTGTAACCAAGTTATGAAGTATGCTTATCAAATAAAAACCAAGGCTTCATTCAAAAACGTTGGCAAAGGACTGCATATTTTCAAATGTTACTTTACTAATACCAGAAGATTTTTGTTATTTGAGACTGTTAGCTTAACTCTACTACAGTGTGAGAAGACTTTACAATACACCTAAAGATACAGTTGATTCAAAAAACCATCTTGTCTCTTTTCTCCAGGAATGGGTGCAGCTGGCATACTAGTTTTAATTGTGCAAATGCACTCCTGGCCACTGCCAAAATCTGGATATTCAGGCTCCTAAGTTGCGCACCTCTGCTTTCAGAGGGAGTGTAACCCCATCCAGTAAGGCCTGGGTCCCTATTCCTTGATCTGCCTTTTGACTGTTCTTCAGGAGGCACCCTCTATAGATCCTAAAAGGCAGTAAGAATACTACTCCCAGAAAGCAACATAGCAGCTTCTTTTTTTGCACATCAGCACTGATTCAAATGGGCTATGCTATGCTAAAATAAGCCAATTTGAATGAGTGGCACCTACATTAGAGTTGACTCACCAAATCCCCATTTATTCAATGGGTCTACTTTAGTGTGATTTACTATGCGAAGCAACATGATTTTTAGCCAATGTGTATTTTTAACCCATGCAGAAAATTCGGAGAATTTTTAAACCATGTTACAAATAGTCCCAGAAAAATTTGTCCCCAAACCACCTCCCCTTAGAGCCATAATACAATCATTTCAACACTGTATGTTGCAGGACATCTATCGACAAACTCAAGCTCCATACTTGTGAATAGGCATGCCCCTTTTACGTGTCCAGTAGAATCACTTCTGAAATCACTGTAAACTACACTGACTAATTTGGTTGGTGTTACCACTTTTTCACTTTGCAAAAGAAGCAAGCACACAGATAACCTATTTTATACACAGAGCACCATCATGTCTTGCAAAACCATATGTGCAAACCAGATGAAGCATGGCAAATCATATTATCTGAAAATCATAATACACTCATTGTCTGCTGTACAAAATGAACTGTCAGCAGAAGGACTCTGCCACCCCTCAGCTTTCCAGACTCCATTAGTCCATTACTCCTGCTGTCACAGCAACCCAAGTTAAATATGATGAGGCCACAGAAAAGAAATACATAAGATAAAATTGTCCTCTTAGCTTAATTTTTAGAAATATTAAGCTTAGAATGATCTTAGGTTTATGCAAATTTAGCAGTAGAATTTCCAAGGGCTAACACTTAGGTACAAGTGAACATATTTTACAATTCCCCGTTACACTTCTCAACCTAGTTTCAAAAGCTATTTTCTTCTTCTACTATAGCCTTTAAATCTAACTCATCCTGTAGCTAACAAGTGAAGGAAAAACATAGCAAACAAATCTGCATTTTAAGTAAACTATGTACACCACAGCTTTAACCCTTCATTCTAAAGCATCATAGCATTGAAGTTACATTTGCACGGTGCCTGGTATAAGATTTCAAAGTTTTCAAAGCAGGCACCATATTTTTGGTCACCATAACAAACAACACGATAGTGTAGATTTTTCTAAAAATTAGCATATAGATAGACTACATCCTTCGAACAAAACTAGTGGAGATCTACAGATCATAAGAAAACTATGAGCAAATGTAGAATCATAATCATAAACCACTGTACTGATGCTGTTACTACATTTCACTTTACAGTGAATGCCAGTTTATGATATAGGAAATGGTGAGCTAACTCCTCAGGAATTGTATGAGATACCTTGCTTTCTTTAACAGAGTTTCACTGGTGCGCTGACTGTATTTAAAGTTTAAAGGGAAAATGCAACTATACAAAATATGATGCCTTGAAACTTGATTCCAACCACACTTTCTGGTCTACAAAGTTCATCATCCTGCATAATTGTACTGACTCCTCAGAACGGTGTGTTCTGCTATTCATAGAACTATTTAATTCACAAGCAGGTGACAGATCTTTCTTCCTTTTTAGTAAAACATCTCAGATCTCCCCACCAACCTGCTTTTTATACTTCCTAACCTGAAATCACAAAGTTCTGCCCATATAAGGCATAATGCCCTCCTAGGGCACTGGTTCAGAATCCTTCAGCCACCAAGTTTTGAGAGGAGCCGTTTTAAAACTCCCTGGGTGCCGCGAGCAAGCGCCGCTGCCTTCGGGACCGCGGCGGTGGGCCGGCAACGACTACCGCTTGTCCAGCTGTGGATGCGTCTGCCATGTGCCCGAGGACAATGCTGGAGAGAGCGGGAAAGAGGCCTTGACAGTAGGACGGACCGACCGACCACTGGCGAGGCCTTCGCTTCCTGCCCACGCTTCGCCAGGAAGGCCTCTCTCTCTCTCTCGCACTCGCACCCCCCCCCCCACTCCCGCCGGGCTCACTGGCTCGCTCTCCACACCGCCCAAACTACTGCCACCGCCTACTTCCCTCTTCCTGCCCACGTTTCCTTCTCTGGCGGAGCGCTCCGAGCGGCTTCTGCGCGGGCCCCTGGCCTCGCACCCCAAGTGTGCGCCCGAGTGTAAACGTGGAGCGCGACACGCACGACAATCTGACCCAGGGAGCCCTGCCTGCGCCCCGCTTCCTCCCCCCACCCCTCACCGAGCCCGCCTGCACTCCGACGTGCCTCCCAACCCTGGAGGTGACCTCCCTCGTACCCTTCATGGTGCTCCCCTCGTTGGGCTGCGCGCCCCCTCTGTCCCCCCCCCCAAAAGCCGCCTCTCCCGGAGCGTCTCCCCCGCGCGCCCCCCGTCCCCACATTGGCTACTCGGTGCTCCCACCACCGGCCTCTCGCCCTCGTCGATGCTTCGTAAGCGCTCGCAGGCGGCCTACGGCTGCCTCCCGCCACCCCGCTATCCCCACCCGGCCTTGTAGGCGACGCTGCCGGCCCGGGCTGTTGCCGCCGCCGCCGCCCTCACCTCGTTGAGCTGCCTCTCGGCCGTCTCCCGCAGCGTCGAGTCCATGGTGCCCCGCAGGGCCTCGATGATGGTGTTGGGATCCATGGCCATGGATCAAGGCCGGGGGAAGCGAGACTAGACAACGCGGGCGAGAGCAGAGGCACCACTGCCGCTCAATGCGCACATGGACCCACCGCTCCACAGCGGCAGCCGGCGGCGCGAAAGGAGAAGAGACGCCCCAAGGCCCCGGATGGAGCTGCCGCTGGGAGAGCAACACCTTCCGCTCTGCTCTGCCAGGAGCATCACGGGAACTGTAGTCCGTGTCGAAGGCGGGAAGCAAGAAAGGGAGCCTCAGCCGCCTCTGTGCTGCGCCAAACGCCTCCTCGCCCTCGCGCGGTCCTTTGGTGGTCAAAGGGCTTCTCTTCCCCGACGAGGGTTCAGGATTTACGCTGTCACCGGGCAAAGGGGCTGGTTGTGAACCAGGACGGAGAGGAGCGTCTCCCTCCAAAATTTGGGGACGGCGTTTCCAGCCCCTCACAAACGTGGCTGAGATAGAGTGAAGGGGGTGGTGGGGGTGGAGAAGAAAGCGTAGAATAGTGTAGTGTAAAGGCGGCGTAATCAAAGACAAGTGATTAGGACGAATCCTACTCGCGTGTAAAAATTAACGAAGATGTGTGAGGTCCTGGCTGAAATCCAGTAGTAAGTCATAGTTCAGAGTATCCCTATTGAATCAGTGGAATTAATGGAAGAGTTGAGACACCAATTCAGTTGTGGCTTGCTAGTGGATGTTAGTGAACTGCTGTTATTATTTAATTATCCAAAATATTTGTACCCTTGTCTTTTTCCTAAAAAGGATCCAAGGTGGTTTACAACATTAAAACAAACAGTATTAAAAGCTAAGATCAATAACTTATTACAGTATCTAAAATACAGTATTTAAAAAGAATTAAACATAATCTTAAAACTAGTACGTAAAAGATGCCCTGTTTTAAGACCCACCCAGCCCTTAGGCAGCCAGTCACTAAGAAAGATCTTCACCTGCCTGTGAAAGGACAGAAAAGATGGAGCTAACCTGGCTTCCTATAGGAGGGCCAGAATTTGCCGGCCCATCGCTGCACCAAGCGATGGGCAGTAGCGCTTGCTCGCAGCACCAAGGGAGTTTTAAAACGGCTCCTCTCAAAACTTGATGGCTGAAGGATTCTGAACCAGTGCCCTAGGAGAGCATTTTGGGGGATTCCAGAATTTGGGAGTTCCAGAATTTGGGAGCAGAGACAGAGGATGCCCTCTCCTTTCCCCCCACTAAATGAAGGGTTGGTGGGACTGAGAGAAAGGCCTCTTCTGATAGTCTTAAAAGCCAGGCAGGCTCATAAAGGGAGATGCAGTCTGGTTGGGCCTGAGCCATTTAGAGCTTTATAAGTTAAAACCTGCACTTTGAATTGTGCCAGGAAGCAGACCTGCAGTTAGTGGAGCTGCTGTAATTAGAGTTATGTGATGAACCTGCTCCTGTTAACAATTTGGCTGCAGCATTTTAGATCCACTGAAGTTTCTGAACAGTTTCTAAAGAACCACCTAGAGTGTGCTGCAATAATCTAATCAGGATGTAAATAAGGCATGTGTCCCCATAGCCTGATCAGACATCTCCAGGAATGAGTGAGCTGGCACACTAGTTTTAACAGACGAATCCAGGAGCACACCTGAGCTGCATGCCTGTGTTTTCTTCTTGTGGGTCAGCATGTAATAGGCCCTTGGCCACTTGAAAGAGCTCCACTGGATGACACCGTGCAGATGCAATGGTGGCAAAAATAATGACTTATTTGCTACTGCCACTACCATGGAGTAGGCCTTCCAGTGGGCCCTAGCTTGTGTTCAGTTGCATTTCCTCCCACGTTTCCTGCCATCGTTGCTCTAGTCTCCATCCCACTTGTTTCATCACTACCAGTTCCCTGGTAAAACGGGGCCAATTTGACTCTGCTTCATGGGACGGAACATTTAGGAGTGATCTAATAGCCTTGGCCATTTCCTCAATCCAAGGTCAACCAGGGCCTCTACAAAATCATCTACCAAGGCAACAAGAAACTCCCCAAGAGCCATCAGGAAACAATCTATATCTATCAGCCTCCTAGAGTGGACCATCTTAATTGGTCCCACATCCCTACAGAGGCTCTGAGCTCCAGAGCTCTTTTATATATATTTCCACCATTCATGAGAAAACTTATTTACATGCCATTGTGGATGCTGACTGATAGAACTTCTGTAACAGTCAAGGCATGCAGTCTTTTGAGGGTCTCTCGCTTAACTGGTTTGTCCAGTCCAAATGAATAATAGAAAGCTTTATCAATTGCCAATCCAAATGTTCCAAAACATAAAGAATTACTTGGAATTAGGTTTCGACCTACAGAATGTAACTTGAATGAAAGGCATTTCAAGTCACTTTGATTTCAGGTAGACCTGATGCTTATTATTACTTTATTGTTTTTATGCAGACTTCTAATGAGCACAAAGGTCACCCAGTCAGTTTCAAGGGTCAGTTGTGACTTGCATCTTGGTCAGAATTGTAACAAGAGCTAGGTAAATTAAGACATTTGAGTAGCAAAGCTGGGAAGCAGGAAATATATATATATATATATATATAATGCATTTATTATCTCAATCACATCATGCAATTAGGAAAAGAACTCTGTTCTTGTAATAGTAGGAAACAGGAACATCTTCCTTGCAGAAACATTGCTTTCAATGTGTAGAAAGTGATGACAGAGATCAAAGCATTGTGAGGCTGTCTAGGTAGGAAATCATCCTCATCTTAGAACTGCATTGCTGGGAGGAACCCTATGGATAATTGAGTCCAGACCCTGTCAAGGAAGCACAGTAGAGTAATGAACTCCCAACGTCTGGTTCCACAACCAGGTACTTAAACAACTGAGCTGTCTAGCAGTTCTGCATAGGATTTATAAATTAAATTTGAAACAAGTGCTGTGAACCTGTTCAAACTTCATGTAGCATTTGTGGCTCTGTGCTGCATGCTGTCCCACTCTCCCTTCTCTTTCTGAAAATAGCTGCTTTGTGGCACTGGATAAATTTTTAATGGTTTGTGTTAATGTTCTCATGACTAAAATAAATATTATTATTATTTATTGTTATTTACATATCAAGAAAGAATAGAGGATGCAATTTTACATTTTTGCCTCAGTCCAATATTAGCTACCCTGTTTCCCTAAAAATAAGACCTAACCTGAAAATTAGCCCTAGTATGATTTTTCAGGATGCTTGTAATATAAGCCCTACCCCCCAAATAAGCCCTAGTTAAATGAAATCCCGCCCTCCACTGTTGTGCAACAACCAGAAGAAGACGACATGACTGTATTTGAATAAACGTAGATTGTACATGAAAAAAATAAAGCATCCCCTGAAAATAAGCCCTAATGCGTTTTTTGGAGCAAAAATTAATATAAGACCCTGTCTTATTTTTGGGGAAACACGGTAGTTGTGGTTCTTACCTCTGACTATAGTTTAACCTCTCTGCCAGTGATGAAAAATTATGGGCATTGCAGTAATCTGAGAATCTAATTTAGCCCAACAGGAATTATATAAGAATGAACATGCATAGAATTGCATTGTCATCCTGTTAGGGCTAAATCCCATTGTTAAACCCACTGAGTTGGCTGTACTTACATAAATTGTAGTTTAAATCCCATCAATTCACTTGACTTATTTCAACTGAAATTGCCAAAAAAAAATGTTAGAAGCCAGATTTCTTGTACTGTGCATTTTAAGAAAAGTTGACAGGACTTTTTCAAGTTTTATATGATTATTTTATCAATCCTTGGGTTCACCCCAAAGACAGATAAATGATGAAGATAGAGAAGTAATAAAAAGGAGGAAGCAGCACAAATAACTCTTTGGCCAGAATCATATTACATACTTCCACCAATGTAGTTCCAATGGCATAAATGTTACCAGATAACTGCTGTCAGTTAAGAAGTCACTGCTGATTTTTCTTGTCCGGGCCCATGTCACACAAATGATGCAATACAAACAAGTAGCTATTCTTTGTTGTTGTTGTTACTTGCCTCTGACTTATGACAGCCCTATGAATGAGTGACCGACAAAATGTCCTGTCCTCAGCAGCTCTGCTCAGCTCTTGTAAACTCTAGGCTGTGCTTCCTTTATGGAATCAATCCATCTCGTATTTGAGCTTCCTCTTGTCCAACTTTCCAAGCATTATTGTCTTTTCCAGCAAGTCTTGCCTTCTCACCATGTGCCCAAAGTATGACAGCCTCTGTTTGGGCATTTTTGCTTCCACCTACTTCTTAACCAGTGGCAATTCACAACTGAATTTTAGTATGATTAGAGTAACACGGGCAGCCATTAAGTAGCAAGACTCTGGCTTGTGGGTTACTTCTTCAAC
Source organism: Intellagama lesueurii (assembly GCA_037013535.1). Classification (NCBI taxonomy): domain Eukaryota; kingdom Metazoa; phylum Chordata; class Lepidosauria; order Squamata; family Agamidae; genus Intellagama; species Intellagama lesueurii. The sequence goes on from JBAJHW010000001.1 coordinate 92,326,409, forward strand.
ACTGTATAAGTAATAACAGTTAATCTTCTAACACTGTAAAAACTAATGAGAACAAATTACATCATATAGAATAATTTTGCAAGCTCTGTTTTAAAGGGCATTTTTAGACATTTTGAATTGATTTTTCCAACATTTGACTGCTGAAGCTGATTTTGATCCACGAAAGCTTACATTGAAATAATATGTTCACCTCTAAAAAGGGTTTGCTCCCCCCACTTTATTTTTGCCAACATGTAAATTGTATTGAAATGCTGAGTATGTTTGAAAGGATATTGAACCAAACTTTTAAAGTAGGTTTTACTAAATTAATTCCAATAAATTCATCTGTCAGTCCTTTATTTATCAGTTTAATGTACAAATATTCTGCTAGAGCAATCTCCTTCTGCAATACTTTAAATACTTGGATACTTTGCCTCTTGTTCAGAATTTGATCAGACCTGCGGGAGATGGGCAGGCCTTTTTCAAGTGATGAGTCAACGTGCTTGCAATGCAGTTGAACTTTAAACTGCCAAGACTAATGCAAGAAGAGAGGAATTAAGACAATTAGTACATAGGGAGGGATAGAATGATAAATGGAGAGATAAAACAGCTTGGAATTAGTTTTGAAATAGTTTCTTAGCATTAAACATACTGCTTTGCTTTTCTGTTGTCACATCCTCATCCTATGAGTAAATCTTGTACAACAATACACATATCTTTTACAAAGGCATTTTGACTGTAGATAAGTTTTATGATTTTCTTTATAATTGGAATACAAGAGTACACCTGATTCAATATGTTGACAAGTCAATAGGCTCCTCCCTATATTGCACTGGAAAAAAATCTATCTCTTACTTGAAAAAAGGAGAACTATCTAATTTTGCTCTGGCTAAAACTTTGTTTCTAGTTCTTGCCAGTGATATGTCTGTTGTCTCAATGCATAAGAATAGAACAGCCCTATTGGTTCAGATCCCTTCACGGATTGCTGCCTTGTCATGGCAAAGGGGCTTGAGTAATTCAGAGAAGCTATGGGCTACGCCGTGCAGGGACACCCAAGACAGACAGGTCATAGTGGAGAGTTCTGACTAAACGCGATCCACCTGGAGCAGGAACTGACAAGCCACTCCAGTATCTTTGCCAAGAAAACTCCATGGACAGAAACAAAAGGCTAAAAGATATGACACTGGAAGATGAGCCCCTCAGGTCGGAAGGCGTCCAACATGCTACTGAGGAAGAGCGGAGGACAAAGACAAGTAGCTCCAGAGCTAATGAAGTGGTTGGGCCAAAGCCGAAAGGACGCTCAGCTGCGGACGTGCGTGGAAGTGAAAGGAAAGTCTGATGTTGCAAAGAAAAATACTGCATAGGAACCTGGAATGTAAGATCTATGAACGTTGGTAAGCTGGATGTGGTCAAACAGGAGATGGCAAGAATAAACATTGACATCCTGGGTGTCCGTGAACTAAAATGGACGGGAATGGGTGAATTCAGTTCAGACGATTATCATATCTACTATTGTGGGCAAGAATCCCGTAGAAGAAATGGAGTAGGCCTCATAGTCAACCAAAGAGTGGGAAAAGCTGTACTGGGATACAATCTCAAAAATAATACAATGATTTCAATACGAATCCAAGGCAGACCTTTCAATATCACAGTAATCCAAGTTTATGCACCAACCACCCATGCTGAAGAAGCTGAAACTGACCAATTCTATGAAGACTTACAACACCTTCTAGAACTGACACCAAAGAAAGATGTTCTTCTTATTATAGGGGACTGGAATGCTAAAGTAGGGAGTCAAGAGATAAAAGGAACAACAGGTAAGTTTGGCCTTGGAGTTCAAAACGAAGCAGGGCAAAGGCTAATAGAGTTTTGTCAAGAGAACAAGCTGGTCATCACAAACTCTCTTTTCCAACAACACAAGAGGCGACTCTACACATGGACATCACCAGATGGGAAATACCGAAATCAGACTGATTATATTCTCTGCAGCCAAAGATGGAGAAGCTCTATACAGTCAGCAAAAACAAGACCTGGAGCTGATTGTGGCTCTGATCATCAGCTTCTTATAGCAAAATTCAAGCTTAAACTGAAGAAAGTAGGAAAAACCACTGGGCTAGTCAGGTATAATCTAAACCAAATCCCTTATGAATACACAGTGGAAGTGAAGAACAGATTTAAGGAACTAGATTTGGTGGACAGAGTGCCTGAAGAACTATGGATGGAGGCTCGTAACATTGTACAGGAGGCAGCAACAAAAACCATCCCAAAGAAAAGGAAATGCAAGAAAGCAAAGTGGCTGTCCAACGAGGCCTTATAAATAGCAGAGAAGAGAAGGGAAACAAAATGCAAGGGAGATAGGGAAAGTTACAGAAAATTGAATGCTGACTTCCAAAGAATAGCAAGGAGAGACCAGAGGGCCTTCTTAAATGAACAGTGCAAAGAAATAGAGGAAAATAATAGAAAGGGAAAAACTAGAGATCTGTTCAAGAAAATTGGAGATATTAAAGGAACATTTTGTGCAAAGATGGACATGATAAAGGACAAAAATGGTAGGGACCTTACAGAAGCAGAAGACATCAAGAAGAGGTGGCAAGAATACACAGAGGAATTATACCAGAAAGATCTGGATGTCCAGGACAACCCAGATAGTGTGGTTGCTGACCTTGAGCCAAACATCCTGGAGAGCGATGTCAAGTGGGCCTTAGAAAGCATGGCTAACAACAAGGCCAGTGGAGGTGATGGCATTCCAGTTGAACTATTTAAAATCTTAAAAGATGACGCTGTTAAGGTGCTACACTCAATATGCCAGCAAGTTTAGAAAACTCATCAGTGGCCAGAGGATTGGAAAAGATCAGTCTACATCCCAATCCCAAAGAAGGGCAGTGCCAAAGAATGCTCCAACTACCGTACAATTGCACTCATTTCACACGCTAGCAAGGTTATGCTCAAAATCCTCCAAGGTAGGCTTCAGCAGTATGTGGACCGAGAACTCCCAGAAGTACAAGCTGGATTTCGAAGGGGCAGAGGAACTAGAGACCAAATTGCTAACATGCGCTGGATTATGGAGAAAGCCAGAGAGTTCCAGAAAAACATCTACTTCTGCTTCATTGACTACGCAAAAGCCTTTGACTGTGTGGACCACAGCGAACTATGGCAAGTCCTTAAAGAAATGGGAGTGCCTGACCACCTTATCTATCTCCTGAGAAATCTGTATGTGGGACAGGAAGCAACAGTTAGAACTTGATATGGAACAACTGATTGGTTCAAAATTGGGAAAGGAGTACGACAAGGCTGTATATTGTCTCCCTGCTTATTTAACTTATATGCAGAATACATCATGCGAAAGGCTGGACGGGAGGAATCCCAAGCCGGAATTAAGATTGCCGGAAGAAATATCAACAACCTCAGATATGCAGATGATACCACTCTGATGGCAGAAAGTGAGGAGGAATTAAAGAACCTCTTAATGAGGGTGAAAGAGGAGAGTGCAAAAAATGGTCTGAAGCTCAACATCAAAAAACTAAGACCATTGCCACTGGTCCCATCACCTCCTGGCAAATAGAAGGGGAAGATATGGAGGCAGTGACAGATTTGACTTTCTTGGGCTCCATGATCACTGCAGATGGTGACAGCAGCCGTGAAATTAAAAGACGCCTGCTTCTTGGGAGGAAAGCGATGACAAACCTAGACAGCATCTTAAAAAGCAGAGACATCACCTTGCCGACAAAGGTCCGCATGGTCAAAACTATGGTTTTTCCAGTAGTGATGTATGGAAGTGAGAGCTGGACCATAAAGAAGGCTGACCGCCGAAGAATTGATGCTTTTGAATTGTGGTGCTGGAGGAGACTCTTGAGAGTCCCCTGGACTGCAAGGAGAACAAACCTATCCATTCTGAAGGAAATCAACCCTGAGTGCTCACTGGAAGGATAGATCCTGAAGCTGAGGCTCCAATACTTTGGTCATCTCATGAGAAGAGAAGACTCCCTGGAAAAGACCCTGATGTTGGGAAAGTGTGAAGGCAAGAGGAGAAGGGGACGACAGAGGATGAGATGGTTGGACAGTGTCATTGAAGCTACCAACATGAATTTGACCCAACTCCGGGAGTCAGTGGAAGACAGGAGGGCCTGGCGTGCTCTGGTCCATGGGGCCACGAAGAGTCGGACACGACTTAACAACTAAACAACAACAAATTGGATCAGACAAAGCACCCACCTGGTGGGTATAGAATAATAGAATTGTATAATTGAAAGGAATCCCAGAGAGCCTCTAATCAAATCTGTCAATACAAGAAAACCATAGTCAAAGCATTCTTCAGTTCAATATTCTGTTTAAACTATGGCCACATGCAACCCTCTGGGAAGCTTACAAGGAAGATGTGAGACAATAGCACTAACCAACTCATGCTCCCCCTGTAACTGACAGCTCTTTTGATTCATCAGTGATAACACCATCCATAAATTTTTCCTATTCCCTTTTAAAGCCAGCCAGGCTTGTGGCCATCACTACTCCCTGTGGTTACCAATAGTTCCATATTAAACTATGGGTTGTTTTAACAGAGGCTTATTTTTTAATATAACTCTTTCCCACTGTTCAGCTCTAGGTTAATGTGTTTTGAGAAAAGCGGGGGGAGCTTGTTTTATCCACTTTTTTCATACTATGCATAATTATATATATCTCTTCTCATGTCTCCCCTTACACACCTTTCTTCTAAGCTTAAAAAAAAAAAGGCAAGTGTGTTAACCTTCCTCATAGGTTGCTCCTGCCACTTGATAATTTTGGTCACCCTTTCCCAGCTCGAAAATACCCTTTTTTAGATGCATTGACCAGTAATGTACACAGTATTCCAATTGTTGTAACACCATGGATTTATATAGGGATAGTGTGATATTGACAATTTTGTTTCCAAGATGTTGGGAAAGTGTGAGGGCAAGAGGAGAAGGGGACGACAGAGGACGAGATGGATGGACAGTGTCATCGAAGCGACCAACATGAATTTGACCCAACTCCGGGAGGCAGTGGAAGACAGGAGGGCCTGGCGTGCTCTGGTCCATGGGGTCACGAAGAGTCGGACACGACTTAACGACTAAACAACAACACCTTTTGTAATTATTCCAAACATGGAATGTGTTATTTTATTTTTACAGAGGTCAAACATTTGCCTGCTATTTTCGGCACACTGTCCACCATAACTCCAAGATCCCTTTCTTCATCTTTCACTTTACACTTTATATTTACTTCAATTGAATTGCAATTGCCATTTTAATAGCCATTCCCTGTTTGGCTGGATCTATTTGGAACTTTTTGCAATCAATATTTATTCTAACCACGCTAAATAATAACCTCTATCTATGCTGCCAAATAGTTAATAATTCTTGTTTTTCAGATCATATACTCTTTAAGTCATAGAGAGTGGTTAACTCTGTATGAAAGAGAGACTGCTATGTGTTCATAATAAGGTTTGGTTCAAAAAGGGCACAAGTACAATTATTTGCAAATTTCCTATGCACATTTTTCAGGGGTCCCAATGCTAAGCAGAAAGCACTGTCCATGCTCCATATACACAAGGCTCTTTTGGATGTTAGGTATGCATAATCTTGCTCTCTCCCCTTCCATTTAGCTATAATACATGGAATGGGGCTCACCTCAATTACAGTAATCCATACGACATGTTGCCTTTCTGCCCCATCCACTTCTGATCTAGCAGAAATTATTGTTCCTTGCCTTTTACGTTCTATGCAGCCTTGTCCCACCATATATTTTTTCCTGTTTCCTTGCCATATCATATTTCTTTTCATTCGTCCATCTATACTGCCCTCCATTACCAAAGTCTTTTGTTCTTTTAAACTTTATCTCTTCTCCTTTCCTATCTGTTGTGCTTGGGTCTCTATCCTAGAAAGCTCAAATGCAACCACTTTTCCTTCATGTTACAATCAGAATATATGCTTTCTGGGAACCCTTTCCTCACAATCTTTGTTACTACTACTACTACTACTACTACTACTATTACTATATATATATAGTATAAACGAGACCCAAGGTTACATTTAGTATAGTTGCAAACAATAACAATCAAATTATTGTCTCATTATCTCTGGCATTCCTTTTTAATTTAATACATCTTTCTTCCATTCAAAATTTCCCATATATTGTGTACAACACATAGAAATAATTATAGATCCTCTGTCTCTTTTTAGTTGCAAGAAGTCATTATAACTGTCTAGCTGATAAGGAATCAACATGAAAACATCCAGACAAAAATAAGCATCTGGAATCATAACGCCGAAGATCAGTGATAATCCCTTGAAGATCGCTGCTTATGGAGTGAAATGATTGCAGCAGTACCTGTAATCTGCCCCCTAACACCCTAATCCTGTTTATTGGCTAAATCCATGATCCTCACTGTGTCAACTTCTGTACATGCTTTCTTTCTTTGTTCATGTCAGGATCAACACAATAAAATTAATAGAATGTAATACACTGTGAAGCTTGGATAAGTATATCAGAACATTTTTGTGCAATAAAGGGCAACCTCAGCGTTGTCTGGAGCAGCTAATATCAGATCTTCCAAAGTGCATGCTGAGAGGCATAGAGTACACTGACATACATTTGATGTTGCCTGTTCTTCTGTGTGCAGAGAACTGTCAGTGTGAAACTCCCATTTTTCACATAGTTCTTAGCAATTATGGTTGTGTACCCCAACTTGCCCAATAGCTTTTGAAGAATATTGTTCCTTGCTGAGGTCTTTTGCTTGAGTTTCTTATAGGTCAGCACAGAATCCAAAGTAACACCTAGGTATTTGGGGGACAAAACAATTATCTAGTTGGATGCTCTTCCAGGTAATGTGAAAATTCCAAAATGCCTACTTGTTTCTCAGGTGAAAGCCATACATTTGGATCTTAGCAGGTTTGGGTTTAAACTGGTTTTTTATCATACTATGTGCTAAGTTCTTCTAATGAATCTGTTTGAATATGTTCTATCGTTTGAAAACCATCTGACTGAGCAGCAAGTGCAAGATCATCAACATAAATAAAATTTCAGGTGCCTTGGGGAAGTGGTTGATTGCTGGTATGAATGTTAAACATAATAGGAGCCATTGTGTTGTCTCAAAATATTCTGACCCAGGAAAGGCCGTTCTTTTGAATTCTCCATTATCTGTGTTAGATTATAAAGTTTTTACAATAATACATGATAATGCACAGTACCATACGTGGCCAAGAGGTCAATAAAAGATATTCTCATGATCTTCCTAATTTCAAAGCCATCCTCAATATGTTGCGCTAATGCAGAATTTGTGTTGTATAGTTATTTCCAGGTTAAAGTCAGCCTGCTGTGGGATAAGGAATGGTTCTAGTACTACCATTAAGTGATTTGGGTTCATTCTTCCCTGGACTTTATAAAGATGACAAAGTAATTAAATCGGACTGAATTTTTTTGGGTCTGTGGGTAATTTACAATTTTCAAAATTGCAGTCACTGATAACTATCTCCACATTATGAAATCCTGAAAGAGACAAGACAATTATTTAAAATTAAAGCACCACTTTTTAATTAGTTTTAGAAGAGGTAGCCATCTTAGTCTGTGCAAGCATATCAGACAAAATCGAAAGAAACAAAACAAAACAAAAAAGGCAAAAACATATGGCACCTTAAAGACTACTATATTTTAATGTGAGCTTTTGCGGACAAGTCCACTTTGTCAGACGTATGGAAAAGAAATTAAATGCTAGATGAAATACCAATATACAAGTAAAGCATACTAAATACTCTTTGGCTCTAAGAGTCTTTTTTCTGAATTGGGTATTTGGTTACATCTCACATGCAGTGATTTATGGCCTGTGTTGGTGTTAGGTTGTAAACATTCCTCCAGGAGACTGAAAACATTTATTTATTTATTTATTTATTTATTTATTTATTTATTCAATTTCTATCCCGCCCTTTTAGACAAAGTCTACTCCGGGCGGGTTCCACCAAACATTATAAACTAAAACAGTTAAAAACAATTCAAAACAATAGTGATTAGTAATGCTCAAGATGGGAAAACAGAAAATTATAATAAGAATAAGAATATTCTTATAACATGACAGGCATGAGCAAAAGGGAGGGGGGAGAAGAGGTGAGGGGTGAAGACTGTTAAAAACTCAAGGCGGGGTGAAGAGTATATAAAAGTAAAATAAGATAGTAGAGGAACCACGCGTGTTAATGTATGGAATATTGGCAGTTTTTACTTTTGAGCCTTGTGATGAGAGATGGGCCTGGTGGTAGTGAAGAAAATAACCGTGGCAGTAGATAAGTGTTGTTGTTGTTGTTCATAAACACTAGGCACAGTCAACATTATAAAAACATTGACTGGTATTTGTGGCGGAATGCCCATGTCCCACCTGTCCGTCATGTGTAGCTCTAAAGATGGAGCCTATGAGAGGACAGGAGGGTGGAGTCAGAAAGACAGTTAGAGACAGTTGGAAACTGAGAGAGGAGGAGAGAGGAGGTTTAGAGAGTTTTATGAGAGAGATTGGAAAGTTGGTGTGGTATAGTTGGTTTATGGATTAAAGAATAGTCAAAAGATAGAAGTAAAAGAAATAGACAGTCATCAAATAGTATTCCAGTGATTAACAGTGATTTATATGAAAAGTACTACCAATAAAGAAACGTGTTTAATATCCAAGTAATGAGTGCAACCTAATACAACATCTATTAATATACTTATGTGATTCAACAACTACACAATAAATAATCAGTCATATTTGACAACACGTGTCCAGGCAGCATTATTGGTAACGTGTGGATAAAGATCCACTGGTGGCCGTTGGTGTATGGAGAATTAAGAAAGTTGTGCCCGAAAGTGGACCTGGGTTTGAGGGAAACAAACTAGGGACACTGGGGGTGCGCGACAGTATTATATAACAGATACAAGTTTTAACCAAAAACCTAAGTATCTGTTAGATATTGGCACAGTATGTATGCTTTTCCTAATATTGCCATTTTTTGTAGCTCTGATGGTGTGATTTCTGAGATCTGCAACTGTTTATAGTACTGTGTGAAGTTTCTTTATATTGTTCCCAAAGCCCTAAGGACTACGGGGACCACTGAAGTGTGTTTCTTCCAGAGGCGAGATGTTTTGATTGCCAGGTCTCTGTACTTTGTTAGTTTTTCCAATTCTTTATTTTCAACTCTGGCATCCCCTGGAATTGCAATGTCAATGATCCGGACATTTCTTTGTTCTATGACTACTATGTCTGGTGTGTTATGTTCAAGATGTCTATCAGTTTGGATCCGGTAATCCTACAAGATCTTGACTTCCTCATTTTCTGACACCTTCTCTACCTGATGTTCCCATGGGTTTTTGGAGGCCGACAAGTTATATTTTTTGCATAACGACCAGTGCACTAACTTTGCCACTCTATCATGTCTAACTTTGTAATTTGTTACTTTGGACATTCACAGATGAGGTGTGACACAGTTTAATCTTTTTATTGGCAGAGTTGACATTTGCTGTTAGCACTAATTCCTTGGATGTTAGCTTTCATCACGTTGGTTTGGAGTGCTTGTTCTTGTGCAGCAAAAATCAAGCCTTCGGTTTCTTTCTTAAGGGTCCCCAGTTTTAGCCATGCCCGTATTGAATTATGATCATGCTTTCCATCAATATTTCTCAGGTGTTGTCCATGTAGTTATTTATTTTTCCAGCTGTTAAATTTATTTTCAAATTATTGTTTTTTATATTGAGCCTTTGTTTCTGTTGTTTTCAAAATATTCTCCATTTTTACTGATTTCAATATTTTTCTCTGCTTGTACTGATATAATCATTTAGGCATATTTTTTCCTTCTCTACTACCTGCTGTATTTGCAGTAATCCACGGCCTCCGATTTTTCGTGGTAAATATAATCTGTCCACATTGCTTTTTGGATGTAGTGTGTGATGCATGTTCATTAGTGTCCGTGTTTTTCGATCCAATTCTTCTAATTCGTTTTGAGTCCAATCTATTATTTCAGCTGGGTATCTATAATCACTGGAACTGCCCATGTGTTTATGGCTTTGATTGTATTTCCATCATTCAATGTTGATTTTAAGATTTTCCCCAGTCTTTTGATATATTCCCTTTCTGTCAGTTCTTTAACTTTTGTGTGCACGATGTTATCTGCTTCTAGTATTCCAAGGTACTTATAATTTTCATCACTTGATAGTGATTTTATAATATTGCCATTTTTAACTCTATTCTGTCTAGTTTTTGGATCTTGCCATAGTGTATAGATATTTGTCAATTCCAAATTTCATTTGGATATCTTCACCAAATATTTGCACTGTGTTTAGCAGTGATTCTATCTCTGTGTAACTTTTTGTATATAATTTTAGGTCATCCATGTATAACTGATGATTGATTTTTCCTGCTTGTTCTGAAATATGGTAGCCTACTCCAGATTTTATTTAAAATTATTGACATGGGATGATGATGATGATGATTTCACTCTCTTTTTCTGTTTTAGATTTCTAATATAACTTGAAATTCAGTTTTACAAAATGATTGATTGTAAGATTTTAATTTCTTTTCTTCTGCATTGTCCTTTTGACAGTCTTAAATTCATTTACATAATTATTAGGAGTAAATTATCAGTTGCAAAAATATGACTTGTTTCCAGGTCCCAACATTTGATGGATTACTTCAGATGCTGAGATTAGCAGGCAGGGATATGAAAAAGTAAATGTGTTATGAGAAAAGGTGACATTTGTGCATATCAAACTGATAGATACGGAAGTGGGAAACAATCTATTTTATTATGGAATTTTAATAAACCAGTTTGATTGCAACAGAATTGGTTCATCAGTGACTGTTTAGAATGTCAGCTTCTTCAGTCAAGCTCAGTAGAACATAACATTATTTTTGAAACACAACACATTTTATAGAGATAGGAGACATTTACTGTACTTAGTTGTTCCACAAACAGTTATAACTCCCATTTGTTGTTGTGAATAGTATTAGAAACTAGGACTCAGGAGACTGAGGTTCAAATCCCCACTCAAGCCATGGAAACTCAGGGAAAAAAATGATTAATTTGAAATGTGGTGTTGGAGGAGAGCTTTGTGTATACCCTGGATTGCCAGAAAGACCAACAAGTGCATCCTAGATCAAATCAAACGTGAACTATCTCTGGATGCAAAAATGTTGAAACTGAGGCTGTCCTACTTCGGGCACATAATGAGAAGACAGGATTCCCTGGAAAAAAAAATAATCCTGGAGAAAGATGGAAGACAGCAGGAAGAGAGGAAGACCAAATATGAGATGGACTGACTCCCTAAAAGAGACCACAGACGTACGTCTGCAAAGGCTGAGCCAGGCAACTGAGGGCATGACATATTGGAGAGTGTTCATTAAATAGAGTTGCCATGAATTGCAGGTGACTTGACAGCACATAACAACAACTGAAATTTGTCAAAATGTTTTCTCCCCTTCCCACCGTCAGAAAAATAGCACACATTTGAAAGAAAATCATGATCCTTTCAGTTTAAATGTGCTTTGCTAAACATAACTCACAAAGAGCATCTTGGGATGTGCCTTATTAAGATAGCATTGTGCTGGGTATTCTGTGCATAGAGAAGCAAAAAAGGGAACATTTGGCACATGCTCAGAACTTTGTAAATGACCTGGAGGATGCCAGATCACAAGTCTTCAGCAACAACATCTTATGATTATGCCCAGCCTATGGTTTGGAGGCACATGATGAAGTCTTACTAAAGCTATTTACATCTGGGTCTGGTCAGTGTGACAATGGGAGACTTAAGTTCCACTGAAGAGAGCTGCATAACAAATGTATTCATGACACAAATTTTTGTATCTAACTTGCATAGCCAACTTCTGTACAGCTACAAGTCTTGTGCTGCAAGATGCAAGGAAGATGGAAAGAGATCTAAATTGTAAACACCCTTGAATAAATGTTGGAAAAAGTCCTGTGTATATACTAAGATTTGTAAGTCACAATAATTGCACTTGCAGTCATTCTCATATTTTTGGGGGATCACAGACCTATTAAGAGAATATGATTAAAGCTATGGATCCCTCCCTAGAAAAATCATAAAGACATAACACACAAAACTTTGTATTTGATTTATTTTATTGCATTGGAATTGTTTTCCTTAACATAAACTGAATATGACAACAATCTTTACCAAATATTAGGGTTAGGGTTAGGTATATTACATTGCAAACAAATGGCATTTCCTTGCCTGCCTAACATCAGACATTCAAATATATTAAACAATATTATAACTATTCTGGAAAGAAAAAAAATAGAGTCGCTTAAATCCTGTTGCTTAGTGTCGTAAATCACACTAGAGTAAGCACTGAATCGTGGGGAGGGGGTTGTACAGTTACCTCCTCTGTAAATTCCTCTGATTCAAATAGGCCTACTCTAGTTGCAATTTATAACACTAAAGTAAATCACAACTAAAGTAAAGTAAATCACAGCTAAGCCCATTTAAATCAATGGAACTTATAGAGAAATTGACTTACCAGATCCCCATTGATTCAATGAGTATACTTCACAGTGACTTACTAAGCTAAGCAGTGATTTCAGCCACTGAATGCTTGAAAATATTAAATGTTCCCCTTAGAATTCACTGTGACCTAATGTAAATAAACCCCTTTACGGATTGCTGCCTTGTCGTGGCGAAGGGGCTTGGTTATTCAGAGAAGATATGGGCTATGTCGTGCAGGGACACCCAAGACGGACAGGTCATAGTGGAGAGTTCTGACTAAACGCGATCCACCTGGAGCAGGAACTGGCAAGCCACTCCAGTATCTTTGCCAAGAAAACTCCATGGACAGAAACAAAAGGCTAAAAGATATGACACTGGAAGATGAGCCCCTCAGGTCGGAAGGCGTCCAACATGCTACTGAGGAAGAGCAGAGGACAAGTACAAGTAGCTCCAGAGCTAATGAAGCTATGCCTACATTCAACAAAAGAGTGGGAAAAGCTGTACTAGGATACAATCTCAAAAATGATAGAATGATTTCAATACGAATCCAAGGCAGACCTTTCAACGTCACAGTAATCCATGTTTATGCACCAACCACCTGAAGAGGCTGAAACTGACCAATTCTATGAAGACTTACAACACCTTCTAGAACTGACACCAAAGAAAGATGTTCTTCTCATTCTAGGGGACTGGAATGCTAAAGTAGGGAGTCAAGAGATAAAAGGAACAACAGGTAAGTTTGGCCTTGGAGTTCAAAATGAAGCAGGGCAAAGGCTAATAGAGTTTTGTCAAGAGAACAAGCTGGTCATCACAAACTCTCTTTTCCAACAACACAAGAGGCGACTCTACACATGGACATCACCAGATGGGCAATACCGAAATCAGATTGATTATGTTCTCTGCAGCCAAAGATGGAGAAGCTCTATACAGTCAGCAAAAAGAAGACTTGGAGCTGATTGTGGCTCTGATCATCAGCTTCTTATAGCAAAATTCAAGCTTAAACTGAAGAAAGTAGGAAAAACCACGGGGCTAGTCAGCTATAATCTTAACCAAATCCCTTATGAATACACAGTGGAAGTGAAGAACAGATTTAAGGAACTAGATTTGGTGGACAGAGTGCCTGAAGAACTATGGATGGAGGCTCGTAACATTGTACAGGAGGCAGCAACAAAAACCATCCCAAAGAAAAGGAAATGCAAGAAAGCAGAGTGGCTGTCCAACGAGGCCTTACAAATAGCAGAGAAGAGAAGGGAAATAAAATGCAAGGGAGATAGGGAAAGTTACAGAAAATTGAATGCTGACTTCCAAAGAATAGCAAGGAGAGACCAGAGGGCCTTCTTAAATGAACAGTGCAAAGAAATAGAGGAAAATAATAGAAAGGGAAAAACCAGAGATCTGTTCAAGAAAATTGGAGATATTAAAGGAACATTTTGTGCAAAGTTGGACATGATAAAGGACAAAAATGGTAGGGACCTTACAGAAGCAGAAGACATCAAGAAGAGGTGGCAAGAATACACAGAGGAATTATACCAGAAAGATCTGGATGTCCAGGACTGCGAAATTAAAAGACGCCTGCTTCTTGGGAGGAAAGCAATGACAAACCTAGACAGCATCTTAAAAAGCAGAGATATCACCTTGCCAACAAAGGTCCGCATAGTCAAAGCTATGGTTTTTCCAGTAGTGATGTATGGAAGTGAGAGCTGGACCATAAAGAAGGCTGACTGCCGAAGAATTGATGCTTTTGAATTGTGGTGCTGGAGGAGACTCTTGAGAGTCCCCTGGACTGCAAGGAGATCAAACCTATCCATTCTGAAGGAAATCAACCCTGAGTGCTCACTGGAAGGACAGATCCTAAAGCTGAGGCTCCAATACTTTGGCCATCTGATGAGAAGAGAAGACTCCCTGGAAAAGACCCTGATGTTGGGAAAGTGTGAAGGTAAGAGGAGAAGGGGACGACAGAGGACGAGATGGTTGGACAATGTCATCGAAGTTACCAACATGAATTTGACCCAACTCCGGGAGGCAGTGGAAGACAGGAGGGCCTGGCGTGCTCTGGTCCATGGGGTCACGAAGAGTCGGACACGACTTAATGACTAAACAACAACAACAATGTAAATAAAGTCAGAATAATAATAGCAGGGCATGTCTTCTTCAATTTCTATCAACAGAAAACCGTTTTAGCTGTTATAATGATACCGGGTAAAGATGAAACTACATTTTAGAACTGACAAGGCACGAAGAGAAAGTACAGGCCTCAGAAAGAACTAACCATGAAACATTCACACCTAGCTCAAAAGTATTTATGGCTGACATAGAATAACAATGTAACTCTTCTCCTTTGCCCAACCACCTTTTTGATGTAACAGATGGCCCACCATTGGAATGCCTATAGGAGGAAGCCAGCAATGATTGTTGTAACATTCACAAGTGATTCACAGTATTGAAGGCCATATATCAGGGCCCAGGAAGAAAACACATAAACATACCAATAGATAAGGGGAAATGGATACTCTTGTCCCCAGACTTTCAGGCGCATCTTGGGCACAGGTCAAGGAGAGATGGGGACACAATATGCATATTTACATGTAACCAATAGATTAGCGTCGTTGGCATCAGTTGCCCAATGAGGGACTGGATCCAAACTTGGGGTACAAATGACCAATAGAATTGTAGCATTTTATGACTCTTTGTCTGTATCATTATAAAATGTATGTACCCTATATGTTTGGGGTATTCTCTGCTTTTAAGGGAAGTCCCAGCTGACCTTTTCTTGCTCTTTGCTACTCAAAATAAATTCGGACTTTTGGTTCAGCTGTTGCATCTTTGCCTGATTCCTTGCCGGAAAACCGAGACCCAAAATTGGCCGGTAACAATAACATGGTGATTATGATGATTATATCTGTGTACAGTAACATCCCATGCCAACCTACACTTGTTTAGCAAGAGAGAAACAAAAATCCCCCTCCTTGTCCCCTTCTCCTTCCAGGAGGAAGCTTTCAATTTTTATTTTTTTCCCCTAAAAATATAGCACATCAGCACCACCCTATGAGGCTTTTAAAAAACCCAAATAATCTTTGCTTCCTCCCTCTCCCCCCTCCATGGAGGAAGAGAGAAAGTCTGTAATTTCCCAATATCATTAATATCTAAGCTATCTGCTGAAGCCACTTAACTATGTTCGGAAACTGAAAATGGATGGAAATTGAAAGTAACAAGCCACTTTGGTTTGATCCCAGCGATCACACCAACCCTCTGGAACTAAGCAAAAATAGAATGTTCCTACCCACTCCCTGACAGGGAACCAAAAAGGTGCAAGTAGGAATGTTCTGGGGATGGGCTGGTTTGTGCTGGCACTAACATTATGTGGTTACTGAGAAAAGGAGCAAACCAGCCTGTCCCCAGAGTGGACCAAATGGAGGGACAAATTCCCATGTAGTCTCAACCTTAAACTCACTGTAGGCTTCCTATCCTCCTTTAGGCTCCTTCCCTCTTCTCCCTGGGGAAGCCCTTTGGGAGCATCAGGACTGGGAGGGAAGCTTTTAATACTAAAAAAAAAAAATTGTGGCCGAACGTCTGTCAGTAGGCTTGGGTCTGCTGGCAACAGTTTGGTGGCAATTTTTAAATTATTATTATGAAAGCACCCTCCCTGCCAATCTTGAGGCTCCCAAACGCTTCCCCAAGGCAAAAGGGAGCTCTAGGAAGCCTCTGAATCTAAAATGGGGAGACAGGAAATTTTCCATGAGATTTAATTAAATATTTCTGGCACTGAATATGAGTTATGCCAGCTAACAGGATTTTGCCCATTCGGTGGTTCTTCCTGGCTGGTTTTAAACTGGTTGCATTATTATTCAGACTTTCTCTTACCTTATCTTCATCATTATGGAATATGCACGTGATCGAAAACCTATATATCCCCGGATAGTAAATATTTGTACCAAAAAAAACCTCTTTGCTCTGTATCTAGTAAGGGAGAGAATGGTGTCTCTTTAGCAAGGGATGGAAGGGTTTATTTTTAAGTGACAGAAAGACATCAAAAGTAAAGTTGCCACTATGGTATTTCTCATAAGTGTGAATGTATGTTTATATGTACTTGATTTGTATCCTGAATTTATAACATACATGGTGCTCAAGGCAACATTTTGAAACAAACTCTTAATTGAAACAGAACATAAAAACAAATCAGTCAAAACACAATTGCATCAGTAAATGAAATAGACAGCTGATTAAAAGTTCTTATTGCAATAGACGTGCTTGCACAACCAAGGCTTTCTGAATATTTGCCTCCTGGTGGAAATACAACAGAAAGGAAGCCAACATCAGCCATTATGGTCATGGGATGAGAGAAGGGCATTTCCTAAGAATCTTATATCCTGTGCAGGCTTATATTTACATCAAGAGCATGACCATATTTAGAAAAAAGTGTACAGTTTTGTATTCGACATTTCCAAAAAGGCTATTGTAGAGACAGAGCTCTAATAAAGTGCAGATATGAGCAAATAAAATTATCAAGGGACTGGCAGATCTCCATGTGAAGAAAGGCTACACTATATGGAGCTTTTTAGTTTTACTTTTGAGAAAAGAAAGATAAGGGGAAACTTGTTCAATGTTTATAGACTCATACATGATGTGAAGAAACAGGTAGACAGAGAGATGTCAGACTCAGCACCAATATCCAGTGTGGTAGACAAGTGCTGATATAGTCACCACAGCTTATGTCATTTGGCTGAGTGTTGACAGTACCAAACAAAGTGAGACACCTGCACAATGTGATGTGCACCATTCTGGTACCAGCCCTTTGAGAAGGACAGATCAGGGGTTCTGCTGATTGCCCCCCTCAGAGAGACCACCTCCCAATCTATGCTGGCCACTGGACAGAGAAGAGGGGGCTAGTATAGGAAGTGCTGACCAGATGGCCTTGCGTACATGGATGTATTGGCCAACATAAGCATGTTGGGTGCAAAGATGGTATCATGAACATTATTATTATTTATTTAAAATATTTTTACCCTGTCTTTCTCCTAAGAAAGGACCTAAGGAGCCTTACAGCTTTAAAAGATAATATTAAAACTAAAAACAGTGGATAATTCAAATAGTAAATGAATTAATAACATTATATTAAGAATGTTAGGCGAAGTAGTACTAAAACAAAATGCAAATCATCTCATTTTAAAACTTATCTAGATATTTGGTGGGTGCACTCACAGGGATAAAGATCTCCACTGGGCTCCATAGCCTGCTTGTCAATGAATTTGTTGTATAGCGTAGGCACCTGTGGGAGTGGTACAATGGTAGAGACTCACCCAAAGCAGTTTGCCCCTCCCCTGCCCAAAGCTATGCCTCTGAAAAGCTTCCTTTCATAACATTGGAACTTGTACTCAGAGAAGCTGAGTGACAAGGCAACTGGGACAGAGAAAAGGAAGTACTTCTTCACACAGGACCTAGTTAAGCAACAGAACTTGCTGCCAAAGATAAGCTGATGATCATGCTAGCACCTCCTCTTCTCTATTTGTCCATGAGACTCCTTGCCCCTCCCAAATTAATTCATTCTAAAAATATTTTTTAAATATCTGCCCTTAATGACTAACCATACCTCATGCCACAGGCTAGTCTATGGTAGTTCCTCCAACAGTTTCTCAAAAATCCAAGTGTGACCACAGGATCCAGAAGGTTGGGGATCCTTACTTTTGACAGAGATTAATGTTTTAAACAAACAGCTCTTGCATCTTTGGATGCAAAATGTTTGGACTGGTGAATAAAATATTGGCTTTGGGCATAATTTTGAAGTTTTATTTTTGTTGCTGTTGCTACCGTGTTTCCCAAAAAATAAGACAGGGTCTTATATTAATTTTTGCTCCAAAAAACACATTAGGGCTTATTTTCAGGGGATGTTTTATTTTTTCATGTACAACAATCTACATTTATTCAAATACAGTCATGATCTTCTGGTTGCTGCACAATGGTGGAGGGCGGGGTTTCATTTAAATTGGGCTTATTTTTGGGGTAGGGCTTATATTACCAGCATCCTGAAAAATCATATTAGGACTGATTTTCAGGTTAGGTCTTATTTTCAGGGAAACAGGGTAACTGTACCAAACTCCTAGACTTTATTGTCAGTACTGAAGGAGACGCTACAGGGGGCAGTCCTCCTTTCCTGTTTTTGTGCCTCTTGCTGGCCATGGGTGAACCATAATATTGCTAATCACCAATATGGCTAATCTCAGCTGCACTGGATTAGCAACCATCACGTCAGAGCCATGGGATACTGCTGCTTCATCCTTGAAACATATTTCTCCATCCTTTTTATTCGAACCTACTGTGGTGGAATGCCCATGTCCCACCTGTCCGTCATGTGTAGCTCTAGAGCTGGAGCCTATGGGTGGACAGGAGGGCGGAGTCAGGGAGACAGTGGAAGACAGAGAGAATGAGAGAGGAGGTTTAGAGAGGTTTATGGGAGAGATTGGAAAGTTGGTGTGGTATAGTTGGTTTATGGATTAAAGAACAGTTAAAAGATAGAAGTAAAATAAATAGACAGTCATCAGATAGTATTCCAGTGATTAACAGTGATTTATATGAAAAGTAATACAAATAAAGAAACGTGTGTAATATCCAAGTGCAACATAATACAACATCTATTAATATACTTATGTGATTCAACAACTAAACAATAAATAATCAGTTATAATTAACACCACGTGTCTATGCAACATCTTTGGTAAAGTGTGGATAGAGATCCACTGGTGGCAGTTGGTGTATGGAGAATTAAGCAAGTCGTGTCCAAAGGTGGACCTGGGTTTGAGGGAAACAAACTAGGGACACTGGGGGTGCGCGCCATAAGTGGTGGCATCAGCGGTGGGATGCGAAGTAAATAAATTCCAGTGAGCCAAAGAAAAGAGAAAAGAAATTCTCTGAGTCTGAGGGACCTGTTAGTCAAAGGAGAAGGAGTGGGAAACCCTAAAAGCTCTGTGTGGATAGCTTGGAAGGGACTCCTGATTGTGGAAAGACTAAGGCAGGAAGAGACTCTGAGGAGAATTCTGTGTTTAAAGTTTACCTCAAGCTTAGAGAAAGACCAAGAGGCTAACTTTAGATCCCAAGCTCTGAAAGAGGAGTGCTGAAGGGAATAAAAGGGAAGCCAAGGTCAAAGGAATAGCTAAGGAGACTAAAACTAAATGTGGCTGGATTAATATAAATATTAAGGAAAAAAGCTGGGTGTCTGGAGACTGGAAGAAACAGTGTTTCAGAACCAGAGACCGCGAAGCTGGGTGCCTAAAGAAATAAAGTAATGATCCGCAGCTGCCAGCGGAAGGCTACTAAATATCTCTCTCTCTCTAACACAGAAAAGGAAAAAGTGGTTTTAAATTGAGGTTTGACTGTTTGCCTCTATTGAGCCAACCAACTTATCCAAAGAAAAACAAATAAACCATGCCTTCTAAGCGAGGGAAGAGGTTAACAATGGAGGTATCTGAGGTACAAGGTATACCTCAAGAAGAGGAAAGCCCTGAATTAGCTGAGCATGAGGCGCAGGAGGAAGATACCTCAAGGGAAGAAATTGGGTTAACCTCCCAAGAGTTTGACAGATGGAGGGTGCAGCAAGAATTTAAATTAAAAGAGTTACAGCTCAAGGCTGAGGCTGAGGCCAGGCAAAAGGAGCTAGATTTGGAAAGGGAGAGAACTAGGGCTGAGGCTGAAGCCAGACAGCTAGAAATAAGAACTAGGGCTGAGGCTGAAGCCAAACAGTTAGAAATAAGAACTAGGGCTGAGGAAAAAGCTTTACAGCTCAGGGCTGATGCTGAGGCCAAAGAAAGAGAGATGGCCATGGAACAAGAAAAGAGACAGATGGAATACCTACTAGAAATGAAACGATTAGAATTATCAGCCCAGAATTCAAATCCTGAGGGGAATTTATCAAAAGTGGACTTAAAGAAATTCCCTCAATACAGAAAGGGTGATTGCGCAGAGGCATTCCTCATTGCTTTTGAGAGGACATGCTGGGACTATAAGGTGAAAGATGAGGAGAGAATGATTATGCTCAGGTCTCAAATAAGTGGAGAGCTAAATGAGATTTATTCTCAAATGCCCCAAGAACAAGCAAGAGACTATGAAGCATTCAGAAAATTGGTTTACTCGAGGTTTGGGATCAATGCTGAGCACCTCAGACAGAAATTTAGAGCATTGAAAAGAAAACCTGAGGAATCATATTATCAATTGGGAGCCAATCTGGTCAAATACTTGGAGAAGTGGCTAGAACAAGCTAAAGTTGAGAATTTAGAAGAAATGATAAATATTATTGGGCTAGAACAATTCTATTCAGTTCTACCAGGAGAACTAAGGTATTTGGTCAGGGATAAAAAGCCCAAAACTGTTCGGCAGGCAAGTGAAGCCGCTGATTTTATCTCAGAAATAAGAAACCCAAAATTTTCTGAGGTAAAACTTGGAGGTAACAGCTGGGATGAAAGAAGAAAAGAACCCAGAGATTACCACAAACACAATCAGAATACTGGAGGCCATTTTAGAAGCAAGCCCTCAGAGCAGAATCAACAGAAGAATAAAAGCTTTGAAGGGAAGGGAGACAAGTCCCCATATTTTGAACAAAGAGCCCCTAAAACTCCATATTTTGAACCAAGAGCCCCTAAAGCATGCTATGGGTGCGGAGAAAAAGGGCATTTCATTTCTCAATGCCAGACCTTAAAGAATAAAGAGGTTCAACAGAAAGGAGGGGGAAATTTGCCCAAGAAAGTGTACTATGTACAACAGCAGGGAAAGACAGCTAAGGTAATTGAAAGTGGCGATGAAACAGAGATAACAGAGGGCCAGGAAAAACAGCTGCCTTTAGCAAATATTGTCCAATGCTTTTATATTGAAAGTAACCAAGAACTGCTTCGTTGTTCTGGGGAAAACATTTATATAAATGATACAAAATATCTAGCGTTGAGAGACTCCTGCTCTCAGGTGACTTTGTGTCATCCTGATATTATCCCTCAGGGAAATATAGTAAGAAATGAATACATAACCATAAAAGGGATTGGGACAGAATTAATTACTCTACCTATGGCTAAAATACAAATGAAATATCAAGGGTGGAATGGAGTGTGGAAAATAGCCCTCACAAATCAAATTCCTGCTCCATGCTTGATTGGGTTAGATCTATCTGAGCATGTAAAGAGTGTTTTGATCACTACTCGCTCACAGATAGAAAAAAGAGAAACACCTGAAATCCCTAATGAAATTTTAGGAGGAGATGACGCCAATGAAACAGCTGAGGTGGTGGTTATAAGGAATCCTCATGAAAATGCGTTTAAACAAGAGCAAAAACAGGATTCTACGTTACAACAATGCTTTGAGTCAGCCAGAGAAGGAACACTAACCCCTAAAAGCCCTGAAGGGTTCTGTGTGGAGAAAGACCTGTTATACAGAAAGGTCTTAATTAATCCTCAGAGGGAGGGGAAAATGTTCACAAACAACTGGTGATCCTGTTTAAATACAGGGAAAGGATTATGGAGAAAGGACATAAAGACACCTTTGCTGCTCATTTGAGAATCACACACATAAAGCAGAGAATAGATCAGAATTTCTACTGGCCAGGAATAGGGAAGCAAATAAAATCATACTGTCAAAGCTGTGATGTATGTCAAAGGCAGGGTACGGGCAATGATAAAACTAAAGCTAAGCTGTGCCCTTTATCAATAATATCTACCCCATTTCAACGCAACGGCATGGACATTGTGGGACCCTTGCCTAAAGTCACCAGAAGGGGAAACAGATTCATATTAACTATAATAGATTATGCCACTAGATACCCAGAAGCCATTCCATTGTGAAATATAGAAACAGAATCCATAGCAAATGCCTTAGTGAATTATATGTGTCGCATGGGCTTTACTTCTGAAATTGTCACGGATTTGGGAACATCTTTTACATCCAGATTAATGAAAAGGCTGTGGCAACTTTGTGGCATAAATCATATAACATCATCCCCATATCATCCTCAGACAAACGGTTTGGTGGAGAAATTTAATGGGACCCTAATGCGAATGATCAGGGCTTATACAGCAGCAAACCCCCATGATTGGGATCAGAGATTACAACCCTTATTATACGTGTATAGGTCTGTACCCCAGGAAAGCACTGGGTTCAGTCCTTTTGAATTGTTATTTGGGAGAAAAGTGCACGGACCCCTTGATTTACTAAGACAAAATTGGGAAGAACAGAGGGAACAAGATCCTGAGACAGTGATCCACTACCTAGATACCCTGATGAACTCCTTGCAGCAATCTCTGAAGTTAGCATCAGAAAACTTGCAGAGTCAGCAAGGAAAGCAGAAACTATGGTATGACAAAAAGGCCAGAGAAAGATCATTCAGTCCTGGAGATGTAGTCCTGATGTTAAAACCTATAAAAGGGAACAAACTGCAATTAAATTGGGCAGGTCCTTATAGAGTAATCTCCAAGATGAGTGAGGGGAATTACATAATTCAGGAGGAAGGAGAGGAAGGTCGAAGAGTGGTACATGTTAACATAATTAAACCGTACTATAGAAAAGAAAATAGTGTCCTATATACCATAAAAGAAGTGCCCAGGGGAAAATATGAATTGCAATACTGGGAAGGAAGGGGTGTACCCTATTATAACTTTGAGAGAGTAGTAATTAGCTTTACTCTGTTAATAGAACAGATAGAAGAAGCAAGAGTAAGAGTTTTGGTAATGATGGCTGGCTATTATCGTCATTGGGTAGTCAATTCCAGAGATATAGCCACTCCTTTAGTAAATCTAAAAACCCAAAGAAAAGCTGAAAAGATCCTGTGGTCGAGCGAATGCCAGGAGACCTTCGAAAAGTTGCAGACTGCATGGTTGGCCGGTCGTGTCCTGAGAGATCCAGAGTTCCAGAGGGACTTCACCATCGTTGCAGATGTGTCCAGAGTCCAACCGAGAGCCGTGCTGAGTCAGGAGGACGACAACGGTGTCCTCCTGACTCAGACAACTTCATCCAATGACGTTCCTGAGTGGGAAGCTACAAGCTGGCGAGAGACACCTTTCATCGATGGAACGTGAGTGTCTTACGACTGGGTGGTCTTTACAGAAGATCAGGCCGTGCAGGTGGGGAGGACATTTTGTACTGTGCACAGACCATTCCCCACTGCTGTGGTTGAGGACAATCAGGGCGAATAACAATAAGTTAATGAGATGATTACAAGACTTTGATTTCGAGATCCGGAGCGTGAAGGGGAATCAAAATGTAGTGGCCGACACCTTATCAAGAAGACCAGAAGAATGACTAACGGAAACGAAGACAAATGTAACTTTTAATGGTATAAAAACTGTTCTAAATAAATGTTCTAAGTGTGTATATGTTTATGAAATAAATGAAAATGCAATTTATAGATGAACTAATGATAAGGATAAAAGTGACTGAATTGGTTTGTAAGTAATAAAAATGTTGATGAATGTCATTTAAATGTAAAGTAATAAGAATAATATGCTTTAAACAGTGTAAAAGAGTAAGTATAGAGTAAGTATATATTGCAACTGTGTAAATGAGAATTGCATGGAAAAAAATTGTTAGAAATATTGGTAAGTAAAATCATACGTTGTTCATGAAGGTAAACTACCATAAGTTTTACCCCATGAAACAAACTTTCCAAGGGGGGAGGTATGTGGCGGAATGCCCATGTCCCACCTGTCCGTCATGTGTAGCTCTAGAGCTGGAGCCTATGGGAGGACAGGAGGGCGGAGTCAGGGAGACAGTGGGAGACTGAGAGAAAATGAGAGAGGAGGTTTAGAGAGGTTTATGGGAGAGATTGGAAAGTTGGTGTGGTATAGTTGGTTTATGGATTGAAGAATAGTTAAAAGATGGAAGTAAAATAAATAGACAGTCATCAGATAGTATTCCAGTGATTAACAGTGATTTATATGAAAAGTAATACAAATAAAGAAACGTGTGTAATATCCAAGGAATGAGTGCAACATAATACAACATCTATTAATATACTTATGTGATTCAACAACTAAACAATAAATAATCAGTTATAATTAACAACACATGTCTATGCAACATCTTTGGTAAAGTGTGGATAGAGAGCCACTGGTGGCAGTTGGTGTATGGAGAATTAAGCAAGTCGTGTCCAAAGGTGGACCTGGGTTTGAGGGAAACAAACTAGGGACACTGGGGGTGCGTGACACCTACCATTCAGGCTTTGAACTCAGTGGGTTGTATTTCTAAGTGTTCATGTTTAGAATGTTGTTGCTCTTATGTATCATCGAGTTGCTTCTGACTACTTTTGTCCCATTGGATTAATAACCACTAAAAGGTTCTAAAACTCTCATAAATTGTTTACTGTGTTGTACTGTAATAACCAGAGACTTTCTCCATCCCCGGTGCTTGAATGTCTGGTTTGTCTGAGCGTTCCTAGACTTAAATTACAGCCATACTGTATTAATTTCTGTTCAGAAATCCCACTAATTTTATCAGAACTTATTGCCATATAGTTGCCAGTTTTTACTTTCCCCCCAGTATTAAATAAAAAAACGATCTATTAAACAGAGTACTAAAACTGCATCAAATAACAGAACAATGGATCTTATATCTAAGACTCAAAATATGGAGGGCGGGGGGAGAATTCTTCTACGTACTTGGTAACCTCCCCAAGAGCAGATGCCTAAAGGTGCAGAGTGTACCCGACTGAGCACTAACTTGTTTCTGGAAACAAACCAGAACTCGGGCTGCAACGGCCAGCACCCCACAGGGTTAAAGGCCAGACTCCTCCAGAGCCAAAGCAGAAGGCGGGCTCTTCTGGTAACACGCGTAGCCTATCCTGATCCCACATTTATTTTCTCGGAAGCGCTCCTCTGCGGTCACTCCCCAATCAAGGAATGGTACAAAGGGTTTTACAAACTCGGACGGAGGTTGCAGCGCGTCGCCCCGCCGAGGCTCCCTCCCCTTTTGAGTCACCGCAGCAGATGCTTGTGGAATAAACACGTACTCGTTCCACCCTTGACCCCCCCCCCCCCCAGTCAGAGCAAAGGAAACCAAGGTTCGACCGTCTCTGCCGTAAAACGCGCGCAAGGCTCCTCCTCGAAGCCAGAGGCGTCGGGAGGGGGTCCGGGGCCAAGCCTCCGAGCGGGGGAGAGACTCCGGGCGGAAGTGGGTCCGCGGCTGCGCCGCACATGTCAGGCGAGAGGGTGGCGTGGGGAGGAGGGCCGCGGCCAATCCCGCCCGGTCTCGCGGTTCTTCTTGGCGCCGGCGAAGCTTGAAGAGAGGGCCTGGGGGTTGCCGGCCGGCGAGCCGGTTGGTGTGTCTGTCGGGTGCTGCCGGTGGGACCATGGCGGAAGGAGGCCCGAGATCTCGAGGCGGGGGGGCGGAGAGGTCGTCGGAGATGGCGGCAGAGACGCTGAAGGAGGCAGAGGCTGCCTTGGAGCGCCAGCACTTGCTTGCAGGTGGGAAGCGGTGGAAGGAGCGCGGGGGGAACCGGGGAAGCTGTGTGGGAGAAAGGGCATGGGAGGGCAAGTGGGGCGGGGGGGACGGGACACAGGCGGGCACGGGGGTGGAGGGGCTGCTGCGCGAGCAGAGGGGAGGGTCGGATGCGGGAGACTGAAGCCCCGTGAGGCCGGGGAAAGAACAAGAAGGATGAATCAGACGCCCGTGTGCGGGCATAGGAAGAGGAACAACAGATCAGCGGTGCTTGGAAGTCGCAGTCGGTGCCCAGGAAAGCCTTCCCACTTCGTCGCTGACGGGCCGGTTGGAGATTTTCGGACCAGGGTGAAATTACAGACCCTTTGACTCTGGATCGAATGGCCTTATCCCACGCCTTAAATTACCCTGTGTTACTTTTTTTGTGAAGCACACATTTCTCCCCCCCCCCATGTTTTACAACGCCAATATTTTGAATACAGTAACAAGTAAAAGCTATATTCCAACCCTGACTAAAAAGTACCTCTGAGTCTTCGCATTTTAAGCCTATTTAAATCATAGTGCAATCAGAGTATGGGAGTAAATTTGATTTTTCTCCTGCTAAATATATTTGAGTGTAAGCATAATGTATGTTTAAAGTAAAACTGATTGAATTGTTGTTGTTTAGTCGTTAAGTCGTGTCCGACTCTTCGTGACCCCATGGACCAGAGCACGCCAGGCCCTCCTGTCTTCCACTGCCTCCCGGAGTTGGGTCAAATTCATGTTGGTAGCTTCGGTGACACTGTCCAACCATCTCGTCCTCTGTCGTCCCCTTCTCCTCTTGCCCTCACACTTTCCCAACATCAGGGTCTTTTCCAGGGAGTCTTCTCTTCTCATGAGATGGCCAAAGTATTGGAGCCTCAGCTTCAGGATCTGTCCTTCCAGTGAGCACTCAGGGTTGATTTCCTTCAGAATGGATAGATTTGTTCTCCTTGCAGTCCAGGGGACTCTCAAGAGTCTCCTCCAGCAACACAATTCAAAAGCATCAATTCTTTGACGGTCAACCTTCTTTATGGTCCAGCTCTCACTTCCATACATTACTACTGGAAAAACCATAGCTTTGACTATGTGGACCTTTGTCGGCAAGGTGATGTCTCTGCTTTTGAAGATGCTGTCTAGGTTTGTCATCGCTTTCCTCCCAAGAAGCAGGAGTCTTTTAATTTCGTGGCTGCTGTCACCATCTGCAGTGATCATGGAGCCCAAGAAAGTCAAATCTGTCACTGCCTCCATATCTTCCCCTTCTATTTGCCAGGAGGTGATGGGACCAGTGGCCATGATCTTAGTTTTTTTGATGTTGAGCTTCAGACCATTTTTTGCGCTCTCCTCTTTAACCCTCATTAAGGGTGATTATTGATTGAATACTCATTTGTAACTACAGATCATGGCCAGTGGGCTGTTCCATGACTGTAAGGAGTTCTTAAAAATAAGAAAAAGATGCAAGGGGAAGGGTTATGTCTAGTGAATTTTTGACTTGCCCAGGTACTTGCAGTAAGCCTGTTTGCTGCTGTTACTTATTATTCTCTTTATAGTCATTGCAGGGACCCACCATCCTCAGGCACTAAGCATGCTCAAAATACTTTGTTTATTTAACATATTTCCAACTAAGCCCTACATTGAAAGCATATTTTTGGGTTGAGACCTTGTTGGAGCCTGAACTGTGTAGGTGTGGATGCACACATGATGCCATATCAGGTGTTTTTTGCATGCTAGTTTTAAAAGTAGATAACCCATGTTCATCATAGATCTCTAGGTACTGTTGGGGCAATTTGTTATTAGCTAGGCTGGCTGTCTTCTGAAAATTGTAATCTCCTATCAGGAAATTTACAAGTGTAACAATAATGCACATTTATGTATGAAAGTGTGCCTGTGTCCTGAGCACACTCCTGTACTGCAGTGAGTCCTGGACCCTTTGTGCACGGCAGGAGAGGAAGCTGAACACCTTCCATATGCGTTGCCTCCGACGCATTTTTGGTATCACCTGGCAGGACAAAGTTCCAAATAGAGCAGTCCTAGAACGAGCTGGAATTTTTAGCATGTACACATTACTGAAACAGCGACGTCTACGTTGGCTTGGGCATGTCGTGAGAATGGCTGATGGTCGGATTCCAAAAGATCTCCTGTATGGAGAATTAGTGGAGGGAAATCGCCCCAGAGGGAGACCACAGCTGCGATACAAGGAGATCTGCAAGCGGGATCTGAAGGCCTTAGGAATGGACCTCAACAGATGGGAAACCCTGACATCGGAGCGTTCAGCCTGGAGGCAGGCGTTGCATCACGGCCTCTTCCAATTTGAAGAGACCCTTGTCCAGCAGACCGAGGCAAAGAGGCAGTCACGGAAGCAGCAAAATCAGGGAGCTGGACAGGGGACAGATTGTATTTGTCTTCAGTGTGGAAGGGATTGTCACTCTCGAATTGGCCTTCTCAGCCACACTAGACGCTGTTCCAAGTCCTCCATACAGAGCACGTTACCATAGTCTTTGGAGACTGAAGGATGCCTAATACTATGTATGAAAGAGGATTTCATACCACTTGTTAAACTGGATATGAAACCCTGGCAGCAGAGTTAGAAGATGGGAATTCAGTTTCTCACTTTGCCTCTTGGAAGCCTGTGTAGCCTTGGGTGAACTGCACAGTCCCTGGGGCACTCCCAAAAGAAGGGAATGGTAAATCACTGCTGAATATATTTAGAAAATCATGGAAAGAGTTGTCATATGTTGGAATTGACAGTATGCAGAATAAGAGTTCCCAATATAGAAGTGTCTTAGAATCCATGTATGAAAATTATTCTGTAGAGGTAGGTGGAATATTCCAAGTGGAATTTTGCATGTCACCAGGGAGTGCTGCTTTCACACAGAGCAGAAGGAACTGCTAAGTTCTCTGAATATACCAGGGCTTAGTGTGCAGCTACCTCTTGCAGCCAAGTTATCATACTGTGTTAAACTTGTTGGTGGGCTCTAACACCATGAATTTGTTTCAAGTCTTTCCACATCTTCACGTGGACAAGTATTTGGAGATAATGGTTGTGTTGGAAGGATTTGTCCACAATTCTGAACCTAAGACCTATTGTGGCATTATGCAGAGTGAGATGGCTGTCTCAGGTGACAGGTCCTGGCAGCTGGGGAGTGATGGCAACATGGTGGAGAATACAACTATGTATATTAAAGCAGACTACAATGCAACATCAAGCTAGTGCAACTATGCAACGCCTGCCATATCAGGTGTGGTGGAGGATTCTGTATCATCACCAATACTTATAAGTAAAATTTGACTGCTTGTCTGCATAGGGAATTAAGAGAGCTACCATCTTGTCCTTTGCCTCAAGAAGCAGAATGTTTGGGATTAGCCTTGAGGACAATGAAAATCAGCTGATCAGTGATGGCATATCTAGCTTCTTCAACAAAGAATTTTTTGAGCAGTATGGTAAATCAATAAGCTGCATTTGATGAGTTGTTCATAATAAAGCTGCTTTGCATGATTACAATTTTAAATTGTTGTGTTATTGATGTGCTTTCTTCTACATATCATGTGCTAGCTGTCCTCATAAGACTTAGATAATTATATTATTGGTGTATGGTATTTCTGAAACTACTAAACCTGTAAACATAAAGCTGGCTTCTATATAACAGCTGCAGAGAATTTGTACAATAGACTAAAGTAGTTTTGAGAATTCCTCACTTTAAAGAAGAGCTTGCAGATCTACATTTCTCTTTTTATGACATCCTAAACTTTGGAGCATGACTTAATCTGCTTCATAGACCTGACACTACTACACTAACATTTAGTCTTTTTGTCTTTAAAAAATGAGACAAAAGGCTTGGTATGAGGAAGAACATTTTAACATCTGCAGCCTAGAAAATTTGAATGTTTATCACTGATATGGCACTGTTTTTCTGTACCCACATTGTATAAGAAATTTTGAAAATAACAAACCAAAATCTGTCATAGTTATTTAGTTCAGTTGCATTTGGAATTTTTAAGCTTTGCTAAAAAGTAACTACTGTACACAATCAGAGCTGTAGGTATTAGAGGTGTTTGTGGAATTATATGCTGGCTGGATAGCTCAGTTATTATTATTTTATTATTATTAATAAGAAATAATAAGAAACAGAGTGTTACAGCTGATCATCCAAAGTAAAATAAATGGGGAAAGAAGTGGAGGAAGGAGAGGGGCTTGCTGGCAGAAAAACCTTAGGGAATTATGTGGATGCAACACAACATCTTTGTTTGAAGCTGCCATGTCCATAGTCAGAGAAGCCATAATATTGTCCAGCCTCAGGTATGAGAAAAATAATAAGAAGTTGCTTCAGATAGAATATATCTCATTTGACAGCATGTAATGTTACCTGAAAGTGCTGATGGCTTCAGTGAAATCTGCAGTCCCCTGAGAGTTTTGAAACAGTCCTACCTTAGATCCAAAGTACAAAGAATTAAAATAAAATATGGAAGCCGTGTTGTGTTGTGATGCATGGATTGCATTCTTCTGTAATAGCCCTATTTACTACAGTCATGATGGTCCATTCTTGTAGTTCTCCTGACTGAAACTGAAAGATGTCAGCAGTGGTTGTCAGGGCTGAAGTTCACAGTCACTAAAAATAAGGAAGTCATTTTGTTAAAAAAAAGTTCCTTCTAAAACATCAAGCAGATAGCATTTGTATTAATACCTCATTCCTAATTTTCCGCATAAGAGGAAACGCCATCAGCTCAAGAACGTATTGATTCACAGTGCTTGTTTTCAGCCATCTTCGTTGAAAAGTAGGCCAAATATAAATTATTTTCCTCCACCTTTTCTAAAGTATGTACAATGTCAAAATCTTTGTTAAAAGACTCCCAAGGACTGATAGTGAAAAGACATTTCAGTATTTTCCTCTATCATGTTATCCAGGAGAGAAGGATTTTTTTTGGAAAAAGTAATTAAAGGAGCTGTGCACATGGCATACTTTCTGTTAAGACAGACAAGGCAAGGGAAAAGTGTTCTGCACAATACCAACTTTAAGGCAAATTGCTAAATCTAGTACCTTTGGGTTCCTCATTGTGCATTTTTCCTGTTTATATGTTTGTTTCATCACCTGTTTCTGCCAGCTCATAAGCGTGTAATGTCCCAAGAGGAAATATGTTGTACACATTGTGCAAGTATGGCACCACAAGCTGCAATAAATGCTCTGGGGTTTTTATTGTTCTTGGGCAGATAAGCAGGGATCGGTGTTCTAGCCAGTTGCTAGCAGTTAAGTATTGTACAGTTGCCTGCTGAAGTGAAACACTCAGCTGCAACATATGAGCTTTCCTATATTTGTCAATGGAAGTGTGGGTCACTCTTTTGATTGTGTTTTTAGGATTTCTGTTTTGGCAGTTAGTATTTGACTTTGACTATTGTACTAACAATTGAGTTCGAGAGTTACCGTTATATTGTCATTTGACAAATGGGTTGGCTAATGAAACAAAGAGTCAGATAACTGCTGGGTTCAGGCAAGCTTAATAAGTGGTAAAACAATTGCTTGAGTCCTGCCACTTGTAAAAGAAGTCAAAGAGCTTCCTTGGAGGCTGGGAAATAAATTTGAATGAATTTGAATCACTTTGTCAAACTGATATGTTTGTTTCTCATAATATTAATTAACGCTTAGAACTGCTGGTTGTCCTTGCAGTTTAAACTGTATTGTGCTGTAAGTAGTCCTTGTAGTTTGTGAGTATTCTTAAACAGTGCAGAGTTGAGAATATATTTTAATTTATGCAAATCAGTGGGCTTAGGTGTAGCTACTGTTGGATTGGCTTATTAAACAGAGGCCAAGTTAATGCTGGCTCCAAGTATTTCTGAAAAATGTGATGATTCCTTAAGATTGCAGTACAGCATGAGAGCTAGTGAGGTTTTTTGACATGTCAGAGGAGGGCTTTGGCTTTGCCTAGCCATGCAATAGCTGCACAATACTCGAGCTCTTTGGGGTCAGTTCAGCTGGAAATTGTCACATGATGTTGCCATTCTAGGTTTGCTCCCCCCCCCCCGGTTTTGGTGGTGAAGGACGTTTTAAACAATTTAATGCAGAAGGACACTATGTCACATTTAATGTGATTGTGCCTGTTGCACCTTCTAAAAATGGTTTACACAAAAAAAATAGTATGGAGAAGTCATATAAAGCCACAGTGTCCTCACTACAACCAGCTAATTACATCTAAGAATTCTTAGTAATTACATACAATTAGAGACTCTTGAATTAACTATAGTCTGGTTCTATTTCAGGAAAAGCACATAAAGAAGGTGGATCTGCACGAATGTCACTCCTCATATTAGTGTCCATTTTCTTAACAGCTGCCTCTGTCATGTTTCTGGTATATAAGAATTTCCCACAACTTAGTGAGTAAGTATATGACTTGCAAATTTGTTTTGAGAGACTTGTCAAGCATATCTATAAAATCTCTCAGGTCTCAGCTACAGTATAGGCATGTTCATAGAGAATCAATGGCCAAATCTTCTTGCCATAGTTATGCAGCACAAACTGTATGACATCATTTGGTGCTGTAGTTTTTAATTAAATTAATTAAAAGCTTCCTATCCCCTCTTCAGGTCCCAAGACTCTCTAGGATTCCATTTTGCCATGGGAAAGCCTGAGGGGGCCTTTAATAGTTAAAAAAAAATCACTGCTGGTTGCTACCAGCAGGATAAAGACTGCTGGCAGTGATTTTTGCGTATTGGGTACCTCCTCACCTCCACCCCATCCCAAGGTTCTGAAAGGCTTCTCCAGGGTAAAATGAAGCCATGAGGAGTTTCAGAACCTGAAAGTTGGGGGAGGGAACAGGAAGCTTTTAATTAGTTTTAATTAATTATTACCAGCTATACAAATAGGATTTTGTCCCGTGTGCTTTTACAGAGATTCTTGTAAGTGTTTTCCAAAAGCATATACTGTATGTAGACAACTTGAAACTGATCTTACACACAAAGCTTTTGAGCTGCTTCTCTGTAACTGTTTCATTTATTCAAGCTCTTTCTGACTCTGAATAAAGAATATGGGCACTTTGAAAGCAAATTGAATTAAAAGGTCAAACACAACAAACAGTGAATTCTTTTTCTAAGGCATAAAAACAACTGCTCAGACTACTGCTATTAAAAATACTTACGTTTTGAAAAGTTTATATTGCTGTATATGATGTCAGAGATCTGTTCTGAACATTGATCTCAGATTTGTTCTGAACATTGATCTCTGACATATGATGTCAGAGATTTGTTCTGAACATTGATCTTGAATTTGATTAATAATTATTGGGAATGAGGTGATTTGGTTTCTTAAAAACTGTTTGACAATTTCTGGACTATTGTATTTTTGCTAAGCATTGAATTATAGCATTGAATTATAAACTACACAGAGGCAATGGTTGGGACAAACTACAAATTCAATACCTTAAAACAGTATGATTATTGTATCAAATAACATTTTGAAGTACTGAGTTCAGAAAGTGATCATAACATGTATATGTTGACACTTATCGCAGATAGGAAATATATCTGTATGTTGGTAATGTTGTCTTTTCCCCCCACAGAGAGGAGAGAGAATGTATAAAAGTTCCCAGAGACATGGATGATGCTAAAGCCTTGGGGAAAGTTCTCTCTAAATACAAGGATACCTTCTATGTACAAGTATTAGTGGCTTATTTTGCCACATATGTTTTGTATCCTTATTTGATAATTATTTGTACCCATAGTTTCATAGAATGTGAAATGAAATTATTTTAAGGCAAAGGTTTCCTCCGGTTATTATAGTTTGACTCCTAAAAAGAAAGATTACCCAAATCCTTATTGTACTCTCCTCCAGTATTATGGATGAGATTGGGAAAGGAACTTTAAGAGCCATGCAGACTTTCAACCAGTATAGCTGATGTCTTTCAAGGTGAAGAGTTGTTGTCCACTGCTATTCTTCTATTCATGGGAGGCTCTTTGGTCCAGTAGAGGCTTCTTTTAATGTCAGCCCCCATGATGTTCTGAAGGATCTTAAGAAAATGCTGTTAGATTCCTAATCTATCCTCTTTTCCATGGCCAGTGGGGTCTACAAACAGGGCATAAAGGGAGTAATTGTTTCTCATTGTTCCTGAGTGACTGATATTCAGACACATGGTTTATGTTATCCTGGGGGAATAGCAGGCTGCTGCAACCATCAAAACCATACCTTCCATGAATATGTCTAATTATTTTCTGAAGTTGGCTGAGTTGATGGCCACCAATTCAATGATCCCATAATTTAACTGAGTACTGTATAAAGAAGTACTTCCTTTTGTAAATCTGAATCTGTTGCCATTCTGCTTAATTGGATGACATCTGGTTCTGTGAGAATGGGATGGGGTGGAATTACTCACTTTCACTAAATTACCCATAGGTTTATGTCCTCTATCTAGTGTATTTTTCCCTAAGTCAGTTGGCCTAACTTCACCTTGTAACTGAGTTGTTTCCCACAAACCCCCAATCATTTTGGTTGCTGTTTTCTGTAGGTTTATAATATCCTTTTTCAGATGCTGCAACCATATTTGTATTTGGTATTCAAAGTGTGGTGGTACTTTGATCTTTGAAAGGTCAGTATAATACTGGCAGGTTTTCATTCATATCTATATATAGTTGACCCATTGAACATCATCTTATATTTACATTGAGTGCATTTGTTATTTTGATGTGCATTCACCTACTTTGGTGAGATTCTTTTTGGAGCTCTTTTCATTTCTAAATAATTAGTAAACCTGCTCACTGCTCACCTTTAATGAACATTTATGAACAAATTAGATAACAATGATTTGCCACATATCCTTGGTCCACAATTTCTCTGAGATATCGTTGCAGGGCTGTGCTGCTGCAAGGGGCTATAGGGGGAAAGTGTAATCTATTAAATTGCCTCTCCTTTATCCATTAGTGGAAGATTCTGTGGTATCAAAAAGTTGTGAAGGACCACATTGGACACAACTTTAGTTGCCAGTAATTCTCATTTTGAGACTTTGAATACTTGTGTGGTTTATATCTGAAAACTTTTCATTTCCTCATGCCTGGTTTGCTTTGACCTTGGAATGGCCTCTATACAAAAACTCCTGCATATATCATACCTTTCTGTCATACAGATGAGTAAAAAAGGAGAGGGGGGATAGGGAGCATTGAACTGATAAAGGATTAACTTTAGGAAGTAATGCCCATGATCCTAAAAATACTACATATAAAATGTTAGTGGGGGGGGGGGGGGAGACATTCATGAAATGTTTACTTATTCACATAAAGGAATATTTTGATGCTGTGAAATATTTCTGAAAGAAAATTAACACATACTCCGCTTGCAAAAACAAACAGCTTTATTTTTGTTGGTGTGTTATTCCTGTGAGAATTGAATATGGTAATTTGCAGTTCTAGTGTTGTTAAAAACACTTGAATAGAAATGAGCATTTGACTCAGTTACCTATTTAAAAGTTGGATTCATGAGATAGTTATTCTGAGCAACCTTTGGTTTATGTTTAGTTTTGCTTTTCTGAAACTTTGATTTTCAGAATTTAAGCTTCATACAAAAAAGGAAAGCAGGAAAAGCAATAAATGTGAACATTTACTGAAGAGCATTTTGTCTTCCACATATTTCAGATTTAGTATTTTAGATTAGTCAAGTCTTCTCTGCATTTATGCTATGATTTTTAAAAAATACATACTGAAACAACTTCAGTATTGTTCCAGGGGAGCATGATGCTGATGCTCTTCTGAGTTTATCTAAGATAATGTCAGTTTCACCATTATGTGTAGGCTGGAGAAATAGCTAATAGCCACTCCCTGACAAATGTTTGTGTGTGATACAAATGTATTTATCATGTTCTACAGTTTTAGACCCATTTTTACAATAGGTTCTACACAGACAAGCCTTTGTCTCGCAAGATTAAGAAGTATATGTATAGTTCAAACAGCACAATATATTTTTCATTGCTTATACAAGGAATGTGTTTGATATTTAAGGAGTTGCTACTATTTGTGTTGTTAATTTAAATTTCTGGTTATAGTTGTATGCAATTTTACCTTGGAGTAAGGTCTGTTAAAAACAGTGGGAGCTAGTTCTGAAGAAACATATGTAGGATTACATTAGAAGCAGTGTCTCAGTAATTTTGTCCTTGACTCAAACTACCATCCAGCTTGCAAACATTTGCTATACCTGGTTCTATATTTCTGAGTATACTTTCAGGATTTCTCTACCCCTTCCCACTAGCTCTATTTCTTGTTTGTTTGGTAAGTATTAACTCTGAGTAGAGGATGCATTTTCTTCTCCAAAGTATTTATTTTAGGTATTCAATCAGTTGTGTGGAAGCAGGTAATGTTTGCATAAGTATTTATATCCCAGAAGGTTAATGTTGCTTATAATGACAAAAATATCATTCAAATCCAACTCTGTAATAGTGGAACTCAACAGTTACATTGAAACAACCATGAGAAACAACCAAAAAATCTAATAGAAGTGGTATGTGTTATACCTCTTGTTAAAAAACTGCCAAAGAAGTCACCTTTTCACCTCTACAGAAGTGAAGTCCACAAATGACAAGCTTGTGCAGTAAAATCCAAGTTTCTGCCTGTCATTGGCAAAGCCTGTCACTAAGCTCGATTGGTCGGTAGTGCCTGCCAAGTAAACATCAGACAAATTCGCTCATGTGGAAGAGACTGTCCTTAAGGTATGAATATTACACCCAGTGCTTTAGGTTGGGCTCTGAAGCAAACTGGCAGCTCGTGCAGGTGGTGCAAAGAAGATTGAATATACAGTATGCTTATCTTGGCCAGAGCTGGAAGAAGTTTCCTTTTGGGATTATAGCTCTCAATATCCTCTACCCGATATGGCTGTTGACAGTATTAAATTGCAGCATTTAATACTGAAAATACTGTAGCAATGTTGCACCATTAAGTCAGTTATTCATTACTTTTGAAATAAGTGAGGTAGTAATGAGACAAGAGGCCAGCTTTCAGAACAGAATACTTTCTGAATAAGTGTCAAATTATGTCTGCTAAGTATTGTGGTTGCATTGTTCCAATATTTAGCTTTATTATACATAACAGTATATAACTAAACAACTTGGCATTGCATTAAGTGTCTGTCGTTGAAATATGTGAGAATCATCTTTTCCTGGTAGCTATAATACTACACAGCTGAAACTAGTTGGAACATATTAATTTGATGATTAAGTTATGTCTTTAATCTTGGGCTTAAAGGTTACACAGTACATTCATTACAGGACTAGAAATGATTTACATCAAAAAGGAACACCAGTGTGGTTAGTTATATTTCTAAATCAGGAGCATATGTGAAAATAATTTGATAATGGTGACTCCAGTAAAGCTCACTTGAAACAACTAGTGGCCCTAAATGCAAATGCAGTTGGCTAAGTACAAAGGAAGATTCATTCAGCTTAATTGGGCTTGGATGAACACTATTATATCACTGG
Organism: Intellagama lesueurii; assembly: GCA_037013535.1. NCBI lineage: Eukaryota > Metazoa > Chordata > Lepidosauria > Squamata > Agamidae > Intellagama > Intellagama lesueurii. The sequence goes on from JBAJHW010000001.1 coordinate 92,363,708, forward strand.
AATTGTACAGCTTCTATGTGCTTGTACAATATCTGAGGTACATATTCAACAAAGTTATTTGATGGAATCTCTTATTCCATTTTAAATTGTTAATAGGGAAATATATCTATTGTTTTTCAAATCCTTTGATATAGTAAACTAGCATGGAAACTAGTGTAGTTCTTTCCCAGCCTGCTGATCTTTTACAGTTGTGTTTTGTTTTTAAAGAAAACCTGGGGAACACCTCTGCAGATAGAAGGAAGTAATGATGAATGCATAGATCAGTGTTTCACCATAGAAATAATTTGGAATGCCATTGTTATATGTTAATGATTTTGAGGATATCTAATTTTCAATTCCTTTGCAGTGCTCTGGACTTGGGGCCTCTTTCTGTTATATGCTGTCCTATTTAGTTGGAAGACCAGTTGTGTATCGATATTTAACAGAGAAAGCAGTGAAATGGTCAAAACAGGTAAGGTCACTGATAGAACATCTGCTCTAAATTATTGAAATATCAGAGCACATGAATTTGCATATTTATTTTCTCTGTTCCTGGTCGCAGATTAGTCTTGTTCTTCCTAGAAGAAGTGCTAGTTACAGTATTAAAGATACTCTGCCATGGATCCAGACATGTCTTGAGTGAGTGGCAGGTTACTTTGTTTCACACAACTTAACCCTGCTTGATCATCAACTTTTTCACCCTGTTGCAGCTCCCTGTGTCCCATCATATGTTGTTTTAGGGGGTGCTGCTTTATTAGCACAAGTAAGAGCCAAAGATAGCCTTGTTGCATGAATGGACATCTGCTTTACACAGAAGGAGCCTTCCCAAAGCATGTTAGAGCTATGGACACATTCAAGTGTCCCCTGGGCAATGACAGCACCATGTCAGCTGATCCTTCCATTCTGAAAGTTCCATTGGATTGCTTCTGGTACAAATAAAGAAGATCTATCTCTGGATCCATTCCTACATATTTAATCAACAAGAATGAGGATGGTATATTTTATCAATGGTTATCTGTGATTTAGATATTGCTAGTGCAGCTTTCTGGTGACCTGTTATACTTTATAAGTGTTCTGCCCCACAACTGCCATCAGTCTCTGGTAGTAATAATAGTATTTAATATAGTAGTTAGATATGCATGTATTCGTATTGGTATATGAATACAAATATCCCCACACAGCTGAAGTTAACAAGGGTTCACCCCCTGGGGCTGAACCGTCCACTCATATGTCCGGTGGTGGCAGCCTCCCTCATCCTTCCAATCACTCCTGGAGCCCCGCTCGACTAGCAACTCGGCAGCTGTGCAGGGAGACTTGTCCTCCCTCCCCTTGCCTGGAGTGGCTAGCCGAACAGGAAGAGAGTGCGGCTCCAGGAGTGATTAGAAGGATGAGCGAGGCCGCTGCCAGACGCGTGAGTGGACGGTTCAGCCCCAGGGGGTAAACCCTCGTTAACTCCAGCTGCATGGGGACATTCCTATACAAATACCCCCATCTCTAATAGTAGTTAATGAATGTGAACCAGAAATCCTTTCTTTAGATTAGAAGTAGATATCATGTGTGTTGCATAGGGCCCCTACTTGTTTTTCCAGTTCTTGGAGCTCTCCTGTTGCTATGCCCATTTTAAAAACTAAAAGAGGAAGACCTGGGGCCCAGGAAGCACGTTTCCTCTATCAAACAAGGCACATCACCTGTGTGCCTTGTTTTGGCCTCAAAGGTCTTCAAGCACTTAATTTTAGAAAACTGATTCTTGGTGCTTTTGGGCAGTGGCAGATGGGGCTGATTTCTGGAGGGATTGTCCCCCAAACTTTCATAGTTGCTTATCTGTTCTTTAGATAGTAAGATAAATTGATACTGTGTTCTTATCTCTATAGCTGGCGGGATAGCTCGGTGAGTTAGGTAACTGACCGTGGAGCCAGAAATGGGGAGTTGTGTTCCCCACTGTATGTCCCATATAGCAATGGGCAAGTTGCACAGTCCCAGGATATTCCCAAAAGTAGGGAATGATAGACCAGTTCTGAGGGCTGTATACCTAAAAAATTCTGGAAGGGGCGACCATAAGTCAGAATTGACTTGATGGCACATTATTAATTATTAACTCTATGCTTTAAGCTGTAGACATTCAGCCAAGCTCTTGGAGCAGCTTTTGTGTAAGTAGAAAATGTTCACTTATTTCAGGGTGGCCTTACTTTATTTCAAGCATATGGATATAAGGACATCTTAATGCAACACTGTCAAGAACTAGTGGAATCTACAATAATTTGCAATAATACTTCTGTTTGGTGGTCTAGTTAGTCAGCCATGGCCATCTTTCCTTCATTCCATTCTGTATTCTGCAGTGGTGCCTTGACTTACGAACTTAATCCGTCCCAGAAGATGTTCGTAAGCCAAATGGTTCGTAAGTCAAATCAGCATTTCCCATAGGAATGCATTGAAAACCGATTGTTCCATTCTGGCTGTTTTTTGTTCTTATGTTGAGGCACCATTTGTAAGTCAAAGCATTAGTTCCCATAGGAACTAATGCAAAACCGGTTAATCCGTCCTCTACCACTAGGGGGAGAATTTTTTTTTTAACCTAAGATGATTTAGGTTAAAAAAAAGGGCAGGAAAGGAGGGAGGGAGGGAACGAAGACCTTTTAAACAGAACACCTTTAAAACCAAGCAGCTTTAAACCAAACCAAGCACCTTTTAAACCAATTTTTACATTTTAAAATTACAGTACCAGGCAGTCCAAAGTCCATTTCCCGCTTTCCCTGCATTTTTTTGTTCGTAAGTCAAAGCTCCGTTCGCAAGTCAAAGCAAAATTTTGCGAATGGAGCTGTTCGTAAGTCAAAATGTTCGTACGTTGGGGCGTTCGTAAGTCAAGGCACCACTGTACTTGGATTTCTATTTTTTCTTATAGCAGTTAGTCAGCATTCCATAGAGTTACAGTATTAACTATAGTCCTCATTCAGCTCTTTTGTCTTTCACTTTTCCTATTCTTAAAGATTTGTTTTACACTTCTGCAAAACTTAAAAGTTCTCCCAAGCCTTCTGCTACCTGCCTCTTGTTTTCAGATGGTGCCAGTTTAGCTACCTAAGAACTCTCCAAGTCAAAAATAGATGGCATTTTAAGATAATTAAGATTGAACTATATTACTAGGACAGGATTTTTTAAATGTTCAGTTTTTATATCCTACAGGTTGAACGACACAGAGAGCACCTCATAAACTACATAATATTTTTGAGAATAACTCCCTTCCTTCCTAATTGGTTCATCAATATAACCTCTCCAGTAATAAATGTTCCACTGAAAGTATTTTTCATTGGTACCTTTCTTGGTAAGAATTCTGCTTAATACTCACTCAGTATTTAGAAAATGCTATTATATTTTATTTTCTGTACTGTTCATAAGTACATAGCTCCAACTATTGTGCTGCTGTAGAAATTCTGAATAATGTGCCTATACTGTTCGAACATCTGTTTATCTTGGTTCTGTGGCTTGTTTGGTATGGAATGCAGGTATATATATATTAGTGGTGAATGAAAAGAAGGTTGAAATGTTGGAGGCCTGTCACAGGGTAGATCCCATCTTAGAGTCTATGCTGTGGCAAAGATGGTGATGAAGAATGTTGAGAATGGCAAAGGTATGTTGCAGTCTGGCTAACAGCAAGATGGCGATCATTTTGCAGATTACTTTTCAGAGAAAGGCACTTCAGTCCACTCTGACTTAAATGCATGGATTATTTCAGAATCAGTCCAAATAGTCAGAGAGGCCACCTTGCATTAGTTACATTTCAGTCTGTACAGTTGGAGAATGTGGAAAAGTTCTTTGGAAAACAGGGGCGCCCCCCTACCCTCTTCCTGACTTATTAAACTTGTCAGGCAAAATCTAGTAAACTGAGTTGCAGAAGTAGTAAATGCCTCAATTTAGGAAGGAGAGATTCCTGAACTGGCTGAATTTACACCATAGTTGCCGAACAATATTTTTACAGAACCAGAAGTGGGCTTCCAATCACTTCTTTTTTTCTTGTTTTAAAAACATTGAGGGGGAGGGTCAGTGTGGCCTCTGGTAGACTCCTGGTTCAGGAAATGGATCTCAAGATTTGGTCCACCCCCAATCTAGATAGATATGGTAACTAGATATGCCGAGAGAGGCCCGGAAAGAAAGAACAAGAAACCAGGCCTTCTCGGCAGTGGCCCCTCGACTATGGAACACCTTGCCGTCAGAAATCACCCTGGCACCCTCGCTGGGTGTTTTTTAAGAGTCATTTAAAGACTTGGCTCTTTAGGCAGGCCTTCCCTCCAGTCAACACTTGATTCTTTTCCTCTTTAGTTTTCCTTTTTCTCCATCTTGAATTTCCAAATTTGTTGATTCAATCATGTAATTGTTTTTATGATATATTTTGATAAGTAATAACGATGCTTTTATATGATTGTATTTTATGATGTTTTATTACTGTTTGTAAGCTGCCCCGAGTAGACTTCGTCTAGAGGGGCGGGGTAGAAATCAAATAATAAATAAATAAATAAATAACTGATGTTGGTATTGAGAGCACTTATGAATCAAAGAGATTTAACATTTACTTCTAATTTGGTTAAGATCATCCATAAGGATGATAAAGGCAGTTTCAGTTCTGAATTCTGACTAGAAACCAAACTGGAAAGGAAAAAAAAAACAGCTTATCCAAAAATATTCCAAGGCTCTTTTACCAACACACATTCCATTATCTTGTTCAGAGAAGCAAATCTGAAGTTTTTAACGTTTGAAAGGGGCAGGAGAGAATTGCTAGTTCTGGAGAGAGTCTAGGACAGTGTTTCCTATCCTCTTTTGAGTCATGCCCCCCTTTTTATAATAGCCAAGTAATCTACAACCTCCCTGCCACATTTGCATCAAAAGGCATTTTAATGAGGTAAAAAAAATACATTAAAATAGATTTTTCAGAATATAATTCAATCCTAATATATTAATATTAATGTAATAATACATAATTATGGCAGGGCTGTAAATCTGCCTCTGCCAGAAAAAAATTGAGAAGGAAAAAAATTGTCAATACACTTTGAGTGTAATTTCCTTTTTTGGGGTATGGAAATAACCCTCCCTTAATGTCTCCAACCACCACCAAAAAAAGCATCCTTCGGTGAAGAGCCCCTCCGAAGAGGCTGTTCATGACTTCTGTTATTTATAACTGTTATTTATAACTGTTATTTATAACATTTTATCTGTTAATTTTTTTTAAGACTCTGTTTTGTTGCGTTTTGTGTTTTGATTTTGTAGAACATCATGTGAACACTTGTTACAAGACAGAACATCTATAACAATTTAGTATGGCAATCTGAAAATAGAAGCATATTGCAAGTCACAAGTACAGAGGGGGAGAAGCAGGTGGACAGACTTTTCCTTTGTCATTATTTTTTGAGTCATAGGAATAATGGCCTATTATGATTTGGTGGGATTAAGAATGTAATTTTTTAATTAAGATGTTCATTGCTTCTGATCCTCTTTAAAACTTTCTCTTTCTAGGTGTTGCACCACCATCTTTTGTAGCAATTAAAGCTGGAACAACACTTTACCAGCTTACAACAGCAGGTGAAGCAGTCTCCTGGAACTCTGTTTTTATTCTCATGATTCTAGCTATTCTCTCAATTCTGCCAGCTCTTTTCCAGAAGAAACTCAAACAAAAGTTTGAATAACAGTCATCCTAGATCTTCATTCCCATACTTCATCTCAGGATCAGCACTATTTCTATGATCACTTTTCTATTGGATCTTTTAATCATTTGAAAGGAGAAAATTGCAAAGGATAACATTGTTTCAAGACTTATTTACTTATGCATCACAAAGGCAAAATTAGTACAACTGGAAGATGAACCATGCTTTTTTTAAATAGAAGCATTATCATTTTTAAATAATGTGTAATATTTAATTTGCACCATATTTGTTTGCAGTTGCTTACCATGAACAGTTCATTCCTGTTTGCTGCTCATTTTTTTACTGTCATAATTCCTAAAGAATAATGGACTGTGTAACAGATTCTATAGCCCAGTGAAGTAGTGGACTGCTTGGTTTCTTTATTGATGCACTCCTTGTTGGAAAGCAGGAACAAATGCTTTGACTACTGCTTAATAATCTCTGGGTTTCCTTTTGCTTTGCGTCAGCTGTGGAACAGCTGAAAAGACATTGAGTGACTTTCCAGATTTCCAGTGTCATGTTAATATTTGTGCTGAAGGTGGGAGTTAATGCCATTTTATTGTATCTCATGGGGTGTTCCAGTTTCAGATTTGATTATTTTGGCACTATTTGAGGTTTATGGCAGCTATTTTCAAATTTTCTAATATATTTAAATAAACAGTAAACGTTTCGCTGTCAAATGGCATGTGTCATCAAACTATATCCTTAAGGTCATACTGAAATATGGAAGGATGGGAATCATGAAAAAAAAACTTGACAACCACAGCTGGCTATTCCTTTGGGGGGGGAAGGAAGAAGAGGTTAACGAGTAGACGGTATTTGTTAGGTTTTTATTTATATGGTATGCCCGTGAGGAACTTAGATGAACTGCTTCTGATCCAAAGATCCATGAATGCACCAAGGGCCCACATAAGATCATTCATTTTTATGCTCTGATAACTGAATGAGAAGTGCCTAAGCATGAGGAAGCTCCATGTCTTAAGCAGCAAGGGAAGCACACCTGCAGCCATTCATGGAGTTAGGATTATTGTGTATAAATTGTACATCCTGTAAATAGTCTTTAATACTAGGAAGATGCATCCCTGTTGTTGTGGAAGGGTAGCTAATGATTGACTAAGAAGCTAAAATGTATTTCCCAAATATAAGTACTCTATTAGGATTTTTAATGTTTCTTTTCCTATAATTATTTTTGGCCAGGAATAGTTTTCCCCCTCTGTTTTATGTGCTTCAGTACATTATTAAAAATGCTCTCCAAGCATGTGCCTGTCTCTAGGCCTGATTGTGCTAATATTTTCTCTTTATGTATATCTATGCAGTAAAATGAACAGTCAAGCAATTCTACAGCTTTTATTATCAAAGATATGTGCCAACTTTCTACATCCCTCTTTAAATCAAAGCTGGTGTGAAAGCCTTGTGTGCAGATAGTTGTGCAACCTACTAGTTGGTCTGAAGAGCTATTGTAGAAGATGTTTTCCATCTCAATACTTACATGGGTACTCCTTTTCTCTAAACTTCTCTAAACTCTTCTCAGTTTCCAACTTTTCCAACTTTAATGTTTTATTTTTAAAATTTTCCATCTTTTTTGGTGCACGGTCTCCTATTTGGACTCAAAAGCATTCTGCTAGAATATTACAGGTTTTAGTTGTCCTGACTTGAGCAATGGAATTGGATATTGAGTTCAGCAGTAAAAGATGCTGAGGGCTACCCTGTCTATAGAATGGCTAACAAGCACTTGGATACCTAGGAAAGGAAACTGCCATATTTGGAATACAGAAATAGTTGTTGATTTAAAAAAACAGTCAAACACAATAGAGAAAAGATACTTGTAACTGAAATCTTCTTTAAAGCAATGCAATGGCAGTTTAGTCATTCCTAATCTGGACTGTGCCTGTTGTTTAAGTGTAGCTGGTGAAAGAAGAGAAATGGAGAGGGGTTTATAGAATCAAAGCTGCAGATGATTCCCTGCTTTGGCATTGCAGGATATTTAATACAACAACACTAGACTGTATTAAGAAAATACCATTTTTACTGTGTTTTCTATAGCCTTACAAATAATTTATTTCCTCTTGAAAAATCACATTTTTTCAATGGAGCCTTTAACACGTTAAGTAATAGCAATATTCAAGGGAATTGTTACTTTTGCAGCTTTCGTGTTCGTTTGATTCTGTTTTTGTTTCACAAAATGTGGATTGAGTCACTTTATTGCAGTATTATGTATAAATATGCAGCAAATACATTAATATTTGTCATAGATACCTCACATACCCTGTTTTCATTGCCTCTTGACTGTTGTTTACTTGTGTTGAGTTGCTCATAATAAAACAGTACCGTGGCATAACCAAATGCTGTTTAACTAGGTAAGAGTTTTATACCATTGAGAACCTTATGTGGAGGCTAGATCAATGAGTGCCACTTAAATAATAAAAAACCCACTTTGTCCTGAATATTAAAACTGACATACTATTTGTATGGTTCATAATATAGCTGTGCTTTTCTCAAATGTTGAAGTATTCTTGCTGTCCTGAACCCAAGTTAACATAATATTCTTATTTACTGATATGGTTTATTTAAACATCACTATCCACAATATAATATTTATAGATTTTTACAGAGGTATATATGGCTTTAATCCCAAGCGAACAAATTAGATTTATTATTACTTTGTGGCAGCTCCTTCATTGTTGCTTATCACTAAAACACCTGACATTTCAGGTTCTATTATACTTGCAGCAGTAGTTCTTGATTAGGGTTGTTGCTGATTTTTTTTTAATGGGCCAAGATAAGAAAATGGAAGAAACTGACAAAGGTAACAAGTTACAGGTGTATGTATACTCAGGTCCACATACCACAAGGAGATTTTAAACCTGTTCAGGTGTTTTAACTGAAAATGTGAGGCCTACAAATGTGTAGAGTAGGGCTGGACAAAGTGTGGTCCTCAGATGTTGTTGGACTTCAGGACCCAACATCTCTCATCATAGTCTGATGTGAGGTTGCAGTCTAATTACATCTGGAGGGCTGTAATGTACCCACCTGTGATATAAAAGGTTGCTGATTCTGCCCATATAATTCTCTGTATGCTGGGCCCCAGTTCCTCAGTCTCCGATGTGGCATGGCTGATGACTGAAGAGATGGTGCCTAGTGCACAGGGAGGCATAGGAGCTAGATCGCATGCAGGGACATGGTGTCATTAGATGATGTGCGGACTAAGCCCTCATAGCACTATATAATTTATAACACTCCTTGACCATTCAGCCTGTGAAGTGCATCACAGCTAACAATCTCTTGGTAGGGTTTTATATGCAGTGTGGTAAGATGATTTATTATGAACAAATAACTTTCTTCCTCTAAATATCCTTCAAATATTTTGCCCAAGAAGCACACAAAGTATCCAAAAGAACTATTCTTTCTCTTCCTTTATTGAATATACAAGCAATATTATATGTAATAATTTTTCTCTTAAAATACATATGTAGTAAGCATTGAAATCTTAATAATGAAATAGAAAAGTTTCAATAAATGAAGTCTTAAGGACTTAATACATCTGTGGAATATAGCTTTAAAAATATAACTATCTTAAAATCTACAGCAGTTGGCTGGATGGTTTACGTATCAGGCTGTAGAGCCAGATGTTGGGAGTTTAATTCCTCTCTGTGCCTCCTGTGAGTACAGCCAGTTTGTGTGGCCTTGGGCAAGCTGCACAGGCCCAGGAAAGACAACAATATTTGGATCTAGACAACATTAGTTACAAAATATGTTGGGTCATACCGTACATGTAATTGGGAGCTTAATATTCATGCAGAATGCAGCTTTTCCAAATATCTGCTTAGTACATGTATGTGACCTAATTCTTTAGATGCAGACTACTGCAATCACTTGAAGTGTGGAAAATGGTTTGTGTTCATAATGAGAAGTAAATCATTTAAATTTTATAAAACCAAAGAGTGTTACAGAGAGGTTTTTATTTTATATCAGCTTTTTTCCAAATGGCTTACAAGTATTATCTATAATGAAACACTGCCCCAAAATCAAAGCTTTAAAAATATAAATACCATAAAATCCAACATAAAAATTAATGTAGAACAATAAAACTAGCAAAAAGAAGTACAGCAAAACACCAATACAATTGATATAAAAAGTACTAGGAAATATGTAAGACTGAAAAACCTGGCAAAATAAAGATTAAAACATGGTACTAAAGAGATCACAGTATAGGTGCCAAGTGACCTACCCTGTTCCATAGCTTATTGCCAAAACTGAATTGCTCTAATAATATTGGGTTGTCTTAGTAGGGCAGGGGTAGCTGGAAAAGGCCACTGAAGGATCCAGGTAGGAATATGTGAGAGACAGTGACCCTGTAGGTGACCTTTTACCCTCTTAAAGAATCTGCTGCTGAGCAAAGAAAATTGTAAGCTGCTGCTTCATCACTTAAGGCAGCCCTTGGTAACCCTTAAGCAGCTTTTGAAGTTTAGTACCAGCACTTTGGATGCAGAAACAGAATGAACGCCAATTCAGATGGCAAACCAATGTTGTAGTCTTGAAAAGTCTTTAGCATTATAGGTGAAAACAAAGTAAAAAGAAAAACAAAAAATGGTGGCACCTGAAACACAAACTTTTATATTTTTTAATGTGAACTTTTATGGACAAATCCATTTAATCAGAATCTTTAAAAATATAAAAGTTAGTCTTTAAGGTGCCACCATGTTTTTGTTTTTGTTTTTACTTTGTTTTTTCCCTATAATGCTTGCACAGACTAACACGGCTACCCCTTCTACAATTACTGACTAGTCCCTATTTATTTTATTATATTTTTTTGCCAGGTACCTATTATTTGATTATATTTTTATCCCAGCTGTCCACTAAAACATTGTGATCAAGACAGCTGATGTCACTGAAAGCAAGATGAAAAATAAAACCATGAAATAATAATAATTACATGCTGTCAAATCAATTATGACTTATGGCAACTATTCCAGGTTGTTTAGTACAAGAACTAGTTTACAGTCCCTCCTTCAATGGTGCTCTAGGACCATAGTTTGCCTATGGCTATATAACATTTAAATCCATCAGCCACACATATTATGTATGATCCCACCTGCCTCTCCTCTCTAGAGGCACAGAGGGATTCAAATTCCCATCCTCTGGCTTTCAGGCACTCCAAGCAGCAGAACAGTATAAAAGGCTAGTTTGAATGGAGTTGACTTCACTTCTTCCTCAATGTAGCATGAATGGGGAGGTGTGTGCTTTCTGCCATCAGAAAAGAAAGCCACCTTCTACATGTCTGTCCAGCAGGCTCCCTCAGGTGGTGATATTCTCAGCAGGGCTTCTGAGAAGAGGTAAAAAGGCCCCCCAAGCTGTTCAGGATTTTAAAGATTAATCACCCTGCCACTCTATTTTGGACTATCCTTTGTTTCAAAGGTAGACCCACTGATAATGTGTTCCCATAATCTAAATAATTTATTGTCAGAGCATTGACAATGATAGCTATTTGGATAGGCTAATGGTTGGTATATCAGCCAAAGCTGCTGAAAAGGTGTTCCAAGCTATCAGGGACATCTGTCCCTTCTCAGAGAGTACTGGATCTAAGATCACTGCTAACTACAAATCTGGCCCTTTTGGTGATGAATGCAACGATGAACCAACACTGGAACCCCTGACCCAGAGAAGGCTGTACACTGCTATCATGCTATCAAATGCTAGCATTGTAGTGGGGGAAGTGCCCCAGTTTCACTTTATACTGAGCATATAGGGGCACCCACCTTGTTTTAAAGTAAAATTGTGGCTTGCTGCTGCCATGTCACAAAAATTCAGCAGCAAATCTGGTGGGGACCTCAAAAGTTTAACTGGATATTACAGTATCTCCATCTTGTTTGGACTGAATCAATTTATTTGCCTCTTTTACTTTGTTATTGTATCCAGGCTATGGGTGAAATTATTACTATGGAGTGGGATTCATGGTAGATTCAATGGAAAGGGCCTTTCCTTATACCACAGTTCTATTGTGCATGTGTATGTGTTCCATAGTCTTGTGTTTTATTTTGATTTGGTTTTTTTGAATGGTGCTAAGTTTTATTATCCTATCCCATAGTAATAAAACAGTTTGCCCAAGGGTTGACCTGGCCAGATGAAAACATTGGCTGGGAAGGGTTCATGTAGGTATGCATTTCTTTGTTACATTTATATCCTGCCTTTCAATGAGCTCAAGGTAGAATGCATGACCCTCCTCCTCTCCACTTTTCTCTTCACAACAACCTTGTGAGTTAGGTCTGGCTGATTGAATGTCACTGGTCCCATGAATTTCACAGTCAAGTGGGGATTTGAACCCAGGTATCCTGAGGTAGGAACCTTTACCCATCACACTACACTCATTTCCTGCTTTAAATGTGTCCCACAATATGGGCACATATTTGATATTTTATCTCTTGAGAAACAGAGCCCCATGTTGCGTCTCAGATGACTTTGGGAACTTTCTCATGTAGGAGACAGGCTACTGTTTGAGAAATTCAAGTTCAGTTCCCCCTTACTTATGTGGAACTGGTAGTATGACTCTTTGGATCTGACCTAAACAAATTAAACTCCAGATTACAGTTCTAATATTCATTTGCTATTCTTCATTGTGTACTTTAACAGAGAATATACTATATATTTACCTTCACTATACATTTCAGAGGCTGTTAAAAAAACCCCAATATTCTTCTTCCTCCTTGACTTTACAGTGCAGATATTATAGTTTTTTTCGTTGCTACAGCTTGTCAATGGAGCTGTACAGTTGTTTTTTTTTTAAGTTTTTATGATTGTCTCAGGTAACCTTCAGAATGCAAATCGATGCAGTGATCTGCAGAGACCATGAAGCAAGCTGGCAAGGGGGAAACAAAATCATCCAAAAGAATTCCCTTTTTTCATGTTCAACATGAGAAGGCAACATTTAGGGGTAAAATGGTATCTTTGCCTATGGACAACAGATACGAGCAAGTTATAGACCAGAATTGGAATAAAATCATAGCCAATGCATCACACAGTGAAGTCTTAAAGCAATGTGCCCTTCCATGGCTAGTAGCATTATATTGTGGGTGTTTGTTCCATTAGGGTTTTGACATAAAAAAACACATTAATACTGCATGATTAGTTCAAGTGTAGCAAATAAGATCTAGAAGGAAGATGCCCTGCAATTTTAATTTTGTTCAAGGTTTAGATTATACCCTTCAGTTGAGACTTCTACATAACCTCTTCAGCATTTCTTGTTTTTTAAAAAGAGTATATGAACCAGAACAGGCCCATTTAATCAATTGCTGAAATCAAGTCTCATTGATTTAATGGGTTTACTCTAGTTGGAGCTACCAAATGAATGCAGTGTGGGAGCTGGGAGGAAACAGTGGGGAAGCACCAGTGAAGACATCTTCCTTACTGTTCCCAAACTCTTTTTATTTAATGTTTTCTCTGGTCTCATATACTAAGAAAAACATTATTCCAATCCAGGATTTTGTCCAAAAATTGGTTTGAAGGACCAATAATCCCTGTCCTTGCTGGCCACCTTTGGATCCACTTCTGTAGTAATTACAACAGCAGTTCTTTGCATCTGTTTCAGCTGAATGCAGCCAAGAGCCTCATGTACCATTTATTTGATAATGGCCTTTTTCAACACTTGGAAGACGTGCACAATTATCCTGCTGTAATTTTACCAGCTTTAACACACAGCTCTTATCACTGGAGCATTTTTCATAGTTCTAGAGTAAAGGAACTCACAAACAGAGTACAAGGTGGGCAGTGAACACCGTGCCTCTAAATTTTGGGCAGGATCCCTGATCCAGTAAGGTTGTGTTTGTTTGTTTTTTACTAATTCTGTAAATTATATGACGGTAAAGTGCTAATGTGAATGTACATAGCAACCTAGTACCATATATGAAATTATCTAGGTCAGAACTGTAATCACTGCTACGGTGTTTCCCCGAAAATAAGACAGGGTCTTATATTAATTTTTGCTCCAAAAAACGCATTAGGGCTTATTTTCAGGGGATGTTTTATTTTTTTCATAAACAACCATCTACATTTATTCAAATACAGTCATGTCATCTTCTGGTTGCTGCATAATGGTGGAGGGCAGGGGTTTCACTTAATTAGGGCTTATTTTTGGGGTAGGGCTTATATTATGACCATCCTGAAAAATCATACTAGGGCTTATTTTCAGGTTAGGTCTTATTTTCGGGGAAACAGGGTAAGTGAATTCTACTTTTTAATTTAAATTTTGTTTGATTCTGCTTGGTCATTATTTAGTTTCATTCCCTTCTTAATTAAGATAAATACTGTATGGGGTATTTTTTTTGCAGGAAATAGCATACCTTTTCCTTTTTTCTTCTTCTTATCATCCATACTGTAATATATGCACTTTAAGTTAATTATTGCCTACTGATAGTTGTTTAGTTTAATAGTATTTTTTTCTTTTTACTTCTTTCTTATGTTAAAAATTTTGTTAACACTATATAATTTAATTGTATTAATTTGGGGTTTTCTTTGATCACTCTTTCTTTCTTTTTGATATGGAGAGGAAGGCCTGCCCTCCCAGCGAGGGGCCACTGAACATCTCAGTGATTACGGGTAGAGGGAGATATGGCGTTGGCACAGCCCCTACTTGTGTTAGAAGAACGGTGAACAGATGTTTGAAGGCTGTTCACTGTTCTGGGTCTGTGAACAACCGTCAGTATCGAGGTAGCCAGATCAGCCGACCCTCCACTCTAAAACTGGTGTTGTTGAATGCCAGGTCTGTATCTAATAAATTCCAGATTATTTATGACCTCATTCTGGAAGAGGATGCAGACCTGGCGTGCATAACCGAAACATGGATAGGCGGAGAGGGGGGTCCACCCCTAACACTCGTCTGTCCGCCCGGTTATGCTGTCTAGCACCAGGGCAGACTGGAGGGGCGGGGGGGGGAGTAGCCATTGTATATAAAAACACCTTGGAGGTTACTAGGCGCTCCACGGTGGTAAAGCTGGGCCTGGAGGCCCTCCACGTGTTGATAGGGGCCAGGGATGGTATTGGGATCTTGCTGGGTTACCGCGCTCCCCGCGACCCAGCCATTTCCTTACCAGAGCTGGCGGACTTTGTCTCCGCGGCACTGTTGGAATCCCCGAGGCTATTGGTCTTGGGTGATTTCAACATCCATGCGGAGGCAGAGATTTCTGGCCCAGCTCTTGAGTTCTTGGAAACCATGGCTTCCTTGAACATGTCCCAACATGTCAACGGCCCCACCCACGTGGGTGGTCATACGCTAGACCTGGTTTTTTCCACCAATTGGAGCGAGTGTGGTCTGATGGTGACTGACCTTGTGTCGGTCCCCTTGTCATGGACGGATCACCACCTAATAAAATGTAATCTCTCAGTGGCTCTCCCTCCTCGCAGGGAGCAAGGACCTATTTTAATGGTCCGCCCTCGAAGGCTACTGGATCCCATAGGATTCCAGGATTCCATGAGAGGGATTCTGGCTGATCTGACTGGTGCCCCTGTCGAGGCTCTGGTCGATGGCTGGTTTACGGCCGCCACCAGGGCTGTAGACACGATCGCTCCTAAACGCCCTCTCCAGCGCAGAGCTCGGCCTGCGTCCTGGTTTAACCAGGACCTACGAGCGATGAAGCAATTTAGGAGAAGGCTAGAGCGCAAGTGGAGAAAGAGCCCGACAGTTTATAATTGGATAGCTGTCAGGGCCGTGACTAACCTTTACCTTGCTAAGGTAAGGGCTGCTAGCCGAGCACATCTCGCTGACCGGATAAGCGAAGCTTCAAATCAGCAGGCGGAGCTTTTCCGTATAGTCCGCGACCTATCCGGAATTGGTCTAGGTGATGGGCCTCCCTCTAGTATTTCACCAGACCAATTTGCAGCATTTTTTAAATCTAAAGTGGAGGCCATCCGCCGGGAGCTCTCTCCTTTTTTGGACACAGTGGATCGAGCAGAAATGTCCAGTGCTCCGCCTTGCCTGGTGAGTATTGATTACTTTCAGCCTGTGACGCCAGATACTGTGGACAAAGCGCTTGATCGCTGTCGGGCCACCACCTCATCCCTTGACCCTTTCCTGGCCTGGCTAATCAAAGCAGCCAGGCCTATAACAACTGAATGGGACACAGCAATAATTAATGGGTCTCTCCTGGAGGGCAAGGTTCCTCTTGCCCTCAAGGAGACACTCATTAGGCCCATTAGGAAGAAACCAAGTCTGGTGGCGGACGACATTGGCAATTACAGGCCCGTCGCCAACGTTTCTTTCATTAGCAAAGTGGTGGAGAGGGTGGTAGCCGATCAGCTTCAGGCTCATTTGGATGAAACAAATGCCCTGGATCCGTTCCAGTCGAGCTTCAGGCCGCACCATGGTACAGAAACGGCATTGGTCGCCCTGTACGATGACCTACTGAGGGAGGCTGACGGGTAAAATGTCTCTGTTGGTCCTCCTCGATATCTCAGCGGCCTTTGATACCGTCGACCACGGTATCCTCCTGAGGAGGCTCTCCGAGTTGGGAATTGGCGGCCTGGCGTTTGCATGGCTCCGATCCTTCTTGGAGGACCGTCCTCAGAGAGTACAGCTTGGGGAGAGGGTCTCGGCCCCGTGGAGCCTCAATTGTGGGGTTCCGCAGGGTTTGATTATCTCCCCAATGCTGTTTAATATCTACATGAGGCCATTGGGTGGGGTCATCAGGGGGTGTGGGGCTTCGTGCCACCAGTACGCTGATGACACTCAGCTCTACATCTCCTTTTCTCCAACTACAGTGGATGCCGTTCTGCCCCTTCAGCGCTGCTTGGAGGCTGTACTGCAATGGATGCAGGAAAATGGGCTGAGGCTGAACCCGGACAAGACAGAGGTCCTGAGGGTGGGCGGCCCCACCATCAGCGGTTTGGGAAACTCCCTCTCATTTGGGGGGGCGACTCTCACCGCGAAGAGTGAGGTTCGCAGCTTGGGGATCCATCTGGACCCGGCGCTCACCATGGAAACTCAGGTGGCGTCAGTGGTCCGCTCCGCCTATTTCCATCTTTGGCGGATTGCCCAGTTGCATCCCTATCTTGATGTTGGGGCGCTCACCACTTTGGTACATGCGCTTGTAATCTCGAGATTAGATCACTGTAATGCGCTCTACGTGGGGCTACCTTTGAGATTGATGCGGAAGCTTCAAATAGTGCAGAATGCGGCGGCCAGACTCCTTAGTGGGGTGAGAAAACATCATCATATCTCTCCCACCCTGGCCGCTTTGCATTGGCTGCCCGTTCAGTTCCGCGTTGATTTCAAAGTTTTAATGATTACATATAAAGCCCTAAACGGTTTAGGGCCTCGATATCTGGCGGAACGCCTTCTCCCACCAAAATCTACCCGTATCACTCGATCTAGCCAGGAGGTGCGATTGAGGAGCCTAACGCCGAGGGAGGCCCGGAAGGAAAAAACAAGAAACTGGGACTTCTCAGCAGTGGCTCCTCGTCTTTGGAATAACCTCCCTCCTGAGATCCGCATGGCCCCTTCGCTGGGTATTTTTAAAAGCCATCTGAAAACCTGGCTGTTTAGGCAGGCCTTCCCTCCAGGCACTTCTTGATTTATTTCTTCTCTTTTCTCTCCATCTTGAATAATTGATTATTGTTGCTGTATATTGCTGAAACATTTTAGATTGTTTCATTTTACTTGCTGTTAGCCGCCCAGAGTAGTCAATGACTAGTTGGGCGGGATATAAATATAATAAATAAATAAAATAAATAAATTTTGTAAAATAAACCACATACTTACTTTACCATGAACCCCAGTTAAGTTTAGCACATTCTTCTTTACCTCCATACTTCCAGATGTAAAATCATTCCTATCTGAAACAAATATATTAGGTATTATCGCATTCAGCAGGTATAAACACAATTATATCCTTCAGATACATATTTTTAAAGAATACAGCATTCTCTGAAGGGCAGTTTTTCATTACAAAGTGATATGCTAAAGTACCACACTAAATTACAATGTAATGCAAAATAACATTAGAAACCTTGGTTTAGAGAAAATAGAGTACATTCTCAGGGCTACATGTGGCCATATTTGAGGTTCCATATTAACACATAAATGCTGTATTGATGTCTAAGATTTTGAGCGGCAGCATGATCAGTCACACAAATTAAATACAGCTTGGTCACTAAGCTTCCTTGTAACTGTGCAAAGTTGTAGACAGGTGGAAGAGAGTGGCACACACTGGAGCCTGTTGCATTTTCATGGACCATTCCAAGTTTAGTATCCATGATGATAACCAACAAATGGACCCATCTCAGAACAAAGGAGTACAGGGGTGATTATCAAGAGCAGCCTCATTAACAGTGCATTACCATTATAGCAGCAATCTTTATCCAGCCATGCAACACATTTATTTACTATTCATTTCATAATATGATGCATAATGCTACTTCATTATGTTGAAGTTTTAAGGAATCATGGTCCCTTACCTTCTAAAAGATACAAAAGATAGCTGCCTGCTGAATTCAAAAGAGAAGACAGTAATTCACTATGGCTCTATATGGAACACATTAACTAACTCATGTTTGCAATCTTCTGAAAGTTCTTGCAGCCCAGATAAGGGGTTCACAGGGAGTGAGTGGGAGAAAGATGGAAATACTAACAGAAGGCATACCCCAAACCACTTGCAAGGTTAGCAAGCTAATTTTCTGCATCTTCCTACTTTCTTTTCTTAACCTCAGCTGGGCATGCCTCTTACAAACTAAATTTGGTACACCTTAGCCTCCATTACAGCGGTTCAGAACATATTGTGATCCAACTCGTAGACTGCACCCATATCTGTATTTAATATTAATAATCACACTAGATCATCACAGGTGAAGTTCCTTTGGGTAGCCACTCCAAGGGAGGCCTGTAAGTCATCTACTAGAAGTTGGGCCACCTTCATGGTGGCCCCAACCTTGTGGAATTAGCTTTTGGGGGAGCTTCACCTGGCCCCCTCCCTGTAGACATTTAGAAGACTTGATAGCTCAGTGGCTTAGGTCTCTGTCTGTGGAGCCAGAGATTGGGAGTTCAGTTCTCCACTGTGCCTTGTTGAGAGGGGCTGGACTCAATGATCCATAGGGTGCCTTCCAGCTCTGCGGTTCAAGGGTTCAAAGATGTGGTTTTTCAGAGGCGTTCCACGCTGACCACCTTTTGTCCACCACTTTTTTGTTCTGTTGCTTTAGAGCCATTGGTTTTATTGGTTAGTTGTTATACTAGTTTTAAATAGTTTTAGTGTCATCTTGTTTTATTTTGTTTATTATTGTAAACCACCCAGAACAGTACTTCGGCACTAATGGCTAGAGGTATACAAATAAAATAAATAAATAAATGAATGTAACGCAGGAGTTGCGTCACTGTCTCGGGAACCACGATTGCTGGGTACACACCTCTGTTGACTCCCAGCATCATCGCTTAGATCTGCTGCTTCTGTTCTTTGCTGTTGCTCCCTTTCCTTCTCGGAGACAGCGCGGGTTTGGGAATGGCCAGCCCATGCCAGGGTAGACTGTCAGCGGCAGTAATGATGGCAAGGAGTTGGGCTCATGCAGGTCCTTTTGCTCCAGGAGACTCCTCGCCTGGAAACCCGGACCGTGGCCTGTTCGAGATGGGCAACTCGCGCGTGCACCGACTGACATTTCTATAAACATTATTAGCTCGAGTCATGAGGGGGTAGTTCAGCCAGCCAGGCGCTCGGGAGAAAGAGGAAGGCGCACGATGGAGGGCTGGTGGCCGAATACAGGTATTGAAAAGAAACGACAGAAGAAAAACATGTCATGGTTCTTTGAGAGGGTCCAGGGCACGAAACAAAAGAAAGGGACGTGGGAAGAGGGTCTACGAGCAGCGAAGAGGGACGAGGAAGGAGCCGGGAGCTTAATAGGTACTTTGGGCAGTAAAAGCAACCAAGCACGGGAGCGGCTTAGGGGGACGCTCTGAGGCAGAAATGACTTTCCGGGAGGAGACCTGTCGGAACCATTACGGCTGCTTCTTTGGAGAAGAGAGGACCCAGGGTGAAAGGAACAGGCTTCACCTCAGCCGCGCCTCCCCTCCCCTCCCCAGCGGCACCGCAAAGAGGATCACGTCATCCTTTCTGCTCACTGCGCATGCGCAGCATTGCGGTTCTCGCCGCCATTCGCCTCCTCCTCCCCCCCCACATCCCGACTTCGAAACATCTGGGCAAGGAAGCGGCGCGAGGACGCGGCGGGGGGGGGGAAGGAGGGAGGAGGGACGCGGGCGGAGAGCGTCCTGTTATGTTCGTTTGTCCGTCCGTCCGTCGGGCCTGCTACCCACAACCCCGCGCGGCTCTGGCCGCTCGGTCATGGAGGCAACCGCAGCCGCTGCCGTGGAGGTCGTTGGAACTGTTGCATCCGCCACAGCTGGAGAAACAGAAGCCTCGCCAGTGGCGGCGCCCCAGATCGTCTTCCCTTCTCTCCGGGCGAGCTGAGCCGTCCGGCTTGGCCGGGACTCGTCCAGCATGAGTGGGGAAGGCGGCGGCAGTGGAGGCGGCGGCGGCGGCTCCTCTTCTCCGTCTGCTCCTGGCCGCTTCGCCGACTACTTCGTGGTCTGTGGGCTGGACACCGAGACTGGGCTGGAGCCGGACGAGCTCTCCGGTGAGTCCCCTCAGCCCACGCCCGCCCCTCGCTGCCTCCCTGCCCTCGTTGAGGGCGACAGTGACGGCGGCGGTTTGTGATGCCCTGAGGCAAGAAGAAGGAGGGAGCGAGCGGTGGCTCTTTGGGGCTACCAAGCCCATAATTTCTTCAGACCGGGGGGGGGGGGGAGGAAACGGGACGCGGACTCCTGGGTCCGCCTCTGGGGGGGGGGTAAGAGGCACCCCACTCTCTGCCCCGAGGAGGCTTCTTGGGTCTGGCAGGCGGGCGGGCGGGCGCCGAGGGGGCGACCCGGTCAGAAGAGCAGGGCGAGGGAAAGGCGCCTCTTCCTGGGAGCGACTTTTTTTTCGGGCGCAGTGGAGGCTTTTCGTCTCTGCCAAAGGCGAAGAGCTCCTGTTAAGTAAGAGTGGCTCCCCCGAGGGTGGAAGTAGCTTTGTTTTGACAACAACGCCCCACCCCCACCCCCGCCCCCGCAGGCTCCCTCACCTGCCGGCTCCTGGGGTACCAGGAGATCCTGCATCTGGCGGTCGCATAGGGATCCAGAGGCATTGTTTTTACTGGAGAGGGGGAAGAGCAGGATCAGGTCCACACTCTTCTCCCTCTCCTGATTCCCTCGCCTTCTTCTCTCCACCTATTCTTGACCTTCTCCTCTTTTTTTTTAGTGGTGGCTAGTATTTTTGTTTGTTTTCCTGTAAAATCATGTAATCGTCACAGATAGAACTGTGGTAAGATACCCATGTATGGATGCAAAAACAAAGATATGTTTATTAGAAATTTTACTCCCTCCCTGTAAGGTCTGCAGTGCACAGTGTGAGGAAGAGTAATAATAAGCCTTAAAAGTTTATAGCATTTGAGATATGGGACACAACACATTTTTAACTCTCTTATGCATATTGAATCAATGTTAAAGTTTTACTATAATTTTTCGTTTTTTTTTTTTTTACTTTAATAACAGACTGCTCATGAACTAGTACTGAGATCTTATTTAACTATTTTGATATGTATGAATCTTTGAAGGGTTTTGCTGGCTGGAAAAATTTGGTTGCAGATTGCATTCTTCAAAATGAAACATATTTTTGAAGGGTTGGGAACATTGGCAGCCTTTACTCTCTATTGATGTGTTTTCCATATAGTTCCATAGATTTAATATACAATCATATTTGGTATTGACATAAGTAACAACATATATACAATGTGTTGCTCAGTATGAACAGAACTATTCTTAGCTCTGGATTACTTGGAGTAATGTTACTTTATGTTAAATTTTTATAGAGCACATTATAATCTAATCTAAACTTATTTTCTCATATGAATGTTTGGTTTCTTTGTAAATTGAAAATCAGACCCTCTTTCATATATGGCAGATTCACTAAATTTATAAATTTTGATTTATATTATTTTGACTGAATTCTCTCACGTCATTAGAGTAATGTGTTATGTCACTTAAAGTTATTATGTTGATGGGCTGTAATTGGAGAAATTTGATTTACAAGGCACCTTTTTATTTGTGTAGAATCTTTAGTGCACTTTGTGGTATCTCGTTTAGTTACATAACACTGAAAAAGAACTAATTTTTATCCAACAACTCACAATAATTAAATTACTATTTCCTTTGTACTTATAGAAAGCAGATTAAGCAATAATAGGACAAAGCTCTCTAGGGAGCCCATAACTGAACATGGACCCATATGAACCCAGATCATCAGTTTGCCCACCATACCACTATCACTTTATGTTCCATTACTTTTCTTACTTATTTTATTTTATTTATCTTATTTATTTACACTATTTGTATGCCACCTTTCTCCCCATAGGGGACCGAAGGCAGCTGAAAAGAGTTAAAACTATACAATGCTAACAGGTTTAAAATACTATATAAAACTGTATTAAAAATAATTAAACATTAATCAAGATTAAAAACAGTTTAAAAACATTTAAAAAATGTCTAAATTTAATACAGCATTCCCTAGAAGGAAAGTCTTTGTGTGACTATGGGTGAACAAGAGGGAGGGGGCCAACCTGGCTTCAAGTTCATTACAAAGCCTGGGAGCAGCTACTGAGAAAACCCTCAGATATTTATTAGATGTCATATAACAGTTATTTTGTAGCATTATACAGCAGTTTAAAAACAGTAATAAAACAATAGAAATCATAGCAACTAAGAAAAAATCATAAATATCAGGATGGGTTTGATTTTAATAAAATCAGTTTAAATCACAGCTTTCACTTTATTTAATTTTTTACATGAAAAAGTGGATTTTTGCTTGCTATAAGCTTAATAATATTTTCCTCAAGATGTATTTTTCACAATCTTCTTGCCGAAATTGACCCCAGATCCAGTAATCTTGTTCCACTGTCCCTTTCCAAAGAGGCAAACGCTCAACTTGTCTACATAAAATGTACAATAGCTGAGACTGAGGAATCATAATCACTTAAAGAACTTATTAAAAACAATCCTGGAGATTTTAATAGGGCTTCCAGAACTTTTCAATATATTGGCCTAAATCCTCTTGCACTAGTATGCTTTAGTAGCACAAACAGAGTACATTTCAGATGCAAATTTCCCTGAGTGAAGAAACCACTATATAAATAGTCATTTGCACACTGATTTGTATGTCTAAGTATGTAACTTATAATATCTACAGTAGTTTCTTAACTTGGGGCAATTTGCCTCCAAAAGTTATGCCATTTGCACAGTTATGCAAGAGGATTTGGGCCATTATGTTTAAAGGGAAAAATAGGGCTGATAATGTCTGTTGTTTCCTATCTATGTATATTGCTCTTAGCTGGCTAGGTAACTCAGTGAACTGGAGCATGTAGAGCCAGGGCTTGGGTGTTTAGTTCACCATGGTGCTTCCCAGGAGAAGAACCATTCTGTGTAGCCTTGGAGAAGAAACTGTACGGTTCAAGAGAGCTACCAGAAAAAGTGATTGGTAAACCGCTTCTGAGTATTTTAAAATAAATAAAAATATATTTTTTAAAAATCATTTATCCACATGACAAAAACCTAGCAAGTAAATTCCAGGACAGCACAGTAAAATACAGTACAAAATATAACACAATAAATCATCAGGAGCTAAAACTACTACTGAGGGCCTGAAGTGATATACAGTATATAAAATGCTCTCAAAGTTTCAAGTGCCTGAATAAAAAAATCTTGGTTCAGTATCAGAATAAAGATAACAAGCCAGGCACCAGCAAAATTCCTGTGGGAAATTTTTTTACATCATGAAATTTAAGGCAGCACACATAAGGTTCTTGCACCCCAGCATGGACCACTGGTTACTTACATTGAATTTGGTATTGAATGTTATAGAGCTTCCTTTTGAGTAGTATTGCTGCTGTAATAACTCATAGTCACAAACCTGAGTTTGCAAGACCTGAACATGGTTGTTAATAACAGGATCTTTTGCGGATCGCTAATTCATAGGGTCTCCATAAGTTGGTAGTGATCTAATGGCATAAAACAATGAGTTGTTTGACTGAAAATTAAGTGTTGCCTCCTGTTTTAATAGGACATGCTGGAATGTATAATAAATAATGAATGCATAATGATGGTCTTCACACATCACTGAAGGTATTTTCCATCCCCCTAGACATTGCTTGAATCACTGTTCTTGTTTTATGAGGTCTGTGGTGTGGGTGCAGTGGATTTTTGTAATTCTGGTGCTTCCTGAAATATATATTTACAAGAATTAAAGGGGTATTGTGTAGCTTTTTCTCTCTCAAATGTATTTTTAGTTACAGAATCCTCTTTGTACTACTGAAACAATTTGTCTACTAAGTGGCAATTGTTGAAGTAAAGCTTTGATATTACAATGAAGAAAGGAGTATAAAGGGAAATAGGATTCCAAAATAAAACAAAGCAGTTCTTAAGTACAAACTGTAACCTGATTGGTATGCACTGCAGTTTTCTCTGGAGCCAAATCTGCCCTTAGCATAGCTTCTTAGTGATCTCATAGTAACTAAAATTCACAATTGGAAACTGACAGTTGCTGTTGGGACTCCTAGCAGTGCCACAGACGAATTTGTTCTAGCAAAGGAATAATGATAATGTGCCATCTTCTAGACTTTTATTTGAAAATATAATCAGTAAGTATAAATAAACATAGAACACCATAATTACCATTAATTGTTTTTACATTTATTTTTATTATGATAAAATTTGCCAATGATATTATTTAAAAGTATTCTGTGCCTAAAATCCTGTTGGTTAGCAGAGTAAATCACAAGTAGAGTAGGCCCATTGAAGCAATGGAACTTGGTGAGTCAACTCCTGTGTAAGTTCCATTAATTAGTGGGCCTGTTCTAGTTGCAGTTTACTGTACTAAGCAACAGGATCTCAGCCTACAATTTCTAAAGTAATGTATACCTACACATATGCACCTATATAGCGTACTGTAAAAGAAAAAGTTTTTTTTTCAGATTTTGTATTATAAACAAAGAGTAAAGCAATTAGAACTTCTTTCCAGTTGTCTGGAAACCTAGCAACCTATTATTTATAAACTGTAGAACAATTACTATATCAGTCTCCTGCATTAGAAACATTAAAAAGTTTTGTGACTCAGACTTCTTGTAGGCCAGAGTTTACTTTGTCAGAAGGTTGAATTGATACCTATGTGGTCAGAAATGCAGAGGCTAAGGAAAATATTATTTTCTTCTAACAAACTGAGGCAAAACAGTCAAGCAGTAAAAGATATAGCAGTATGTAGGTTATGATTGCAGATCACAAATAAATATTAGGTGAATCTAGTTGGCACAACTACATTGTGCAAGTGGTGATGAAGTCATCTCCCAGCACGTTTAATCTTTATTTCAATTTAATTTAGTTTAAAAATTTTAGTTCAGTTTAATTTAACGTTTATTTCTATTTAATTTAAAAGCCTTTGGGGCTTTGGATCTGGGAGGGAGCCTTTAAAATGGGAAAATTGTAACTGGCAACCCTCTCCCCAGCTTAGGACTACAAGTGGCAATCCAGTAGTAATTTTTCAATTTTTATAGCTCACCCTGTCCAGAGGTTCCCAAAGGCTTCCCTAGGGCAAAAGGGGTCACTAAGGAGCCTCAGAAGCTGGAGGAGGGATGGGAAGTTTTAAATTAAATTAAAATAAAGATTGATGGTGCAGGGTGATGAGATCGTCACCATTTAGGCAGTGTAGTTGTGCCAACTGGATTTCAGCCACAGGATTCAATAAAAAGTAGGTCATGTTATGAAAATATCTAAAATGAGGCAGTTACTTTCTGTAACAAGCTAGTTACTCCTGGGCTGCTGCCTCTGACTCCTATAAACTGTAACAGATCACAATAGATGTTATTGTTACATAGAAACCTAGGATCATTAATTCTTTGCTAATATTCCAGTCCACATCCTTGCATGTGCTTATATAGTACTCTGTTCATATCCGTGGAGTCAGATGTCACTCAAAAGGATGAATATATGAATTTGCCTTTAAAAAAAATTGAGGAAATTGGGCTTCCTATTTGTGGAGTGCAATGCATGTTAAGGTTCCAGCACCACAGATAATTAGGTTGAGAATACAGTTTAAGTGAAAATAGCGGAAACTGAACTTCTAGCAAGTAGCAGGAGTTTTTACTCCTCTACCTAGGAGGACTTTTGCTAAGTACATGATTCCAGGAACATTATTATATGATATATGAGTGTGCATGAACCATGGCCACTGAGAAAAGTCTGGTGATGGTGGTGGCTGCCACTGTCACTGCTGCTATGACCACTACAGGCAAAAGTAAAATAACTTTTTACCCTTGGGTGTAATACTAAAGAGGGATAGAGCAGAATGTAGAAGCTACTGTTGCTCATCAGCACAATAAGCATTCTAAAACAGTTTAACCAATTTTGGACCACCTTTGAAGGTTAACAAAAGTTTATCCCCAATTTTGCTAGCTGCTAATGAAATGATGGATTTGGGAGCATTCCATTCAGCCCCAATAATGAATTGCAAAAAAAAAAAAAAAAAAAAAAGGTCAATGTAATATCAGATAGAATTTACACTGGAATTTTCTTCTCTATCCAGTCCCCTGGAATATGGATTTTCAGAATCATATTTAATTTTAATAAATAATATATAATGTTAAAAGATATTTTATAAGTTCTAGTTGCAGTTATAAGAGTTTTTGGATAGCCATCTTTCTGAAAGCTCAGGTTTGCAGTTTGAGACTGCAGTTGGGCCATCCAGGTGGCAGGTTTGGCTACAGCTGTGTTTGCTCAGATTTCTTTGGTACTCCAGCTGCATTTTTTTCCTTGGATAATATAGATGTGATAATTGTTGTTCATTCTGTAGTTTTATAATGTTTGGGTTGTGGTAGGGATGGAATGGGAGCTGCCACCATAACACACCACAAACTATGCTGACTATGGCTGATGGCAATAATCCCTGAAAGGCCATCTGCTCCTAAAGAAGTCTTATATAGCCTAAATGATATTTAAAGGACTGCCTTCTCCATATGGGCTTACTTCTTAATTAAAATATCTACTGGAGGTTCTCCCGTGTTCCACCAACAAACACTACAACACCAGCAGGAGAGATATACCTCATTTCCTCTCCAGTGGCCTTCCATTTCACTGTATAATCTTTCTGTTGTAAGAGATCACAAATTCATAGGTCACCATAGATCAGCAGAGACTTGATAGACATAACAAAAAAACTCACTTATTACCTCATTTATTAGAATAACAGTATACAGATATGTCTAACAATTTGGAATATGTTCATCAGGAAAAGGACTGAAGCTTTCCTCTCTGTTTCCTCATTGCTTTCACGAAAAGCTGATTTTCCTGTTTTTAAACAGGAAGCACAAAAGCAGGATTACAGATTAATATGAAGCCAAAAATAATGACTATATACTGTAACTTTAATGTTGATGATGAAGAAATCAAAATACTTAAGAGTGTCTATACTTTGGTTGAATCATCAGTCGAAAAGGAGACTTCAGCCAAGAGTTCAGAGGAAGACTGAAACTCAGAAGGGCAGCTATGAAGGAATTAGAAAAGATTGTTAAGAATAAGAATGGAGACAAAGGTCAAGATCATCCATACTGTGCTATTCCTTATTACAGTGTTCAGATGTGACAGCTGGGCAATGATGAAAACTGAGAGAGATAAAATGATTAATTTGAAGTGTGGTGGTGGGTGGACTCCCAAGAACACAACTAAAGTGACCTTTAGATCACATCCAGCCTGACTTCTCTGTAGAAGCAAATATGACTAAAATGAGACTATGATACCTAAGGTACACTGTGAGAAGACAAGACCCACTGGAAAAGATAGCGATGCTGGGAAAAGGTGAATGCAGCAGGAAAAGAGGAAGACCAAATAAAAGATGGATTGATTCAGTAAAGGAAAGTTGACTTTGCCAACAGTTGAGCAGAACTTTTAATGATTGGACCTGCTGGAGTTAATTAATTGATAGGAATCACCATAATTCAGAAGCAACTTGAGGGCATATTACAACAACAAAAATTGGGTTATCATATATCTGAATGTTAGATGTTATTTGGCCTTAAACAGCAACATTTGAATATATATTATCTACATCCATGCTTAACTATCTAATGGACAGCTTCCCCACACAAAGCCTGCTGTGTTCGCTGTCCAATGTGACTGTTGAAGTGGGGGTACAATGTACTCTCCCCACACCCGTGAGCTTACTCCTTCCATTTTATCTAGTGCAGTAACGTGCAAGAGTTGTGGTGAAGGATGTGGTAGGTTACGGCCCAACAACATTGAGAAGGCCTACTTTAGCAATTTAGGACTCCAATCACTTGCCACAAGTGCTGAAAATGTGCTGCTCTAGAATTAGGCAGTAGGGAAGCCCTTGTAAAATGGGAAGAGGTTTTCATGCTGGTAATTCTGCTTAGGGTTGGTAATAACTTGAGGTTATATTTATAATAGTGCTTGTGAAATGCTTGGTACGTGTTGTTGCCCTAGATCACACAATTTCCTTCCTCTTCCTAAAGAGGTCTGTAGTGTTTTTCATGTTTTAGAATACTAAAGAGCTCTTTTGTTTCTTTGGGAACTGAGGCAGACGTGCTATGGTAGCTGATATTGCTGGGAAGAATGCAGTGGCTGATGTAAATAAGAGCAGCTGTGCTTTGCTGAAGCTGCTTTAGAGTTGCAGGCTAATATGAGAGACTACTTTATGGCTGAAGCTATAATACCAAATCTGTATTGTTAATCTTAGGTGGGAGACTGTTTTATAAAAATTGCTCTTTTACAATTCACTCTTCAATTCCCCAAGCAACTTTAAAGGTCTGTTCAACATGTTCTGGCAATGCAGAAATTGGACAGCAATAATTGTCTTGATTTCATTTTTCTTATTACAGCTGGAATAAAATGAGAAAAAAATGTAACAAGGATACAGAGCACTACAAAAGCCAAGAGAACATACAAAAAATCATCAGCATGGTACAATGCATGTTATTTCAGACAATAACTATAATCTTGATCATACATAATAATGTATCAAGATAAAATATCATTCCATTAAGTTTACACATGTTTGGAGGAAAGTAAATAGAATAAATACTGTGGGAATTGTTAATAGAGAGCTTCTATATGTTTCTTAGTGATCAATTAAATTGCCAAATGAGAATTTTAATTTTTCAACCAAAGAAAAAAGGACTGTTTAATTTTAAAGCCAATGGCTAAAATCATATTGGTGTTTGTATAACTTGCTGTGAGTAATTATACATAAATGATGAGGTGCCAGGACACATCTCTTTTGCATAATTGGGATGTGACCTCATTAATTAGTTCTGATAAGTTATGCAAACCTTAGACAAATGCCAGTAGAATTCTGGCCATTATTTAGAATAAAGTTAACTTGGTGCGAGTTCTGTTTCAATAATATGTTGCGCAAAATCATGAAGTTATTCTGGTAGAAGAGGAATCACATAACTTCTAACAGCAAATTGCTCTTAATTAACAAGTCACCACTTGGTTTCCTGGTCATGTGACAAGCCCCCTGAGTGGCATGCAATGAGCAATGAAAGCAGTAACTTATTAATTAGCTGCAATTTGCTGCTGTGGGTTATACCATTGCACTTCTACCGGTATAGCTCCACAACAGATTTTTGTCCAGTATTTAACCCCACAGATTAAGAATTAAATTTTAAATGCAGTTACATGCATAGTATTTTCTTTTTGGTTCCATCTCAAACTGTAATAATAATGTGAAATCTTCCAAGATGACATCAGTGCAGCTAGATAATTTGAAATCCTAGATTCACTAGTATAATCAAAATTGTGTGCTTGAAAAAGCTAAGTATATCATTTTATTTCAAGAACACAACTAAAGGTTGTTAACCTGTCACATTTCCTGCTGTACAACTTCTGCATTTCTGTTACATTAGAGCAGATCAATTTGGCAAACATGATTTGAAAGAAAGAAAGAAATACTCTAAGCATGTATGATTTGTATTTGGAAGTTTAATCAAATTAGAGCGCAATAATGACTAGGAATAAAATTGTGTTTTCTTCCACTGCCTTTGATGCTAGACATTTACTTGAAAATAGGCATCCTTTTTGTGTGTGTGTGTGTAGTTTTTGATGGCTCAACATCAGATCCCTTTGACATGCGAAGTGGAGTGAACCAGGGCTGTGTCCTCGCACCGACTCTGTTTGGGATCTTTTTTGCTGTCATGGTGAAGCACGCTTTTGGAACTGCAACAGAAGGCATCTATCTCCAGACTAGATCAGATGGAAAGCTCTTTAAGCTCTCTAGATTGAAAGCAAAGACCAAAGTCCAGCTGAAATGCATGCGAAACTTCCTCTTCGCTGATGATGCAGCTGTTGTTGCCCATTCTGTTGAAGAGCTCCAACAACTTATGAATCATTTTAGTAAGGCCTGCCAAGATTTTGAATTAACAATCAGCCTGAAGAAAACACAAGTCATGGGCCAAGGCGTGGACTCACCTCCCTCTATTACCATCTCTACACAAGAATTGGAGGTTTCATGATTTCGTGTACCTTGGCTCAACGATCTCTGACACTCTCTCTCTAGATGTTGAGCTGGATAAATGCATTGGCAAAGCAGCTACCATGTTCTCTAGACTCACAAAGAGAGTATGGCTTAACAAGAAGCTGATGGCATATACCAAGATCCAGGTCTATAGAGCCTGTGTCCTGAGCACACTCCTGTACTGCAGTGAGTCCTGGACCCTTTGTGCACAGCAGGAGAGGAAGTTGAACACGTTCCATATACGTTGTCTCTGACGCATTTTTGGTATCACTTGGCAGGACAAAGTTCCAAATAGAGTAGTCCTGGAACGAGCTGGAATTTTTAGCATGTACACATTAGTTTGTGATCTAGAAATCTATATGTGGGACAGGAAGCAACAGTTAGAACTGGATATGGAACAACTGATTGGTTCAAAATTGGGAAAGGAGTACGACAAGGCTGTATATTGTCCCCCTGCTTATTTAACTTATATGCAGAATACATCATGCGAAAGGCCGGACTGGAGGAATCCCAAACCGGAATTAAGATTGCCGGAAGAAATATCAACAACCTCCGATATGTAGATGATACCACTCTGATGGCAGAAAGTGAGGAGGAATTAAAGAACCTCTTAATGAGGGTGAAAGAGGAGAGTGCAAAAATCGGTCTGAAGCTCAACATCAAAAAAACTAAGATCATGGCCACTGGTCCCATCACCTCCTGGCAAATAGAAGGGGAAGATATGGAGGCAGTGACAGATTTTACTTTCTTGGGCTCCATGATCACTGCAGGAGGCCACAAAATTAAAAGACGCCTGCTTCTTGGGAGGAAAGCGATGACAAACCTCAACAGCATCTTAAAAAGCAGAGACATCACTTTGCCAACAAAAGTCCGCATAGTGAAAGCTATGGTTTTTTCATGTAGTGATGTATGGAAGTGAGAGCTAGACCATAAAGAAAGCTGACCGCCGAAGAATTGATGCTTTTGAATTGTGGTGCTGGAGGAGGCTCTTGAGAGTCCCCTGGACTGCAAGGAGAACAAACCTATCCATTCTGAAGGAAATCAACCCTGAGTGCTCACTGGAAGGACAGATCCTGAAGCTGAGGCTCCAATACTTTGGCCATCTGATGAGAAGAGAAGACTCCCTGGAAAAGACCCTGATGTTAGGAAAGTGTGAAGGCAAGAGGAGAAGGGGACGACAGAGGACGAGATGGTTGGACAGTGTCATCGAAGCTACCAACATGAATTTGACCCAACTCCGGGAGGCAGTGGAAGACAGGAGGGCCTGGCGTGCTCTGGTCCATGGGGTCACGAAGAGTCGGACACAACTAAACGACTAAACAACAACAACAATACATTAGTAGTAATACTATCTAGCATTCATCAAAATCACTTTTGACAGGTGCGCCGCCCCTGCGAGGTGGGACAAAGGGTCAAGAATTGACCCAGGACCCTCCTCCTGGGTGGGCGGGGCTTTGGGGTGATGTAGGGGGTTGGTGAGGCAGCTGTGGGCCTATAGGAGGAGTTCATAGACGCCGGGGTCCCCCGTGACCAGAGCGCAGCCTCAGGATTGGCCCCCTAAGTGACGTGTTGCCCCCGCGGCCCTGTAGGCCAACGGGGAGAGGTTGGAGGGGTTTGGCTAGAAAAGGGGTGGCCGTAGGGCATGCCTTGGCATGCCCTTAGGCCGCCTGGGGCAGAAACTCCACAGTGATTGCTGAAACGCCACAGCGGTGATTTTGGGGGCCTTCTGCACGTGCTTGCCGCTCTTTGCAGAGACCGGTGCGGCTTGGAGAAGATGGAGGACAAGGAAAACCAGCTCCCCAGAACAAGCCAAAAGGCGCTTGCCCCCCCAAGGTTACTACCAGGGGCTTGTGGGTTTTTCCAAGCCCCTGTGCCCCTTAGGACCCCCTGCAAGTCTCAGGGGGATGCTGCCTGAAGACCCAGAAAATCTAAGAAGAAAATGCAGGTCTGCAGAAGACATATTCGTGTTTACTGCAAAGCCAAAGCAGAAGCCGAAAAGCACAAGAAAGCCGGCCTGCACCCTGATGTGGGGTGATGAGAAGGATGATGGGCTTGAGTGCGATTGTGGGCAATGGTCAAAAAGAGCTTTACAGAAGCCAACCGGTGATGCCCTGAAATCAGCAGAGGACGTGGATGGCTGTGTGCTGGCGAAACCGGACTTTGCGGGGGATGCCAACGGCCCTGAGGATCAGATGGTGGAAGAGGTTTCAGATGAAGGCTTTGAGAGTGATGCAGAGCCGCCCAGAGTGGCCTGGCTGCCAGATGGTGCGGGGTATAAATCTAATAAATAAAATAAATAAATAAATAAATAAATAAAGTCAGCCAGGTAAGAGCATTTTCTAAAAGCTATAGTTATGGGGTATGTTAGGGGTTTTAAGGTCTTTAAAAAAACCTTACTAAAGGTTTCATTCTCACCCACAGGAGAAGGCTCGGAATGATGAGGATGATGAGCTTGAATGTGATTGTGGACATGGGCCAAACAGAACTGACCTGAAATCAGCAGATGATGTTGTTTCATTCTCACCCACTGGAGAAGGCTTGGGCTGCTGAGGACGAGAAACTGCCCTGCATGAATATACAGCCTGTAAATCTGTCCTGTATTGCATGTGTTTCTACATATACAGCTTGTAAAGCTATCCTGTATTTCATGTGTTTCTACTACCCCTGAGGTTTAGATGTTTGCTTTACAATACCCTTGTAATATACTGTCTTTTAATAAAGAGCCTTTATTGTACCATACCTTGTTTATATTCGTGTTAACGGTTGAGATGGCTGCACAGGGGAAAATACTACACAATATCTATTATACACCCTCATCAGTGGGAAGTTTTGGCGGTTTGAAGCCTCTATTTAGGGAAGCCAAAAAGCAGATCAAAACATTGAAGGTAGGGGATGTTTCTCAATGGCTTTCTGATCAGGATGCCTGTGCACTGCATAGACCGGATAGAGTTCATTTAAAAAGAAATAAGCCCATTGTTTCCAAAGTAGATGCTCAATGGCAGGCAGATTTGGTCGATATGCAACAATTTGCTCGGTACAACAAGGGCTACAAGTATATCCTGGTATGCGTCGACATCCTTTCTAAGCACAGCTGGGCAAAAGTTCTCAAAGGCAAAACAGGTAAAGAAGTGGCCAAAGCTTTTGATGCAAAGCTTTTCAAACAAAACTTTTCAAACAAAGCTTTTCAAACAAAGCTTTTCAAACAAGACGGAAGAAAACCTGACAAAATACAGACGGACCGTGGCAGTGAATTTCTAAACAGGCCTGTAAGCAGCTTATTCAAGAAATGCGGAATAAAACATTTTGTCACCAATAATGAGGTCAAAGCGTGGGTGGTGGAGAGGTTTAACAGAACATTAAAAACAAAAATGTGGAAGTATTTCACGGCTAATAATACCTACAGGCATGTGGATGTATTACCACAGTTCCTTAAAAGTTATAACCACAGCATTCATAGAACTATTGAATGTAGACCTGTAGATGAGAATCATCACAATGCTCTAGCCGTCTGGATAAGGGTCTATGGGGCCTCTGCTGAAACAGAAAAAGAGGTTCCAAAACTCAGAAAAGGTGACTGTGTGAGGGTTTATAAAATGAAGGGGGTATTTGATAAGAGCTATGAACAGAATTTCACCACTGAAATATTTATAGTGGATCGGGTTATCAAAGGCGCAGAGAGGCCTGTATACCAGTTAATGGATTATGATGGGGAGGCCATAGTCGGGACTTTCTATCCTGAAGAACTACAGAAGATCAATGACCGGGAAGACAGATTGTACAGAATTGAAAAGATTTTGGACACAAAAGGCAGGGGCACAAGAAAGCTTCACTTAGTGAAATGGTTAGGTTGGCCTAGCAAGTTCAACAGCTGGGTGTCTGCCTCTGAAGTTTCTGAGGTCGTATAGGACAGAGAAGCAAAATGGGCGATCATGGTTTTTACATCACACTCCCCAGCAACACCTGTAAGAAAGTATTTCCTCAAAATACAAATGCCAGCTTTACAACAATGCTACCCCGGCCCTTAGATCTGAACGGGGTTTGGGAAGTTGGCCTAGCCAAGATACAGTATCCTCGGAGCTGGTACACAATCCTTAAAAATGCCCCGTTTTCCATTTCTGAGGGTACAAATAAATGGGCCTTTCAGTTACACAGGGGCTATTACAAGGACATTCCTGATCTTCTGAACAACATGAATGATACTATAAAACAAGGTATAGATCTGCAACAAGCGTGGCTGACCTATTACCCAGTCATGGGAGAAGTTAGATTCACAGGCCCTGAAAGTTACTTCTTTTCAGCTGGTGCTGAGTTAGCCCGCATTTTGGGGGTCCCTCCGGATGAACCCGTCAGAAAAATACCTCATGCTGCAGACCTTACCGGAGGTTTCAGCTCTTTGTACATCTATACAGATATCATAAAGCACCAAATCGTGGGAGACCACTCTGTACCTCTGTTACGCTGTATCCCCGTCAGGGGAGAAACCTACGAATGTGTTACAATTACCTACGACAAGCCACATTATGTATTGATGAGTAAGAACCACATCAACAGGATCACCATTGAAATAAAGATGGATCAGAACCAGAACGCCTTTTCACTTTGGGGAAAGTTGTTGTGAGATTGCATATTCGCCCCAGAAAAGGTTGTGCATAGGAAGAGAAAAGAAGAACGTTAAAATGGTTGTGTTAAAAGACTACGGAGATATCAATGTTTATAGGGCTTACTATAATGCACAGGCAGGTCGCGGCCTCCCCGCATTTCATGGCACTGTAAACATGCATGGGGCAGGGCTGGGCGGCATTTTTCATGGGCTGTTCCGAAAGGCCGTCCCCCTCTTGAGGAGAGGTTTGGAGTTTATTAAACCCCACATTAAGACAGCCGTGCATAACATCACTGGAGATGTTGTGGGTCATGTTATGAAAAATCCAGATGGTTTCCTGAATGCTCTGGGGGATTATCCATCTGATATGGTCGGCGCTCCTGTCGAAGCTCAGGTCACCCTATGGAATAGGGAAATGACCCGGGCGGTTGACACGATTGCGCCTAAGCGCCCTCTCCCTGCACGCAGAGCCCAGACAGCTCCTTGGTATACTTCTGAACTGCGGGCGATGAAGCGAGAGGGGAGATGGCTGGAGCGCAGGTGGAGGAAATCCCGCTGGGAGTCCGATCGAACACGACTTAGAGCCCATTATCGGGCCTATTTCGTGGCAATACGGCTGGTGAAACGGCAATATTTCTCCAGCCGTATTGCTTCCTCAGAATGTCGTCCAGCAGAGCTGTTTCGGGTAGTCCGGGATCTTCTTCAACCGGGAAATCCAGTGGAGGTCCCGGACTGCTCATCAGCTCGCTGTGATGAGTTTGCCATTCATTTTGAGGGAAAAATCGCTCAGATTCGCAGTGGGTTGGACTCCACCGTTACTGCAGAATCAGAGGATGTGTCCAGTGTGCCGTGCTTAGGTCAAGTATTAATGGATGAGTTTCAATTGTTGAGACCTGAGGATGTGGACAGGGTGCTTGGATCTGTCCGTTCTACCACCACTCCGCTCGACCCTTGCCCATCTTGGCTAATTGGAAGATCTGCCAGAGGGGTTCGCACCTTGGTCCTGGATGCCGTGAACGCCTCTTTGAGAGAGGGAGTGGTCCCTACCGCCTTGAAAGAGGCGGTAATTCGGCCACTCCTTAAAAAGCCTAACCTGGACCCAAGGCTGGTGGGTAACTACCGACCAGTGGCAAACCTCCCTTATTTGGGCAAAGTGTTGGAGCGGGTTGTGGCCGGGCAACTCCAGGCGCTGCGGATTTTCTGGATCCATTTCAATCAGGTTTCAGGCCGGGTTTTGGTACGGAGACTGCCTTGGTCGCCCTGTATGATGACCTTTGCCGGGAGAGAGACAGGGGGAGTGTGACCCTGTTGATACTCCTGGACCTCTCAGCGGCTTTCGACACCATCGACCATGGTGTCCTTTTGGATAGGCTGGCTGGGTTGGGAGTTGGGGGCACCGCTTTACGGTGGTTCCGCTCTTTCCTGGCTGACCGTGTCCAGAGGGTGGTGCTGGGGGACAGCTGCTCTGTCCCATGGCGTTTATGTCATGGGGTTCCTCGGGGCTCGATACTGTCCCCCATGCTGTTTAACATCTACATGAAACCGCTGGGAGAGGTCATCAGGAGGTTTGGGCTGAGGAGTCAGCAATATGCTGACGATACTCAGCTCTACCTCTCGTTTTCCACCAATTCAGGTGAGGCGGTTTCTGTGCTGAACTCGTGTCTGGACCTGATAATGGACTGGATGAGGGTTAATTGAAACTCAATCCAGACAAGATGGAAGTGCTGTTAGTGGGTGCTTCGCTGGACAGGCTGGAGGGCCATTTCCCTGCCCTGAATGGGGTTACACTCCCCCTAAGGGACAGGGTCCGCAGCTTGGGGGTGCTCCTGGACCCCAGTCTAACACTGGAAGCCCAGGTGGACTCGGTGGCCAGGGGCGCCTTCCTTCAGCTGCGGAAATTATACCAGCTACGGCCCTACCTGCACGAGCGGAGTCTCATGACAGTTACACATGCACTGGTAACATCTCGCATAGATTAC
Organism: Intellagama lesueurii; assembly: GCA_037013535.1. NCBI lineage: Eukaryota > Metazoa > Chordata > Lepidosauria > Squamata > Agamidae > Intellagama > Intellagama lesueurii. Next base: position 92,400,504 of record JBAJHW010000001.1, read on the forward strand.
TGCAATGCGCTCTACGTGGGGCTGCCTTTGAAGACGGTCCGGCGACTGCAACTAATCCAGAATCGAGCTGCGCGGCTGGTGAGTGGTGGGGCCGCTAGGGACCATATCAAGCCGGTTCTGTTTAAATTACATTGGTTACCAGTTGCTGCCGGGGCCCAATTCAAAGTGCTTGTTTTGACATATAAAGCCCTAAACGGCTTGGGCCCTGGATACCTGAAGGACCGCCTCCTTCCATATGAACCTACCCGGCAGTTAAGATCTAGCCAGGGGGCCCTTTTGAAAGAGCCGTCCCTCAAGGAGGTAAGAGGGATGGCTTGTAGACAAAGGGCCTTTTCGGCAGCTGCCCCCAGACTATGGAATGCCCTCCCAACTGAGATTCGTCTGGCGCCGACGCTGATGACATTTCGGCGCCAGGTCAAAACCTTCCTGTTCCAGAAGGCTTTTAATTGAAATAATATCAACTGTGGGTCTTGATGGCAATTTTTAGAGTATATATTTTAATTGCATTTTAATTGTTTTGTCTTTTTATTGTATTTTAACTGTTGTAAGCCGCCCAGAGACCTTTGGGTAGTGTGGGCGGCATATAAGTTAAATAAATAAAATAAATAAAATAAAATAAATAAAAAGTGAGAGCCCAAGAAGGCTCAGGACTCACGTACCTGAAAAGAAGGGGAGGAGTTAAACGAAAAGCGGATCATCAACGCTCAGGTCCTCCTAATCGGTTAAACACAGGAGCGCCTCCTAAAAATGTCAGAAGCTTTGGAACAGGAAGAAGAAAGCAAACCAGAAGATAAAGGGCCTGAAACGGGGCAGGGGAGACAACTTTTAAAATGGCCTTCATTCACGGAGCCTCTGAAGAATGTACCAAAACTGAATTGGATATTTTTCAACTATCACCTACACAAACCAACGTGGAAAACAGCATGTACATTGAGGTACCACCGTTGGCCGCCCTAACACCCAACGCCCTGCTTGAATTTTATATAACCGGCAACAGTGAAGATTATATTGATTTAAACAATACATTGCTCTATGTGTTGCGCAAGATCACAAAAGCAAATGGGACAGACATCGCTGCTGATGCTAAAGTAGCCTTGGTGAACTACCCCATTGCCTCACTGTTTAGTCAACTGGACATCACCCTTGGAGACCGACTTATCAGCCAGAGTAATAATTGTTACCCATATAGAGCCATGATAGAGCTGCTTTTGAACTACGGCTCTGACAGCTTGAGCACCCAATTTGCGGTGGGTGGTTTTTATAAAGATGGCCATCTAACCATGGAGCAAACCGCCACAGGAGCCGGTGCCGGAAACTGGGGCTTTAGAACCAGAGCACAACACACCGGAGCCAGTCAGAAATGGGATCTGATGGGCCCATTGCACAACGAACTATTTTTTTCAGGAGAAAATGTTACTGAATGGTGTAGATGTGAAAATCAAACTCACCCGTAGCAAGGATATATTCTGTTTGATGAGCAGTGATGCCGTGGAGAATTACAAAGTGGATATTTTAAATGCCTCTCTGTTTGTCAAAAGGGTGAAAGTGTCCCCGGGAGTTCATCTAGGACACGCCGAGGCCCTTCTGACCTCTAATGCGAAATACCCTGTTGAGCGCGTGGGAATGAAAGTGTTCAGTATACCAGCTGGGAGCCTTGTGTGTAATCAAGAAAACCTTTTCCTGGGTCAATTGCCTAAACAGCTCGTGATAGCTTTTGTTGACAGTGAGGCTTTCAGCAGCGCATATGACAAAAATCCTTTCAATTTCCAAAACTTCAATGTTAATTTTATAGCCTTGTACGTTGATGGGGTTCAAGTTCCATCAAACCCCCTCCAGCCTGATTATGCAAACGGCCTATGGGTGTGAGAATACATGCAGCTAGTACAAGCATCAGGGAAAGCCCTGAAGGACCAAGACATTTTAATTAGCTGTACTGAATTTGGTTACGGATATACCCTGTATGCCTTTGACTTGACGCCAGATCATGGTTGCTCAGAACATTATTCTCTGATCAAAACTGGAAACCTTAGAGCAGAGATCTGTTTTGCCCAGCACCTGCCTGTCACTATTAACATGATCTTATATGGGGTATTTGACAACGTGATTGAAATCAATCACAGCAGAAACGTCCTCTTTGATTACATGTGAAGATGAACATGGTGCAGATATTAAGTGTATTACAACGAGATAAGACCTTTCTAGATGTCTACCCCTGTGACCTGTTACCAAGAAGCCTTATTACTAAAAGACCTACCGGAATAGTGGTGAACACCCCCCCACACGATGTCTGGGGAACACTGGCTGGCCATCTATTTGCCAACTTATGGCCCTGGAGCGTTTTTTGACTCATATGGTGTAGACCCAGACAACCCATGCATCCCTGAAACCATTACAGCTTTTTTATGGCACCAGTGCAAAGAAATAATATTCCAGCAGATACAGCTACAACACCCTTCAGCAGTGACCTGCGGCTATCACTGTGTGTTCTTTTTACAGAACAGAACAAAAGGCCTGTCATTTGACCAGATTTTAAAGCTGTACTCGGAAGATGCTTCCAAAAATGATCGCATGGTTGTAAAGGTTTTCAAGGACAGAAAAATTAAAAGGTCTCCCCAACCCTGCAGTCTGTTTCACCATGTTCAAGCCTGTGGCCCCCAGTGTAAAACATAAAATGTAAGCTGTGCATAAAATAAAATAAAGACAAAAGTTAAATGTTTTATCTGTCTTGTTTTTATTGATGTATTTTAGAAAGTGTGCCATTCGGGCTTCTTGACTACTGGTCTCACTGGGGTTGTGGGAAGCTCTTCCGCACGCAGCCATTCTGGTCTCTTGAATTGTTTCTTGGGCCGGGCAACAGCACCCGTTGCAGGTAGAGGGGGGGGAGGAGGGGGAGATGATTTCAGGGCTTCTAATTGCTCTCTAGCGGCTGAATTCCCCACAATAGACATGGGCATATTTAGTTCAGCCATAGCTTTCAGAAAAACATCCCAGCCTTTTGGTTTTCTCTTATCAGAAATAGTAGTAGACTGGGTGATCCCTCTGACCAGATCCAGAATATTAGAGCCAGGTAAGAACTCTCCCCAATACAGAAAGGTCCCTTTGTCATCCCTTTGTCATCCCTTAATTTACTTAGCAAAATCTCTGCATTTTTCTTGTACCGGTTGGGGATACTGTCTAACACCTCTTGAATAACAGTGGTTCTGTCATCAAGGATGGGCGCTTGAGGAGGAGGAGAGGGGGGAGATGCAGGTCATTGTGGGGGAGGAGGCATTGTTTTTTCCAAATCCTCTTGTTTGGTCAGTGCTAAAAATCTCTGTAGAACGCCATTGTAAAGCTTGGCTTTTTCATACTCTGACAAGTCTGACCTTAAGAGAATTTCTCTCATCTCAGAGTCCAGCCGTCTCACCGTAGTGGTCCTGATGTTTTCTGGCACACCCCTCAGCTCCTGTAGCTGAGCACTGGGGACCAAATACATCTTTTCAGCATATTCCATTACTTATTAGTTAAAAGACTGGTTATTAGAGGGACGGCAAAGCTCAATAAGGGGTCCAGGAAACCTCCAGACTGCTTCACCAGGTGCTTCTTCCGCCGCAGGGTGACCCTCTTGTTACTCAAGGTTTTAATCAGAGTACGTTTTTTCTTTAAAACATGTACCTGTTGAGGCGTTAGAGCAATGTTTCCTTTTAAAGTGTTCAGAGCAATTTCTGAAATGGCTGTGATCAGATCTTCCGAAGCAGCACATAAAATGGCTTTTCTCTGGTGCAGAGGTGCCTTAATAACGAGTTTTAAAAGCGGGAGGTTTCACCTTATACGTTCAGACATGTTGCCTTGCAGAGGAACCTACCCCAATAAAGAAAAAGGTCTCAAAGCAGCCGTCTTTTGTTGCCTGAAGCAGCCTTCTTCATTGTATAGACCACAGGCCAGTCAGGAGGGAAAAGCCCTGTTCTCAGTCTGTAAGATTCAGGAGTATTGGTGTTTAAATCCACCAGTAGATAACTGTGGGGGACTCTTGTAGCATCTGCGAAAGCCTCCATGAAGAAATTGACATTTCGTGGGTATATCTGGTGGGCTAGAGTGGCCATTTGCAGTTTATCCCTGGGATTTTTAAATAGGACCATATACTTGGCATTTAGACTAATGCTGCGAGCACTTTTCCCCTTGCAGAAAACATTCTGAGTAATAAAAAAAACCCCACTCACGTTCCTGTGATGCACATATTGTGTAAATAACTTTTCCACTTCCTTATTATCAGAGGCACACAGCATCAAATCGTCTAAAATCAAGAAGTTTATTTTAGTGGTGGGTAACAGAACATGGGGACGTGGTGGCGCTGTGGGTTAAACCACAGAAACCTCTGTGCTGCAAGGTCAGAAGACCGGCAGTCGTAAGATCGAATCCACGCGACGGAGTGAGCTCCCGTCGCTTGTCCCAGCTCCTGCCAACCTAGCAGTTTGAAAGCATGTAAAAATGCAAGTAGATAAATAGGTACCACCTCGGTGGGAAGGTAACAGCGTTCCGTGTCTAGTCGCGCTGGCCACATGACCACGGAAACTGTCTACGGACAAACGCTGGCTCTATGGCTTGGAAACGGGGATGAGCACTGCGCCCTAGAGTCGGACACGATTGGACTAAATGTCAAGGGGAACCTTTACCTAACAGAACATCATCATCAAATTTATCTGGCAATCCTTCTACAAAACGAATAAAGGGATATTTACACAGGATATTTTTGTATACAGGTTGCCAACAGTTATAATACCAAATAATATTTTTCAGGCATATCAGAAAATACACTGCGAGCGTTGTCCAACATGTTTTTTTTATAAAAAAAAAGTTTTTCCACAGCTGCTAGGCCCTGCTAGAATGGCTGAAAAAGGATGGACCCATCTCATATTCATTTCAGTAGCCATAAGGAAGGGTTTAAGAACCTTCCGTAATCACTCTTTTGTCATAAACCACCTTTTGAGTTTTTCTTAACAGCTTTGTGCGGATCAGCCACTGTTGTTTATCCCTAACAATCCCTGGTTGCTGCACAACTATTTCATGGTGTGAGCCGTCTTGCTTGTCTGAAACGTGCATAAAAACCAGGTCTTTGAGACTATCAAAATTAATTTTTTTCACAATTAGCAACATTCAGTGTGATTCCTTTGACCTTCAGGCATGCAGTGTTGTTCGAAAGCTTATACGTGTATGATTTATGACCAGAAGAAGCAAACTCAGTGATATGCAGCCCTGCTGGGACTTCACTTGTGAGGTCCCCCAAGTAATCCCCTAAGGGCGGGTTCCATTCCCCCTTCCGGTGCACAGAAATGACAGAATCTGTATCATGATAGAGAACTCTATCCTGCAGTTTTTCCAGCAGCCGGTAAAGCTCCAGGCGTGCATAAGCTGTGGTAAAGCAGGCTATGAACTCATTTTTTCTACCCCTGGTGGTTATTCTGTCTACAGCATGTTTCCAGGACACACACACCGCATCATCCTCGAGAAATTCAAACATTGACACCGTGTAAGCCTCTGAAAATAGGAGATTGAAAAATTCATCAGGATCTCTCACCACCTGAGTGTTAGCCAGGTTTGTTCTCTGACCAAAATTTCCCCATAGAGAGTTTAAAAACAATTTGGCAATCTGCCTCTTTGCTGGATTTACAGCAATCTTCTCTTTCCGTAGATGCACTCCCTTTTTGTTGTAATAATCAGTGATATATTTATCTTTATCTGCATCACTGACACACCACTCGGGAAAGCCTGAGGCTTCCTGTTTGTGGCGAAGGTGTAGCTCCATGTATTCTGAAAACAGGCCTGCTGATCTGTTTTCAAAATGCCACACTTCATAGATTTTCACAACCCTGTAGCCCTTCTCTATGGCCGCATTCAGCTCGATAGTACACCATGTCCCCAGCAAGGCTCTCTCCTCATCAGAATGCTGACATGGGTCTAGCTGATGGCCTTCTGCACAAGCAGCACACAGCGCAAACATGAGTTTTCTGCCAACCCTGGAGGGTAGCACTGGGAAAAAGAGGCCTCTTGGTGGATAGACTTTAGCCTTTTCGAAACCAAAGTATGCAGACACAGGTTCAAAGTTCTCAAAAATGATTTTGGGGTGACCCAGAGGATACTCTTTAGTTTTGTTGACATAGGGGTAAAGGCTGGTAAAATCATAGTAATGAATCTGCTCTCCACATTTAGACTTGTAGTACAGACAGAACGCATTTGTACGACCCCCCAAAGAGAGCGTCCCTAGGTTCTAAGGGCTCTGGAAAATCCGCTGAAGTATGGAATTCTTTGAGCTCTTCGTCTGTTTTTAGCATAGCTCTCCACTCATGTTCCCAAATTGATTTGACCTCAAAACCCTTGCTTTTCAGGACAGCTGCCCTTTCCTGTGTAGCATTGTAAAGAGCCCCATATGTTTTTCCTGCCAGAGGATTCCAATCCTCAGAATGATAACAAAGGACACAGCCATGGAAAAAACAGCCCAAGAATTCTAGACAGACTCCCTGGCCCTTCTCAACCATATAACCATCCACATAAAAGTGGTCAATAAGAAATTCCCCGCCATTCAAGGTGTGCTGAATCCTGATTTTTTCTTTATGTGCAATATAAGACAACCATTGGATTGCCGTGGATAAATATCTTTTACACTGGTTATGATAGTTGTCTGGCTGAGGAATAGCTATTGTGTTTTTCTTCAGAAACCTGAATCTGTACATGGCAAGACACACACTAGCCAGGGTGGGGTATTGAAGGGGGTCTATGGCAAACCACTCATATTCATCACCATGCTTTTTCTTAATCTTTGTCAATTTCATGATCTTGTGGCGATATTTTGTGCAGGCCTGTACCAGGATATTAACATCCTGTTGGCAATAGAAAGCCAGTTCTCTCTGCAGGTTAAAGGTTTTTGTCTGATTCTCAGTATACCATTGTAAAAAAGCCTTCTGCTCAGAAGGCATCATGTATTGCACCCCATAATCTTCTGGGGGTGGCATGGGACCCTCGTACTGGCTATTTTCAGGGGTATTGAAATAATGAGGGAAATATCCCTTAGACTCCTGCTTGAACCCAAGATATTTGGGGAGCTTTGAGAGTGCCATGGGGAGATGGCTGAGAGAATCCAGGAATTTTATACCCAGAGCTTTTACTGTTATAGATATAAGTTTGCCCCCTTGAGCGATAAGATCTACATCCAGTTTTTCTTTGACCAATTGGTGGAGGATGAAATAGCCATCATAACCTTTTGAATTTTCAAAAAGCCGCCCTTTTGTGAAAGTCCGAATGAACTCTGCTATGCAAGACTCACCCTTAAACTCCCAGGTTTTCCCATAAGGCCACCCCTTTTTTTTCACAGGCTTTTTCTTGGTGCCCCCAGATCCCTTCTCCTCACCAGAGGACGAAGCCTCGCCCTCACAGTCTGAAACATTATCTGGACCCTCAATATCTTCAGTCTCACCCTCCGCCTCACCAGAGGCCATAGCCTCACCCTCACAGTCTGAACCACTATCACAATCCTCTCCCTCCTCCTCATCAGAATTCTGACCCCTAGAAGCCTGTACACCACCACCAGCCCCAGTTTCCACAGAGGCCCCTTCTTTAAAGCAGTCTAAAGTTTTCTCCTCAAAGGCTTTTACAAAGCAGTAATTGGGAACATGTATTCCGGTGGCTTGATGGGCTTCTATGTCATAAAATATATAATGGGTTGAGATCACTGGCTCTTTAATCGGCTGCATGAAACAGATGCTTCATACGACCCCAACAGACATTACGCCACAGGCCTTAGTGAAATGCTCTTCATTTTGAAAATGCCTGCAGTTGTCACAAAATTTCCTGAGTCTGCAGGGGACCTTGTTCTCTGCAGTCAACTTGATATGTAATTTTAAACACTCTCTTGACCTGCAGTTCATTTGGCAATGCATGCACTTTTCCATTTTATCTACTTTAGAAGACTAGTCCTTTCTTAAGCAGAACCTGCAGGAAAATAAACAGTTGTGACTGTGATTGTACAATTTGTGGCAAAACAGGCAGTAGTTTTTAGCACCAAAAAGGGCTTTTACGTTGAGGACCCCATAATAATGATTATCATGGAGAAATACTGTATATGTTTGTGAGTACCGGAGGTCTTGTGGTTTAAATAAGCCCCAACCTTTGTCCCCATAGCGGGCGACTTGTATATTCACCTTTAAGTGATTCTCAAAAAGAGGAATACCAGCCAGAGAGACCTCTTTGTCTACAGGCCAGTCGATGGATCGATACAACTGCAGGGCCGCTTTTGTCAGCTCAGCATCTGTTGGGACCTTTTCAGCCATCACAGCCAACAGACCTCCCCCAAAGCAAAGTTTACTGTTCACACTGCTGAAATCTACTAGATATTTCCTTTTCTTATTTATGATTTCACTATGAGGTATAGAGCGCAAGGCTCTTGAAGGGCCCCCACCCCCACGGAGAGGTTTCACAATGGTTACAATCAGGCGCAAAGTGCCCTCAAGACACAGTTCCATGTTGCTTTGTAACAGATTGGCCAGCTGAGAGAGGAATTCCTCAGCATCGAGACCCCCTTTAACCTTCTTCACTGAAAACAAAGGATCCCTTAGATTGGCCCCTTCAAACCTCAGCTGTACAAAATCCCCAGGCTCAAGGCTTTTGTTGACATCATCAAGGACCTGCTGTATCACGCTGTGCAATGCATCAATAGCTTGTGTATATGACTATATATGTTCTAAATTAACAAATCGGAATTCCTGTGCAATATGTTGTGCTCTGTATCGCCCATGTGCCCATTCCCACCTGTTTATTACTTCTGCACTTGTGGGGGGGGTCTGTATCAGGCCCTGAATTATTTTCAGGAGCCAGATCTTCTGAGTATTGTGATGGTTCTTGAGAACCCTGGTCATCAAGACCAGAAGGGTCCTGAGAACTCTGGGCCTGCTGTGTAGAACTAGAAGGCAGAGGCTCAGGGCGCCTTTTCCTACGCGAAAGCAGTTTTTTAGCCCTGTTTAACAATTTCATCGATCTATTGCCAGTATAGCTTCCCTGTGATTTGCTTCCCCCACCTCTTTTTCCAAACTGCTGGCTGGGTCTTCCCCTTTTCATTTTCTCTCTTTTGGGTGGCTGGTGTACGTCAGGATAGCCCAACCCTATTTGGATTTGAGGTGACTTTGCACAAGAGAAATGGTCCATTTTTAAAATCATATCACAAACCATATCAACATCAGGCAAGGCTCTCATCATTTGGGTCAGCTTCTTTTCCCACTCTCTAGCCATTCTAATCACATTAATAATCATTTCAATTTTTTAAACCAATCAACAGATGGTCTGGTATTTATATTAAACCCCCCTGTAGGTGCACCAGATCCTGCACTTCCAGCATTTTCACGCGTCCCTTGCTTTTTCCTCCCCTTCACATCATGAGGTCTCGCTGGGGTGTTGCTGTCTGACCCCCCAGCATTCTTGGCACACACACACACACTTTAAATGGGTCAAGAAAAAACTGTAATTTAATTTTCTATAAGACAAAAGAGCGATCCCCCTGTTAAAACATCATACATGCAAACACCCTGACATAAAAACGCTCAGAACATACCATTGTCATTTCTCTTTCTTTTAAAGGTGTAGATGCGGGGCTGAGTCCTAACAGCAGTCAGTCTCTTGGGAAGTGCTTTATGAAGTTTAGGGGATGGTGTCTTCATTGGGGCAACAAAATCTTCTTCAAAGTATTTTTCTGAAAAGGAGATTATATTTTCCATTTAGAAATCTCTATAAAAACACAAACTATATAAGGTACACTATTTTAAAAAGCTGAACACGGTCTGCATTAAGTGACAATAAGGCACAATAAGTCTATGTGTACCTCTCTAACAAAAAGGTTATACCTTATGGCAGAAATGTAAAATTACTCACCCAGGGACTCTGGGGAAAGAGAGTACACCTCACCCACATTGCTCTGAGCCCCTACAAGGGAAAGAAAAGGACATGTTAGGGCTTGCCTCACATTGCTCTGTGCCCCTACAAGGTTAAAGAAAAGGACATGTTAGGACCTGCCTCACATTGCCTCCTGGCTTTTTAGCACTATACTGCAAGATTATGGAGAACATAGAGAGGCAGACCTATTCTATTGTGCGTACCTATCTGGGGATTGTATGTGAGCAACCTGAAAATGAATGGCCTAATCCAGAAATGAGCCCTTTTAAAAAAAATATAGACTCTTTGATTCAAACTCACTTTGAAGGTCAGATCAACTCTCATTTAAGACAGCTCAAGATTCATACCACTCCTGAAACTTGTGCCACGTTCCTGTTAGCGATGCAATATGAATTTGCAGATGGAAAAATTAACTGGGGCCACCTTATAACTATGCTAGTCTTCTGTGGATGTCTGGCGAAGACCCTGCAGAAATCCTACAGGACCCTGTCAAGCAAGGACCTAAATTCTCTGACACAGTGTATGACAAACTATATTATGAGGAACCAAGCAAAGTGGCTTCTTCAAAATGGCGGCTGAGTAAGTACCATCCAGAAATCTCCCCATTTATCTAAAAGAAAAGCAGCATTACTGTGAGATTTTTCTAAACCAATCCATTTTCTACTGATAGGGCGCTAATCTGCAAAGACATAAATGCTACTTTCCCTCTCTCTCTCTCTGTTGCAGGAAAATGGACTAAATATGCCTGTTGTTAGACAAGACATGAAACTACACTCAAGGTTCTCCATACTCTGCAAAAGGCTGCTAGGTCTTGTGTTACCTAAAACCTTTTTCTGTGTTTTGCAATAAAATATATACAAAGGTGCTGTCCTGCTCACTGTGATATTTTAAAACATGTCTTTCTAAGAGTTGACTGTCTACAAGGGAACAAACCCAAAGTTACATTTTCCCCTTTATTTTAAGGATCAAATCCCAATAGTTACATGCTTTTTCTAATGCTAAACATAACATAATAAGTCCTTTAAAACAGATAAGCTCTTACCTGTTTGCTGAGAGCTTGAAGACCTATGGATCTGGGCTTTGGTGACCATTTTCTATAAAAGAGGGGTGAGAGAGTAAGAGCTATCATGCCTATAACAGACAACCCAAGCATAAAAAAGTAAGGTTGGTAGGGTCCTAAAGGACCAGACAGTCCAAACCTCTGATCAAGGCATGATTACAAGCAAAGGAATACAAGCTATACTACACTGAAATAAAATCTTACATTTGAAGCAGCTAGGCAATAAGATACTTACATGTGCCATATTTTTCAGCCATCAGGAAGCACTTCTCAGCAACAGGTTGATGGCAGAAGAGGGAATGAGTGGTGATCCTCTAGAGAAGCCCCCCACTTTTTATACAGTTTTCCATGGGAATCTGTATTTACTTATGATACCTAAAAAATAATTGCCTTGCCAAATGTTCAGAGGGCAACCAGAAAATTTGTTTGGAACAGAATGCTTAAATATTTTTCCAAGCTAATTGACTTACCCTTGTTTTCCCAGATCCCCTTTCTCTCTCTCTCTCTCTCTCTCTCACACACACACACACACACACACACACCCTTCACATGCCATTAACCAACAACCCTCCCATTCTTCAATAATAATGCTGCAGAACAGAGCCTTTCCAAAAGTCTACAGTGGACCCTCGACTTACGAAGGTCCCTACTTACGAAAATTTCGAGGTATGAAAAGCTCTGGCCACAAAATTTTGGTTCGACTTGCGGCCGGAGCTTCAACCTACGAAAGGCAGGGGGAAAGGGCGGGAAATTCAAAGCCGCCCCCGCTGCCCTCTGCCTCCCGTCCCCGCTGCATGTTGATGGTTTGTATGGTGAGGGGAAGCAAAAGGGCATGAGGAGGTCAGTTCACCTTAACTGTGCACCTCTTTAAGGGAGTTGAACTACAAGGCATTGGAACCAGACAAGTAGACTTCAGCTCTTTGCTCATAATACTAACAATGCCTTCTCTTTCTTTTTATAAAAAGGCTTCTTATTATTACTTAAATTTGTATAACACTCCTCATTAGTGCTGAAGCACTACTGTGGCCAGTTTACAATAATAAACAAAACAAAACAAAGTATTTAAAATGAAAATAACAACTAATCAATAAAACCAGATGGCGCTAAAGCAACAGAACAGTAAAATGCTGGACAAAAGGCAGTCAGCTAGGGTCGGTGTCTTCGGTTACCTCCTGAATGTCCACAGGGAAATGGCCTGGCAAAGCTCACCCAGAAGCTGGTTCCACAAGGTTGGGGCCACTGTGAAGAAGGCCCTACTTCTTTTAGATGACTTACGTGCCTCCCTTGGGGTGGATTGGGCAGATGACATAGGTGAAACATGCTCTGACAAGTAACATGAGCCCAAACTGTGGAGAGCTTTGTACTTGAGTGTCAAAACTTTGAACGTGATATAGGACACAATGGGTAACCACTGGAGGTGAGAAAGCTAGAGTGATACAGTCAAACTTGCTTGCACCAACCACCAGTTTGGCCACCACATTCTGGACTCTATGTAGTCTCCGGATCAGCCTCAAGGAAGCCCCACATAGAGAACACTGCAGTAGTTGATCCAGGAGATGACCAGTGCCTCCACCAAGGTCCTGAGGGAGCTCTTGTATAGATCTGTGTGTGGGGAGTTTAGTCTAAGTTGGTTAAAGGCTGCACCAAAGTTGTGCTAGAGCACCCATGAGACTAAAAAGAGACAGAGAGATTAAAAAATTGCTAATCAACTCATGTTTGAAGCTTGTTAAGGTATTTCTGCTGTAGCCGTGTCTTCTGCAAATCTACCTCAACAAGCTGCAAGCCAGGGCGGATTGCCAGTTTCCTCCCATCTCTCTGTTGACTCTTATTTGGTCAGCTTAAGTAAATTCAGCAAGGGAAACCCAGCTCCCTGGGTGTGAATTCACGGTGGATCAATTCATATTTTTCATGCTGTGTAGTTACACCTTAAAATTCTCTTTCACCCAACTATTGCTAATACTATAGTTGAAAATTCAGGACTGAACAAAGTTAGTTCTTCCTTTGTTTTACTATCATAATGCAGTTGTAATCAAAATTATTCAGCCCCCATTGCAAATCAGGTTTATTGTCAAAATCTACAGACTTTCAGTTGTTTGCAATGAACAAATAAAATAAAAGCAATTGAAATAGCTCAACACAACAAATGCTTCAAGTGGTTTCCCCAAATTCAACTGAAAATGCAACTCTTAATTAATTCTGCAATCTAAAAATTATTCAAACCCCTGAATAGAATCCCTCAGAACAGCACAAATATGCAGAACAAGTGTTGTCTCAAGCACACCTGATACAATGAATTGAGGGCTTCATTAGTTGCACCAGGTATGCTTGAGCTGGAAGACATGAAATACCTGAACTGGCTAGGAGTTTGGCGAGTGTCACATTTGACTGCATGGTAGAAATATGGCTAAGTCAAGAGAATGGTCCAAAAAGTTAAGAGAAGAGATCATCGCTTGCTTCACAAGCAAGGAACAGGATACAAAAAGATAGCGAAGGCACTGAATGTTTCTAGAGGCACTGTTGGAAACATAATTCACAAGTTCAAAGTTAAAGGAAAAGTGATTACACTACCTGGACACGGTAGAAAAAGGAAGCTATCAATGGTTGCGACCAGATTTCTGAGAAAGCAGGTTGAGAAAAACCCTCAAGTGACTGCAAAAGACCTGCAGCAAGACTTTGTGGCAACAGGCACTGAGGTTTCAGTTTGCATAGTAAAGTGTGTACTGAGCGCAGATTTCCGTGCCAGAACTCCAAGCCATACACCACTACTGACCCCCAAACATCAGAAAAGTTGGCTCCAGTATGCTTGAAATCATAAATAAGTCAGAGAGGTTTTGGGATTCTGTTCTGTGGAGAGGTGAAACAAAACTGGGACCTTTTGGCCAATGGATCAGCGGTATACGTATCTGGAGAACGAAGAATGAAGCATACGCTCAAAAGAGCACTCTGCCTACAGTTAAGCATGGTGGTGGCTTGGTGATGCTCTGGGGCTGCTTTGCCTCCTCTGGCACTGGAAACCTGCAGCATGTGGAAGGCAAGATGGATTCATTGAAGTACCAGGAAATCTTAGGAGAAAATGTCATGCTGTCTGTGAAGAAGCTGAAGTTTGGGCTTCATTGGACCTTCCAACAGGACAGTGATCCCTAGCATACCTCAGATTCCACCAAGGCTTGGTTGCAGAAGAAGTCCTGGAAGATTCTACAGTGACCATCACAGTCACCTGACTTGAACTCCATAGACAATCTGTGGTGGGATTTGAAGAAGGTAGTTGCAGCATGCAGACCCAAGAATATTACTGAACTGGAGGCCATTGGTCATGAGGAATAGGCTAAGATTCCTCAGAATTGCTGCCAGAAGCTGGTGTCTGTTTGTGTGTATCTTGTTTGCAGCAGGTTATAACAGCAAAAGGGTGCTTTACTAAGTACTAAAGATGCTTGCCATGAGGGGTTGAATAATTTTGAGACTGCGGAATTCATTAAGAGTTGCATTTTCAGATGAATTTGGGGAAACCACTTGAAACATTCATTGTGTTGAGCTATTTCAATTGCTTTTGTTTGATTTGTTCATTGCAAACAGCTGAAAGTCTGTAAATTTTGACAATGAACCTGATTTCCAATGGGATTGAATAATTTTGATTACAAATTATGGTTACAAATTATGATTACAGCAAGCTGTTACTTATGGCTAAGTAACAGCTTGCTGTATAAGATAATGAGGAATGTCATACTTATCAGCATACATGTATAATTGGTTCAGACTCTGAATAACACTTTGAATAACACTTTGGGCCAATAAGATTATTCCCCAAACATGGTCTTTTAAATTTTAATAACTCTCCTTGGTTTTTATTAGTATAAACATATTAGATCCATGAAATATCACAATTAATGGTAGAGTTGTAGGATATGTGGGGGTGGACTCCACTCTGTCTTCTCACTCAGACCACGTCTCAGACCACATCCTTCCCATCTCTGTCAGTTTGCTATTTTTCTTTCCATCAATTTAGCCTCTTCATTTTGTTAGCTGCTCTTGCTGTCAGAAATCTTTTGAGGTGAGGAACTGGACATAATTTTATATTAAATATGGCAGTGCTGCTGTACAGAATCCTACAATTGCCATTTTAACACCTGCTGAGTTCTTGCAGCAAAGTATTACAGTAAGGAAGGGGGCACCTCCTAGGCTTTTCCAGACCTGGAAGAATTGTAAGATGCTGCTGATAGTATGGATACTAAAAATGTGATTGCTTTATTATTTGGTGTTACATGCATTATGGGATCAGCTAGTAATAGGTCTCTTAATAGTTGTATAGCAGACAGAACAATGTTTTGATAGGATGTAAATAGTGTAAGTTTTACATATTGAGTTGTCAGTCATAGTAGTAAATTTTAAAAAAATCCAAGCATTGGTTGATGATTCTACCAGTTTAATTTTTTTAGCTGCATTTTGTTAAATATTTAAGTATGTGTAATCAAAAGTAGAATCTGCATTACAGATAGACAAAAAATAACCATAATATTGGATATATATATTGGTAGGAAATAATTGTCTGCCTTTATTTTTTACTGCTATTTTCAGTGGGTCAGATTTATTGGTACAAGTGCCTGATAAAAATAATATAGCCAATTTTTTTTAAATAGAATTAATACTTTGATTCAGAAATTTGTATAGGATCTTGTACCACCATGTGCCTCCTTGAAGAAGATGCAGATTTCATTTTTTACACAGAACTTTGTATCATCAGGCCTACTTGTGGGCACTAGTTAATCAATTGGATGTTTCCACTTTGCTGAATCCTCTGGCTTGGGCCACTTTGATTCCAGTCTGTGACTTTCTGAGTGGATAGTATTAGGATTTAAACATGTCAGAGAGAGTTTTACTCACCCCATTGTTTCTGCAATCAGGAATTTTTGGTAGATAATACAATATAATACTAAATTAACACAATGGAACTTAATGAAGTTCAGAATTGAAAGTTGGGAAGAAGACTTTTTTTGCGGAAGATATGGATAGACAGAAGAATGTTTTCTTTGAATCAATAGATTGACCAGCATTGTTAATTTCTTTTTATTTTCCAGGGTGAGTGCCAGATTTGTTAGCGTTTGCAAAAACTTATCAAAATCTAGGGAGTACGGAATACTGTAGAAGATAAACAAACACAGGAAACGCCGTATTGTAGCTGAACAAAACTTAGAGCATTAGTATGTGATATACAAAATTATCAACAAAATTGGAATTAACATACGGATAAGAGGACGTTAGCATGTGGAATTGAATTATATTGTTCATGAATGTTCCTGTTTCTAGCATATTGGAGGTCCAAGGGATATCTTCTGAAGTAGTAAAAATACCACGAAACAAGCTTAGTGGACAATTATTTATGCTCGGAGCTCGTCAAATTACCCCAAGGATCCAAGACCTTGACTACATATTTGAATGGACTTTTTACTCAACACTTCCAGACCCTAGACTTTGATTTTCTATGAGTAGGGACACTGGGCTGCACACTTCTGCATTGGAGAACTTTATCATGTTATTTACTTGCTTAATATTAGACAGAACATTGTTAATATATATTGGTTGATGGTTTGGTATAAGTTGTTGATACAATTTTGTTGATACTTTTGTATATCACGTACTAATGCTCTAAGTTTTGTTCAGTTATAGCCTTTGAAAAAAGGCAACATCTACAGTTCCAGCATTTATTGGTATCGTAAGTATACCTATTCAGCTTTGAGTGCTTTAGCACTCCAACCCACACATTTCAATACACTTATTAAATTGCTACAGAAGAAAAAAATCTTACAAAATGTATCTATAAATATCTGCTAATTAACCTGTATAATATAAAGGGAGGAAAATATGGAGTAAAGAATCAGATTATCCTAATTTGTATAATCAGTAGGTGGTGCTTTTGTGTTCTGTATCAGTTTTATATGTGCATTTAAGATAAAGCTTGATCAGCAGAAAATTGTGTTTCACTGTACCTTTTCATAAAGGCCAAAGTAAATCTGTTAATTGTTGGTGCTGTAATATAGCTGTTGCATCTCTTAAACATATGCTCTGGTTAAGCCCAGTTATAGCTTTTGTGGGGGACATTATTATTTATTTTAAAAATGTCCACCTTTTATTAATCAGAGTACTGAAAGATTTTACATCTCTTTCAGTATTTTAATATGTGGCATATAGATGTCAACTGTATTTGGATTCTTGCCTGGACATTTTGTCATCTTTCACTGAAGTTTATGCTTAATTCCCCCCCCCCCCCCCATCTTCATCTTTTTGTTGCTGTTTACCTTTTGAAATTGTTTTGTTGCTTTTCTTAGTTTCTTTATATAATTTAAGCACAATAAAATACATTTTTAAAAGATGACAATTTAAAGACGTTGTTGCATGAGCATGCACTTTTCATCTTTCATGTGTTTGAAACTGAGGCCTCCCAAGAATGTGCTGTCAGTGCGTTTGTGAGCAAAAGGGAGAACTGATACATTTCTTCCCAAATTGTCCTTCAGATATGCTTCTGACTTTCATACTTCTGGTGCAGTTCAGACTTTAGCATAAGTTAGATGAAACAATTCACAAGATTTAAAAGTAATGCCAAATGAATTATTTGGCTGTCTGGATCCATTTGTTAGGTTTTATTACCTGTCCTTTTTTTTCCTTTAATGAAAACATATGTAGCATAAAATCTTGAGGTAGAAAGGAGAAAATAGCCCTCAACGTGTATATCTGATCAAAAATATTTCCACCTGATAAGCAGTTGAACTTTTTAAACACAATGGAAGGTACGAAGTGCTACATCTTAACCAATATGACTTTGGTTCAGATCTCCCCTCAACCATGAAATTAGTCTCCTGGGATACAAAACATGTTGGGAGGATGGTATTCTACTTGTGCATAGCTCTATCTTAGGAAAGTAGTGGGGGTACAGTGGGCTGTGTCCATTTTGTGCACAAGTGTTTGAATATAGCACATTATTTTTCTGTATTTTTAAAAATATAAATTAAATAAGGGAAACAACAAATACACATTCCAAAAGGGCAAAAAAAACCCAAAAAACACCTAAGGTAAAATACCTCTCTCCCCAAAGAGCAAGGCAACAAATAATGCACAAATCTTGCAAAGACAGCGGGGGTAGGGGATCGCTTAGATCAGGTTTTGCTCCTCTTTCTATCCCCGCTCGGGCATAGGAAGAGAAGCAAAGCCTGACAAAAGTGATCCCCCACACCCGCTGTCTTTGCAAAAGCAGCAGGGGTGGGGGATCACTTGAATTCCCCTTTCCTTCCTCTTCATATGCCCGGGCCAGATAAAAAGGCAAGGTGGGCCAGATGTGACCCATGAGCCATAGTTTGGAGACCCCTGATTTAGAACAATGCCGACCCCAGCATAACTTTATGCTGGCATAGTGACTGGGAGTCTGGGCTGAGAAGATATTTAAGCTGGTATAACTCACCTCCTTCCCCATTCCTTCCCTTCTCTGCCCTGCTTTAACTCTTATGCCAGGTGATCTCAACCAACACAGTAATTGTGCTGTCAGATCCAGTTGGGCCAACAGATCTGAGACCAACTGAAAAAAGGGCAGTTAGGCCAGCACAAAAGGCTTCTGCCGATTCGAAACCCATTACTGCTGACAGATCTTTGTGTCTGACATATCTTTACTGTTAGTTTCCCAAAATATAATGGTGGTCCTCAATATGATTCAAAGAGTTTTGTCTTCCCTGTTGAGTTTACATTTGTTGTGAGAGTTTTATTCATGATAAAGTTTTGTTTTTTTTGTTTTTAGTTCCAGGCCACTCCTTTAGCCAGTTCGGAATTTATTCATTTTGGGATGGAGACAAAATAACTGACTGTCATGATGTTATGAATTTGTTATTCACAAAATCAGTTAATTGCTACTTTCTTTTACACAATATAATTATTAGGTCAAAACTCTACTTGGGCATCCTTGTTCATTAGAATGTATCATATTCTGAGTGTATACTCTTAGAACAAGTCCAAAAAATTGAGAAGTGGTGGTAAAACACAGAAAAGTTGGAAATGGAAGTGATAATTCTTTGGATACTCATAAAGTTGTGGGAATTGAAGCAGGGCAACTGCAGCATCAATGCTGTAGTCTGGGAGTATCTCACATCATTGGGCTGAAATAGGAGAGAATGGAATTGAGTATCCTGGAGGAAGAGATGGTTGGATGCCATTTGTTGCAGGGTTACATCATTTTGTTGTATGTCCAGTTTGTGGACACTAATTTAAGGTAAAGACTGATCACATGGTGTTGAAAAGTTTTGAAGAAAAATGCAAAGGAAAGCTATGGTAACTGAACATGTTGGCAGTATCAGTGTATTATCGGACAATTTTCTGTGCATTTTGAATAAGCACAGAAGTGTAATTTGGAATCATCTCAGATAAATGCGGAATACAGCACAGCAACAATTCCAACATCAGCCTCTTCTCTCTAATTATTATGTATTGTGAAATAGATGAAGTATTGAAATGGCTTCCCTTGTGATTCCATTTTGCAGGTGTTGATAAAAGCTTTGAGTTTCCTTGAAGCATTTGTTTCATGTAATTTTGCTTTATTGTTAAAGCAGCTGTCATCCTCTGCATACTCATTTTCCTATTCATTTGATGAAGGTGACAAAGTTTAATTTTGCAGTTTAAAAATTCCTTATTTTGAAAACATTTGTATTCATATGAGATAAAGTAAAAGAACTGTGAGCTTTTGTGGACAAGTCCACTTCTTGTCTGAAGCCTTCTCATTGGAGGTGTAAATCAGTTTTCTGGGTGTGGGTAGCCTCAGTACTGTATGTTCTTCTTGTTCTCCATGGGAGAAATATGGTTTTGTCCCAAGCCTGTTGATCTTCTTTTGTTTCAGGCCCATTTGTTTTCTACTTGATGTTCACTGGATGCCTGTCCTGCCTAGCTAGAGCAACTGTGAGAATAGAATTTTTCCTGGATTCTGATATTAAAATAGGTTCAGTTGATCACACTTGGCTGCCTGCCAGCTAGGCTCCTGAAATTTGATAAGGAAAAGTGTAAGGATCCAACAAGAAGGTTTGCATGTTGTCTTACTTTCCATTCATGTGTGAATTACATCCAAAGTACAAAATCATTGTGTTCAAAATGGTAAAACTATAATTTGATAATGTGATTACAGCTATAAGAGGAAAGATGGACCTTTATTTAAGTGGCTAACTTAGATAGTCATCATTTGATTTCAGTCTTAAGGTCAATTTTTAAAGAGGGTGTTAAAATAACATATATTGACATTATCATGCAGGAAAGTTTTCACCCGCGTATATTTGGGATGTCAGTGTTTCATAATTTCCCATGAATTCTATTAATTGGTGTTTTTTTTACAGTTTGGAAAAAAAAAGGAAACCAAACATGGAGTTTTAAAATTTGATGTCTGACCTATTGCTTTTCTTAGTTTTCAATACTTTTATACGCAGAGTTATAGCTATAATAAAATTTTACACTATTAAATTATAATACAGTGTTCTTTTTATTTGTCATATAGCATTATGCCAGTATATACAGGCCTCTAAGGCCCAAGATGGTGGTGGCCGTTTCATTTCAAGTTCAGCAGAAGGTAAAATAAAAACAGGGCAAAAATAATCAAATATTTTCTAGTGTTTCTGTCCCTTGACCATTTTATGCCTTCTAGATTTCCTTTCACAGCTATAGACAGTAACAGTAATGGATTCCAGGCTTAAATAAAAAGTGAAGGTGTTGTGCACATCTAAACTTTTTTTGCTTAACTTTTGCATCCATTGTCTGTGTGTGCATTTCTCATATTACTTTTAAATTGAGCTTAATTTTGACAAATAAACATGTACTTATCTCATACATTTCTGAAATAAATGAAGGAAATAAATTATTGGTACTTGTTTAAGGAAAGGCACAGATGGATAATTGTATGCAGAGTACTACCACTGCTTTAACTCAATCAATTTACTCTCTTTTGCTAATCACTACTTTATATCTCCTGTTTCTTTTAAAGGAAGTATCTGCACTTAATCCTATTAACTTCTTAATGATATGTTTCTACACACAAAGTTAGGGTTAAAATGTTGTGGTTAACTTTGTTTTTTGCTAATTTTTCAGGTGAAAATTTTGAACAAACTCCGTTAAGGCGCACATTCAAATCCAAAGTTCTTGCTCATTATCCTGAAAATGTTGAATGGAATCCTTTTGATCAGGATGCAGTGGGAATGGTTAGTAACATGTTGCATTCTTATTTTTCATTGCTGCTCTTGTACTCTGATAGCCCAACACAGGCTATAATACTGTTGTTCATTTGTGGATCTTATTGAGAGAGTAAAACATTATCCAAGAAGGGCATATACACACTTGTATACTGGCACAGACAGAGAGACCCAAGAAGTTCAGGAAGCAGACTTCATGTCTTTCACACCAGTATAATTATCAGACCTCTGTTACCTATGCCTACCAGGAAATAAAGTGTGAAGTGAAGGTAAGAGGTTATAGGGAAGTGAAGTGTGAGGTGGAGAAGCAAGCCATGTTCTCTGAATCCAAAAGCCCCTTTACTTTTAAAAGCTGTATGATCTGTGCTTAAGTGGAAAAGTGGGTATATTGCTGTTTGTACCACAGTGACAGCATTGGCCAAAATCCAGGTTTATGTTGGTAAAATTCCATAATCTTAAATCTTAACTATGAACTACCACAAATTAAGAAGTTAGTTTGGGCATTTGGTGTTCTACAGCAGTTGCATGATTTGATGCAAGACAGCACTTACAGCAAGTGACTATGCTGACTTCTTAACCTGTAGCAGTTTGCATTTGAAATTTGTATCAGTAGCCTTATGTGAGCATGAGTTTTCAGTTGGATTTTGGCCAGTGTTTCCTAGCTGTTGCTGTGCCATCAACTGCAATATATCAGTGTATGTTAATGCTGATTCACAACATGTCCATCCAGGTGTGAATTATTTGAGCCTGGAGCTTGAATAACCTTGAGTCAAACTAGATGAAATAGTAGCAGTTTTTTCAGTATATGGACATCCATATTTTTAAAAGTGAAAGGGGATTATGAATTTAGAGAGCACAGCATATCTCCTACCTCTGTAATTTGTGCCCCTGTTTACTTTTTTCTTTAGGACAATCTGAGACTGGAAGTGTGATTGACTACTTAAGGGCAGGTCTGCAGAGAAATTTATCTGTGTTTGAGGGAGGAGTTACCTCTTCTCATTTCTATGTCCATTTTTGTGTTAATGTGAGCCCCTGTATAATGCTACATGAATGAGGCAGACTTTTGTTTAAATACACATCAGTTTAAATCTACATGTTCATAGTAGTAGTCTGTGGGAAAAGCATAAATATACTGTTACAGAATCTCATTTCTTGCTCATAATGTTTGCTTTGCAGATGTCTTAACTAAGACAGACAGAATATAATTTTTCTTAGTCTTTTCAAAGTCAGATTGCTTTTTGTTTGGAGAGGAAAAATATTCTAAAAATCAATATATTTTAGTATAAATTCTGCAAATGGGATTTTCCAAAAGGTTTATTACTTTTTATTAGGAATTGAATGTGATGAAATTATGAAAGTTGGAAGAAAATGTTTATATTATGCAGTCTTATTAATATCTGCTAATGTCTGTAGATGTCATTAAGTTCAGTGGAGCTTAAACCCAGGTAGGCAGAGACTTCCGGCTTGACGCTGCAATGAGACAGCAGCAGGACGGAGCTCCGTCCCCTGGGTTGAATTCCGACCTGTTTGGGACCTCACAGGGGATTAAAACCACCCCGAAGAGGTGGTGAAATGGGGGGGGGGAAGCCTGTTGATCACAGGGGGAACGGCGGTTACCCACGTTTGATCTGGGAAACTCCTCAATCAACCAGCGGGCAGAAACAAGCAGCTGAACTAGCTTGCTTGCAAGTTGTCGGCAGCCGGCAATGGAAAAGCGATAAATCAGCTAATTAACATTGTGTTACCACTGGGTGAGAAATATTTTTTAACTGTAGTGCTTTATGACTATCCCTGGACGAGACAATCCCTACAACAGAAATAGCGTCTTCTATCCCCCACCACTGATTGAGCAGCGGTGAACCTGGAGAGAGGAAAGAGATGCAAAGAGACGCAAAGAAAATAAATTGGACATTAATTAGACATTTAATTATACTTCAAGGAAGGAAGTTTGGTATTACTTTATCGTTAGAAACTTAAGAATCCTTCTCTTAAAGCCATCATTAGCAACAACTCTGGGAAACTAAACTTGTTTATGTTACTTGTAACAGCTATCTAAAGCGCTGGCAAAAATCCTAGCATCAGTGACCTTGAACACTTTATGGCCATTTTGAATTCCGTTTCTTTTTGAGGACTGAACTGAAATACAGATAAATTAACCCTAGAAAGCCTAATCCAGCCAAAGTGGAACTTTTAAACTATATCCTGGGTTCTGAACTTGACTGGAGCACAGGCTGAGACAGAATCAATACTGGAATGGATTGCCTCTGGGGCTGGATTACAAAAAGACATCAGGCCATGAACACAAACACCGAGTGAACTATTTGGTGAGCAAGTGTCCTTGAGCCTTTAGGCAGGGAAAACCCTCTACATCTGAGACTGGATTCAAGTTTAATCCTAAAGATGATCAATCTATTAAAGTGGACCTATGGAAGCAAGTATTGATGGAATTGGACTGATTACTTTAAGCATCTGGACAACTTTCACTTGGAATACAATTATTTGACATCTGGGACATAATGCCACAACAAGGAAAATTTTGGGATGAAACAAAATCTACCCTTCAAGCAATTTTAGAAATACAGTGGTGCCTTGCTAGACGATTGCCTCCCAGGACGAGGAAATCGCTAGACGATGGCTCTTTGCGATCGCTAATGCGATCGCAAAACGATGTTTCCCTATGGGCGATTTTCGCTAGACGACGAGGTTTCCCCATTGGAATGCATTGACTAGCGGTCAATAGCTGTCAGTGCATTCCAACGGGGACCCGCGCTCGCTAGACGAGGTTTCCCTATGGACGATCTTCGCAAGACGACGACTTTTCCCTTGGAACGCATTGAAGAGATTTCAATGCATTCCAATGGGGAAACGTGCTTCGCTAGACGATGTTTTCGCAAGACAGCGATCTTCGCGGAACGGATTAACATCGTCTAGCGAGGCACCACTGTAGTGAGATCCCACAACGAACAGGCGAAATTATTCAAGGAGCAGTTAAATAAGGACTTATAGTCAACAGGAGACAGGGAATAATGAACAAGGAAATGAGAGGGTGGTGGATGATGTATGCCAATCAAAGGAGCGGATGGAGGAAATTAGAGGAGAAAACCTAGGAGATCTAATTCTAACCCTGAAACCAACGAGAGTTTTAGTTGTGCTAAGGGAAGATAAGGGGAGAGAACCAGCAGATCTAATTAAAAAGAGCCTGGAAGATCTATTGGAGATAGATCAAGTGTATAAAATGTTCTCAGATGGCAGAAGGGACGGCAGAATTTTTAGAGAGATAGAAACAAGAATTGCGAAAAGACAAATAAGAGAAGGAGTTACTTAGAAAGATGAAAAGGGAAAATTTTTTAAGGTGGCCTTCAATGTTAAAAGCATGTATATAACTAACTTCTGTATATATACCTAGCCAATATTGTATACTAAAATACACACATGAATGGTTTAAATGTTTAAAACATATATAGATTTTGAAAGGACAACTAAGAAGACACCAAGACGCAAAATAATAATAATAATAATAATAATAATAATAATAATAATAATAATAATAATAATAATAATAATAATAAGCAACCCATGTAACAGGATGTTTAACAAGCACAAATTGAATGTAGATAGATTGAAAAACTACTAAAATGTTTAAAATCAAACCCAGGTAGGCAGAGGACTGCAGCCACAGATTTGAATGTGCACTTCTACTCATGGAACATGCCTTTACATAGCAGACACCTCTACTAATAAAAGGACAAGGCAATTTCAACAGATACCCTGGTGTTCCATCTAAAACTGCTCTAGAAGATTAGGGAATCCTCCAAAATAGTATGAAAGTTGACATGGATGGAAGAAGTATTCAGTCAACAGTGCCTCAATTTATACTTAGTTAGAACATAAGAGAAATTTGATAGTTGAAACACCTGTGTATTAGAGATGTGCAAGAGAAGTATAGTAACTAATAATAAATTTTTGCTTAATTTTGTCAAATGTGAAAATTTGCATCAATTGGTTTGTGACCAGATTTTGTGCAGCTGCTATAGCTTGCTAGTAACACAGTGTTTTTTTCCTTCATTTTTTGGATACTTGTGGCAAAGATTCATATATGTCATATGGATGCAGTGCTTGGCATAGTGTATGTTGCACATTTCTAATCTTTTCTGTTCTGTATTGTATTATTTGGTCAGTGTTGGTCTTTGACCATAATAAAGTAAATTCATTCATTCCTCACTTGTTTTTTAGCTGATCAGTTTTTGTCAGGTATTATAAAAGACAAATGCCTTCAAAATAGGAATAGTTTTTCAAAAAGTATTAGAATTAGTGTGCTTGGTTTATGTTACAAGCTTATTGAAGGAGTTAAATTCATAACATTAAGTAAATTTTGGAATTCACTTGTATAATATGCAATGATTCAAATATTTTAAATAAAGCAGAATTTTGCATGTATCCAAGATTTATGAATGCACCTTTATTGTTCTCTTTATATTCTTCATTTAAGAGAATTTTGTAAGTCTTTTTTACGTATCTATATTATTTGGATTGTCTTCATTGATACAATAATATAAATATTTTAAAACTTTAAAAGAGGATTTGTTTTCTCTGTAACTTCGCCATTTCAACGGGTCATATTTAAAAGAAGGAAGTAATCACTTGGATCCTACATTGATTCTCATTCACTTGAAGGTGGGGTGATTACTACAACTTCTGTCTACATATAAAGGCCGCTCACACAATTCTGAAGTATCCCTTGAGCCTGAGCAGAGGTGTCCTAGGGGGTTAAGATACTACCAAGGGAAGGAGAAGATGGAGAAGCCCTCTTCCCTAAATTTGAATTCTGCTTTGTATATGGAATAAGATCAAACTGAATGTTAGCAACTGAGAGTGAAAAATTATTAAAATAATTTTTATTATTTAAAATAATATTTAATCTTTGTTCTCTCTCCTCACCCAGCTATGTATGCCTAAGGGTCTATCTTTCAAGACACAAGCTGATGCCAGAGAACCTCAGTTCCATTCATTTATCATTACCCGTGAAGATGGCTCACGGACATTTGGATTTTCTTTAACGTTTTATGAGGAAGTTACCAGTAAACAAATCTGTAGTGCAATGCAGACTTTGTATCACATGCACAATGCGGAATGTGATTTTCTTCATACTCCACCACCAAATGACAAAGAAAACTGTAGCACCATAGAAGACTGTAATGGCTCCTCTGTATCAAAATTACAACGATTTAACTCATATGATATAAGTAGAGACACTCTCTATGTATCAAAGTGCATATGTCTGATAACACCAATGTCTTTCATGACGGCATGTAGGAAAGTGCTTGAGCAACTCCACCAAGCTGTAACTTCACCTCAGCCACCACCATTACCTTTGGAAAGCTTTATCTACAATATACTGTATGAAGTTCCTCTCCCTCCAGCAGGGAGATCCTTAAAATTTTCAGGAGTCTATGGATCAATTGTCTGCCAGAGGCCAAGCACCAATGAATTGCCATTATTTGACTTTCCAGTTAAAGAAGTTTTTGAGTTACTTGGAGTGGAGAATACAGTCCAACTCTTCACCTGTGCTCTTTTGGAATTTCAGATACTGCTTTATTCACAACGTGAGTATAACTTTTTAAAAAAGGCTAACAAGGATTCAATTTCAGTAGAGGTTTCAGTGGAAAAGTAAATGTTAAGCATCTCTAAAACTGCCTCACCCAGTGGGGGAAGTTAGAGCCAAAAGTACTGAACTAAGTATATTAAAAGCCGTGTTTAAGTGTGAACGGTACTGGTGGTGGTTTGGCCCTGGATAGGCTATTAGGCCAGATTTGAAAAAAAAAAAAAAGGTTTAATCTTGTAGAATGGAGATTTGCCCTTGATTCAAAGCAGTTTCTTATGTTACAGTGTGGCTGTATGAGTCCTCCTCTGCTTGTTTTAGAATCCTATGGAAAGGAGGAGATGCCCTCCTTTGAGTATCCAGTGCAACCTAAGACTCACAGTTATTGGTTTATTGCTTGCCTTGCTCTATGGTGAAGCAGCTGAGCCATCCCTGCTGTCAGAGATCTTGGTTTGTTTTTGTCCCAACTTTTAGCAATAGCACTTTTTTTAAAAGCACCTGTATCTTTGTTTTCTCTGGCAGTAGCTGTTTCCTTTTGGGCAAAGGTAGTTGGTTCCAGATAAATAAGCAGGATGTAGCTTCTTTCAAAAGCTAAATTTTGTGTCTGATAGGCAAGTCAAAGATGGATCATGTGTGTTTTTCTGTTATTTCTTCATATTGTCCATATTGGAATCCTATTTAATTCCTTACTTTTTTTCCTGAAAATAAAAGTATGAATTGCAGATACAGCATTAATTTACTTTTAAGAAATAAGAATGATGGCCAAAGTATACCAGAGTGAAAATAGCCTCAATTCATATGTGTATGGTACATTAGGTTGCAAGTATACAGTTGTATAATGTGTTTGTTCATCTTGGTTAATCCTCAGATATGAAATTATTTGACCATAATGGTATTGCTGAGTGCACCTAACAACCCGATGCTGATAGCCAGCATGCAAGTATGTTGGGAGGGTACTGAGCTGCTGCTGAGCTCTGCCACTGCACCAGGGAATGTGTGGGATTACCACAGTTGGCAAAAATGGCAACAGACTTTTCCAGTTAAACTAGTTGTGGAAGTCTCAGAGCCATATAAAAATACTATGATATCGCTAGTAAAGAAAGTCATTTCCAATCTCATCATGCACATTGGCTAAAATAATGGTAGGTAATTTTCTGAATAACAGACAGAAACACACTAAACAAATAATAAAATAAACTGAATTGAAGATGGAGCTGACTTAAATAAAAATGCATGTCCAATTCAGGCATTTACATATATTTATGTCTGACCCCCTGTATTGTTCACAAACCCAACTTTTACTGTAGAGCAGGGGTCTCCAAACTATTGCCCGCGGGCCACGTGCAGCCCGCCTTGCCATTTTATCCGGCCCGTTCCCTTCAGCCCATGCATGCACATAGGGGGGCAGGGGTGCGGGTGTCTGTGTGGGTGGGCAGGAGGGTGGGGAGCATCTGGGGGGCATTCGTGCGGGGTGTGGTGCATGCGAGCAGGCGGGTGTCTCTGTGTGTGCATGCATGTGGCTGCGCATACTCGTGCATGTTCCTTTGACCCTCCAAAATGTTGAAAATATACAATGTGGCCCTCACCCTCAAAAGTTTGGAGACCCCTGCTCTAGCGCCCTGTTCTGTCCAAAACAGTATGCTGTGTGGGAAGACATCCTATGATCCATGGCTGGAGACATATTTTTGCCACACAGATATAATTCGCAAATGTATGTGTTTTCCATTGAAATGATGAGAGCTTGATATTCAAGAGGACTACCACCTAGGTTTGTCCTAGCGACCTAGAAGGCAAAGAGTTTTTTCCTCACAATATTATGTTGGCAAAAATACAAGTATTCTGTAGAACCAGACCTAGTATCATCATCATGTTCCAGGGCCAACTTGTGCATTCTACACATGCACAAGTGGGGAAGATGAGGATAGGCTGCATAACCAACAGAAAATCTGATTTTGGTTTTGTATCTGGCTTTTCAAACACATTTATTCTTTCAGGCCCCTGTTACCAATAATGTATGCTGCATCCAGCCTAATTCCATTAACTGGAGTGGTTAGTATTTTTACTTGTCCAGCCATGCTGGACTTAATACTTACTAACAGGGAGGAAATAGTTGAGGGAGTGGAAATTGTAGGAACTTTAAGAGAAAACAACCATGTCATATTAGAATTCACCATCATGCAGGCAAGGGTAACTGTACCAAGTCAGACTAATGTTCTAGATTTTAAGAGAGCTGACTTTAACAAACTAAGAGATGTAATAGGAAGGATTCCATGGATGGAAATCCTAAAGGGAAAAACAGTTCAGGATGCTTGGGAAACCCTGAATGGTGAGATAATAAAGGCCCAAACCAAAACAATACCACAGAGAAAGAAAAACAAGAGACATCTGACAAGACCGGTGTGGATGCACACAGAGCTCTCTGACAAGCTAAGGGACAAAAAGGATAAGTATAAAAAACTGAAAAAGGGGGCTCATAACTAGAACAGAATACCAGCAAATAGCTCGAATCTGCAAGAATGGAGTCAGGAAGGCTAAGACTCAGAATGAGCTAAGACTTGCAACAAAGGCCAAAAATAACAAAAAAAAAGATTATTTCAACACATAAGGAGCAAGAGGAAAGTCAAGGAAATGGTTGGTCCACTAGTGGGGGAAGATGACAAGAAGGTGACAGGCAACAGGGAGAAAGTAGAACTGCTTAATTCTTTTTTTGCATCTGTATTTACGCAAAAGGAAAAATTGGTCCACTCTGTGAAGAGCAGCACTGTGGGAGACAGGAGAGGGAAGCAGGTCAAAATAGGTAAGGAAGTGGTAAAAGAACACCTAGCTGCTTTGAATGAGTTCAAGTCTCCTGGACCGGATGGTTTACATCCCAGAGTTCTAAAAGAACTGGCAGATGTGATCTTGGAACCACTGAATTAAATCTTTGAGAGGTCCTGGAGCACGGGCAAACTGCAGAGGACTGGAAAAGAGCTGATGTGGTTCCAATCTTCAAAAAGGGAAAAAAAGTGGATCCAGGAAACTACAGACCCATCAGCTTGACATCAATACCTGGGAAAATCCTGGAAAAAATAATCAAGCAGCAGATTTGTGACACCTGGAAAATAACAAGGTGATTTCTAGAAGCCAGCATGAGTTTGTTAAGAACAGGTCATGCCAAACAAATTTTATTGCCTCCTTTGATAAA
Organism: Intellagama lesueurii; assembly: GCA_037013535.1. Taxonomy (NCBI): domain Eukaryota; kingdom Metazoa; phylum Chordata; class Lepidosauria; order Squamata; family Agamidae; genus Intellagama; species Intellagama lesueurii. The sequence continues at coordinate 92,430,458 of JBAJHW010000001.1, forward strand.
GTGACTAAATTAGTGGACCAGGGAAATGCAGTGGATATAGTATACTTAGACTTCAGGAAGGCATTTGATAAGGTAGACCACAACCTGCGTAAGATAGAACAAAGTGGGATTGACAGCACAACTACCAGATGGATTTGCAGATGGCTGACCAACTATACTCAACGTGTGGTCCTCAATGGAACCACATCTATGTGGAGGGAAGTGTGCAGTGGGGTCCCTCAAGGTTCTGTCTTGGGCCCAATGCTCTTCAACATCTTCATAAATGACCTGGATGAGGGGATTGAAGGAGCACTCATGAAATTTGCTAATGACACAAAGCTGGGGGGGAATTGCTAATACTTTGGAAGATAGACTCAACATTCAGAAGGACCTAGACAGACTTGAACATTGGGCCCTATCCAATAATATGCAGTTCAGTGGCGGAAAAAGTAAGGTCCTGCAATTAGGCAGGAGAAACCAGATGCGCAGGTACAGGATAGGTGGTACCTGGCTCTACAGTAGTACCTGTGAGAGGGATTTAGGGGTCCTGGTGGACCACCGCTTAAGGATGAGTCAGCAGTGTGCTGCAGCTGTCAAGAAAGCCAACACAGTTCTAGGCTGCATCAACAGGGGGATAGCATCAAGATCACAGGAAGTGATAGTACCACTTTATACCATGCTGGTGAGGCCGCACTTGGAGTGCTGTGTCTAGTTCTGGTCACCACAACACAAAAAAGGTGCTGAGGCCCTGGAAGGGGGTGCAGAGAAGAGCAACAAAGATGATAAGGGGACTGGAGGCTAAATCCTATGAGGAACGGCTAAAATAACTAGGTATGTTTAGCTTAACGAAGAGAAGACTGAGGGGAGATATGATAGCAGTCTTCCAATATCTGAAGGGTTGCCACAGGGAAGAGGGCATTGATTTATTCTCCATTGCGCCTGAGGGTAGGACAAGAACCAATGGGTGGAAACTCGTCAGAGGGAGATCCAACCTGGAAATAAGGAGGAATTTCCTGACGGTGAGAACCATTAAGCAGTGGAACAGCTTGCCTCCCGATGTTGTGGGTGCCTCATTGCTGGAGATTTTCAAGAAAAGATTGGACAGCCATCTGTCCGGGATGGTATGAGGTCCGGGATGGTATGAGGTCCGGGATGGTATGAGGTCTCCTGCCTTGGGCAGGGGGTTGGACTAGAAGACCTCCAAGGTCCCTTCCAACCCTACGATGATTCTATGATTCTATGATGATGTCATCAACAAGCACTGCATACCTTCTGCTTTCTAAGATTTTTTTCTAACTTTTCTATAGAACTTGCAAGAAATTATTCTTCTTTTAAAATAATTTCTCTTTTCATTGTTATGTTGGATCTCTAGATAGTCTCTTATTATTGTGATTTTTTTTGTGCCACACTATTTTGCCATTAACTGTTAATTAATGGGAGATGTGGTTAAACAAGTGTTTAAATGAAATCCTTTGAATATTTACTTAGAAGTTCTCTAATGCCCTCATCCACATGGTCTAAAAATATCTTAACACTTCAGAATGTATAGTCTTTCTGGGTCAGCCAAGCCACTTGATCTTTTGGTGATTATCAGAACTGAATGAAGGATCGACTTCTTGACAATTTTTCAGTGGTATTATGCATAAGCTTTGTAAGCACTACCATAGGTTAATCTGAAGTAGTAAAAAGATTTCTGTATAAATAAATTGCCTCTGTGCTCTATTGCAATGATTTGGCATCATACTGAGTGAGAAATAAATAAAAAACAAAGGGTGTAGCTTAGTCTGCCAAAGGCAGACTCATTTTTAATCATCTGAACCCTGGTTTCTCCTCTCCCTACAATTGCAACACTGTATTAAGGCAAATGAGAAGTTGGTGTATGGTTTAAATATCTCCATCTGCAATCAGTGTATGTTAGGACTTGGCTAGACAGCTCAACTGGAGCATGCTAGACTAGGCTAAATAGGGTTGCCTAGAGGTCCAGTATGCCATTTGTGTGATCCTTGCATCCACATGACACACACACCACAAGCAACCCTATTTGGCCTGCCTCCCTTAAAAAAAGAAACAAAACAAAAAAATCCCTCTCCTGTCTCCTCCTCCTTCTGGTGTGAAGCTTTCAAAATTTTAATATTTTTTTTCTAAGAGGTACAGTGCATCAGCACTCCCTCCCACTGCCCCTTTGTGGAAGAGCAGAGGAAGATTTTAATTTCCTGATATTATTAAGAAGCTAAGCTTAACAATATTGGGAAATTGAAACCAGACAGGAAATTTGAAACAGCAAACTCTGCTATGGTTTGATCCCAGTGATTGCACGTGCTGGAAATGAACTAAAATGGAGTGATCCTGTCCACATCTAAAAAAAAAGAGTAGCTCCTGACAGGGAGCCAGAAAGGTTCAGATAGAAATGCTCTAAGGACAAGCTGGTTCAGTTTTTCACATCAAGATCTATAAGCTTCTAATAGGAATAATCAGCCAATATGAATTGATAACAGCAACAGTGACCACCAGGATTTCCTATTATTGACTGATCTGCTCAGCTCTTGCAAACTCAAGGCTGTGACTTTCTTTATTGAGTCAATCCATCTCATATTTGGTCGTCTTCTTTTCCTGCTGTCTTAAAGTTTTCCTAACATCATTGTCTCTGTGTGATATTCTATTAAAAAACCCCACATATTTTTAAAATTTGTAGACTGTAATCCAGTACTGTACTGCAGTGCCAGTGCTATATAATTTCTTTTCTTCCTCTCCCCCTAAATCTTTGTATTGCCCAAGAAAATAATTCTGGAAGGTTTTGCATCCTCTTGGTACATAATTTTTGAGATTTACAGGGAAGGGAGATTAACCCCTCCTAACTCCACTGATGGAAGCAGCTCTATCAACAGATATCTTCTTTTGGCTTTTGGCCTAATTGTCCACAGTGAAACTTTTAACAACTAGTAGTTTTTGAATCTGTATGTGTAATGCAGGGCTGGTGAATCTGTGGACCTATTATTGGACTCAAATTCCTATCAGTTTTAGTCAGCCTAGGAAATGGTGAGACATGATGTGGGTATAACAATTAATCAAATCTGGAAGATGATTTTTTCCTCATCCTTGGTATAATACTTTATGTTTGTTGCTGATACACCGTGACCAGAATCCTGATGTACAACTTTACACCTTGCAATTGTGATGACATCATCAATTATGAATGAAGGTTCTAGTTTTGTATTGATTATACTTTTATGATTGTTTTCAACAAAGTTCTTTTACTAATTGATTTTCTGTTTTTTAGATTATCAGAGACTGATGACTGTGGCTGAGACAATCACAGCACTGATGTTTCCATTCCAGTGGCAGCATGTATATGTCCCCATCCTTCCAGCCTCTCTCTTGCATTTTCTTGATGCTCCTGTCCCTTATCTGATGGGCTTGCACTCTAATGGTCTAGATGACCGGTCAAAGCTAGAGCTCCCCCAAGAGGTGAGAAGTTCAGCAGTGGGTTTCACTGTTGCTGAACACAGTTACAAAGGATATTAGTTTTAAGTAGGATACTTCAAGGGCTCTTATTGTAACATTTCACAGACTTCCATGGATAGTCCTAGTGATACTGTGTTCTATTTGTAATCCCTCCTATCTTTCCCCAGGTCTTTTTTCAACAATTTTTCTTTTCCTCCTTAACAATCTGCTGTGGTAAGGGAAAAAAAGTAACAACTGCCCACCCATTGGTTCTTAACTAGTATGTCTCAGAATCATCTGTCTGAAATATTTTTAAGGAGTCTTGTATGCTGCTTTATTTGGTCTGGGGTGGATTTGGTAAATGAATGAAATTGTTTAGAGAATTATTGCCATCCTATTTAAAGCTTGTCACAACTATAACTAAGAACTTGCTTTATACTTCTCAGAATGTTAAATCTTTGCCTAGCACCAGACATAGTTTAAGCTAAACTCTTGAAATTCTGTTTTGGCTCTAGAGTTTAATTTTACCAGTGGAACCATCCCCAAATAAAGGTGATGTTGGTGCCCCAAGCACCACCACTCAGTGTCCCAGAACATTTTCAGACCAACAAAGTAGGTTTAGAGGGGGAGGCATAGGAGACTGCATGCAGAGATGACCATTAGCAAAAATCACTTCTTTCCCCTATCAAGCAATGGATGAGAAGGCTCTTAATAATGGAAGGAATGCTTCCTTTTGTGGCAGTCTTTGCTGAGTTCAGCCTGGTCACCTGAAGACACCCTTCTTATCTACAGATTTTTGTCTACAACTGCCCTCTATGTGAGGAACATTGAAAAGCAATTATGAAATCATAGGTAGCTATGTTACTTTTGGCAGTAAAGAGAGAATACCAACATCTCTTTGCCTCCCAAAATAACAACTGAAAAGACAGTTATTTCACACACACCCCAATATGATGAGAGTCATTTACCTCTTTAGGGAGGCTAAAAATGCTTTTGGTAGTAATTCTGAAGGGGTGGTGTTTTTTTGATGATTTTATTGTTCCAAATGTTAGGCCATTCTCCTAACTTTTTAGATTTTTTTTCCATAAAAGGATAACATATACCTTCAAAAGTAGCGCTCCAAAGCAAAGAATTACTAGGGAAGGAAATACAGTGGTGCCTTGAGTTGCGAACTTAATTCGTTCCGGATGATGGTTGTAACTCAAGTTGGTTGTAACTCAAAGCACCATTTCCCATAGGAATAGATTGAAAAGCGATTAATCTGTTCCGGCCGTTTTTTGGTTGTATCTCAAGGCGCTGGTTGTATCTCAAAGCATTAGTTCCCATACGAACTAATGCAAAAGCGGTTAATCCGTCCACTACCACTAGGGGGAGACTTTTTTTAAACCTAAGATGACCTCTAAGGTTAAAAAAAGGACAGGAAAGGAGGGAAGGAGGGAGGGAACAATGGGGGAAAGAGGCCTTTTTCCGGTTGTATCTCAAAGCGCTGGTTGCAAGTCAAAGCAAAATGTTGCGACCGGAGCTGTTTGTAACTCAAATTGGTTGCAAGTCAAGATGGTTGTAAGTCGAGGCACCACTGCAGTGGAAAGCTTCTAATGAATTAGATAACTTGAGTTCATTGGAGGAATGGTGGGATATAATGTAGCCAATACTTGGATAAATAAAAGAATTAATGAATAAAACTTTCAAAGCTCTGAATATTATCTTGATTGGAATGTTACTATTCACAAAAATGAAACAGAACCCTATGTCTGGAAAATTCTCATATGTGTGCATGCATTTTAGTGTGATGTCTTTCACAAGGAGTAGCTACACATATAGAGGATGCTAGCCTCTTTAGAGTGTCAGAGCAACAAGAGTTACCTTGTTCACTCAGATGTTCAGGTAATCATAACCTGAACCACTTGAATAGGGTTTAGGCTAGAATGAAAGATATGGATCCAGGTTATAGTTACATGCTTTGAATTTCTTGGAATTCTTATTTTAGTAGGAATTGGGAGAATCAACGCTTACTCTGCTTATCCTAAGCATCCTTTCAAGAAATGCATACTGCTTTCCTTCCTATTGCAAGTGGAACTGAAAGGAAAAGGAAGTGTACATTTCCTTTTTATCCATTATGACCAAGCATTATGCTATAGTACAAGTACCAAAGAACATTTGATTAGGGAATGAAGAAAGCATTTGAGAAGTAAGGCTCTGTCATATCAGTGGAGCTTACATCTCTATAATTATGCAATGAATTGTACTTTTAATCCTCTCCAGTTAGATGGCTTTCCAGATTCTGATTCAGGTTCTAGTCTGTCAGTTTTATGCAGTGAAGTAACATTGTTATATAAATCTCTGTTTGTTATTACACCTAACTTGCCTGTACACTGGTCAAAATAAAAAAAAATAAGCAGACATATTGCATACATAATACCTCTAGAAGTTTGCATTCTGCTCCCGATTACTCATGCCTCTCTGGACTTTAATCCCCAGGCAAATTTGTGCTTCGTGGATATAGACAACCACTACATTGAATTGCCAGAAGATTTGCCTCAATTTCCAAATAAACTTGAATTCGTTCAGGAGATCTCTGAAGTCCTTATGACTTTTGGGATTCCACCTGAGGGAAACTTACATTGCAGTGAAAGTGCCTCTAAGATGAAAAGCCTCAGGACATGTGATATAGTCTCCGATAAGAGAAATGGGAACGTAGGAGGACCAACTTTAAATTCATATGAACTACTGAAAGAAAATGAAACCATAGCAAGACTCCAAGCACTTGTAAAAAGAACAGGCGTGAGCCTCGAAAAAGTAAGTAATGTAATACCTGTGGGAGCTTAATAAAGGAACAGTGCATTATTTGGGGATATTGCATTATTTGGGGATTTTATTCTGAATTGGCAGTTCTCCCTAAAGTAGAAATAGATGATATAGATAGACAGTCTGTAGTTACGATTGAAAACAAGTCAGGGTGCAACTACACAATGGTAAAAATGTGAATAGATCCTCTGTGAAGTTGCACCTGGGAAGTCAGATTTACCTGGGTGAATTCACTTTAGCCAACTACACATGAATAAGCAGAGGGAAGGAAGAGAAAATTGGCAGTCAGCCTTGTTCATAGCTTGTTAAGCTAGCTCTGCTGTGGGTGTCCACATTTGGAGGAGGCATGGCTACAACAGAGCTATGTTAACCTGCTGCACAGAAGTGCTGATTAGCAATTTCCTCCTCACTTTCTGCTGACTCTTCACTCTTCTTCCCCCTCTCCCCTGTTAGTCTCCTGGGTGCCCTTGGACAATGGCACCAAGCTTTAAAAAAGAAAAGAAAAAAAGAACAGGAAGGGAAGGAAAGCGAAGAGGAAAACAAGCAGAGATAGGCACCAGGTTTGGGGAAGAGATAACTCAAATGATGGCCAGTTTCCCATCTGAATGGGCCAGTTGCCCTGCCTCACTGCTGCTGTAGCCAGGTGGAATAGATTGAAATAGAACAGCTATAAATATATCTATAGAGGGATCAAACTGTATGCATCAGCGCAAGTGATCACACTGCCTGAGCCAATGCAAATACATTTACTGCAAAAAAAAAAAAAAAAAAAAAAAAAAAAAGGGAGAAGCCCCAGTGATGGAAGAAAAAAAGTTCAGATTGGAGAGGGAAACTCCGGGATTATTTGCATTGAGTTATATATTTTATAGTCAACAGAAAACAATATGACTGTGACTGTCCCAATCCTGGAACAATTCCTGTGTTATTTGCCAATGTAGTCATCCCCTGACTGTTGGAAATATGTAATTGAGATACAATTGGTTGTGTGACATATGGCTAACAAAAAGCAAAAACTCTTTACAGGATTGCCCATCTATGTGCTGCATTTCACAATAGGATTTTCTAGATAGTCTAACATCATCATGAAATCTCTAAATTACTGTTTAAAAATCAACAAAGAATGACATTGCATGAAATAATTCTCAAGGGTAATCTTTCCAAGCTTGTGTATGATTACTTACATTAGATGTTATTGTAGTGCACCAGATCCTGTGGAGTCATCTAGTAATGAGACAAGGATATTCTTCTCCTGCCTCCATTAGTGTAGTGTTGTAGGAGTTTTATTAATATAGGAATAGACATGCTGTTAAATAGAATATTTTTTTGTCCAGAAATTTTATAGGATATGGAGGTTTAAATGCTTTGTTTGTAAAAAAAACAGTTTACCTTGAAAAATAGTTTACTCATCATGCACTAGTAGTATAATACACTCATCCTTTTTCACCCAGATGTTGTTCCTATGTTAATTTATATTTTGTCTCATGATATGGTACAACACCATTCTGCATAAGCACTTATAATTTCACCAAATCTTTGTTGTTTATATGGCCAGGGTTTCTGACAGCTTTGATCCCTTGTAAGTCAAATGCAGAATAAATTACCAAGGCACATTCTTCCCTCCCAGGTTGAAGTTCAAGAGGAGAGTGGCAACAAGAAGGATCTAAAAGTGCAATGCGATGAAGAAGAATTTAAGGTTTACCAGCTCAACATTCAAGTGCGAGAAGTTTTTGCTAATCGTTTTACACAAATGTTTGCAGATTATGAAGTATTTGTTATTCAGCCCAACCAGGACAAGGAGTCATGGTTTACCAACAGGGAGCAGATGCAGAATTTTGATAAGGTGAATATGGAAGGGGAGACTATGGAAGGGGAGGTTTTCATGCAAGAAGGGGTAAGAGAAGTACCTATATGTCCCTGGTAGAGATGGGAGCTTGGTATTCGTATATGAATACGAAGCCCACCAGCACAGGTGGCCAGCTCGATTAACACCCACCCCCAGAACCCACCAGACCACTTACCGTGTGGCTCATGGCTGGCATCAGCTTCCCACTTGCTGCAGCAGCCTAGCTGCTGCAGCCCCGTCTCCCTGATTGCCCAGTCACTCCAGCAAGGGGGCAGGAGGACAAGTCTCTCTGCTCAGTCATGGAATGGCTGGTCCCTCTATTAGCCATATTATCTGGGCTTGATAGTAGTTACAGCTGAACACACATGGAAAATAGGAGGTCTAATGCAGATAACATTGAGTTAGATTGACTAATGATTTTACTCACTGTACAGCAGTTACCCAAGTTCCTAGTACAATATAACACTGAAGGACTTACGCTAGAAAAATTGAGAGAAAAACCCAGTTGTGCTACTATCATTAACACTGGTAACATTTATCAGTGATAAGCAATAGTTACTACAGATATTTAAATTGCACCCTTACTTACTACTGGATTTCAGTCATAATGTATTATAACGATAATTCTGTAGATACTGAAAACCATAACCTCTTTCTAAATGATATTTTTTTAATTTGGGGAGAAATAAACAAATTTTCTTTCAATTTGTTAGGCCTCCTTCTTGTCTGACCAGCCTGAACCTTATTTGCCTTTCCTCTCAAGATTTTTGGAGACACAGATGTTTGCTTCTTTTATCGACAACAAGATAATGTGCCATGATGATGATGACAAAGATCCTGTTTTGAGAGTGTTTGATTCTAGAGTGGATAAAGTTAGACTGTTAAATGTTCGAACACCAACTTTGCGCACATCCATGTATCAAAAGTGCTGTTCCATTGATGAGGCTGGTAAGGGCTGTAAAAATGGTTTTAAAGGGGGTGGTTTAATTTATTACTGGGATACCCAGTATGGTGTAGTGGGTAGACTGATGGCGTAGGACTTGGGAGTCCTGGATTCAAATCCCTGCCAGCCATGAAAGCTCACTTGGGGTGTGGAACTGGTAAAACCACTCCTTAAATATCTCACTTACCTTGAAAGGCCTGTTAAGGTCACTGTAAGTCAGTTCCAACTTGACAGCACATAACATAATTTATGACTGCTCATAAAATGGAATCTGTGTTCATTTATGAACAAATAAAACTAAGTTCCAAAAAATGCAGCAGTAATGGTAATAAGAAATCTCACTGGTTGCAGTTCAAATGGAAAGGGATTTTTAGTGGCTGTCCTGAAAGGCAGCACTGGGCTGATACATTTTATCCAACTGACTGCATGCAGAGTAACCATATAAAAAGGAGTCTGCACTTCTTTACCCCTCTTGCACTCAGAGCAGGATGCACATTTATGATAGCAGTCTTCTAATTTGTGTCTCAAATTGGTTTCTATGTTGGTTTCTATGTTTCCTACTTAATTTAACCACCTAATATGAGTCTATACTACACGAAAATACTTTTAAAGATATACATGCAACCGTTTTGTTTTTCTTTAGAGAAAGCTATTGAGTTAAGGCTGGCCAAAATAGATCATACCGCAATCCATCCCCACTTACTTGATATGAAGATTGGACAAGGAAAATATGAACCTGGATTTTTCCCCAAGCTTCAGTCTGATGTACTAGCTACAGGGCCAGCAAGCAACAAGTGAGTATGCTGCATTTGGAAGATCCTGCATAAACTAAACTGAGTAATTTCAGGACGATATATCTTTAAAAGATTATGTCAGCAGTGGTAAGTATGAGATGTGGCCCTTTGCCCTGTCCCTCATGGACATTTTAGAGGAGAGCAGTAATACTCACTTGCTGTGAGTTATCATACACGAACAGTCCTCTCATTGACATTTGATCATACAGGCAACATACTCCTTTACCAGAGCTAGTTTTTGATAGAGCCATACTAGATAAAATTTATGTTCAGTATGTTCTATCATTAACAGCCCTGCTTTCTTCGGAAGAAAGTGGAGGGGGAAAGCACTTTCCTCACTGGAAAGTGGAGGGGGAAAGCAGGAATCACTTTGATGAATCGCTTTGATGATTCCTGCTTTCCCCCTCCACTTTCCTCGCAATAAAGTGCTTTCCCCCTCCACTTTCCTCGCAAGAAAGCACTTCCTTGCAAGGAAAGTGCTTTCCCCCTCCACTTTCCTCACAAGAAAGCACTTCCTTTCGAAAGTGCTTTCTTGCGAAGAAAGTGGAGGGGGAAAGCACTTTCCTCGCTAGAAAGTGGAGGGGGAAAGCAGGAATCAAAGCGCTTCGATGATTCCTGCTTTCCCCCTCCACTTTCCTCGCAAGAAAGTGCTTCCCCCCTCCATTTTCCTCGCAAGAGAGCACTTTCTTGCAAGGAAAGTGCTTTCCCCCTCCACTTTCGAAAGTTCTTTGGAAGTGGAGTGGGAATCGCTTTGATGATTCCTGCTTTCCCCCTCCACTTTCTTCCGAAGAAAGAAATTCTGGGTTAGAAAAGTGGGGGGGGGGTGTCTTATACGTGGGGGCACATTATACATGGAAAAATACGGTAATCAAGATGGTGCCCTTATTGCTCAACTGTAAGTGATTAAAAACACCTGAGAGAACTTTGATTTTTTAAAAGTTAAAGCACCTAAAATTCTGGCTGGGAGGATTCCTGATAAATTCTGGGTCTAAAGGCCAAAAATATGAAAATTCCATGCCTGCCTCCAACACCATATTTAACATGTGGTTAAATTGTATGTTATACCATTTATGAAAGTTCTTACTAGAAATACTTTTGGTTACAGTTCAGGATGAACATGCCTGCTTTTATTTTAGTTTCTGGTGTAGTATACCTAAGAACACCAATATTGATTTTCTAGATGGACCAAGCGAAATGCACCTGCACAATGGAGACGGAAAGACAGACAGAAGCAGCACACAGAACATCTTCGTCTTGACAATGACCAGAGAGAGGTGAAGCTGTTCTGTAACCAATGTTTAATGCTTGTCTTTTCCACAGGTGATGATGTAGATTAACTCAGTTCTCAGGGTCCCCCCCCCATGTTCCTGTACATCAGATTATTATTACTTATTGAGAAAATACTGATTGTCGTTTGGACTAATTCAGAGGTGTCCTGTACAGCAGAAAATCAAATGTGTTAGTGTTCACTACTATAAATTTGAGAGAAGAAACTGCTGTGTACTAGACAGCGCAGAAACTTTGTGGCAGGGGGATGTTTGTTTCCGGAAAAACAAAATAGGGTATTCTGGCATCTTAAAGACTAATTAATTTTATCTAGCATAAGCTTTTCTGGACTACAACCCATGTTACCAGCAAGGCTCTTTATTGTTTTTACTGGAAAACAAACACACATAAAAATAATAAGCTGAGTAACTTTTATCTTCCTTTTAAACATTTTTGAGCACTTGTATCTTGATGCATGAATTTTACTCATTTCTGTTTACATTTTTAAACTATAAATTTTGTTATATCACTATGCATAACTATCTTTTGAAAGTCACACATTGTCTTAAGTGGCCTCTATCCTATGTTTGCATCTATGATGTCATGCTTGCCTGTCATGCTTTCATCTAACGTGAGCTGTTTTGATTTTTGGTTTGTTCTTTTTGTTTTGCTGTCTCTCCTGTCTTGCCAGCAGCTGGATTTCCCTTTGCCTGAGCTTCAGTTGCAATTATGTTTAGTCTTGGACCAGCATGATTGGCCTTTCAGGCACTCTGTTAAATCTGTTTCAGAGCTTTATCTGGTATGTTGTGTTTGTGTATGTACGTAGGTACATACACATGGTATGTATGTGTATCTGTTTACCCATAATACTGAATGGGTTGGAAAAGCCCTTTGTTTGAAACAGCACAGCCCTTCACCACAGTTACACAAATGGTAGTTGAACAGGTTTCTTCATCCTTTCTGAGTGAAGCCATGGCCCTTGGGGCCCTACTCATTTCCACTGCCCTAGTGTGGTTCTACAGCTTCTTGAAGGAGGAATCTGCCCCCTTTGTGCCTGTCAGAGGAAAGGCTTTGCCACAGCAGAGAGGAAGCAACCCTATAATTTCAGCCTTCAGACTCCTCCCCACTGACAACTTCAGAGTATATTTATTGAAGACTAGCTAGCACTGGTTAGGGAGCAACCAAAGATAATACTGCAACTTTCAGACGCACACCTACTTTAAATTAATTTATATATATATTTTAAAAAGAAATAAATACCAAGGACACATCCCTAGTGTCCCATTGGTGTATATACCATGTTTCTGGTATACAGGTTTTATAGATCAGACATCCTCAAACATACATCCTCTTTTTTATCATTATTCTTAAATAGACAGCCGAAAGCAGAACTTTATCTACAGTACTAAATATGTAGTTCAATATGTATTTTAGACTCTAAGGATCTTTCCTTCTGTGAAGGTTAAAAATGTGTATGCCCAGTTCAAAATCATTTTATTTAGCATAAAACCCCAAGTCATCTTGCTGCTGTGCTATTTCAAATATATTGCAAATAACGCATTAAATAATTAGAAAATAATTCATTGCAATGACTAGGCATTATAAGAGTATTTCTATATTAATGAAATAAAATGCACATATTTTTTAGTGTAATAATAGTAGCTAGGCTTTTTAAATGGTAGCTGAAATTCAGTCATTTTATAGAAAGCATCTGTTTATGGTGATCTTGACTTAGCTTTGTTTTATGAGTTTGAATTTATCTGGCAAAACAGTAAAATGTAAACATGCTTTAACTCTTTTAAAAGTTGTATTTGTGTATACATTTCTGTTTTCCTGTCTTTTTGCAGAAGTATATTCAAGAAGCTCGGAATCTGGGGAGCACTATCAGGCAACCCAAACTATCTAATCTTTCACCATCAGTAATTGCTCAGACCAACTGGAAATTTGTTGAAGGTCTGCTGAAGGAATGCCGGAATAAGGTATTTTACAATTATTTTTCTTATTTTTGCAGCTGCAGCTGATATTTTTGGAACTCAAAGGATTTGAATTAGATGGAACAGTATAGAAAGCTCTCTATATTACTCTAAAAGTACCTTGATGATACATTATTTAGAAATGGTGAGGGTAATGCCACATACAGTATTTTTCCGTGTATAAAATGACACTTTCCCCTTAAATAATTAGACAAAAAATTGAGGGTTCTTTTATAAATGGAAGGCAGCTGCTTTTCCCTGCCTTTTGCAAAGCCACGGGGCTTAGCAAAAAGGGAGGGAAGGCTCCCTTCGGATAAAGCAGCCATGAAAGGGCTGCACGATCGCAGCCCTTTGATCCTGAAGCCCTTTCACTGCTGCGTTACCCACTTCCTAAGCCACTTAGGAAGTGGGTAACGCAGCAGTGAAAGGGCTGCACAATCGCAGCTTTCAGGATCAAAGGGCTGTGATCATGCATCCTTTCACGGCTGCGTTACCCACTTCCTAAGCCCCGTGGGGCTTAGGAAGTGAAGAAAGCAGCCATGAAAGTGCTTCAGGATCAAAGGGCTGCGATCGTGCAGCCTTTACCCGAAGGGAGCCTTCCCTTCCTTTTTGCTAAGCCCTGTGGCTTTGCAAAAGGCAAGGAAAAGCGGCGGTCAAAGGGAGCCCTTTGATCCCTGCTTTTCCTTTCCTTTTGCTAAGCTCCATGGCTTAGCAAAAGGAAGGGAAAAGCAGGGATCAAATTTTCTAATTTGGGGTTAGAAAAGGGGGGGTCGTCTTATACATTGGGTTGTCTTATAAACGGAAAAATACGGTATATAAAGTGACGTGCCTAAGGCTTAGTCTATTAAAAGAAATAGAAAAGACATCTTCCACAGGAACAGTATGAATATATTGAAGTGCATGTAACAATAAGGACATATGGAATAAGTGTATTGGAAAGGACCATAAGACCATTGAGTCAAACCTCCTGCTCAATGCAGGAGTCCAAATCAAAACATATCTGACAGATGGTTGTCTAATTTTCTCTTGATTGTTTCCATCATTAGTGTTCACCACCTCCTGAGGTGATTGGTTTCTTTGTCATACTTCTCTAACAGTTAAAAAGTTTTTCCAGATATTCAGCCTAAATCTAGCGTCTTGTAACTTGTGCCCATTATTTCATGTCCTGCACTCTGGGATGATCAAGAACAGATCCTGCCCCTTCTCTATATGACAGTCATTCAAGCATTTGAAAAGTGCTATCATTTTTCCCCTCAGTCTTTTTTTCTGAATGCTAAACAAGCCCAGTTCCTCAGTCTTTCCTTGCAGTGCTCGGTTTCTAGTCCCCTAACCATCCTTATTGTCCTGAATTTGTTACAACTTCTTGGCATCCTTCAAGTGTAGTGTCCAGAACTGGACACAGTACTCAAGATGAGGCCTAATCAGTGCTGAATAGAGGAGAACTAGTACTTCATGGGATTTGGAGACTATACTTGTCTTAATGCAGCCTAAAATAGCATTTGCCAATTGCAGCAGCCACATTGTAGTTCATTTTCAGTCTGTGATCTACAACAATTCCAAGATCTTTCTTCCATGTAGTATTACTGAGCCAAGTATCCCCCATCTTGTAACTGTGCATTTGGGTCCCCCCGCCACGTGCAGAACTTTGCACTTATCCTTGTTAAATTTCATTCTGTTCTTTTCAGTCCAGAGCTCAAGCCTTTTTGAATTTTGTTTCTATCTTCTAGGATATTAACTATTTCACCCAATTTTGTGTCATCTGCAGATTTCATATGTGTTCCCTGTACCCCCTCATCCAAGTCATTAATAAAAATGTTGAAGAGCACCAGGCCCAGGACTGAGCCTTGTGGTGTTACCTCCTCTCAGTTTGAGAAGGAACCATTGATAAGCACTCTGAGTACGAGTATGTTTTTTGGTTTTATTGTTTTTAAATTTGTAAACTGCCCAGAGTAGACCTTTGGTCTAGATGGGCAGGATAGAAATCCAATCAATCAATCAATCAATCAATCAATCAATCAATCAATCAATCAATCAATCAATCAATCAATCAATCAATCAATCAATCAATCAATCAATTCTGTGATTAACTGTGTATCCACCTGACAGTTATTCTACAGTATCTAGTTAGCTTGCTGATCAGAATATCATGAAGCACTTTGTCAAAAGTTTTGCTGAAGTCAAGATATATATATCTATAGCATGCCCACTGTCTACCAGGTAGGTTACCCAATAAAAAATGAAATAAGATTAGTCTGTCAGCATTCGTTTTTGACAGCTCTGTATTGGCTCCTGGTTATTACTGCACTGTTTTCAAGGTGCTTGCAGAGTGACCATTGAAATTTGCTGTCAATAGTCCCAATCCATTGGTGGCAATTTTCAGGTATTAAGGCTCACCAGCCCATCTCAAGGCTTCCCCAGGTCAAAAGAGATCCTGAAGGAATCTTGGAACCAAGGGGGTTGAATACGAAACATTTCATGAGCCATAAAAGTCTACAACTGATTATATCATTAGTTTCCACAGGTGTGACTTCACACAAGAGGATTTTGGCCATGGATCCTTTAGTGACACTGATAAATCAACAGTTGGGTAGAATCTAAAAAACTGATGATCTTTTAATGTCTCTTCTTATTTCAGAAATAAGCAACACGTAACATTTGTTGCAACTTCCATTCACAGTGCTAATGCTTTTATTGTGATCAGTTTTTAATTTTAATTGGGAAAAAGCCATGTCACAAAAAGGTGACTACTAGATCTATATATCTATATTAAACAGCAAAGGACCTCACAAGATACATTAATAAATGCAAAATGAATATACTTTATTACTTATTGATTACTATCCTAATAAAAGGAGTTTCATGCATTCAACACATTCACACCACATACATACTCACCAAAGAGAGAAGAATTCTTTATTTGCATCGTCCAAGTTCCAAAGAAAGTAATTGATTCCAAAAGCCTTTTGGTCTCAGCAGACAAATTATAGTTGCCCAGACCCCTTCTTTTATACAGTGGTGCCTCGACTTACGAACGTCCCGACTTATGACCATTTTGAGTTACGATCAGCTCCGGCCGCAAAATTTTGCTTCTACTTGCGACCGGAGCTTCGAGTTATGACTGGAAAAAAGGTGGGGAAAAAGACGGGGAATTCAAATGTACTAACCGTTGGTCGGCGAAGAGGCTGCTTCTTTGTAGCTCTTTCACCCCAACGGTTAGAGAGTGTGCGTTGGAGGAGGCTTTGGACTGCCCTGGTGCTGCTTTCTGCTTCTGAGTGAGTACATACAGGGTTTTGCAGGGTAGTTTTGGGCTGGGGGGGGGGGGGTTTATGTTTCTGTGCTGTGATTTTTTTTGTGTTTTTGTGTGTTTGTTTTTTCAGCCCCAGCACCTTCCGATGGGGCTTGCTGTGTTGTTGTTTTTTTGTGTGTGTGTGGTTTTTTTTTTCAGCCCCAGCACATTCCGATGGGGCTTGCTCTGTTTGTTTGTTTTTTGGTGATTTTTTTTTCAGCCCTAGCACGTTCCGATGGGGCTTGCTCTGTTTGGGGTTTTTTTGTGATTTTTTTTTCAGCCCCAGTGTGTTCTGATGGGGCTTGCTCTGTTTGTTTGTTTTTTTGGCAATTTTTTTTTCAGTTCCAGCGCGTTCCGATGGGGCTTGCTGTGGTGTTGTGTTTTTCTTGTGATTTTTTTTTTTTTGGCCCCAGTGCATTCCCGATGGGGCTTGCTGTGTTGTTGATTTTTTTTGTGATTTTTTCCCCCGGCCCCAGCGCGTTCTGATGGGGCTTGCTCTGTTTGTTTGTTTTGTGATTTTTCCCCCCGGCCCCAGCGCGTTCCGATGGGGCTTGCTGTGTTGTTGGTGTGTTTTTTTTGTGATTTTTCCCCCGGCCCCGATGCGTTCTGATGGGGCTTGCTTTTTTTTGTGATTTTTTTTTTCTGGCCGGAACGGATTAATGGGGTTTCAGTGCATTCCTATGGGAAATGGTGCTTCGACTTACGACCATTTTGAGTTACGACCATCATTCCGGAACAGATTAAGTTCGTAAGTCGAGGCACTACTGTATTCTTTTTTGGGCAAGTTGCTAGCTGGTCATGCGCATTAGATGCTTCTTTGTTTCCCCCTAGATATATGGTCTTTATCACCTATTGTGAAGTATGGAATGCTTTTATTTACACTTAATGGGTCTTCCCATTACTTTGACTCGGGCATGTTGTGAGAATGGCTGATGGTCGGATTCCGAAAGATCTCCTGTATGGAGAATTAGTGCAGGGAAATCGCCCCAGAGGGAGACCACAGCTGCGATACAAGGAGATCTGCAAGCGGGATCTGAAGGCCTTAGGAATGGACCTCAACAGATGGGAAACTTTGACATCTGAGCATTCAGCCTGGAGGCAGGCGGTGCATCTTGGCCTCTCCCATTTTGAAGAGACACTTGTCCAGCAGGCCGAGGCAAAGAGGCAGTCCCGAACCCAGCAAAATCAGGGAGCTGGACAGGGGACAGATTGTATTTGTCTTCAGTGTGGAAGGGATTGTCACTCTCGAATTGGCCTTCTCAGCCACACTAGACGCTGTTCCAAGTCCTCTGTTCAGAGCATGTTACCATAGTCTCTCGAGACTGAAGGATGTCTAATCAATGGGTCTTCCATCACTTAGTGGACAGGTGTGGAATCTGCTTGCTCTGGAGGATCCTTGTACCAGGGTCTTCTTAACCCCTGAGTTTGCTCTACTCCCTCAGTTAGCAGCAGATGGTTTTTGTCAACTTACTGAAAGCATAGTTCAAAATGTTCACAGTTCAGTAGTTGAATTTCTTACAATGAGGGCTTATAGCCAGAAATACAAAGTCCCATAGTTCCTCTGGTTCTCTTGGTCTCCATCTTTGTGTCCTCACTCTCGGGTTCTTCACCTTATTCCAGGACAAACATGCACACACCTTACAGCCAGTCCGAAAAGATATGTATTTTTGGAAGGGATAGGGGGACAGTTAAAAGATGGATTGCAGATCATGTATGAAGAAGGGGAAAATATTGTAATTATATAATGGTCCCCAGGGTGAAGGGAGCACTAAGTTTTTGTATTTTTACTTTTATATGTAATTTGTGTGGATGGTATGTGTAATTTTTTAAAAATTAAAAAAACCACATTTTCAGTATTCATAGTTGTTTCTCTCCCTCATTGAGAGTTTTAGAAATAAACTTCAGTTTCAGTTCTACAATCTGACTCAGTATACATTTATATTTAGACCAAAGGATAAGTGACTTAAAAGACACCTATAAATATTAAATCTAGTGAATGGTGTTCAGTATCAACAATATATGATCTTATTGTTTCTCATAAGAAACATAGGGAATGTTAGTTTTAGTCACTCCTAGTCTTAGTCACCTTTCATCTTCAGTGAGGCAATTTTAGTTCATTAAATAGTATTGCTGTAGACATACACATACTGCACTAGTTTAAACTATGTGTAAATTGCAAATCACAGATATATAGTTGGTCCAACCACATTTTCTACTTTTTCCTCAAAAGTTTCCCATCTATGATTTCAGAATTAAAATGTAATACAGGTAAATGAGCAATGCTTGATAGTGTGTCAGTATGGAAGAACACTGTATGTTAAAGCACTGGCTGAGGTCCCGTTTACATGGTTACATCATGTAAACCTGATCACATAATCAGCTACAGCGATTTTTTGCAAATAAAAAATGTCCAATTCCTCTCCAAAAAGGTCTAAGATTCCCATGGAATCCCTTTCATCATGGGGAGATCACTGGGGTCCAGGGGATGGTGAAGTGTTTCATTTTTTTGAAAATTATTGCTGCTGGTAAATTTATCTCACAGCAGTAATTTTTAGAAATTAAAAACTTACCCCTTCCCATCCTGCAGCTCCCAGTGGCTTCCCCATGACAAAAGAGATTCCATGGGAGCCTTGAGAATTTCAGACAAAAGGCAAAAGCAGGTATACTATAATTGGATATTTTAAAGGCTTTTGATTTGATGCTCAGCTTTAAAAATATTAATTAAAGAATAAGGTTTTGGTACATGCTTTAGAAATATTATTCAGCAATTATATTAAGAGAATATTGCTATGGTTTTAGTAAATGATGGTATGACAGAAACAATACTATTTACCTCGATAATAGAATTATTAGCAAACACAGTTAGAGAAGATACTGAAATAAAAGGAATAAGGAATAAAGATAAAATTAAGTTGAACTTATTTGCAGATGATATATTAAACAATTAAAGATCCAATGAATTATCTAGAAAATATTAAATTGCATTTAAAAGCCTTTGAAGAAGTAACAGGGCTAAGGGGAAAATGGAGTAAATCAGAATTTATGCTAGCCAATCATGATATGAAGAGAGAAGTAAACTAAAAGAGAAATTTGAGGGTAATTTAAAAAAACAGTATTTGGTATTTCCCCTTCATGGATTGCTGCCGTGTCGTGGTGAAGGGGCTTGAGTAATTCAGAGAAGCTATGGGCTATGCCATGCCGTGTAGCCCTCATAGTCAACAAAAGAGTGGGAAAAGCTGTACTGGGATACAATCTCAAAAATACTACAATGATTTCAATACGAATCCAAGGCAGACCTTTCAACATCACAGTAATCCAAGTTTATGCACCAACCACCCATGCTGAAGAGGCTGAAATTGACCAATTCTGTGAAGAATTACAACACCTTCTAGAACTGACACCAAAGAAAGATGTTCTTCTCATTCTAGGGGACTGGAATGCTAAAGTAGGGAGTCAAGAGATAAAAGGAACAATAGATACGTTTGGCCTTGGAGTTCAAAACGAAGCAGGGCAAAGGCTAACAGAGTTTTCTCAAGAGAACAAGCTGGTCATCACAAACACTCTTTTCCAACAACACAAGAGGTGACTCTACACATGGACATCACCAGATGGGCAATACCGAAATCAGATTGATTATAATCTCTGCAGCCAAAGATGGAGAAGCTCTGTACAGTCAGCAAAAACAAGACCTGGAGCTGATTGTGGCTCTGATCATCAGCTTCATAGCAAAATTCAAGCTTAAACTGAAGAAAGTAGGAAAAACCACTGGGCAAGTCAGGTATAATCTAAACCAAATCCCTTATGAATACACAGTGGAAGTGAAGAACAGATTTAAGGAACTCGATTTGGTGGACAGAGTGCCTGAAGAACTATGGATGGAGGCTCGTAACATTGTACAGGAGGCAGCAACAAAAACCATCCCAAAGAAAAGGAAATGCAAGAAAGCAAAGTGGCTGTCCAACGAGGCCTTACAAATAGCAGAGAAGAGAAGGGAAACCAAATGCAAGGGAGATAGGGAAAGTTACAGAAAATTGAATGCAGACTTCCAAAGAATAGCAAGGAGAGACAAGAGGGCCTTCTTAAATGAACAGTGCAAAGAAATAGAGGAAAAGAATAGAAAGGGAAAAACCAGAGATCTGTTCAAGAAAATTGGAGATATTAAAGGAAAATTTTGTGCAAAGATGGATATGATAAAGGACAAAAATGGTAGGGACCTTACAGAAGCAGAAGACATCAAGAAGAGGTGGCAAGAATACACAGAGGAATTATACCAGAAAGATCTGGATGTCCCGGACAACCCAGAGAGTGTGGTTGCTGACCTTGAGCCAGACATCCTGGAGAGTGAAGTCAAGTGGGCCTTAGAAAGCATGGCTAACAACAAGGCCAGTGGAGGTGATGGCATTCCAGTTGAACTATTTAAAATCTTAAAAGATGATGCTGTTAAGGTGCTACACTCAATATGCCAGCAAGGTTGGAAAACTCAGCAGTGGCCAGAGGATTGGAAAAGATCAGTCTACATCCCAATCCCAAAGAAGGGCAGTGCCAAAGAATGCTCCAACTACCGTACAATTGCACTCATTTCACACGCTAGCAAGGTTATGCTCAAAATCCTCCAAGGTAGGCTTCAGCAGTATGTGGACCGAGAACTCCCAGAAGTACAAGCTGGATTTCGAAGGAGCAGAGGAACTAGAGACCAAATTGCTAACATGCGCTGGATTATGGAGAAAGCCAGAGAGTTCCAGAAAAACATCTACTTCTGCTTCATTGACTACGCAAAAGCCTTTGACTGTGTCGACCACAGCAAACTATGGCAAGTTCTTAAAGAAATGGGAGTGTCTGACCACCTTATCTATCTCCTGAGAAATCTATATGTGGGACAGGAAGCAACAGTTAGAACTTGATATGGAACAACTGATTGGTTCAAAATTGGGAAAGGAGTACGACAAGGCTGTATATTGTCTCCCTGCTTATTTAACTTATATGCAGAATACATCATGCGAAAGGCTGGACTGGATGAATCCCAAGCCGGAATTAAGATTGCCGGAAGAAATATCAACAACTTCAGATATGCAGATAATACCACTCTGATGGCAGAAAGTGAGGAGGAATTAAAGAACCTCTTAATGAAGGTGAAAGAGGAGAGCGCAAAAAATGGTCTGAAGCTCAACATCAAAAAAACTAAGATCATGGCCACTGGTCCCATCACCTCCTGGCAAATAGAAGGGGAAGATATGGAGGCAATGACAGATTTTACTTTCTTGGGCTCCATGATCACTGCAGATGGGGACAGCAGCCATGAAATTAAAATACGCCTGGTTCTTGGGAGGAAAGCGATGAGAAACCTAGACAGCATCTTAAAAAGCAGAGACATCACCTTGCCGACAAAGGTCCGCATAGTCAAAGCTACGGTTTTTCCAGTAGCGATGTATGGAAGTGAGAGCTGGACCATAAAGAAGGCTGACCGCCGAAGAATTGATGCTTTTGAATTGTGGTGCTGGAGGAGACTCTTCAGAGTCCCCTGGACTGCAAGGAGATCAAACCTATCCATTCTGAAGGAAACCAACCCTGAGTGCTCACTGGAAGGACAGATCCTGAAGCTGAGGCTCCAATATTTTGGCCATCTCATGAGAAGAGAAGACTCCCTGGAAAAGACCCTGATGTTGGGAAAGTGTTAAGGCAAGAGGAGAAGGGAACGACAGAGGACGAGATGGTTGGACAGTGCCATCGAAGCTACCAACATGAATTTGACCCAACTCCGGGAGGCAGTGGAAGACAGGAGGGCCTGGCATGCTCTGGTCCATGGGGTCACGAAGAGTCGGACACAACTTAACGACTAAACAACAACAACAACAATTTGGTGTTTAGAGATAAATATTACCTGGAATTTGCAAGAAATTATTAAAATGAATTTGGATAAAATGAAAAAACAAATTAAAGAACAAACTAAAGAATATCAAAAGTTGAAGTGATCTTGGTTTGGAAGAATAGCAGTGGTAAAAATGAAGATTATCCCTAAACTAAATTTTTAAATTTGGATGTTACCTATTAAAGATAGTTGATAAGGAATTAAAAGAATTGCAGAATTTGATTAATATGTATTGTAATGAAAATGAAAGGGCATAATGGTATCTTCCTCAAAAGAATTGAGGTTTTTGTATACCTGATATTTAATTATATTATGTTGTTGTTGTTGTTGTTTAGTCGTTCAGTCGTGTCCAACTCTTCGTGACCCCATGGACCAGAGCACGCCAGGCCCTCCTGTCTTCCACTGCCCCCCGAAGCTGGGTCAAACCCATGTTGGTAGCTTCGGTGACACTGTCCATCCATCTCGTCCTCTGTCGTCCCCTTCTCCTCTTGCCTTCACATTTTCCCAACATCAGGGTCTTTTCCAGGGAGTCTTCTCTTCTCATGAGATGGCCAAAGTATTGGAGCCTCAGCTTCAGGATCTGTCCTTCCAGTGAGCACTCAATTATATTATATAGCTCATCAATTGAGACATATACCAGAAATTATAGTAAACAGTAAGGGGATAATATGGAGTGATTTGGAGTTGAACAAGATTAGGGAAAATATGGAAAATTTGTTTTCTAAGGAAAATTTAATGGATATTGTTAAAAACATAGATAACGCACTTTTAAGTAACATGTTGCAATGTTGGAAGAAGTACAGGAGGATATTGAGTCCAAAGATTTCCCCATTGATACATGTGGTGGAATTACGCAGTTTTCCAGATAATCTGAAGAAAAAAAATTAAATAGTGTTTTGTCAGAACAGAAAGCTATAAAAATTAAAGATTGGATTAAGAAGATGTATAATATAGAGAGAATAAAATAGACATTGGGAGAAGAAGGAATTACCTGGTTGAATGTAAGACAGATAGATAAATGGGGGAAAAAGGAAGGAAAATGTAGGGGGATGGCTAAATTTGAAGAGATTATTGAAAAGAGGGAAGAGATGGAAGATAATAATCAAAGAAAAGGGATAGTAAGTGTAATATATAAGATGTTAGTAGAGGATGAATATAAAACAATAGCTTTGAAAGAGATATGGCAAGTAGATTTAAATAAAGAAATTAGTGGAGAAGCATGGAAGATGTTCTGTGAAGAAGAAGAATGAAAAAAACATGTCAGGTAATATGGAGATGTTATTTAACACCAATGACATTAAATATTATGAATAAAGAGATACCATCTATATGTTGGAGATGTAAGGAAAAAAGGGGAACATATCACATGTGGTGAATGTGTGAAGAGAGACAGAAGGAATGGATGGTTGTTTTCAATGAGATTAAGGAAATTATAGGGGCCAGTATACAAAGATGTTCAATGATAGCTTTATTAAATATATTTGGAAACAGTCAGTTAGAGGAAAAATGGAACTGACTATTATGTTAACAGCAGCAAGATTGATATTTGCAAAAATTTGGAAAAATAATAATTGAGTTTGGAAGAATGATATAATGAGATATGGAATCTAGCTATTAATGATAAATTAACTTCCAGATTGAAAGTTAAAAAAGGATTATTGAAAGAAATCAATTTTAATGGGATCCGAAATGCTTTTTTAGAACATGTATTTACTAAACATAAAGGTTATACCCCAACACAAGCATAATTATATTTTTTGGAAAGAGCCGGTGAACATTATATAAATTTAGACAAAATGTATTGATGATGATATACATACATATATATTCCTGAAGGTGGTAGGTTACACTGTATATTTGAGTTATGATTGTGATTGTTATTTACATTTTTGTTATTAAGTGTTGTTTGATGTCTAGTTGTGTGTATCTTTTGTTTGTAATATATTAAAAAAATAGAAACAGAAAACTTCAGGGGGAAATTGAAAATGTTTTATTTATGAAAAATCACAGCAGCTGATGACATGATCAGCCTTAGGCAGTGTAATTTACAGGACAGGATTTCAGCCAGTGTGTTTCATACTAAAGAGTCAGCTGAGCAATGCAAATTTAGTGATTCAATTCTAAGCGATTCTTAGTAGTTCATCTGTCAAAAAGCTATTCACTCTGTTTTTCTTTTGTCTCAAAAGACAAAGAGGATGCTAGTGGAAAAAATGGGTCGTGAAGCAGTAGAACTTGGTCATGGTGAAGTGAATATTACAGGTGTAGAAGAAAACACACTAATAGCCAGTCTTTGTGATCTCTTGGAAAGGATATGGAGCCATGGTCTGCAAGTGAAACAGGTAGGAATGAAATTGATACTTTATAATTGTTGCAAATATTTATGGCTCTTCTAAATTGCACCTTCTTTCTATATTGTTATGAATTTTGAACTGCAAGGTGTACATACATTTTTTTGAACAGGATCTAGGATGTTAAATGTAAGAGAAGAACTCTCAGTGACAAACTGTTTAATTCAATAGTGAGAGTTACAGCAGGTACAAGATCCCATGAACAAAGGGGGAGATTTTTTTCCAGATTTTTTATGACCCTCTGGTTTCCACCAACCCTCTAACCTCCCTATTGTTCAAGAGGACTCCCAAATCTCTGGAGCACAGTGTTGTTGTTTTTTTAGCAGCATTTAGGGAGCTACAAGAGGAGAGGGGGACTGGCAAAACTCTATTCTCCATCCATTCATTTATAGGTGCTCAGGTACCTTTTCTACAGCCATGACTTTGTCACAATAATTCAGGATCCAACCTCGATCTTTTCTCCTGTGCTTTTATTTTTGTTGTCAATTTAGTTAGAAGATGATAAAATGATGTTACAAAAGTTTGCTTGATGTAT
Organism: Intellagama lesueurii; assembly: GCA_037013535.1. Classification (NCBI taxonomy): domain Eukaryota; kingdom Metazoa; phylum Chordata; class Lepidosauria; order Squamata; family Agamidae; genus Intellagama; species Intellagama lesueurii. The sequence goes on from JBAJHW010000001.1 coordinate 92,455,537, forward strand.
GGGTATTCTGTTTTCTTTAGAGGAATCGTGCTGATGGATTTTCTCTGTGTTTATGTGTGAATACAAAGGAGTTAACATTTACTGTGACATTAGTGTCTTTTGAAATAATTTCTTGATCTTTTACTGATCATTTATGCAGAAACGACTTTTAGGCTGTATCAGTGTCTTGTGTGTGAAGGTGTTTATTGTCTGACTCTTACCTTCCCTCTTATATGCTACATAGGATAGAAGCTGTACTACTTTCATCCTAGAAGATAAAGCATCATTATACTCTGCTACAACTCAGATTTGGGCCTTTCAGACCAGCAAGCGGCCAACCCTACATAAGGTTAATTCTTTGGATTGATTGAAGATGTTGGCAAACAGTGCTGCACGGTCTGTTGTGGTAGAGTATTTAGGCATGTGAAGGAAGAAGTGCAAAAACAACCAAACATTTTTGAAATAAATATTTTAAGAAGTACAATCATTCCTCCTTGTAAAATAAGTTTTGTTTCAACCACAGAAGCCCAGTCCTATAATATAATTTTTGAGTAATCTTCAGTAGAAGATTATGCCTTTTCATAGGTCTGTGAAGAGCTGCCTGCAGTACCCTCTATAAGCTTTTGCTCACTCCCCTGCTTAGAGCACATTAGACTACTTAGCTATCAGTTCCTTTTCCATTTGTGACTTCAACCTCATACTTATCAATCCTGTTAATTCATTGTCCCTATGAGATGTATAAGAGTCTTACCTGTCAGTTCTGAGGGAATTTTTCCTTCAGTGGCATAATCTCTCTTCTGTGCATGTCATGTCCTTTAGCTTTATTCACATATCTATGAATAGTTATCCATCATATGATCTATTGAGTCATAATTTCATATAGTCTGATTTTCATTTGTTGTCTGCTCACATAGGCTTTTGTGGTCTTTATATGATCTGTTCCAGCACTGGAGCCAGCATACATGTTGTATAATATACATGTGTTATATTGAGATATAATTGTTTACAGTAATGTAAAATCTCTTTGTTTTGTCTGATTGGCGGTAGAAGTAATCGTAGTATCACAGGACCACCACAAAAATCCTCATTAGAATTTAAAGTGCCTTCCACTCCTTCTTTTTGGAAGCCTTTTGCTCTCTAATACAAGTGTAGGCAACCAGATACCCTTCAGATGTTTTGGGCTATAACTCCCATACACATCAGCCAGCATTGGCAATGATCAGGAGGATTATTGGAGTTGTAACCCAACAACACCTGGAAGTGCCAGATTCCTACTCCTGCTCAAACTGTTAATATAATATGTTATGAAGTTGAGGTCATGGTATGCCACAAGCAGAAGCTGTATTCAGATGACCATATCTCATTCTTAAACTGAAATATTCACAATATATTTTCCTGCATATGCAGACCCTTTATACAAGCCAACACTGGATGCAGCACCCGGTGCCAAAAGCATTGTACATACCTGCATTTTTCATGCAAAATGGAAGTAGACATTTTGATCCCCATGTGTTTGTGCTGGCAAAGAAGAGGCAGTAGAGCACCCATGAGCCCAGTGCTCCCTTTATATTCCCCCAAATTTTCATCAGAATATTTTCTCATAATAACTAAGAACTACTTTCTGATTCCAAGACATATACCAAATAATTTGTAGTGATCTCTCTCTATATCTACAGACTTTTTGGACCCAAACAACTCTCCTCCTTCTTCTCTGTGATGAATGCTTATGTGAAAGCCACTTTGAATTTTGTAGGTGTCAGAAGCATTGTTGGGTCAAAAGACTGAACTGATGAACTAGTGTATGAGAACTTCTGGATAGCTCAGTGGTTTAGGTCTGTGGCTGGTTGCGAGTTTGATTCCCCACTGTGCCTCCTTGACAGGGGCTGGACTTGATAATCCATAGAGCCCCTTCCAGCTATGTAGTTTTAAGGTGGTGGTGGTGAATATTATTACACTGGATGATCACAGGTTTGTATAGATAGCTTTTCCTTGAATTTTAGGCCTACTGATGCTTTTTCGGGGGGAAATTCTCTATGGACTGAGTCTGGACTAAGTCAGGATTGACTGTCACAATCCTTACTGATGCAACAAGGAGAGAAAGGAAGCAGGAACCTGTGTAGAAACACCACGTCTAATTGGCTTCTTTTCTTTTCAGCAGTTTCCATCCAAGCTGATCCTAAAAGAACTACATAATTTTAGGAATCAATGGCTGAGTTTGCTTTGCTTTTTTCCTTCTTTCTCTCTCCCCATATATATTTTTTCCTTTTCTGTCATGCTTTAAAAGTCAGTTTCGACAGAATAGAATTTAGTGGTAGATTTCTGGGCAATTCGTAGCAAAAAAGGTGAAAAAGAAAGAAGGCAGAGAGGGTGCCCAGCAGCAAAGAGAGAGAAGATGTGAAGGAGAAATGAAAAGACAGAGATGGTTAGAGGGAGCTATCAGTAAGCAGGCAAGTATGAGAAAATGTGAGGAAGAAACAAGAGGTTTCATTTATAATGGAAGAAAATTCTCCAGGAAACAAACCCCTACTTTGATATTGATCTTAATGGGAAAATAGAGTTTGATTTACAATGTCTTGCTTTACAACCATTCTTAGGGATGAAATTAGGTCATACCTGAGGGAGTTTGCTATACTTTAAAGCATTTTTGGAATTTTATACCAGACTTCCTTCAGAATATTGTTATAAGATGGTTTATCATTTTAGATTCTACTTTTTGGCAACTAGAGCTATTCTTAAAGCTGTGAAGATAGGAAGCTGTTTCTAATGCTAACTCAGATTGTTGAACCATCTAATTCAGTATTTGTTAGCACTGACAGTTGTTCTTCTTGTTGTTGTTTCAAGTTATATACCACCCCATAGTGCTAAAGCACTCTTTAGGCAACTTACAACATGATTATGCAAACAAACTTTGCCCTCCACTAAAGCTGGATACTAATTTTACCAAACTTGGAAGGATGGGAGGCTGAGTCAACCTTGAGCTCGTTACCTGAATCAGTTGGGATTGAATTCAAGTTGTGAGCAGAGGCTTGACTGAAATACTGCAGTTTAACCACTACACCACAGGGGTCAGAACCCTGACAGTGGTTCTCCAGGGTTTCAAGCAAGATTATTTCCTAGCTCTATCTGGAAATGCCAGGGATTGAGCTTGGAACCTTATTGCTTGAGCTATGGCAGCCCCTCCTTGGTGCAGACTCAGTACTCCAGTCCAAGTACTAATAATTGGATCTGACCCTGATTAGTTTCCAAAACCAGTCAGGAAGGTTGGTGTACTTAGTATAGTATAGTAGTGGCATTTGTAAAATACATGGTGCATTTTTAAAATAAATGTATATGATGTAATTATAAAATATACAAAGACACTGAATTCTGTACACTTCAAACAAAACAAAGCTAACCCTGCTGGAGCAAGAAATATCACCTTGTGCTGATCTCTTCAGCTTCCCTTTTTGTCATGGATTTTTCCAAAGGGCAGTTGACGTTAGGTAGTCCTGTTTGATGGAAAGACATAGTTGAGCAGGAGCAGATGCTGGGTGTTATCTTCACCTGTTACAACAATGTAGGAAAATGTTAATGTCCCATTCCCACTAGAATGAAATACAGAGCTTTACCACCCAGAATGAATTTCCTACAGAGATTTTACTTCTTTGTAAGAAACGGTGTACTATATATACATAGCATGCAGCACATTTATAGTTCTGTATTATTACATTATATCTGTTGGAATGTCTAACTTGCTGAAAATTCCTATGGTCCATGTATGTCTTAAACAGGTTAGTAAATGTTTGTCATATATGACAGTGTATGTACAAAGTAGACCAATTTCATATCAAATGGTGACATCCATGTTGGAAATCAATTATTTGTGAAACTAATATTATCCATAGTCCTAGAGCAGACGTCAGTGTCTTGTTTGCTTGTAGCTTGTTCACATAATTTAGATATAGCCCAGTCCTGTCTGTGTGAACCAGAAAGAAATTAGAATACTTTAATAAAATTTTGTATATTGCCTTACTATTGTTAAAACACAACTTACTCTGGGGAAAAGGTGAAAATAGTGTTTTTGGTGGTAGTATTATTATTTTATTAAAACACATAATAAATGTTATGTGTTGTTATTCTGTCTTGGAAGAGTTGGACAGAGAACCAACTTTAGCAGAAATAAAAGCGGCCTTGGATTCCCTCGCCTCTGGCAAGGCACCTGGGAAGGATAACATCCCTGCTGAAGTGCTGTAAAGAGATCATCACCACCGAGCTGTATGAAATCTTTTGTCTTTCTGGTGGGAAGGTGGAGTACCACAGGACATGAAGGATGCAAACATTGTCACATTGTATAAGAACAAAGGAGAGGGGGGCGACTGCAATAACTACTGTGGCATCTCTCTTCTCAGCGTTGTAGGGAAGCTGCTTGCCCGTGTTGTGCTGAAGAGACTCCAGGTGCTTGCAGACAGAGTCTATCCAGAATCACAGTGTGGATTTCGAGCTAATAGATCCACCACTGACGTGGTATTCTCCCTCCAACAGTTGCAGGAGAAATGTAGGGAACAACAACAGCCCCTCTTTGTGGCCTTCATAGATCTCACAAAGGCCTTTGATTTGGTTAGCAGGGACGGCCCTTTAAAAATACTTCCCAAGATTGGATGTCCACCTCGACTCCTTAACATCATCAGGTCCTTTCATGAGGAAATGAAGGGCACTGTAGTTTTTGATGGCTCAACATCAGATCCCTTTGACATCCGAAGCGGAGTGAAACAGCGCTGTGTCCTCATGCTGACCCTGTTTGGGATCGTTTTTTGTTGTCATGCTGAAGTACGCCTTTGGAACTGCAACAGAAGGTGTCTATCTCTGGACCAGATCAGATGGAAAGCTCTTTAATCTCTCTAAATTGAGAGCGAAGACCAAAGTCCAGGTGAAATGCATGCGGGACTTCCTCTTCGCCAATGATGCAGCTGTTGTTGCCCACTCTGCTGAAGACCTCCAACAACTCATGAATCGCTTTAGCAAGGCCTGCCAAGACTTTGGATTAACAATCAGCCTGAAGAAAACACAAGTCATGGGCCAGGACGTGGACTCACCTCCCTCTATTACCATCTCTACACAAGAATTGGAGGTTGTTCATGACTTTGTGTACCTTGGCTCAACGATCTCTGACACTCTTTCCCTAGATGTCGAGCTGGATAAACGCATTGGCAAAGCAGCTACCACATTCTCTAGACTCACAAAGAGAGTATGGCTTAATAAGAAGCTGACGGCATATACCAAGATCCAGGTCTATAGAGCCTGTGTCCTGAGTGCACTCCTGTACTGCAGTGAGTCCTGGACCCTTTGTGCATGGCAGGAGAGGAAGCTGAACACGTTCCATATGCGTTGTCTCCAACGCATTTTTGGTATCACCTGGCAGGACAAAGTTCCAAATAGAGTAGTTCTAGAACGAGCTGGAATTTTTAGCATGTATACATTACTGAAACAGTGACGTCTACGTTGGCTTGGGTATGTTGTGAGAATGGCTGATGGTCGGATTCCGAAAGATCTCCTGTATGGAGAATTAGTGCAGGGAAATCGCCCCAGAGGGAGACCACAGCTGCGATACAAGGAGATCTGCAAGCGGGATCTGAAGGCCTTAGGAATGGACCTCAACAGATGGGAAACCTTGACATCTGAGCGTTCAGCCTGGAGGCAGGCAGTGCATCATGGCCTCTCGCATTTTGAAGAGTCACTTGTCCAGCAGGCCGAGGCAAAGTGGCAGTCCCGAACCCAGCAAAATCAGGGAGCTGGACAGGGGACAGATTGTATTTGTCTTCAGTGTGGAAGGGATTGCCACTCTCGAATTGGCCTTCTCAGCCACACTAGACGCTGTTCCAAGTCCTCCATACAGAGCACATTACCATAGTCTCTTGAGACTGAAGGATGCCTAATCCTAAAATGTTACAATATGCTGTATAACAAATGTCACTATGCTATTAAGTCAGAAGTTACATGACATCACATAACAACAACATAACAAATGAGCAAATTGGTCTAATTATGGCTCTATTATGTAAGATTGGGGTTGTGTTCTTTATTGTGATCTCTGTGACTCTCCCAGATAAGGGTTGGGTGCTTGTGCAGAGCCTCTCTCAGAAAACTGTAGAGCTTAGCAAAGTGTTGGCTGGCCTAACTTCTACTAACAACTGGGATATGTAGCCATCCCACCGAAGTCATAGTTCCTTCTATTGAATTCCTCAGGGGATCCACTTTCCAGACATGTTCAGAGTCTTTGTGGTCTTGACCCTGTCTACATATTTTAGACACTTGATGCCAGACACAAGGGCTAGAATTGATGTTGCTTTTGGTTGAGCTGTGCTCTTGCCCTTGTTACCAGCCTCTTCCAGTAAGATACCTACATATATCTGTGAGTTATAGGCATATGAAGCATTATGTTAATTAAAACATATTCTATAATACAGTGGTGCCTCGACTTACGAACGCCCCTACTTACGACCATTTTGAGTTACGACCAGCTCCAGCCGCAAAAATTTGCTTCTACTTGCGACCGGAGCTTCCACTTACGAACAGAAAAAGGCAGGGGAAAAAAGGCAGGAAATTCAAATTTCTAACTGTAGGTGGCGACGAGGCTGCTTCTTTGTAGCTCTTTTGCCCCAGCAGTTAGAGAGTGTGCGGCGGCGTCGGAGGCTTGGGACTGCCTCCTTCTGCTTCTGAGAGCGTGTGTGTGTGTTTGCAGGGAGGCTTCGGGCTGCCTTGTAAGGTAAGGTGCTGTTTTCTGCTTTTAAAAAACTGTTCTGGGTGTTTTTGCAGCGTGGTTTTGAGCTGGGGGGGTTATGTTTCTGTGCTGTGATGGGTCTTGGGGGGGTTTCTTTGTTTTTTGGTTCCCCCCCCCATTTCCGATGGGTCTTGGGGGTTTTTGTTGCTTTTTGGAGTGTTTTTTCCCATTTCCGATGGGTCTTGGGTTTTTTTTTGTTTTTTTGTTTTTTCCCCCCATTTCTGATGGGTCTTGGGGGGTTTGGTTGCTTTTTTGGGGTTTTTTCCCCATTTCCGATGGGTCTTGGGGGGTTTGTTTGTTTGTTGGCTTTCCCCCCCCTTTCCGATGGGTCTTGGGGGTTTGGTTGCTTTTTTGGGTTTTTCCCCCCATTTCCGATGGGTCCTGCATGCTTCCCTTGCTTTTTCCTTTGTTTTCTTTGCATTTCCAACCTGCCCCCTTTGGTCTCTGTGCATTTCCGATCTGCTCCGTTTGTTTTCTGTGCATTTCCAATGGGTCTTGCACGCTTGATTGCTTCCCCCCCCCCCCCTTCGGCTGGAAGGGATTAATCGTGTTTCCAATGAGTCTTGCAGTGATTTTTTTTTTTTGGTGATTTTTTTTTCTTCGGCCGGAACGGATTAATTGCATTTCAATGCATTCCTATGGGAAATGGTGCTTCGATTTATGACCATTTCGAGTTACGTCCATCTTCTGGAACGGATTATGGTCGTAAGTGGAGGCACCACTGTAGATCTGATGCTGTAGGGCAGAGGTACTGGACATGTAAGTAGTCCCAACCTATGCATGTTTAATTGCAGTAAATTCAACTGGGTTTACTGGGCCATTTCCAAGTTGGTGTGCATAAAATTGCAGCTTTTCTGCTACAATAAAGAATAACATGAATCTTTGAAGAGAATAAAGATAAACTGTCCAGTAGTCAAATATGAACCTAAGTCAGATAAAAGACACAAGTGAGCCCCTTTACCAAGTGACAATTTTCCTTTTGAAGATAGTATGCCTTTTTTTTAATGTGCCACCAAGTCAATTTCAATTTATGGCAATCCTTGCCAGGATTTCTTAGGTATAAAACAGGCAGTAGTGGTTTGCCAGCCTCTTCTTCTGGTGGCGCTCTTGGTTTGCAGCTTGCCCAAGGCTACACAGATTGGCATCTTCTCAAGCTCTCATTTTAAAAGTCATTAACTTGACAGGTTCTCAGAAGGGCATAGAGATTGGAGCTGGCATAGAAATATATATTTCTTCTTTCAAAATTTCATTAGCTGGTACAGATTCATCATATGTATCTTTGTCAGTGGGAAGGTATCATAAAGCTGAGAATAATGCAGTTTCCTTTTAAAATAAGGAATTACTTAATCTGGCACTTTTTTCATGTACATTAATATTTATGATGCAGTCATAACACTGTTATAACTGAGGGTCATTTCCATGCATAAATTGCCTTGAAGTTGCCTTTCCCATTCTGGTATTTTCCAGATATTTAAAAGCTTTTTTTACACAAGGAGATTGTTGCGAGTTGATTCAGAGTTTTCTATACCATGACCCTTGTTGTTTCTGCTGATGAAATCATCATCATTCACATGGAAACACATAATTATCCTGGGGAGATGTGTTGCTAGAGTCCACACTGTATGTTGTAATTCTTAACTGAAGCACAGCCTCCCACTGTCTTCTCCCCCACCCCTTCTGTTCCTCCCTCCCCTTCATCTGTCCTGCATCTATTGCTCCAATTACTTGCCTTTCTTAAAAATATTGACAGATTATATAGTGCTGACTTGAAATAACATGCTGTCAACCTAGTGCAGAGCAGGACTAAAACTGTAGTCTGTGTGATGGAAATAGGATGGTTTAAGATGTGGATGATGGTACTTCATTTAAATAAAAAACCAGGATGATCTTGTGTGGGTGCACCAATATGCATAATTGTGCCTATCTCTTTACAAGGGGACTTGGAATTGTGGAGAGTGGAGTAGCTTATCCGGACATGTCAGGATGCTTTTGTCTTTCCAATGGCTTGGTGGAAAGTGACATTGGGGGTGATCTCTAGAGAATTGTGCAAATTGTGTCCATGTATTTTTTTAAAAGGCAGGTGTGTGTGAAAAGCCTCTCTCGTTTGGCATGGTCAAGTTCTTGCAACTTAATTAAAAGGAGAAGGATGGAGCAAAGGTGGGAATTAGTGTTCATCATGGAAGGATGTACATGTGACAGATCAAAGAGAACACTCATCCAGTAGCATTTAAAAAAAAAAATAGAATTCCAAGGAAATATGAGAGGTGGATAGATATCACTGTACAAGATATCACTGTCAATAGCATTTGAGATGTAGGCAATCACACATGCCAGAAATGAAACAAAGTGATATGAGTGGAATTGCCACCAAAAATTTGTAGCTTTTGCTGGCCGAATAAAATGTAATGAATGACCATGGGAAAGGAGTGGAAATAATTGCAATAGGCTGTACTTTGCATAGTTGACAGAAAATAACTTGAAATTGACAATGACAGCAGGGCAAACTGCAGTGTACTTGAGCCCTTAGACTACAACTGCTGGCATTCTGACTAGAGATGGGCGTAAATTAAAAAATGAATTGCAAAATTCATCAGAAACCACTAATTCATTGATTCATGTTTGTCCAAATTAATGCCCCAACGAATACAAATCAATGAATTTTTAGTGATTTTTGATTTGTTGGACTATAAAATGCCCCCCAGCACCCAGAGACACCAAAATTGCAGAGAGGTTCCCCCTGACTCTCCTCTACAATCCCTCCAAGTTTGGTGAAGCTTGGGTTTCCTCAAGCCAGCTGCTAAAGGGCACTTTCCTGTGGGGAGGGGACCCACTTTGGGGTGTGTAACTTGGATATCTGAAACCCAGTCTTCACCAACTTGGAGAGATTGTAAAGGAGAGTCAATTTGGTTGACATTTTGGTTCTCTAGGTGACTGGGGGGAACTTTTCTGGGGGGACATCTTTGTGGGTGTATAAGTTGGATGTCCAAAATGCAAGCTTCACAAAACCTACAGGCCTTGTAGAGGAGAGTCAGGAGAAGCTTCTCTATGATACTGGTGTCTGCAGGTGCTTGGGGGGCAGTTTTATAGGGTTTTAAAGGCAAAACAAATTGACTTGTCAATTTGTTGATTTGTCAGAAAATTTTTTATAAATTTGTTATTTGTGATTTGTTGACATTGATGAATCATGAATCAAAATAAATTGCCATTTTTTCATGCCCATCTGATTCATGCCCATCTCTAATACTGACAACTGGCCATGCTTGTTGAGGCTGATGGGAGGGCACCAGGTTGAGGAAGGCTGTTTTAGAGCATAGGGGGCAGCATTTCCAACATGCAAGAACCCATATGAGTACTCTTTGCCTCACATCCTATATTGTGGAGTAATGTAAGTTCTTTTAATACACACATATGAATAGTTCTGTTTAACTTTATTTCCACATTTATTTTTTCAATATTTATTCGCAAAGTTTGAGTGTTTTGTTCAAAACACTTATATTTCTTTTTATATTCTGTATTTTGAATGCTTTAGTCTTAGAGCAGAAGTATTCCATGATTGCTTTCCTTGAAAAAAAATATTCAAGAAATATAGAATGCTCTGGATAAGTAATTTATGCTGAATTTGAAAAAGTGTTTTTTCCCCCCCCCAAATCTTAGGGGAAATCTGCTTTGTGGTCACACTTGTTACATTACCAAGAAAATAGGCAGAGAAAACCTACATCTGGAAGCTTCAGCACCTCAGGTATAATTCGCTTGCATGAAGATTACAAATATTGTCATTTTGAATAGAGAAATGTCACAAATGAGATTGTTTGCACCAAACATTGACACAGTGCAGATTTTTTAAAGAAATATACAGTATGTAAGATTCAGTTAAACCAAATATATCCATGATCCTGATCAGTTTAAAGTTGCAGAGTCCTCCATCAAATAGATATTACATACTCAATGCAGTAAGAAATATTCTGCTTGTTATCATTATTTTTAAATGCTATTTTAAATTGCTGTTTTAACAGTCTGCTCTGAGAAAAGGTATTGTTGTCAGTGTTTGAAATATATTTTAGCCAGTCTTGCCAAATTATTGCACCAACAGAAATTTGAAGTGTGGTTGTTGTGAGATGTTTTAAAAAATAACATCTAGTGAAATGAGTATCTGATGCTAGTAAAAGGCTGTGTTGTGTTAAGCAAAGCTAATGGCGACTGAAATAACAGGTCTGAGTCAGATTGCACAAGATTCTGGAACTGCTGAATAGCTTGGTGGTTTGTGTATCTGGCTGAGGAACCAGAGGTTGGGAGTTCAATTCCCCACTGTGTCTTCTTGACGGGCTAGACTTGATGATCCATAGGGTCCCTTCCAGCAATGCTGTTCTAAGACTATTATTGTGTTAATGCATTTTTATCATTAGATGTTGTTTCCAAACATGATATTCTGTCCTACACATCAGTTCAGTGCATATCAAATCCCAACTTTCTGCATAACTCCATTTCAGCAGTTTTGTGTTTGCAATTTCACTGCAAGCCCCATGTCATACTAGATGTCAATTTTATAGCACTTTGAAGTTCAGAATTGTTGGGGTTATATTGGTGGCAGCAGAAACAGAAAAATATTAAAATTATGATGAGGATTAAGACATTTGCCTTGTGCAGCACTAAAACAGAATGTTTGATATTATTTTAGGAATTCTTTTAGATGCAGAAAGAAGGAAGTCAGATGCCAGTCCAGCAATGTCTCCCTTAAGAGTATCTCTCATCCAGGACATGAGGTTGGAATTTTAAAAGTTTTTTTAAAAAATCAGAAAAAGTTACTTATATTTTAAGGATAGCTTAGCTTTAAAATAGTGCTTTTAAGTGTTTTCTTATATCTTGCTCCAGAGTTGAAATATACTGTTTAATTACAAAACAACAACATGCTTTTGAGTACTCAGAATCATGTACTGATACCTAGTAAGTGGATTAAGGACTGCAATCAAAATCTTAAAAATAATAATAATAATCAGCTAAAGATAACATTTTCAACAATTATTTAAAATGAGTTCTTTTGCACTCATAGCACTTTGGAGGCACAAGACAAAGGCCTAAATCAAGCATAGTAGAAAACTGCTCTGTGACCAATATGAAGTGTCGCAAAATGTTTTGCAGGGATTTGTTATTAATTTGTTTTAGCATAGCTTTCATAGGCAATTTGCTTCATCCGACAGAGATACACATCAGTGAAATTAGATTCTTAGATCTCAGTTTAATAAAACAAGATGAATCTGCATGCACGTGGATGCAACCACCTTATTCCCTTTGAACTTGCAGGAAAACAAGGCAGGATGCAGCAATTTCCATATAGATTCCATTTAAGTCAAGAACTATGGTTAGTGGCTTCTAAACAAGGCAGAATATGGAAGCCAGTTGTAATTTATGGGCCAGGATCTGGTTGGGTACATGTGCTGACAGGAGGAGTGTATCAACATATATAAGTGGAGGGAATTCCTTTCTGCCACTGGCAGCCCTCAATATTTGCTCCAGAGGACAGAGTTTTGAGTGATAGCAGAGGACAGGAGTGAGGAGAGAGGGAGAGGGAGAGTCTTCTCTTGTGGATGTTCAGGAACTGCAGGGGATAAAATCTGCAGTACAAGAGTTGTTTGACAATGGAATGGCCTGCTCCAGAAGGTAGCGAACTCTGCATCATTGGAAGTTTGTAAACAGAGGTTGGATAATAATTTCTTAGGAATGCTTTACCTGCAGATTTCCTGCTTCATCAGGGACCCAAAGCGGCTTACAACATTAAAATTCACACAATTAAAAACACAATAAGTTAAATATTAAAAGACAAATTAAACAATATATGGTTTAAAATAAAATTAAAAGATTAAAACATGAAAACATGAAAAAGATTAAAATTATCTGCAAAAATGGGGTTCAGGGATTCAGTTATAACTGTTAAAAGCCTGCCTGAAGAGATGGGTCTTTAGCTTTTTTCGAAAGGATAAAAGGGAGGAGGCCATCCTGATCTCCCGAGGGAGAGCGTTCCATAGCTTGGGAGCTGCCACAGAGAAGGCCCTCTCCCGTGTCCCCATCAGCTGTGCTTGTGCTGGCAATGGGACTGAGAGGAGGGTCTCCTCTGCTGATCTTAATCGCCGAGAAGGCGCATATAGGGAGGTACGGTCCTTCAGGTAGCCTGGGCCCAAGCTGTATAGGGCTTTATAGGTAATGACCAGCACTTTGAATTGGGCCCAGAAACGGACTGGTAGCCAGTGCAGTTCTTGTAACAGGTGTGTTATATGCTCCCTGTAGCTGGCCCCAGTCAGTAGTCTGGCTGCAGAGTTTTGCACCAGCTGAAGTTTCTGAACTGTCTTCAAAGGCAGCCCCACATAGAGCGTGTTACAGTAATCCAAATGGGATGTAACTAAGGCGTGTGTCACTGTAGCCAAATCTGACATCTCAAGGAATGGGCACAGCTGGCACACCAGCTTTAGCTGTGCAAATGCACTCCTGGCCACCGCTGAGACCTGGGCATCCAAGCTTAGGGATGAATCCAAGAGTACACCCAACCTCCGGACCTGAGTTTTCAGGGGGATTGTAACCCCATCCAGCACAGGTAGTATCCATATTCCCTCATCTGCCTTCCGACTAACCAGGAGCACCTCTGTCTTGTCTGGATTAAGTTTCAGTTTCTTTACCCTCATCCAGCTGAACCCCAAAACTCTGAACAACCTCTCCCAGTGGTTTCATGTAGATGTTAAAAAGCATGGGTGACAAAGCAGAACCCTGAGGAACGCCACAGGCCAATGGCCAGGGCATTGAGCAGGAGTCACCCAGCACCACCTTCTGAGTTCTCCTCTCCAGGAAGGACTGGAGCCACTGTAAAACAGTGCCTCCAAGTCTCATCCCAGAGAGACAGCCCAGAAGGATACCATGGTTGATGGCACTGAAAGCCTCTGGGAGGTCCAGCAGAATCAACAGGGACATACTCCCCCTATCCAGTTCCTGGCATAGGTCATCCACCAAGGCGACCAAAGCTGTCTCTGTCCCATAGCCAGGACTGAAACCAAATTGAAATGGGTCTAGATAATCCCTGGAGCTGAGAAACCACCACACGCTCCAGTACCTTGCCTAGGAATGGGATGTTTGAGACTGGCCGTTAGTTATCCAGTACACTGGGTACACAGTACACAGCACACATGTGGTGGCATTCATCTCTCCAACCTGTCCACATCATCAGGCTGCACCAACTGAAAATTATCCAAAAAAACAGGACACGCCTGTTTTACAAACATGGGGTGTTCGTGTTCATATTCCTGGGGATACAAATATGAATATCGGCACCACAGGTGTCTAGGAAAAGCGGACCCTCCCCCATGAAACCGGCAGGTCCACTTACCACTCACTGTACAGTGTGTGTGGCTGGCATCGTTCTTGTCATGCTCAACAGCTGAGTGGGGAGACTTGTCATTCCCGCCTCCTCATTGGAGTGGTTGGCTGTGTGGAGAGGTGGGGAAACACAGCTGGGCTGCTTCCCAGATTGACACAACGAGAATGATGCTGGCTGCATACGCCATATGGAGAGCGGTAAGTGGACCTGCTGGTTTGGGGAGGAGGACCCGGTTTTCCTTGTCATCTCTGGTGCCAATATTCGTATTCGTATCCCCCAGGATACGAATATGAATATCCTATGTCTAATGTTTATGGTTTGGATATGTGACTAAAATACACATGTGACTAAAATACACAGTCATGTTGAATACAATCTCTAGTATTTTATGAAATTAATCTTATTATTCATGATGCTTAGTAATTTTCTTTAGCCTTGTACATTGGATTGAATTGTGATTGTTTAATAAAAGCATTTTCAAATAAGAGAGCAGACTGGTTTACAGTCTTCTGTGGCTCATAGCAACTGTATAGTAAAGGTAGTGAAAGAGTTTGTTTTATGTGTTAAATTATTTTCCATAACCCTTTACATTCCTATGAAATCCTTCCCTAACTCAGTGAAGTAATTATAATACTATAATCTGTTTTTACCCCTTTCAGGCATATCCAAAATATTAGTGAGATCAAAACAGATGTTGGTAAGGCTAGAGCTTGGGTTCGACTCTCCATGGAAAAGAAATTACTGTCTAGACACCTGAAACATCTTCTTTCTGATCATGAACTTACAAAGTGAGTTAAGACAATGTTAAATGAAATTCAGCTTTGTGGAAATCAGTTGGTTTATATTCCAGAACAGACTTTCTATAAATTTTAGCAAATTTAATAGGCAAAACAATACACAGTTCTAAAAATACTGGATGAAACTAATAAATACTTGAAGAAAAGATGCCTTGTATTTCAAATAAAGGCTTATGCTGGTTCACATTAAATTAAATTGCACATATTTTGTGATGCTCTTAATTGGTTAGGCATTATGCCAAGTGTGTCCACAGTGATGTCTTAAGGTGTTTTAAATAAATAAACTTGTGGCCTCAGCTTGTAAAAAACATCAGTGATAGGATTAAAATAGGATAATCTCATTTACTGTTGCTTTGAGGAGCAGTGCTGGTTAGGGATATACATATTGTTTTTGAAAAACATGCTCACAAGAATGTCTTTAGTATATGCTCTGATTCTGTAGCATCAAATCATATATTTAGAAACAGTATTTGACAGGCAGTGTCATGCTCTACTTGGTTTGCAAGGAATTTTTCTATTTTCCTTTTCCTTCTCTCAAACATGGCATTAAGGCAGTGAAGTTGACATCAGATATGGAAATGTCCAACTTCATGAATCATGATATTTTCTTTTCATTATGTTTGTTCTGTTCTATTTCTGCATACATTTGTGAATTTTGTTTTCAAAAATAGGTATTTAAAATATGTGTATTTATCCTAAACTATGCATTTTATTTACATCTTTTCAAATGCATACATTCCTTCATGACATATCAAGATTTCATGCATTTTACACACAGTTTTTTTTGTAATTCATATTTTTGTTAAGTAACTTGATTACAGAATTCCAAAAAGTACAGACAATATTCTTATTCATCTGTAAGCATAAACAGTGCAAAGTAGGGAAGTTCACATCAAAAGTGAATCAAATAAAATTCTCACCCATCCCTAGCATCTGGTGGGACCACACTACCTCAGTGGGGCATGAATTAACTTGTGAATTAACCTATCTCTCTCTCAGAGCAACTATGATGTGCTCCTCCATTTGTCTTTAGTGTGGTATCTTCCTCTTCCTCTAGATACTGCCATTTAATCTCCCTATCAGTTTTGGAAAACACCTTTCTCTCAGTTGGAATTTCCAGAAACTTAAAAAAAAAATTGCAGTTACCATTCTCAAGAACTGTGATACCTTTTTTTGACATACAAGTCTGCCTTACCTTGTATATTCACTTCATGATTCCTCTGTGTGTGATGTGGGATCTAATTACTTCACACTGCTCATAGAGAAATCATGAAGTGTTATGTGATGTTGAAAGATTTGGAATCTTAGATTAACCTGTAACTCACAGGTGTAATTAGTGTAGGGCTACTGATTTCTTAGTAAGCTCAGTAATCACACTGTCAGTTCTTTATAGAGGAACAAGGTGACGTGGGTCAGCCAGATTCTGACAAAGTGCAGGTATCAAAGACAACCTAGATACCTTTTTTACAGCAAAGGTTTGGAAAAACAGCATTCATAACTGAAATATATAGTAAGTGAGTATGCTGGCTTACATGAAAAATATATGCCATGAGGAGGTTTGAAATGTTGTTTAGTGACACCTTTTGGTTGTAATGTACATACTGGTTGTGATAACATGCATTCCTGTCTTTTGCTTGGAAAGTCTTAATGTATTCCCATAATTTTTGTCTTGCTTTTTGTCAGAAAACTCTATAAACATTATGCCTTCCTCCGCTGTGATGATGAGAAAGAGCAGTTCCTTTATCATCTCTTGTCATTCAGTGCTGTTGATTACTTCTGCTTTACCAATGTCTTTACAACAATCTGTAAGTATAAAGTATAAATTTTCATTCCTTGAAAACAATGCCAGAAAAGCATATTGTGGCATCTTAAAGGCTAACTAATTTGTTATACCCTATGCTTTTAAGGACCAGAGTCTACTTCATCAGATGTATGACATATTATCTTCAGATGGCTGGTATATAAAGACTTGAGTAGAGAAAAAAAAATTAAGAAGTTGTGTCAGAGGGATTTAGTTCAGTCTACATCTCTGCACTGTAAAGTCCAGGTTCTTCTGGTACTTGGACTTTTTCATGGTCTCTGAATCATGCATTTGGGTTTGTTCTGTGCCTATGTGAAGACTTTCGGAACATTCCAGAGCCTAAAAGAGTTAATTAGTTCACATTCTCTCCACTACCCATGTTCCCTGCCCTGTAGTTGCCTTTCATTCACCACTGAGGTAGTACTTTGGGAGCATTCTTAGAACCTTTGTCTTTATTTCACATCTGTATATAGTTTTTTGTAAGCTTTCCCCACTCCAGTATTGTGCATGGGATAGGAGCACAACTTGCCTTCTTTACACCTCTTCACTTTGTTACTTGAAGATTCTTCCCCCTGCTCTCCTCAGTCAGCTCACTTCTGATATTAGAACTAGGCTGGATGGGAGTAGAATTTTAAAGCAGCAGAGCATAAAGAGGTTAAATGATTACTTCTGTCCCCTCATGCTCCATTTAGCTTGTTCCTATTCCTCTGTGTTTTTTGTTAACATATTTTGCTTACTAAATTTTTTAATGCATTTTATTATTATACGATACTTGGCAAGAGTACCTTGAACTAAACCTAGTTGTTTATTAGACTTGATGTTCGTCCAGTGATAGCACATCTGTTGAACCAACAGGGATTGCAGCAGTGCTTACTTCACAAGCCTTATTCATTCAGTGGGTCTGCTGTACTAGTGATTCACAAGTGGATTTCATTCAGTACAATGTCCTTATTTTAGTGCATTAATGGTATTTGCATTCATTACTGGAGACTTGCTTATTTTAGCCAGGCTGTTTCTCGTTTTCACAGTGATTCCATACCATATATTGATTGTTCCTAGCAAAAAGCTAGGTGGCTCAATGTTCACAGCCAATCCATGGATATGTATTTCAGGAGAACTTGGTGAAACAGGAGTTCTACAGATTCCAAGGAATACATTAGAAATGACATTTGAGGTATGTGTTAGTACTATAGACATAAAGAAGAAAACCAGAGAAGACATATAATGCAAATCTCTGACCTTTGGATGTTTAGTTTGTGTGAGCCCACAAAAGTATTGTACACAATTATGACCATTAAACTAGGTTGTGCCAGAGAGGGAAGAATAAGTCTCTCTTTCCCTACATTTTTAGAATATTTTGTTGTCCTTTGATTTTAAATATTTTTTCTCTTTCAAATATAGCTATTACATGTGTATTTAAAGACTGCTGGATTTACACATTAGTGCCCTGTACTTCAGGCCATATTTCTTCCTCTCTGTAACATTTCTTTCAGCTCTCATCTAGAAAATTTATTTTCATTTCATTTTCATTTTCAGTGTCAAAATCTGGGAAAGCTTACCACTGTGCAAATAGGACATGATAATTCTGGACTGTATGCCAAGTGGCTAGTGGAATATGTTATGGTGAGAAATGAGGTCACAGGTCACACTTACAAGTAAGCAGCATTTCCGGTTATTTTAAAATGGAATGTACATATTATACATTTTTAATCCTACACCAAAGCTCATTTGTATTATTATAAAGGTACTGACTGCATTTATTTTCTGTATCATATAAATCAGCCAGTTATTGATCTGGACAATGAAAGCTGTTTTAAAACATTGGCTAAAATCCAGTTGCTTTGTTATGCACATGGAAGGCAAAAGACTGAGATACACAGCCACAAACAATAAGAACACCAGTGTTGTCCCTGTGTTACTCCACAGGAGAATATACTAGTGCCATATGGTATAAATCAGCACATGGCAAACAAATGGATGTACGTAGTTCTTAATGAATCATGCAGGATTATTACTGGCTGCCTGAAACCTACTCCCATTGAAAAAGTGTTTTGCTGGGATTGCCCCTCCAGAAGTATGTCGGAAGTGCTATCAAATATAACACAAAACCCATCCACTTAACGGCTTTTGGGTATGAAACTCATCAATTTTTTTTTTAAATTAAGGAGCATGGCTTGGTGCTTTCCATGTGTATATCAACCAAATTAAGCTTTTATTTGCTGAAACTAAAAATGACCTGAAGTATCTTGGTAGAACACTGGCTTCTGAATCTTGGCTTGTTTTAAAGTTCCCAGTTCATGTAATGGGAAACTATAATTTACTGTGACTTTTATGTCACCTTTATTTTTAAAAAAGCAAAATCAGGTTATAATAGCTATACAGCACTTACTTTTTCTTCATATCCTTAGGTTTCCATGTGGGAGATGGCTTGGAAAAGGGATGGATGATGGCAGTTTAGAGAGGATCTTGGTGGGAGAATTGCTGACATCCCATACTGATGTGGATGAAAGGCAATGCAGAACTCCTCCTTTGCAGCAGTCCCCAAGCATGATCAGAAGATTTGTTACAATATCACCAAACAACAAACCAAGTAAGCTTGAAAAAATTGTAATTTCCTTTAACTAATGTTCTTTAATGTTGATGAAATTGGACTAGCTTAAAACATTGCATTATTGGAGTTCTAGAGTTAAATCTAATGTTAATCCTATCCAGGGTAAATTCAGTGAAAAGAATGGGATGTGTTAGTTACAATTAATTTAAGACCTATCGATTTCAGTGAACACACTCTAGGTAAGACTAACATTAGTAGGACTAACATAGCCTCTGAATGGTAGTATTCTGCAGTGTCATATTTTGCTATAGGGCCACTTGCCTTCACTCAAAACTGCTAGGAACACTTTACAGTTACCATTGGGAAATATCCTTGTGCAGTTAAAATGAAGTTGAGTAATAGAATTGATCTTTATCATAAATCTGAACCCAGTTCCTTAAAAATCATGGTTTAGATGCTGTCTGCATGGAAGTATGTCAATCCACTGGTTATGGAAGGTAGCAGCATTTTAGTTGATTACATTTACAGATCAAATTAAAGATTACAACCATACTGTTTACAAATTTCAGATATACAAAGTTCCAATCCATATTTTACTGCTAGAGGGCTTCTTATTTAACTCATCAAGCTGATAATTCAGCATGTTCCATCTCAGTTTCACTTTCAAACATTATTTGTCAAATAACATAGTGGAAGTTCAGTTTCCTGTATTCCTGATTGATGGCTCTATCAAAATATTGTGTATGGGTTTGAAAACCATATATCATAAAGACAGGTGCACTGCTGTAGATATGTGAAGGAGTATCTCTTCCATACCATTGTTCTAAGATCTTTAGAGGAGGCCTTCCTCCTTTCAAAATGACAGAAAAGGAGCAGCTCTGCTCAGGAATGGATCCTGCTAGCAGGAGCCTGTCCTAGTTGAGGTACCTTGTTTATTCTCACTCTTTGTGAAGTCTGAGCAAAGAACATTTGCTGTTGCTCTTAAAGCTCTAAGAAAGCTGAGTTTTGGTTGTTAAGGAGTGACTTCTTTCGCCTGAACCTGCTTGATATTTTGAGATTCTTTTCTGTCCTCCACACCTGAATTTAGTTAAATGGTAATTGGAGAGGTGCCTTTGGGGACAGTGGCACATCTATATAGTGGCCTCACATATAGTATACCCTTCACAAGAAAGCTAATTCAGCAATAACTATTGTGTTCTTTCTGCAGAAGGAAGATACATTTTTATTTCTCAGGGCACATCTGTGTTGTCTATAACTGAATTAGTTTAATGATATAGGTAAATTCTATTGCTTTATTCCTGTGGTTTCCATGCTGTTTTTTTTTGGGGGGGGGGGATGCTGTCTTTGGATGTTTTATGATGAAAGATGACCTAGAAATTAATATAAAATCATATAAGTTACTATAATACAGTCTTACGGAGGAGAATGCCACAGAAAAAATAACATGGAATATTTCATGGTTGCTGTCCTAGAAATACAACTTAATTCTGATTGCTTAAAAACAATTGTTTTCCCTTTTTCGTAGAGTTAAATACAGGTCAGATACAAGAGTCTATTGGTGAAGCAGTAAATGGAATTGTCAAACATTTCCACAAGCCAGAGAAAGAGGTGAGATTTGCTATACTGTATTATAATGGAACTTGATACTATTTTCCTATTTGTATTGATTTGCTGGAGAGTTACTTTATAAATGGCTATAATTGGAATTGAGAAGAATGGTGGTTCAGAAGAACTGGTGTCAGGGTATAAATGCTGCCAGATGAAGTTGATGAATGAGGTTTTACATGTCTGAATAAATAATCTTGCATTTAACCTTATCCTGTATGTCAGTTTTAATTAGGGTCCTGAGATAGGGTCCTGAGCCCATGGCTAAGTTCATTTTGGATAGTGGAAATGCAGAAGTGGGGCTGTGTGTCATCAGTGGACTGATGACATATGTTAACAAAACCTGATAACTCTTTCCAGTAATTCATGTACAGTGGTGCCTCGCAAGACGAATGCCTCGCAGGACAAAAAACTCACAAGATGAAAGGGTCTTGAGAGATTTTTGGTGCCTTGATTTTTGATATTTTTCATCTTGCGAGGCGCGTTTCCCATAGGAATGCATTGAAATTTAATTAATGCGTTCCTATGGGGAAAAAAAAAGTCAGAAACCCCCCAAAAAGTCAGCAAAAAGTCACTTACCAGGTAGAGTAGACTGAGTCCAGCTCCTCACAGTGCGTTTGTAGCCCCAGAACAGCCGGAAAAAGAGTGCCAAACAGCGGAGAGTCAGCAACCAGCAGGGAGCCGGCAGCCATTTTGTGGTCGTCTCCGCTCCTGGCCCCCCTCTCCCCGCCTCTCAGCTGATCGGCGCTGGGTCTGAGAGGCTTTTTCCCTGCTAGGCAAGCCTCAGGAAGCCTGTTAGACCCAGCGCCGATCAGCTACCTCTCCCCGCCTCTCAGCTGATCGGCGCTGGGTCTAACAGGCTTCCTGAGGCTTGCCTAGCAGGGAAAAAGCCTCTCAGACCCAGCGCCGATCAGCTGAGAGGCGGGGAGAGGGGGGCCAGGAGCGGAGACGACCACAAAATGGCTGCCGGCTCCCTGCTGGTTGCTGACTCTCCGCTGTTTGGCACTCTTTTTCCGGCTGTTCTGGGGCTACAAACGCACTGTGAGGAGCTGGACTCAGTCTACTCTACCTGGTAAGTGACTTTTTGCTGACTTTTTGGGGGGTTTCTGACTTTTTTTTCCCCATAGGAACGCATTAATTAAATTTCAATGCATTCCTATGGGAAAACGTGCTTCGCAAGACGAAATTTTCGCTAGACGGCATTAACCGTGGAACGGATTAATTTCGTCTTGCGAGGCACCACTGTACATATAAAAAGCATGGGGGACAGAAATAAAAGCTATTGGTTGAAATAGTGGTCTAGGGATTTTCATTTTAGTCCCTTTAAATAATAATTACTTGTATTATAAAATCCTAATGGTTGTGAGAGCTGATTGCTAATGAAGCTTTATTTCTGAGTCTTTTTCTGACACATGTTGCAAACTAAAACTGAGACAGTGCAAGGTATTAATAGCCTGGGGCAAGCATTTACTGTATGTATAGTTTTTATTAACATAAAAAACTCAACTATGGTAATTTCTGAAAGATCTATTCATAATATTTTTCAACAAAACAAATCACAACAATTAAAATATCCTATCCCATTGGCAGAGGGGCAGTTTGACACTTTTACTATGTGGAGAAGGTGGACTTGTTTCAGCTCTTGAGCAAGTGTTTCAACATGGATTTAAATCTCCTAGGCTCTTCAAAAATGTCTTCATTTGGGACTTTCTAGGTATGTACAGAGAACCCTCCTTCAAATGCAATCCTATTCATGCCTATGTTCTACATAATTGCCATATTCAGTAGGCTTTATTCTTACAAATGAAAGTATCAGTTAGTACAATAGAGCTGTCCAGCCCTGTCTACTCCTAGAAGAGTTCCTTTGATTATGCTTTCTTAAAATAAGAATTATATGCTCACTTGGAAATTTAAGCTTACCTTGTGTTTCTTCAGCTACATTTGAAGAGGAAGGACAAAATATGATGAAAGTGAAAATATCTTTGCATGTATACAGAGTTATATATAATGTGATATTGAAGGTTTAAGATCACATTAAATGTATTCTTATTGACCTCTCATTTTACAAGTATAGCTTTGCATTTGTGTTTGTATGATACTAGTTAGCAGTCTTCAGTTTCCTGCAGAAATGATAATGCCTTTATAGCAAGTTGACACAGGGTTAATTTATCAACATTTAAAAGCCTATGCCATTGTTCAACAAAAGGTAGGAGACTACATACCTTCTGGGGATTGGATAATTTCTACTGAGTTTGTAATTATGTTCCATGTCATTTTTTACCTTCAGAAAAAGCACAAGGTTATTATGAAGCTCTAGATCAGAATGATCTGGTCCCTGAGGAAAACTGGCAGAAAAGAGCCAGAAGTTTTTGTCATTTTGTCACAGCCATCAACAACACTCCAAGAAACATTGGGAAAGATGGCAAGTTTCAGATGTTAGTGTGCCTTGGAGCCAGGTATTACACATCCACTCTGATTCACTAGCATGTGCTTTGCTTGTTAGCTATTCAGAAGAGGTATCTTTAAATCTACCACTTCTCCTGTCAACATTTTGAGCTATATGACCAAATACTTTATTTTTTTTTACTTTGCAAGAAAATAATGTTGAAAAAAAGAAAAAAAGGCACAACAGCTTATTTTGAAAGGATATACAAATAGTAAACTGAAAATGCAATAAGCAAAAGCATTTATTTATACTCTTTGAGAAAAAAAAAACTAAATAACCATACGTCTATGTAAAGATGATGTCTATATGCCACATGCTGAAATGTTGAAAAGACTGTGACATCCTCCATCTATAGAGTATAGAGCAGTGATGGCTAACCTTTTTGAGCCCGAGTGCCCAAACTGCAACACAAAACCAACTTATTTATTTCAAAGTGCCAACACTGCAATTAAACCTGAATACTGAGGTTTTAGTTTAGAAAAAACAACTGCCCCAGCACTGCAAGGGTTAAAGGCTTGTTGTTTTTTCCTAGGGGCAGTATTAACAGAGAAATACTTACCGGTCCTCCAATCCCCCGTCAGGCTAGACCAGTAATGGCCACCATTGCACCAGCAGAGGGGAGTGCCGAAATCCGGGATCGGAGGACGGGTAAGTATTTCTTGATGGCAATTTATGGCTCACGTGCCCGCAGAGAGAGCTCTGCGTGCCAGCTGTGCACGCGTGCCATAGGTTCACCATTGCTGGTATAGAGTATTTCACATTTATTCTGTGACATTTTAGAAACCTGAAGATGGAAGGATACAACACAAATAGAAAATCCCCTTCTCACATTTTTTTAGTATGTGGCTGTGTGTGTGTGTATAATGTGTGTATATGTATGTATTCTGGGGGAAAGTAAGGTAAACTGTCTACATTATATAGATATCTCATGTTACAAGCGCTGTTAAAAAAGCAAAACAAGAAATAGAGTTACACAATGGACATGAAATGGAAACTGAAGTGAAAATTAATGACTTTAGGTCAGAAACCAGAATAAATATTTTGATTTTTAAAAAAAATGAGTTTTAGTCACATGGGGCTTTCTAAGATGCATGTTAAAGATCTAATAGTATGCTTTCCTATTATAATAAGATTGCAGCTGAATCATCATCACTCTTTTGCAACAGGCGTATTTTTGACATCAGGCGCCAGACATCTGAAACAGAACTGCTGGCCATATTAATTCCAGGTTCTTTGAGAGATGATAATATGAGGTGTAGGTAAATAAAATGTTCATGTTAGATAAACTTCTGTTGATGAAAGAGTGCAGGTTTTTCAGTTTCACAGAACTAATACTTAGACATAAGAGAGACTACTAGAAAAAAAATTAATCAAGTGTATAATATTCAGACCAGCTGTCATGTAACCCAGTCTGTCAAGGCAAGGATGTCTCAGCTCCTACCAGGCCATGTCCTCACTATAAGGGTAATAGTAGCAGGTACGCTGTTATCACTTACTACTGTCATCCAGAGTTTCATCCTTAAAGAAACAAATGGAAAACTCCTAGTTAAAACAGAAATAGCAATGTCTTTTCTTGCTTGCTTGCTTGCTTGCTTTAGCTGCCTTTCTCCCTCCTGACACTGGAAGGCAGCCAGTATCAAAGCTAAAAAGATGCACATATAGGAAGTCCATACCTTGATCTTACAGCACTCTTATTCTGTGGCATTTGTGAGGTGGATAACTACTTGCTGTCAAAGGATTCCCACCCATGGTTCTTTTTCTCTTGCAGAGTCCTGCTTTAATCTTTGTCCTGCTGGGCTTTTTATCTCCTATCCCGTCTTCTGGTGGAGGAAATGACTTTTATATAATCTTTCTATTTAACCCCACCTTTCTTCTCTAATGGGCCAGTTGTGGCTTCCAGCTGTCCTGAGCAGTAGCCACTTTCAGTTTTCCTCTTGTTTTCCAAGGGACATGTATAGTCTCCTGATCACTATTCTGTGTGAGTAAAAAAAACCCTTTTCTTGGTTTTCCCAAGAGCACAGGAGGGACCACCTAGTTACACTAGTATCTGTCCTGCCCTATACCATTCTACTTCAGTTCAGAGTAAAGTGACTATCTTAATGCTCAGTTACCACTCAACAATTTCAGCTGAAATCTGCAGCAGTTGTACAATGGTGCCAAGCTTCTATGAGGCAGGGCTAGTGTAAACAGGATACTACTCACCCAGCTCAGCAATCTCATGCTATTATCAAGGCAGTGGTGGCACTTCCCTTAGATTTTTCTGCTGCAGCAATTCCTTGACAGTCTCCTAAGGGTTGCTATAATAATGTGCAGGAGTATATTAGTGTAGGCATGTACTGTTATCTGCTGAATTTCATGAATTGGTGTGCAACAGCAAACAGGCATATAACAAATACAAAATAGTGATGCTAATTCAGCTGCAATCCTAGCTTCTTAACTTGCACTAATTTGCCAATGAGATTTATGCCTGCAGCTCCTAGCACTGCATGCCAGAGACAATCTAGTTCATAGGAAAGGATCACCAGATTTGATATGAGAAATAATAATACTGAGAAATGTAGTGTATTATTTTGTAAAATAATGTTTCTTTGATACCTTCTTTTGGTATTCTGAAACTTTCTCTTGCAGGGATCACCACTTGCATCATTGGATTGCCTTGCTAGCAGACTGCCCCATCACCACTCAGATGTATGAAGACACGGCACTAATAAAGGATCATACCTTAGTGAATTCCTTGATCCGTGTGCTGCAGACTTTGCAGGAATTTAATATCACACTGGAGACGTCTCTTGTGAAAGGGATTGACATTTGATTTATGTTACAAGCACTGTAACAAAGCAAAATGAAACAGGAAAAAAGCATCAATGGAACATGAGATTAATAATGCAAAGAGTCTGTCTGGTAATACAGTCCATTGCATTCAAACATTCACATCACTCCACACTACTCTTCTGGAAAGAAGCTCCAAATAAAGTGTGGAAATATTAATTGAAGTTCTATACCCAATGTATAAAAGGAAGAATTACTGTAAATCACTTTTAGAGTTTATTTGCTGATTTGCTTTTACATACTTTCATGTGAAAGAGTTAGCTAATGAGCATTGCACAGCTTATTTTAAAGCTGTAATATTTCTTTGCCATAAAAATGGTGTAGTGAGAAGTGCTTGACGTTCTCTGAACCTGCCTTTAGATGGTTTCTTGCAAAGTGTAATTACTACATTCCATTTCTGCTAAAGATCACAAAGCAATTTAAAAATAATATTTTACTATATATTTATCATCACTGGCTTTTCCATATTGGGTCACTGCTATGCTGCAAGAAAACTAAACGTTTCAATATTGTTTTTAATAGCCTCAAAGCACTGAATTTGTTAGCAAATCTCTTTTCTTTTTGTTGTCAGTATTATTTTTTTAGATTTTGCAGGAGTGAATCATGCAGATCTGTAGAGATCGGTGATATTTTTTCATATGGGTACGAAATTGCACAGAGATAATTATAAACATGTTTTTAACTGGCGTTTATTTATTTAACTTTTCATCATGTTGTAACATCTTTGTCTAAAAAGGGTAGAGGGAGAACATATGTACTTAATAGGCCCTGTTACATGTCCATTGTGTTTTCATATCTGGACGCAGCTAGAACACACCCCACTTAAATAGAAAGCCCAGAATAATAGTATTGGTCAGCAAAATATGTCTCAGCGTGAATCTGCCTTTGTTTATATGTTATAAATGCAAAGTACTAAGCTGATAATTCTAAAGCCATCTATACCCTATGTAATGGCTAACAACCTAATCTAAGACTTGTTGGAACAGTATATAGATACATAAGATTGGACATAGCAACAATTTCACAGTTACGTGATATCTTAAAATACTTGCACAACTTTATAACAGCATCATGAGCACTTATGGCAGTGCAAATATTTGGGGTTGGGTGTGAGTGAAGCCAGTATTACTGTGACTTACTTGTGCTGCTACTTGGCTTAATGCCATGTTAAGTTTTCAGGTCCTTCACTTGGAAACCCCAGTTCACAGGCAAAACACACATAAACGTTTCTTGAAAATGCTGACAGTTCATATACTAGTTTTTGTATTTTGTTAAAGAATGGTTTTCTTGGATGCTTGTGAACATTGGATACAAACATTAGTTTAATCTTATAATGTTCAGAATACAGTATATGGACTTTTTAAATATCAAAATTCCATTTGGAAAAGATCTAGTGAATGCCTAGAAGAAACTGTTCTTGTTAGAATTCTCAGCTAAAAACCCTAGAAGATGCATATTTAATTCAGGCAACACTAAGATGCATTGTACAGGGCTTTAGGCCTCTGCATTAAGAGGCAATTGCTGTATAAAAGTTGTCTCAAAAGTTAGGCTCTAACATGAAGAGCAATGAAAAAAGAGTTTTAAAATTTTCAGTCTCTTCAGCAAGTAGCATAATTTTTTTCGTACATCTTGTGGTAATTTTTATTCCAGTAATTTAAAGATATAGCACATGTATTAAATTTTACTATTTTTACTTTTCTTGTGTTTATTTCATTATTGTTTTTAAAAGCCTTCATTCTTGCTTCTGTACACCACCTTTCTTATATGAATTTGTTCTTCCAAGGACATGTTAGACATCAGATGATGCACCCTACTCTTTTTTGCCCCTTTTAGTGGATAATCACACTTGTATTGTTGTTGGTTGTATAGTTCCGCTGAGGTTACATCTCTGTTAACTTAATTGTTGGACTACTAAAAAGTAAAACACGTAACAGCACAAAGACCCATTACACATGTTTCTAAAGGCTTTCTTATACAACAACATATTCCCTAAGTTTGAATATAATATAATGATCGTTTTGAGTGCCTATTCAGCAAAATTTGCCTCTGGTAACTATATTTGTGTAAGGTAACAGAAGGAGAATACATATGTGGAACTAAATCATAATAGGTTTTGTCTCAGTTTTGACATTTCTCCTACAGAAAAAGACATAGAATATTGTGATTCTTTTTATGACCTTTTTGTACAACTCAAGGGGGTGAAAGCATTCATCAAAAATTCCAATGTTATACTACATTATGGAAGTTGTTGGTGCTGCTCTGGTATCTCTCAGGCAGGTGGATATTTCCAGCCACATGCAAGAAGTTATGTATTGATGCCAGCCATATGCTTGTGTCCAATGTACAAGAAAGCAAATTGATCCAGGTACAATGGAATATAATGGCAGTTGAAAAACAGTATGGCTTTACCAGAAAAAAATATATCAGGACCCTCCCCCCATTGCTAATCCTGTGAACCCAAGGTGGTTGTAGACTTACAGGTTGGAAACCTGTTGGCCATTTACACATGAGTAAGTCACAGCAGCAAATTGCCATTAATTAATGAGATGCCGGTCACATTCTCGGTTGTGTGCCCATGATAAAGAATGCAACATAACATGCATAACTCACCAATAAGATTCCCCACCATAGTCTTCCAGGATAATTCTCCATACACTGCCACAGTACAGTGGTGCCTCGACTTACGAACGTCCCTACTTACGACCATTTCGAGTTACGACCAGCTCCGGCCGCAAAATTTTGCTTCTACTTGCGACCGGAGCTTCCACTTACGAACAGAAAAAGGCAGGGGAAAAAGGCGGGAAATTCAAATTTCTAACTGTAGGTGGCGACGAGGCTGCTTCTTTGCAGCTCTTTCGCCCGAGCAGTTAGAGAGTGTGCGTCGTCGTCGGAGGCTTGGGACTGCCTCCTTCTGCTTCTGAGAGCGTGTGTGTGTGTTTGCAGGGAGGCTTGTAAGGTAAGGTGCTGTTTTCTGCTTTTTAAAAACTGTTCTGGGTGTATTTGCAGCGTGGTTTTGAGCTGGGGGGGTTATGTTTCTGTGCTGTGATGGGTCTTGGGGGGTTTGTTTGTTTTTTGGCTTTTTTCTCCCCATTTCCGATGGGTCTTGGGGTTTTTTTGTTGCTTTTTTGGGGGGGTTTCCCCATTTCTGATAGGTCCTGCATGCTTCCCTTGCTTTTTCCTTTGTTTTATTTGCATTTCCGACCTGCCCCCTTTGTTCTCTGTGCATTTCCGATCTGCTCCGTTTGTTTTCTGTGCATTCCCAATGGGTCTTGCATGCTTGATTGCTTCCCCCCCCCCCTTTGGCCGGAAGGGATTAATTGCGTTTCCAATGAGTCTTGCAGTGATTTTTTTTTGGTGATTTTTTTCTTCGGCCGGAACGGATTAATTGCATTTCAATGCATTCCTATGGGAAATGGTGCTTCGACTTACAATCATTTCTTCTGGAACGGATTATGGTCGTAAGACGAGGCACCACTGTACTGCAGAGCAAACTGCTTTTGAAACTCAGAAAACTTCCTTAGACAATTTGTGACATGGTCAGCTCTTGAAAGTTGCAAGGTGATGGACTCAGGAAATTCTTTCCCACAGTGTGTGTATTTTCATCTTCTTACAGTGTGTGGTTTTGTATTGTAATAGACGGCAAATTTGCTGTAATATGCATCTGCTCCTATTCCCCCAAATTCAGTCGGGCCTAAGATAATAAAATCTAGTAGATGTTTACTGAGATAACCTTTTTAATGTCCTCACAAAATTACTGAAATCACTCAGTCAATACAAGTGCTGACCAAATTTTGATCTTTTGTTCTAACATTATGTTTTAGAAGGCATACAGTTAAGTAACAACTAAATATAGGCTACATACTCCAATGTATAGAAAATAGTTCCTGCACCATTATAGCAAAACTCAGTTCTCAATTTGGTACTAGAGAATGAATGATTATAGAATCTACAATTTCTGTTGTGTGAAAAAGCATTGCTGACATATCATAAAATTTAGCAATATTCTTCCTTAAAAAACAGTTCCCATCAAATAGCTACATGCCTTTATAAAAGAACACACACCGGTCTGGATTTGCTGAATTAACAAGCCTTTCAATTGTTCTTAGAGAAATCAGAATATAAAATTTTATTTTGTAGTTAAAAGTGTGGGGTTTTTTATTTAATAATTTGAAAATAGTGCTTGCTTATTCATTTTAAAGTCCAAATTTTCCAGTACATAAATGTTTAAAATAATTTAAAATCACTTTTTGATGTTTAGAACACTATTTTAATAAAATAAATAATACTACCTTGTGAATAATATTTAACTTTCAGAGTTCTTTAATTACAGATTGAAATATTTGAGAACTCATTTAAATGTGCATCACTATGTGTGAAAATATGAATTAAGATTTCTTTTCAAATGAAACTCTCAAGTACAAACCTTTCCTAGAAATGCTTGTCAAAACTTTTGTTACTGTAGCTCAAGATGTCTGGAGAATGGAGCAAATTATCAAACATTGTATGGTTACTTTTACTTTTATAGTTTCTCCTATACTTACAAATATTTATTTCCTTCAAGATACAGCATCTATTTTAATAACTTTATTATGTAAAGAATGTGTCACAAGTTTTTGAGGTCAAGCATTCAGGTTTATAGCACAAGAACAAAAATCTGAGATACTGTATTACTTTTTAAATTTCCTAACTGTAATTCTAAACATTGTACAGGTGCAGCTTGCATTAATGAACTGCAATAAAGCTGTTTTTTTGTTTTTTGCTAACATGACCAGCAGGGTTAATTTAATTTGCTATCTCTAGCAGCTGCTTATTTTAATCAGGCTTGATATTCTGTTAAAGCACTTAATCATTGTAGTGTACTAGTTGAAACAATTTTTGAATGCATTTACTGTACACTGTAACGTGTGAAAATTTAATATTTTAGTATGTGGTTAAATTGACATCTGAAGAGCTGCTCATACCACCCTCCACAGTACTACTGCTTTTTTCTCTGATAGGCCTACAACAAAAACAAACTGAACTTCAATGTTGTTATGTGCCATCAAGTTATAGCAACCCTAAAAGAGCTTTCAAGGCAAGTGAGATATTTAAGGAGTGATTTCACCAGTTCAACATGTCAAGGAAACTGCAGAGTGCGTAGCTTCACCAGGCTCCCAAAGTTCTCCAGTTCTAGTGGAACAAAGACTCAGACAACATAGTTCCCATTGCCAAAGTCTATTTAGAAATACAAATAGACAAACCGGCAGCATCCCTGCATCTGAGTAAATGAGCTTTCAGAGCAGTTGAGTTCAGGATAGCATAGGCTCTCAAACTGAACCAAATTGTACATGTATCCATCCAAACTTATACTCACAATAGCCAATGGCAAATGACATTACATCAGCTTCTTGCATCATCTGCCTACACAGCATGATGCAAGAAGCATCTTCACTTTTTCCTTATTAATTGCACCTGCTGTGCTTGACTTTTACCATACATCTATTTGTGTTAATAAATTCTAACTGTATGACAATATCAAAACCTTGACACAACATCCTCAGTGAGTCTCCATGGCTGAGTGGGGATTTGAACCCAGGCCTTCTGAGTCCTAGTCCATCACTCTGTCCACTAGACCACATTGGATATTTTTCAAATTCAGCATGAAACTTATTTTTTATAAAATATTTAAAACATATATATGTAGAATAAAGAGATTGTGCTCATGCAAATAAAGTGGAATGCACTTTTTAGAAGCATAGGTTAATTCAGATTTTAAAAAAGACAGTACAGAATTTATGCAAATAGTATTGTGAACTTTGTTACTGAAGGAGAGTAAGCTGTGTTTATTCAACAGAAATATTTTGATTTTAGAAAAAATTAAACTCTACCTTTCCATTACAAGGCCCTTAAGCAACTAGTTTCACTGACAGGAAATGAAGTTTCTCTTACTGACATATTTTATTTCTTAAAACAACATACATGAATATAGTGCATACTTCAAGCCCTTTAGAAAAGGGTTGTATTTTGAAATGCTTGCAGTAGATGGCACTATTGAGCAGAAGCTGTAGAGTTGGGTAGACGACTTACAGCAGTAGTTCCCAACCTTTTTTGAGTTGTAACCCCCTTTTATAATAGCCAAGTAACCTGCAACACCCCCTGCCATATTTGCATAAAAAGACAAAAAGATATAAGATGACCCATAACCCCCCAGAAAACACTCTGCGACCCCCCAGGTTGGAAAACACTAACTTATAGGAACACAGTATTTCAGTATTTTTCTTTATATTGCTTATAAGCTGCAAATGAAATAATAAAATGCTTATTTTGACATTGGCTTTTTAGTACACCGGACAAAATACTAGTCCATCTGATTTCTTGATTTAAAAACCTATCTCACACATACCCTGCTTTGTCCTGAGAGTTGTTCAGAGAAAGTTGCCTGAGTTATCCGAAGGGACTGCCCTTGTTATAACTTATGGATGAACCGTTCTGTCTGTCAGGAGCTCCATTCCCTTAAGGGAAATCTATAAGGGGCTGCATGGCAGTGGTGGGCTAAGTCAGCATCAGAAAGAAAAAAGCCACTCCCCTTTTAATATATATATATATTTTGGTCACACTTGGCCATAGTGTCTCTTTGTTGTCTTTTTCATCCCCTTTCTCTCCTATAGCAAGCTAAAGAGGAAGGATCAGATTGCTCTTCCAGAGGCATGAACAGAGGACTTGTGGATACTTTTTCAAATTAGGCTGAGAGCACATGACATCAGCCTAATGGCCAGTGTGGCCTTAGGTAGTCACAACCATGTCAGATGCTCTTTGTTGTGGTCTTGGGCACCCACTGTCCTATTTCTTGCCAGGCTACCTAAATTTACTCACTGTTGCTTTTAAAACCACTGAGCTCCATCTGTTTTTCACTTCTATTGTTAGGAGACCTTGCCTGTTGCCCATCTCTTTCAGTACCAGCAGTTTCCCCTCCCTTCCTCACTATGGGAATGGTACTGTTCATCCTGTCAGTACCAACACGACTTGTCTCTTAAAAGGAGAGATGAGAATGCAAGCAGACAGCCATGTACTATACATCCAAATACATTAGAAGTGGTGTCAGTTCTAGATAAGCTCATACAAATAATGCTGGAAACATATCTGTGAAGATTCTCAGTTATCCAGGTGAGGTTATCTGGAAGTTCAGTCATGGCAACTGGACTTCTTTCTTATTGGGTTGAAACGTTTCACTACTCGTCTAAGTAGCTTCTACAGTCTGAGGAGAGTTGCTAGGAGACCCCTGATATATCCTCCACATTGGTTTCACTTCCCCCTGGTCTGAATAGGCTTCTTAGGTGGACAGAGGATGGGGGGTGTGTGTGAGTGAAAATCTATTCAGACTAGCGGGGAGTGAAACCAACATGGAAGATATATCAGGGGTCTCCTGCCAACTCTCCTTAGACTGAAGAAGCTACTTGGATGAGTAGCGAAATGTTTCAACCTAATAAGAAATTCAGTTGCCATGACTCAGCTTCCAGATAATGCTGGAAACAGTTTATGATATTAATGTTCTGAGTAATTTTAAATATTTCTGTAATCAAGGTTTTAAATATAATTAGAGCTGCTGTGTAAGAGGGAAAATATTGCTGAGTGGGAGATAAATCTTAGAGGAAATAGCATTCTATTTTGCTCTGATCACATTTGATTTGAAATCAATGAGAATTGGGAGTTATGACAAATTTTAACAGCTAAGATCAGCACAGAAATGGATTGATTTCTTCTACTGTGGTGCCCTTGACTGCTAAAAATTGCCAGAACTTCAAATTCTCAGAGATTTTAAAACATTTTGGCATAAAGTATCAATCCCCTATTGAGTTCATGAAAACAACCTATCAGATCATAAGCTGCAAGTTGCTATGTTGTGGGAACATCTAATCTAATCAGATCCAGAACTTTTATCTAACAATTTTGGCACCAAGGCTATCGGTGACACCCGTGGCAAGTACTGTAAGTAGTGGTGGTGGTGACAGATTAGAGATTGGTGGCAGAACCTCCCCTCCCCTCCTCAGTGCACCAGGATCTGCCTCTACTGTGCCCTCCAAGTGTAACGAAAACAATGTGATGGGGACAGAAAGGGACAAAGAGTTCCAAATAGGAAGAAAGCAAATGGGGGCAGGGGGTGAAGAGTTGGTTTCTTCTCAAAGAAGCAGAATGGAAAAAGTGGCTAGTGTGCCCCCCCCCCCCCACCTCTTTGCTTTGAGAACCATCCTAAATCTACTTTCTAAACCTTGACAAATCTTTTCTCTTTTTCTGTGGCTGCATTCCCTCCTTTCTCCTGCTTCCTCTTTTCTCTCTGGCAGATGAGAAGAGTGTTATGAGAACAGGAAGGGTCTTAAAGTGTCTAAAAGACACACATGCATACACAGTTATGAATAGTGGAGGAAATATTTCAAAAAGCACAGAAGTTCTAGACTCAGTACCTTTCTGTGCTAGACACTTATGGAGGGGGGAAGATCCCCTTTTAGACTAAACTACCTTTTCTGGGGAGAGAGACATGTGAGACTAGGGTGGGGATTGTGTATGTTTGTACCCTGGGATGTAAAAAGGCTGGAGAAGATGGAGGTCTTCACAAATATTGATGGCTGCTGATTGGATTCCAACCCCAAGTTGGGCACCAGAATTGATAGAAAGCAAGACAAACTAATGGGAGCCATGTATGGGCAAGCAGGGGGGGAATGCCTATTCATGTGAACTAGGTGAAACATAGTGGTGCGGGCAACTGAACTTGCATGGTGAAATGTTGCTTGGTGAACTTAATTGAGCTCCATTGTTAAAACAACACTAGTTTTTGCTCCTTCCAAATTTGGGCACAGTGGGACGAAGTCTTGGTTGCCCCACTGTAGGTACAGATCATATTGATTCACTATACATTTCATTGCTGAGAGTTCTCTACATTCTGTGCTGTGTTAGGGGGGCAACACTGGCAGATGATTTTGTATATCAGGTTACTGCCATGGGAGACGTGAGATGAGAATATTAACAGCAAGTAAATTGGAGCTACCTCGGTTTGGTTTTTAGCACTTCATCATAAGGGGCTTCTTGAGCTATCATCGCATAATTTTGCACATTTGCCCGGACATTTAAGATGGCACAATAGAATTGGAAACCTCCACAAGGTAATGGGAAGATGCTCAATCTTGCTCAATCTTCACAACCAAAAGAATCAAAAGCACAAATATGACTGTCTAGATAGTTTCAAACAAACAAACAAACAAACACCGGTGGGACTGTTGAAATTATTCATTGTGTCAAATCCTTGCATTGCAATTATATATATTTTATTATGAAAGAGAATAACACAAAACTTTAAGGGCTTTGTGACACCAGCTGACAAGCTCTGAAGCAGTGTGCTACAAAATTAGACTGCGTTGTTTTACAAAAATACACTGGAAGAAAACTTGTTCCTAATCTTTAAAAAAAAACACATACCTGCATTAGAAGAAATACTGTATGCTAAAAAGAGTTCCTGCTTGACAACAAAATTTCCTCCCTAGTCCAAGTTTCCATAGAGAAACTGCAAAGCCATTTTATTTTTCTCTGCTTTCAATTTGGTAAAAAACCTGGAAGAATCTCTCAAGGAAGTAATTGGCATCTTGCTGCATTTGTAAAGAGCTTTGACTGTGGTTTTAAAAGGTTAACCATATACAATAGAATTGTTTCTAATTGGTTTTTAAAAGAAAATAACTTGGTTTGTTTCAAAACCAGCGAAGCCTGATACTCGAGTGATAAAGAAGTAAGTGTAATTTATGGTGACCATTAGGGAAGGAGACAAAAGACCTACGGAAAGTTTTAACACTTGGCAAAATATGTCTGAATGTCTCAAAATAGCCTGTTGTTTCTCCCAGAGCAAAACAAAAGAGAAGGAAAGGTAAGAAAGTTGACTTTCTTCAGTAGACGGTGAAAGGTCATGAGACAAGAAGAGGACGAAGAAGAAAGTAGCAGCAAGTACTAGTGCTGCTGACTAACAGGCTGTATTTAGAAATATCTAAAGACATTTCAGTTTGTTTAGAAATAGCTAACTCTTCATAGGTTCAAACTGCTAATGCATTTGTGAAATCCTGTTATATATCAAATATTTAATTAAAATTCAGAGACAGAAAAAAGGGCAGGTAAAAAAAGAGAATGAGCAGCTTTTTAGGCATTAAGAAATATATCAAGAAAAGTTACAGACTTAAATATATCTCCATGCCAAAAAAGAGGCTACGAATTGGCTTAGATTACTTTCCTCAAATGTCCTGTTGATTTTCATGGAGCTAAAAAAACCTACCAAATATGTAGGTAGGATTTTAGCCTTAAAGTATTTTGTGTGCAGCAATTCATTGCTTTTTAAATGCATGCAAAAAAGGCCTTAAATTCAGATTATCGATAGGTAAAATTGCAGAAATTTTTTCATAAATGGGTTTTTGCTGGTTTCTAAATTGAAGAAATACATGGGTTTGACCCAGCTTCGGGGGGCAGTGGAAGACAGGAGGGCCTGGCGTGCTCTGGTCCATGGGGTCACGAAGAGTTGGACACGACTGAACGACTAAACAACAACAAAAAAATTGAAGAAATAATGTTTTGTTTTGTTTTAAACTGAAGACAAGTTGATTCCATTTATGACAATCCTTCCCAGGTTTTCTGGGTATAAAGTACTCAGAAATGGTTTACCAATCCCTTGCTTAGATGCAACTCCTGGATTGTGCAGCTTGCACAAGGCTGCAGAGGCTAGCTCTTTTGTTGGTGAGGGAAGCATAAAGAAATTCCAATGGGATGGTGCAATGTTGCATTCGCACCTCGAGTACTGGATATATGTGAAGGAAGGATAAAGGTAAGATAATAGAAGAACAGAAAATACTTTATTATTATTATTATTATTATTATTATTATTATTATTATTATTATTATTATTATTATTATTATTATTATTATTATTTGCCTCCGACACATTTTTGGTATCACCTGGCAGGACAAAGAGAGTAGTCCTAGAACGAGCTGGAATTTTTAGAATGTATACAATACTGAAACAGTGACGTCTACGTTGGCTTGGGCATGTTGTGAGAATGGCTGATGGTCGGATTCCAAAAGATCTCCTATATGGAGAATTAGTGCAGGGAAATCGCCCTAGAGGGAGACCACAGCTGCAATACAAGGACATCTGCAAGCGGGATCTGAAGGCCTTAGGAATGGACCTCAACAGATGGGAAACCCTGACATCTGAGTGTTCAGCCTGGAGGCAGGCGTTGCATCACGGCCTCTCCCAATTTGAAGAGACCCTTGTCCAGCAGACCGAGGCAAAGAGGCAGTCATGGAAGCAGCAAAATCAGGGAGCTGGACAGGGGACAGATTGTATTTGTCTTCAGTGTGGAAGGGATTGTCACTCTCGAATTGGCCTTCTCAGCCACACTAGATGCTGTTCCAAGTCCTCCATACAGAGCACGTTACCATAGTCTTTTGAGACTGAAGGATGCCTAATACTATACAGTCAAAATTATAAAAACATTGACTGGTATTATATAACAGATACAAGTTTTAATAAAAAAGTAAGTATCTGTTAAATATCGACGCAGTGTGTATGCTGTTCCTAATATTGCTGTTTTTTTGTAGGTCTGATAGTGTGATTTCTGAGATCTGCAACTGCTTATAGTACTGTGTGAAGTTTCTTTATATTGTTCCCAAAGTCCCAATGACTACGGGGACCACTGAAGTGTGTTTCTTCCAGAGGCAAGATGTTTCGATTGCTAGGTCTCTGTACTTTGTTAGTTTTTCCAATTCTTTATTTTCAACTCTGGCATCCCCTGGAATTGCAATGTCAATGATCCGGACATCATCATCATCATCATTATTAAAGACAAGAGATTACTAGATTTTTTGTTGTAGCTTGGTTGTAGCATATATTCAGTATGGAGGGAAGGACAATAACACTGTAAGGAAAGCAAACAAGGTGGGAAAGACTTATAAAGGGAAATATGAAGTTTCTTCATCCTGAGTTTGATATAATAATGACGCTTCCAAGCAGACATTGGAGAAGTCACTGAAATGAGATAAATAATTCTAGAGTGTCAAGAGACAATGGAGCATCATCTGCATACAGAAGATCCTGAAAGACATGGAGATGAAATCCTGTTGTCTAAGTTTTACAGAAGGGTGATGACATCACCAGCAAGAGGAGATATGTTGTAATTTAAAATTCCTAACTTCTATCTCGCAACTCTTGTCTAATCCTTTTCATCACATGAAAGCCATAGAGCCACAGGGCAGAAAGAGGAAGTCTTTAATTACAAAAAATCTCACCCTGTCAGTAGTCTTCACCATTGTGCAGATGTAATATATGCAACAGGATTTGGCTCAGATTTTATAAGATCACTCAAGAAAAGTTTTTAGAGAGAGAAAAACAGAAAAGCAAGTACAGATTCTTGAGTCACTTCAGCAGGGGGAGGGAAAACAGAGGCTCTGTTCCATCTATAGAAACACTGATCAGTCAGGTTAAAAAAAAAAGGAATTAGCTGTAGACCTAATCATGGAGACCTAGGGAGTAAAGGAGTCAAGCAGGGAGTAATTCTAGACTTCATATTGAGGTTATATCTTTATAGGCCAACCAAAAGAGCACAAAAAGAAGACTCTGAAAGACATGGGGCCTGAAATCTTTTGTATTAAACTTATTGAGGGGATAGAATTCAGTACCTTAGATAACACCTTAAAGTACAAGCTAAGATCTGAATTCTCTGTACTCTCAAAATCAGAATCACCAGCTGCCAGAGAGAAAGTTAAGACAACACAGTAAATTGTTTGTTCCAAGAATTTTGAGGTGGAAGGTAGAAAGGAGCTGGGAGATTGAGATGGATGAAAGAATTATGTATTTATTTATTGAGAATGGGAAAAATAATAAGGAAGGAGATACGTTAGTTGATTCTGTGGTAGAATGGAGGTACAGTGGAGGAGGAGGTGGTTTTCTGGAAACTGGAAGACTCTTTAAAATTATATTCTGGTTCTGACATTGTTTTAACATGATGATAATCATCATACTGGTGGTCCCTGTTTATAGTGCCTTGGTAGCAGGCATGTTCATATTCCTTTTTAAAAAGTTGTACACTTTGATTTATTGTTTGTTGACTTAAATTGTGATTTTGTTTTTTGGTGGATTTTTTCCCCCTTTACATTTTAAGTCACCTAGCATTTGTTCTTGGGCAATCAAAAATTTATAAATGAGACCAACAGGGCACATAAAAAATACTCCTTAAATATTTCACATACTTTGGAAACTGGGGTCACCATAAGTCAAAATCAATTTAACAGTAGTGACACAGGTAACACAGACAGGTGGCAGATTAGGAGGAGGCAACCCGAATGTGTAATGAATGAAGTTCACCAACTCTTTCATCCTCTTAACAGCTGCCTGAGTGAAGGTATTAAATGTTAGGAACAGAGATGAGAAGAGTAGCCAGTTACAGCTGTGCATTGAACATGAACCCAGTTCCCATGTTTGCTAGTTAAAAATACCTGCACAGCTTGTGTAATATTCTCCAGTCGCCACTTTGTTGGGAATCTGGATATACTGCCTCTAACAGCGTGAATTGAATGTTGACATTCTGAAAATGGCACCTTCCTGCAGAAGATGGTTTGCATCAGAGGCTACTGGGTGCAAAGTGCAAGTTTAACACGTGTATCTCCATTTGTCAAATTCAACGAATGACATCAACATCCGTGAAACTTCCCACACGGAAAAAGTTCACCTGTTCGGGTTGTCCTGTCTTCATTCTAACGCAATGACACTTTGCTCACCGGTGAAGTCCCTCTTGTTGGGTTAGACAGCTATGAGGGGTTGAGAACTGGCTCCAAGTAGAATGATTCTTTGAATGCATTTCAAAGGTTGGCGTTTAAAATATGGCGTAAATCGGAGTATCCTCCTTAACCGTTCACATGATAGGGTCGCCCCTGGAAAGCAAACCGTTAAGGAGGATACTCCAATTTCCGCGAGGCATCTCCTTACGGTTACTTTGCAAGTAACTCGGGTCTTTTCGTGCAGACGTCCCACTGGCTCGTTCCGGTGTTCCGTGACTTTCAGCCTAATTTTGAGGGGATCCGACCTCTCTGGCACGGAGCAGGAGAGAAGGAAAGAGGAGTCCGCAGCAGGGCCCCCGGTCGCCTGGCTTTGCACGGGAGGCCGGGCTGAGGCGGCGGGGCGGGCTGTGACAGACGCCTCCCCTTGCGGAGGCGCGCTCGGTTGGGCCCCAAGGGGGCGGCAGCCTCCTCAGGAGGAGCGACCCACAACGGCGGCGGCGGCAGCAGCAGCAGCAGAAGGAGCGCTCGGAGCGGAAAGGGCCAGCAGAGCCATGGGGTCTGGACACCGTCGCCCTGTGGCGGCGGCGGCAGAGGCGCTTTTCCTGCTGCTGCTGCTGCCGCCGCTCCTGCTTTTCACCGCCCCTCCTCAAGGACAGCTCCGAGCTGCCGGGCTCCTCTTCCCTGGTTGGTATCACGACTCGAGGTGGACGCTCTCTTGCGGGGCGTGGGTGGTGCGTGAGGGTCGCCCCGGGCTTGGCACTCGCTCGGCGGCAAGCGCGCGAGCCGCTTTTGGACGAAGCCTCTCGTCCCTTTGTCGACGCCTGCGAGTTCAAGTTGGGCTCGCTTGGGTGGCCACCGCCAGCGGGTAGACTTTGTGACAGTCGTGGAAAACCCAGCGAGGCCAGTCCCGCCGAGGATGGAGGGGCCGTGTCATTGACCCTGGGGCCAGCAAAAAAAGGAAAGAAAAAGAAAGACGGAGCCCAGTGTTTCTCTTGGCCGCGGTCTTACGATTCTCTCTAGGCAGGGTTGGGAGAATTCAAGGAGGAGCAGAGGGGGAGGGGGGGGGGGGAAAGGCAACATATATGACACTTTAAAAACTGCATGGTTGACACCTGAGATGGAACGGCACTCATTTTGGCGGCAGATTTCAGTAATTTCTGTGCGCTTCACTTCTAGGTTGATTTCAGAAATAGGGAGACTTCCGTTTATGCAACAGAAATGCTATGACATGTGCATCTGAAGCGTGATTTTGGTGACACGGCCTTTTATCAGCCACAGCCTCACGGGTCTGATGAAAATGGGTTATGTCTTGTATGAGACCTAATCAAGGTGTCAAGGTGCTTCCAGATCAGGCTTCCCTGACTGATGCTGTTGTCATTCTTCATTCCAGAGTTATAGAGCTGGTCCAAACGAAGACATATTTCACTAGAGCCTTACCAAGTATCCCCAGGCCCCCCCCCCATAAGCCAACAAAACAAAAACAGTTAAGGAGGAAGTGTTAGAACAGCTTTATAATATCTTTTCATTAGTAGCTTTACAAGCTATCAAGCCAAAAGCATCCTTAGATTTTCAGGGGTCTTGGCACTTCGTATTTTTGTTTAACTTGGTGAGAAAGCTCATTTGCTTTTATAAATTACTTAAGTCTATAAGGTGTTCTAACTTCTTGAACAGGAGTCCTCTCAAGTGCTACTTTACATATAAATTCTTAACTGAAAACTAGTAACAAAAAACGGTGGCTGCAAGGCTGTGAAATGTATCGTATACATGTGTATCTAGAAGTAAACTGAATTTTAATTTACTTTCAAGTAGATATGTGTGGGAATTTGGCATGAATAATACTCTTAGCAGGACAGTTTTTAGAACATGATTATCGTTGTGTCTTCCCTAAACCTGGTATTTTACAAATAGGTGGCATAACTTTGAATTGGGGGAAAAATGTTGGCTTAATTGTTTAGTGGGCTCTAGTTGATTTATAACATGGAGTTATGCAGTGTTGGATATTATGACAGAAATGTTTACACACTACTATAATGTGAAAAGCAGCTGGCACAGGGGGAAGAGAAATATGTGATATGAAAGTATTACTGTAGTTATTTGACTGAATAGGAAATTCAGGTATTTTGCCATAACCATACTGTTCTGTAGTTTTGTCAGTGTATTTGAGTGCACACAGTCTGAAAGACATATTTCTTCTAGGCATTTTTTGTTACTTTCTGGCTTCAAGCAATAGATGTCTTGAGAACTTGTTGAAAACCAGCCATAATAATTGCATTGTGTTTGGGTAAGAATTAGTTAACTGATGAAAAAAAAAAAGTCAGTCTCTGAGATTTTCCCCTGCATGGTGTCTCTTCGTGACTAGTAGTGAGTACAAGAGGATATCCTGTAGCCGTAAGCACAATATGAAATAAATACAGGCTGAATCAGGATTGTATAAGTTGCATAATGAATGTTATATGGTGTGTGAAGAATTTCCAGTCCATGGCCCCCTTCAAATTTGCCAGGGCCTCCTAGGGAGCCATATGACCCCCACTGAGAATGGCTGCATAGACCATCTTGACTGCTGACATTAGTGTCAGCAACATTCAGGCTGCCCTTTGCTATGTAAAGTATGGCATCCTTTTTTCTGCTGGCAACATGGGCACAATATTCTGCAGTAATATCAGGCCATTTCCTAATGTTTTGTACTGCAGATAGAGAAGCGCAACATCCCACATTCATAAACCTGAGAGTTTTTTTTTAAATAATTGAATTATATATTTCACAAATACATTGCATTTCATATGTCTTCTTTGCAATTAGAGATTATGGAACTTTTTATAGAATATCCATGCCTGGAAAAGTGTATCTTATGTTATTTGTGAAAAAATAATAGGAAGGAAAAGAGCAAGACTGAATAAGAGATGGATTGATTCCCTAAAGGAAGCCATGGGCTTGGATTTACAAGAATTGAGCAGGGCTTTTGAGGACAGGACATTCTGGAGA
Source organism: Intellagama lesueurii (assembly GCA_037013535.1). Taxonomy (NCBI): domain Eukaryota; kingdom Metazoa; phylum Chordata; class Lepidosauria; order Squamata; family Agamidae; genus Intellagama; species Intellagama lesueurii. Next base: position 92,498,420 of record JBAJHW010000001.1, read on the forward strand.
TCTCTCATTCATAGGGTCGCCATAAGTCAGAGGCAACCTGATGGCACATAACAACTTCAATTTGTGCCTTTAAATGAGACTCAAAATAAATATTCCTCTACTCTGGTATCTTTGGCTCATAATAAGTACATTTGATCCTACAAGGCACAGGAGGCTGAAATAAAATGATATACTTGCAGTTATCTTATAAAAATAATATTTTAATCTGTTTATGGGCAAATAGTATATTGACACAGTTGTATAAAAACAGGTGTTGTGAATTTAAAGGAAAACTATTTCCAAGTAAATCTTGGTAATTTAAACAAGATAAATATTTTGAAGACTAGAATCACAGGATCTGTGAGGTGAGGTGAATGCTTTTTTTCCAATATAAGGCTGTTTGCAGTTTGTACTTGTAACATACATGTGAAATTAGTATCCTGCTTGCCTTTCTTGTCTCCTTTTCCACCATCCTCCACTGATGGTGGATGAGACTTGGAATTCCACAACAACATATTACTCATACCTCCAGTATAAGAACACTTCCCTAATTTTCTCAGTATTTGTTATAACTTGAGGTTCAAGTTTCCTATCTAACTTGCTTTGATACTTCTGCTAAATTAGGTGGCTGTGGAAATGAATTCTGTGCTGCCCATTTGTGTGTGTCTTTCTGTCTGTGTGATTCAGAATTGCTTTGTGCCCGATATGATTTCTGCTTTTTAGTGTAAAAAGTTGAATTGGAACTGTTCAGAGCCTGCATATGTACACACACATGCAAAAACACACACACAGAGAGAATAACAATCTGTTCAATGAAAACAAATGTTTAATGTGCCTATGGTTGTGAACTTGAAAATTTTCACTTGCCCATATATTCATTTCTGTAAACACTTTTTGTTAATGTTTCATTTTCTTTCAAACGGTCAAATTTTTGATGGTGCTGTCATGATCATAGAAATGTGTTTCATCAGTAATTGGTTAGTATAGCATTGTTTACATATCTTTCTGATCGTTTGGAATGGTTAAGGTTTTTCTCAACAATCCTATCTCTGTATGGCACAGTGTGGCAGTTCACATAAACATTGAGTATATAGTAGCTACCATGATAATTCCACGTGTGTTGACTCCTGCCAGGTCTGGGGAACAAAGGATTTTCTGTGGCTTGTCCAAAAATTTAATTCAGTGCATTATCAGTAATTGAATGAACACAATAAGCTAGCTATATACATGGAAATAGATGGTTAAAACTTCAGGTAGCTATCCCCGCCTTCTAGTCAGAATCTTGAACTAGAGTAATGATTATCCTTAATCGGTGCAGTACATAAGTTAAATAAATAAATACAAAAATAAATAAACCAGTGTCATTACCAAGAGCATCCACAGGATTTTTGGGGTGGGAAGAAGCATAATGGTACATTAGCATAATATGCACACATAACATACACCACTACAGCAGTTTGTCTGTCTGTATTAAAACAATAGCCCAAATCCTGTTGCTTAGTGTAGTAAATTGCATTACAGTAGGTCCACTGGATCAATGGGAATTTAATTAGTCAACTCCTCTGTAAGTTCAATTGCTTCAAATGAACCTATTCTAACTCAACTTACTATGCTAGAGTAGGCCTTTTTGACTTATGGAGGAGTTGATTTGCCAAATCCTTATTGATTCAATGAGCCTACCCTCATGATTTATTATGCTGGGCAACAGGATTTTGGCTAATGTACATGGGGATGTGTGTTTAAGCACCCTTCTGTACCCTCAGCCATGGTCAGTAGGAGAAGATGGAGTGTCTATGATCTGCAAAGATACCATCTTGCTTGCCATGTTTCTAAGCTAAATTTATGAAATCTGTGAACTTCAAGTGAATAAAAAAAATCACTACTCAACACAAGAGAACTGATGATGTACATTGGGACAACTAAATCCTAATTTCAGGTAAATAGAGATTGGGTTCGAGCTGGTTGTGACTGACCAGGGAAGACATCTTAAAGAACAGTTCAGTGAAAATGTAAAATATGTGAAGCAGTGGTGAATAGGGCAAAACTCATGCTTGGGATATTTAGGAAAAGAACCAAAAATACAACTGTTGACATTATATGCTGCCTTCATATAATGTCAACAAAGCTCATGCTTTGTTTTTGATTTACGATATTCATCAGCTTTAGCCTGGATAGCCAATGGTGTGGGATTAGAAGAGGGGGAACCACAAACATCTGGGAACAGAATTACCCTCCCCTGTTTTATGTAATTCTGTGATTCTGTAGAATATGAGATATAGTTCTGGTGGTCACATTAACTATTTGCTTGACATAGTCCAAAGTTAATAAATGTTAAATCAATGCATTTCTGAAGTACAAACATTTTATCAGGTATACTGCTAGCAGTAAAGGGATGAGGCTGTCATAAAGTGTCTCACACCCAACAAGATGCTGATGGGCAAGTGGTTATGAGCTTTCATGTTCTTCAAACCCTTCATGGCATACTTGCCCTCTCACTGACAGTTTCAGCTGTTTACTTGGCTTTATGTCCCAGGCAGTTCTCTCCAAAGGTCACAGGGTCTCTGATGTAAACAGGAAGAGATTTTAAAAAAGGATCAAGGTGGACAGGAGATGCAGAGCTAGAACAAACCACTTTAGCATCTGGGGCAAACAGCACAAAATGCACCCCAAGTCAGCTCTGTAGTTCATGACATGAAAATAATAGAAGAAATATTTACAACACTGAACACCTTGATAACATCCCTTCTCCTCTACAGAGGATCAGCAACAATGTCAGAGCTACAAAAACAAAAATACATCAAAAGTGTTTTATATACTTATGTGTTTATGTGTATGTGTGTGCGTATGTATGTATATATGTATATAGTTTAGCATACAATATATATTAATAAGCTGATTTTCCCTATTAGCCCAGATAGCTGATGAGGCAGTTCTGGTCTGCTGATGAGGCAGAGGGACCAGCCATCCTGGACTCCTCATCTCCCACCACTCCCACTGCCCCTGATAGACCTGTCCTTCTCTGTCTTAGCAAGGCCTGGCGTACCAACCATGCGTCCTCTGTTCCCTCTCCATGACCTGATCCACTGGATATGTGGCCTGCTGAAAATTGGCAAAGTCTGCCCTGGAGCTCTGGTCTACCACTGTTTTGCCTACGATCGTAGACCATGCTGCTAGGCCAACCTAAAGTCTGGTTGGGGATGGCTTCACTGTGGGAAGCTGGGAAAGGGGTGCCTTCTGCAACTTGGATCAAAGCACTGGTTACCTCATCCTAGTTATAGGTCTATGGAGATGATACAGTCCTTTGCCATGTTCCTCTGTTTTAGCTGTTCTGTATCAATATTATAATAGTATTTTTTTCAACCCTGCTCGTATGTTGCTCTGGTGGCTTCTGCTGGAGAAAAGCAGGATGTTAGACTAGAAGGATAATTCGTGTTACTTTCATAAAGTGATTCTTCCATTCTACACCATAACTGTTGCTATTGCCAACTGACAGCGATTCGTTAATTTCATTAATTGATCATGTTTTTATTTTGCCTTTCTCCCAATAAAGGTCTCAAGGAATCTTTAAAAACTACACATGATTTTTTAAAAACTACAAAATTACAAATGCAGTGATCACATTGCAGCAGGGAGAAGCCATCACAGAGAAGTAATAAGTAACAAGTAGTTTTAAGCTGTCAATATATGATTAAAATTGTTTCAGGTGGCCTCTGCTTGATATTAGATTAGGCATCCTTCAGTCTCGAGAGACTATGGTAACATGCTCTGAATAGAGGACTTGGAACAGCATCTAGTGTGGCTGAGAAGGCCAATTCGAGAGTGAAAATCCCTTCCACACTGAAGACAAATACAATCTGTCCCCTGTCCAGCTCCCTGATTTTGCTGGGTTCGGGACTGCCTCTTTGCCTTGGCCTGCTGGACAAGGGTCTCTTCAAAAAGGGAGAGGCCATGCTGCACTGCCTGCCTCCAGGCTGAACGCTCAGATGTCAGGGTTTCCCATCTGTTGAGGTCCATTCCTAAGGCCTTCAGATCCCGCTTGCAGATATTCTTGTATCACAGCTGTGGTCTCCCTCTGGGGCGATTTTCTTGCACTAATTCTCCATACAGGAGATCTTTTGGAATCCGACCATCAGCCATTCTCACAACATGCCCGAGCCAACGTAGACGTCACTGTTTCAGTATTGTATACATGCTAAAAATTCCAGCTCGTTCTAGGACTACTGTATTTGGAACTTTGTCCTGCCAGGTGATACCAAAAATGCGTCGGAGACAACGCATATGGAACGTGTTCATCTTCCTCACCTGCCGTGCACAAAGGGTCCAGGACTCACTGCAGTACAGGAGTGTGTTCAGGACACAGGCTCTATAGACCTGGATCTTGGTATATGTCGTCAGCTTCTTATTAAGCCATACTCTCTTTCTTTGTGCTTGATATACTGTATATATTATACTAGCCCTTGTAAGAGGCAGAATGAGTTTTTACCGGTTAGTTCTATGTAAACTGAGTTCTCTTCCATAATTACATGTGGGCGGAACAATTTTAAATCCATAAGATCAAGTGTTGTATCTGTGAATGTCTGACTATATCATTGTTGGCACCTATTTTGACTGCCATATACCTCTCTCTCATGTATCTTTTTGCAGATGTAGATGAGTGTGCTGAAGGAACTGATGACTGCCATGCAGACGCCATTTGTCAAAATACTCCAAAGTCATACAAATGCATGTGTAAACCAGGTTATAGTGGAGAAGGAAAAACATGTGAAGGTATGCACATTGTGGTTTTCCATGCCCTAGACGTGCTTGATCTACATCAGTGGTTCTTAACCTTTGTTACTCAGGTGTTTTTGAACTGCAACTCCCAGAAACCCCAGCCAGCACAGCTGGTGGTGAAGGCTTCTGGGAGTTGCAGTCCAAAAACACCTGAGTAACCCAAGGTTAAGAACCAGTGATCTACATTACCGGTTGAAGCTGAGTAAACAGTGACAATGAAGTAAATGCATATAAATACTATTTATATATATATTGCAGAGAACGGCCCATGCATAATAACATACCCTTTTTAGCACAGCCTACACACAGAGGTCTGGAAATAGTTGTCTGATAGCTCTATCTACTTGTTCTTCCTGTTGTTCTCTTATTGGATTCCTGCATTGAGCAGGATGTTCTACTTGATGGCCTTATAGGCCCCTTCCCACGCATTTATTCTATGATTCTGTTAGAGATTGGACATCATCACTATTTTAACTCTAAATGCAGCAGCTCTTAACAATGGTGTTGTGCTTCTGGCTTGACGCTGCGACGAGACAGAAGCAGGAGGATGGAGTTCCATTCCCTGGGCTGAATTCCGACCTGTTTGGGACCCCCTCCAGGGGGTTAAAACCACCCCGAAGAGGTGGTGAAATGGGGGAAGAGCCTGTTGATCATGGGGGGGGGGGGGTACGGCAGTTACCCACGTTTGATCCAGGAAACTCCCCAATCAACCAGCGGGCAGAAACAAGCAGCTGAATTTGCTTGCTTGCAAGTTGTTGGCAGCCAGCAAAAGAAGAAGCGATAAATCAGCCAATTTAACATCGTCGTTACCACTGAGTGAGATACAGAATCTTAATTATACTGCTTTATGACTATCCCTGGACGGAATAATCCCTTTAACAGAAAAAAAGTGTCTCTTAGCCCCACCACTAAATTGAGCAGCGGTGGATCTCGAGAAGGGGAAAGAGACGCAAGGAGATGCAAAGAAAATAAATTGGACATTAATTAAACACTTAATTATACTTCAAGGAAGGAAGTTTGGTATTACTTTGGCGTTAAACTTAAGAAATTTTCCTCTTAAAATTATTTTAGCCAAACAACGCTGGGAGTTAAACTGTTATGGCTATCTACAGTGTTGGCAAAAAGCCCAGAACATGACCTTGAATACTCAAACTTGGAACTCTGTTTTGACTTTCCTTTTTTCCCCTGAGAACTGACTAAAACATAGACAATTAACTTTGGAAAGTCTAATACAAACATCGAGTGAATGGGGCTGTTAACTTACGTCAGAGACTGGATTCAAATTAACCCTAAAGGTGATCAATTTACTAAAGTGGACTTATTGAAGCAATTATTGATGGAACTGCACTGACTGCTCTAAGCTACTGGACATATTTTACTTGAAATACAAGTACTTGGCATCTTGGGACATAATGCTACAACAAGGGAAATTTTGGGATGAAACAAAATCTACCCTTCAAGCAATCTTAGAAATAGTGAGATCCCATAACGAAGAGGTGAAATCATTCAAGGAGCAACTAAAGAAGGACTATATTCAACAGGAAACGGAATAAAGAACAAGGAAATGTGAGGGTGGAGGACAATGTATGCCAACCAAAAGAAGGGCTGGAGGAAATCAGAGGAAAAAAATTAGGAGATTTAATTCTAACCCTAGAGCCGAGGAGAATTTTAGCTGTGTTAAGGGAAGATATGGGGAGAAAATCAGCAGAATTAATTAAAAATAGCCTGGAAGATCTATTGGAGATAGATCAAGTGCATAAAGATCTATTGGAGATAGATCAAGTGTATAAAATGTTTTCAGATGACACAAGGAATGGCAGAATATTTAGGGAGATAGAAACAAGAATTGGGAAAAGACAAATAAGAGAAGGAGTTACTCAGAAAGATGAAAAAGGGAAAAATATTAAGGTGGCCCTCAACATTGAAAGCATGTATATACTTAGCTTCTGGAATTGTAAAGGGGCATATCCTATATATTAAAAAAGGGAATTAAACAGAAATAAGGGATCACTAATCAGGGTAAAGGCATAACACGATGGCTTTTAAGGTAAATCAAAGCTAGATACGGATGGGGCAAAACAAATAGTACTTAATGAATATACATTAGATATGATATTGGTATAGACATGATAGAAAATGTGGAGATAGAAATGGCTAAAGAATTATATAAAGAAAATCTGTATAAAATGCTTTAGATAACATCTATTATGTGTTAGGAACCTACTCAGTTATTATTGGTATAAAATACAAAGTTTGTCGGTTAAATCACCTCAAAATTATATAGATTTGGAACCAGAATTACTTTTATTAGGTATGTTTCTAGAGGATTTTGAGAACATTGTATACTCTGAGAGCAATATTATGATAGTAGCCAATATTGTATACTAAAATACACACATGAACGGTTTAAATGTTTAAAAAATGTATGGATTTTGAAGAGACAACTAAGAAGACACCAAGACGCAAAAAAAAAAAAAAAAAAAATTTTATAAGCAACCCATGTAACACGATGTTTAACAAGCACGAATTGAATGTAGATAGACTGAAAAATTAATATATATATATATATTTAAACAATGGTGTTACATTCAAACATTTCTCCAAGATTCTTCAGCCAATAAGTTCTCCTTTTTAGTGTTCTTTTCCCACTTCAGTTTGCATTCACAGGGCGCTAAAAGCACTGTTCTGGGTTTTCTGTTTTGTTTTTGCATGCTGATTAGAAAGCAAAAAAAGATATACTGTATCTTATAATTCAATACATACTCGAGTCATTGTATAATCTATGTCCATGTTATAGAACACAAAGAAACAAGATGTGCTTAAGTGGCTTGCATAGGTTATTGACCAGATAAAGCTGATCACTGTTGTTGTTGTTTAGTCATTAAGTTGTGTCCGACTCTTCATGACCCCATGGATCAGAGCACGCCAGGCCCTCCTTTCTTCCACTGCCTCCCGGAGTTGGGTCAAATTCATGCTGGTAGTTTCAATGACACTGTCCAACTATCTCGTCCTCTGTCGTCTCCTTCTCCTCTTGCCTTCACACTTTCCCAACATCAGGGTCTTTTCCAGGGAGTCTTCTCTTCTCATGAGATGGCCAAAGTATTGGAGCCTCAGCTTCAGGATCTGTCCTTCCAGTGAGCACTCAGGGTTGATTTCCTTCAGAATGGATACGTTTGATCTCCTTGCAGTCCAGGGGACTCTCAAAAGTCTCCTCCAGCATCACAATTCAAAAGCATCAATTCTTCGGCGGTCAGCCTTCTTTACTATCCAGCTCTCACTTCCATACATCGCTACTGGAAAAACCATAGCTTTGACTATGCGGACCTTTGTCGGCAAGGTGATGTCTCTGCTTTTGAAGATGCTGTCTAGGTTTGTCATCGCTTTCCTCCCAAGAAGCAGGCGTCTTTTAATTTCGTGGCTGCTGTCACCATCTGCAGTGATCATGGAGCCCAAGAAAGTCAAGTCACTGCCCCCATATCTTCTCCTTCTATTTGCCAGGAGGTGATGGGACCAGTGGCCATGATCTTAGTTTTTTTGATGTTGAGCTTCAGACCATTTTTTGCGCTCTCTTCTTTCACCCTCATTAAGAGGTTCTTTAATTCCTCCTCACTTTCTGCCATCAGAGTGGTATCATCTGCATATCTGAGGTTGTTGATATTTCTTCCGGCAATCTTAATTCCGGCTTAGGATTCCTCCAGTCCTGCCTTTTGCATGATGTATTCTGCATATAAGTTAAATAAGCAGGGAGACAATATACAGCCTTGTCGTACTCCTTTCCCAATTTTGAACCAATCAGTTGTTCCATATCCAGTTCTAACTGTTGCTTCCTGTCCCACATATAGATTTCTCAGGAGATAGATAAGGTGGTCAGGCACTCCCATTTCTTTAAGAACTTGCCATAGTTTGCTGTGGTCGACACAGTCAAAGGCTTTTGCTTAGTCAATGAAGCAGAAGTAGATGTTTTTCTGGAACTCTCTGGCTTTCTCCATAATCCAGCGCATGTTAGCAATTTGGTCTCTAGTTCCTCTGCCCCTTCGAAATCCAGCTTGTACTTCTGGGAGTTCTTGGTCCACATACTGCTGAAGCCTACCTTGTAGGATTTTGAGCATAACCTTGCTAGCGTGTGAAATGAGTGCAATTGTACAGTAGTTGGAGCATTCTTTGGCACTGCCCTTCTTTGGGGTTGGGATGTAGACTGATCTTTTCCAATCCTCTGGCCACTGCTGAGTTTTCCAAACTTGCTGGCATATTGAGTGTAGCATCTTAACAGCGTCATCTTTTAAGATTTTAAATAGTTCAACTGGAGTGCCATCACCTCCACTGGCCTTGTTGTTAGCAATGCTTTCTAAGGCCCACTTGACTTCGCTCTCCAGGATGTCTGGCTCAAGGTCAGCAATCACACTACAGTGGAGTCTCGACTTACAGACGGCTCCACTTACGGACTTTTCGACGTCCGTACTTCTCTGGCTGCAAAGTTTCACTTCGACTTGCGGCCGGAGAATTGACCTACGGACCAGAAGAGGGAGGCGGGGAAAGCGCCAAATTCAAATTTGGCGCTTTCCCCGCCTCCCCCTTCCAGTCCGTAGGCCGCGGATCTGCCTCCGGATGCTTGCCAGGGCTTCTCCGCCGCCATGGGAGGCATCTTGGAGGTCCCCCCCGCCGCCGATAGTGCCTCCGAAGCACGATCGGCGGCGGCGGGGACCTCCGAGAGGCCTCCCATGGCGGCGGAGAAGGCATCCGGAGGTCCACCGCCGCCGCCGGGAGCCAAGCCGCGCCGGGCGATCCCGGCCATGCTTGGACTCCTGGACTTCCCCCGCCGCCGCCCGGCTCCCAGGCGGGAGGCACTATCGGCGGCAGCGGCGGGGAACCTCCGAGAGGCCTCCCATGGCGGCGGGGAAGGCCTCCGGGGGTTCCCCCCCCGCCGACGCAGGTTTTCCCAGGGTGGACCGGGCCTACCAGGGGAGGGCATCCCCCGGTAGGCCCGGTCTACTCCCTGGGAAAGCCTGGGGAGTAGACCGGGCCTACCGGGGGAAGCCTTCCCCTGGTAGGCCCGGTCCACCCTGGGAAAGCCTGCGTCGGCGGGGGGGGGGGAAGACCTCCGAGAGGCCTCCGGCAGTGGCGCCGAAGCCCTCAAGAGTCCTCCGGTAGTGGCAATAGCGGCGGCGGGGGACCCCTGGAAGGCTTCGGAAAGGTAAGTTCCCTTTAAAAAAAATTTTTGTGTGTGTGTGGGGGGGCGTTTTCTTGGCCGGTTACGGATTAAATGGTTTTCAATGCATTCCTATGGGAAATGCATTTTCAACTTGCGGACTTTTCGACCTACGGACCCCGTTCCAATACGGATTAATTCCGTAGGTCGAGACCCCACTGTATGGACACCAAGGTTTTGCCAAACTGTGGCTATTAGGAAACTTAGCTAGATTAAGATAACTGCATTCTTTAGTTTGCTTGTTGCTAGTTTATGCCTTGCATAGGAAATGATGATAAGTAGTCTGTGCAACTTAATTGTTTTGCTCCTTTGACAATGTTTTTACCTTTTGTGCTTTTAATAAAGTTAACCTTTCAGAAACAGTTCACTTGTGACATGGAGTTTTTTTGCTACCTGCAGAGGAAGGCTAAGATACTTTGTTACTGTTGGTAAACTTTCAGTATATTAAACTTAAATTGTCTTTGCCTTGCAAATAAAATGAGATAATGCTTACTATTAGCATGTATGTAATGTAGTCGTGTCATGACCTGTCTACAGCAAAGAAGCAGACATTTATCATGTTGTCTCGCACTTTATTCCCCAGACATTGATGAATGTGATAATGACTTCAATGGAGGATGCGTGCATGAATGTTTCAACATTCCAGGCAATTATCGCTGTGCATGTTATGATGGCTTCATGTTGGCTCGAGATGGTCATAATTGTCTTGGTAAGGAGTGTGTTACAAAATATGTCTGTCCTGGATCAGCAGTGCATGCCACAAGTGTAAAGCACTTAAATTTTCTCGTGATTATGGAAATCTTAAGCTAGCTGTTTAAGGGCAGTGCTGCTAATGTAAATAATAACATTTTTCTTTGATGTTAGCTTTCTGTAAAGTGAGGGTGTTGGTGTTGTCATGTGTCTATTCAGAGCCATAGAACAGGAAGAAATTAGAAAATTTTCAAATCCAGTAGCAAGGCCTAAATGCTATCATTCATGTAAACATAAGAAGAACAGTGCCAGGTCAGACCAAAGACTTATCTTGGGGGTGGGGGAAATGCAGCCCTTCAGATACTGGTAGACTAGAAAATGCATCAACCTTATCTAACAAAGTTGTGAAAAGGAATGATGGACAGCTGTAATCCTACAACATTTGGAGGGCCACATGTTCCCCACGCCCAACCTATCTAGTCAGTCTTTTCTTTCAGTGAAGAACTAGATATTTATGGGAAACTCATAAGTAAGAGAAGAGCATGGGAGCATTCTCCTGCTTGTATACTTTGGTGACTGATAGAGATCAGTGCTAATCCATAGCTGGCGGTAGCTTTGATTCTTCATAAAATTAGTTGACTGCCACAAAATTCTTGAAAAAACTATATAAAGAGTACAGTTGTTACCTTATTGTCTTGCAGATATTCTGTACATTTAACAGGAAGGTTTCTAGGTTCTTACCTAGACATGGGGCCAACATTATTTAAGCTATATGACAGATATTCCTACCTTGGGTAACCCAGGTGTTCTTGGACTGCAACTTTCAGAAACCCCGGGCAGCTTAGCTATTTGTGAAGGCTTCTGGGAGTTGCAGTCCATGAATACCTGGGTTACTCACAGTTGGGAATCACTTGATGATTAGAAGATCACAGCCATCATGTCCCCATTCCTTTTGAATATGTTCCTGCCTTGCCCACTGTGGCAATCCTATCTAAGAATTACTAGATATGAAAGATACAGAACTGATGTCTCCTGCTGAATTTCTGCTAACTGTGCAATTGTTAAAGTAATAAGAACACAAGAAAAGCCATGCAAAATCAGATCAAGTGCCTATCTAATACAGAATTCTGTTCATTATTTATTTATTTAAAGTATTTTTACACCACCTTTCTCCTTAAAAAGGACCCAAGGCAGCTTATATCATAAAAAGACAATATTTAAAGCTAAAAACAGTAAGTAAACAAATACTGAAAAGGATCAAATACCACACTAAAAATAGTAAACAAAAGCAACGCCAAAACCACATTCAAAGCAGTAAGGCACAATCATCTATTTGAAAACCCCACTCAGGCAGCCAATCACCAAGGAAAAACCTGCCTGAAGAGAAAGGCCTTCACCTGCTTGTGGAAGGACAGCAAAGATGAGGCCAGCCAGGTCTCCTGTAGTGATGCTGGGGGAGTTCTAGAGTCTGGGAGCAGCAACAGGGAAGTCCCTTTCCTGTTTCCTCACCAAGCATACCTGTGAGGATGGTGGGACAGAGAGAAAGGCTTCCTCTGATGATCTTAACACCCAGACAGGCTCATAAAGGGAGACACAGTCCTTGAGATATTTTAGACTGAAGTCATTTAAGACTTTATAGGTTAGAACCAGCACTTTGAATTGTTCCTGGAAGCAGCCAGTGGAGTTGCTATAACAGGGGATTATAAGTAATAAGTTGCCTGTGCGAAGCCCATTAGAAGGACATGAAAGCAAGTGTCTCACATTCTTCATTAGCCAATATACAGAGATGATGTATAATTATCTTGATTAGTAGCCATCAATGGCCTTATTCTCCATACATTTATCTAACTCCTGTCTAAAGCAACCATTACCTAGAATGAGGCAGTCACTTGATGTGGAGTGCTTTGGCACACATCTCACTTGGTCCCCTGTACCACCATCAGAAATAGTTGGGTATGAGGGAGAATGAGGAATAAGAAGATGACAGCAGCCATGCCAGGTAGTTTTGAATCTCTGCTACCTGCCTGCCTGTTTGCCCAAGGGCATTGTACCCCTTCCACAGTACCTTGTGCCCCACACTATAGGCAAACAGCAAGGCATGTTCTAAAGACGATCAATCAATTACCGCACCCAGCAGCGATTCAAAACAACCCAACACTGCCTTCTTCCTGTCTCTCCCTCCCTCACAAGTGTTCCTAAGCTGTATGGGTTGGGGGCATGGCCAGAAGGGGGCAGCACCTTAAGGTGACATGTCTCACATAATGACAGGGCTTGCATTGGAATTGCTGGCAGCCACCACAGCATCTTGTGGCAGTGAATTCTGTGGTTTAACTATGTGCTGTATGAAGTGCTTCCTTTTATCTGTTCTCCTGGATCTCCCACCACTCAGCTTCAGTTAGGTTCTAACGTAATGACAGAGAAAAACTTCTATCTGCTTTCTCCACACCATGCATAATTTTATATATATCTATTATATCTCCCCGTACTTGCTTTTTTATTAAACTAAACTGCCCCAAACATTGTAATCTTTCCTTGTATGAGGGTTGCTCCAGTCCTTTAATCTTGTTGGCTGCCCTTTTCTTCCACAGTTCCACAATAATATTTTTCAGGTCTGGTGACCCGAACTGTACATAGTATTTCAGATGTGGTCAGACTGGATATTTATATAAAATCAGTGCATTATTGGCAGTTCTATTTTCAGAAACTTCTAAAATTATGCCCCCCCAAATTACTTTTTTTTTTTGCAGCATGTGCACACAGGATCAAGTAGTTTTAGAAATGATAGCTGTGTTAGTCTATCAGCATATCAGACGAAACCAAAATAAAAATAATAAAGAAGACAAAACACATTGTGACATTTAAGGACTGACTGGTATATTTTAATGTGAGCTTTCGTGGACAAGTCTTCTTCCTCAGGCATAAGAGGAAGTGAACTTGTCCATGAAAGCTCACATTAGCTCTTATGTCTGAGGGAGTGGACTTGTCAATGAAAGCTCACATTAAAATATAGCAGTTAGTCTTTAAGGTGCCACATTTTTGCCTTCTTTATTTTGTATTTTTATTTTGTTTTTACCTGATACACTGGACCAACATTTTCAGTGATCTGCCTATTAGAATCCCAAGATTCATTCTTTGTCAGTTGCTGCAGCTCCAATCCTGTCTGTGTATCTATAACATTGGGATTTATTTATTTATTTATTTTACCCAGTATGTGTCACCTTTACACAAATCCTGTCAGGGAAGAAAATGATGGTGACCCTGTTGGAAAATATGGTAAAGGTAAAGGTTCCCCTTGACATTTAGTCCAGTCGTGTCCGACTCTAGGGGGCGGTGCTCACCCCTGTTTCCAAGCCGTAGAGCCAGCGTTTGTCCATAGACAGTTTCCGTGGTCACGTGGCCAGCGCAACTAGACACGGAACGCTGTTACCTTCCCACCATGGTGGTACCTATTTATCTACTCGCATTTACATGCTTTCAAACTGCTAGGTTGGCAGGAGCTGGGACAAGCGACGGGAGTTCACTCCGTCGTGTGGATTCGATCTTACGACTGCTGGTCTTCCGAACTTGCAGCACCGAGGCTTCTGCGGTTTAACCCGCAGCGCCACCACGTCCCACTGGAAAATATGACAAAAGCACAATTTTTTTGGTGGGGGGGGGGAAGGATCTCTAGTGGCTCAAATAATCATTCTAGATTAATCACAAATCATTCTAGATTTTCTTTCTGACTTTCAATTAATGCTGTTCTTCAAATTTTTCTCTTTACTTCACAAGGATATTTTGAGGGGGAATACCTTCCAGAATTGCAGTTACTTGTGTGAACATGCAGATAGGAGTTGTTCATTGCCAGACCTTAAAGTTTGCTATAGATTTTGTGGCTAGTGACTTACAAAAGGGAGCCAAGAAGGTGTGGCCCACTGTCTTGGAGTCAAGTAACAAGCTGTTGTGAAGGGCTGGGCTCAGTGATCTGATAAGCAAAACATAACATGAAGATTAATTTTCCCTAGTTCTGTATACACAGAACTTGGAACATGTTTGTTTCCTTGCATCTAATTTAGGTTCCTAGATATCTCAGTTTTCACCTAAAAAGAAAAACAAGCCTTTTATTCTTACCTATGTTTGGGGATATATTTAGAAATGTACAAGAAGTATCTGTAAAACGTTCTTCTTAACCAGTCAACAATGAAATAAAATTCTGTTGCTTAATGTAGTAAGTTACAACTAAAGTAGGTCCTGTTTGAATCAATGGAATTTGGTTCAATGAACCTACACTAGTGTGACTTATGCTAAGCAATAGGATTTCAACTAGTGTGGGCAGCTACTACATCCTACATGGCCAATTCTTTCTCTCCTCCTTGGGCTCATGTCCCTCTGTACCTTCTCTTGTTATTATGCTGCTTTCTTTTCAACATAATTTAACCCCCACAAAAATAATTATGTTGATGAGATGAAACTATATTACCACATTTGTGCAAAATAAGAATAGCTATATAGATTGTAGCTGGCTGAATAGTTCAGTGAGTTAGGTATCAAGCTGTGGTGCCAGAGGTTGGGAGTTAATTTCCCCATTGTTTGTCCTGGGAGAAAAGCCAGCCCATGTGGTCATGGGCAAGCTGCACAGTCCCAGGACACCCCCAGAAGAAGGGAACCCACATCTAAGTACTTTCTACCTAGAAAACTCTGAAAGAGGTCACCATTTGTCAGAATTGACTTGTTGACATGTAATTATTGTTATATAGATTTTATTGATTTTCATGTTTCACTTCCTGTGATGCATGTTATAACCTTAAGCTAAGAATGGGCTTGGTTGTCTGACACACCGGGGTGAACTGAGGTTCTGCAGTGATCATTTGTCTTAAAGATTACTCTCGTTCTTGTTCGGCCACAGCATGATAATTTCAATTTCCAGGAGGCAGTGGAAGACAGGAGGGCCTGGCGTGCTCTGGTCCATGGGGTCACGAAGAGTCGGACACGACTTAATGACTAAACAACAACAACAACATAGTTTCTTAGCAGAATTTTGTCCCAGGTGTCTGGAGTTTCTAGAATATTTTGAAGTTGAAAATTTTCCTGTGCTGCAACCAACGTTCCCTCTAATTTTCAGCCCTGCTGGGTGGGGCTCTGACTGTTGCGTGCACAACTTCGCCCCCCTGTGCAATTCACCCCCCAGTTCGGTTTCCATCGCAACTGGAACCAAAGGGGCTGAAAACCATCACTGTCGGTGTGCAAAGGAGGAGGAAGGCTGCACAGAGGGGGACAGAGTTACGCGCAGGTGCACATCTTAGAGGGAACCTTGGCTATAACTCATTTGGGATCTGATTTAAGAGATGAAACTAAGGAAGTATGCTGCATTAGGGCTTGTCCAGATAGAGGTAAATCTACCTGGCACAGCACAAGTTATTTTATCCCCTCTCCCACCAAATTCCAGATTACTCAATTAAATAAGATCCATTATTCTTCCCCCTGGCCCACTTTCCATACTTTTTTGTTTTTCCTGGGGGTGGAGTAGTATAATTTTATTCCAGGATTTGTTCAGGTTGCAGTGCCTAGCACTGCAGAATGTTTGGTGGAGCATTCATTTCCATGTTGGGGTTCCCAGTTGGAAGCCTTTAATTAGCTCTGAAACTTTCTTTTAAAAGTGGGCAAGAAACAATTTCAAAAAGGACGGTGCCGCAAGGAATTGAATTTATAAATATTTCTTTCCCGTGAAGCCAAGGCAAACAGTCTTCAAAGATGTGCCTTTTGCAGTGCAGTGTAGACAGTGAGTACTGGTGAGCCTCAGTCCCTTTCATGATGGACCACAACCAAACCAACTCATATGCTGCAGTACTTTTGCCTTTGTGATCACACCCTCAGATTTATCTGTTGTATAAATATCTCTAGTTTTTTCCCAAAAGCCAAAAAGTATTTGATCTGGGGAAAAATCATTAGGGAAAAATCACATGCATATTTCATGTTGCTCAAATTTTTTATTCAAACAAATTCAAAGGATTGTTTTTTAGGTTACTATATTTGCAGACTTGTAAATGTTTTAAGACATGACAACTTATTACTTACGTCATTTAAATTTTAAGGGAAAAAAAGAAAATATATTGATTTTAGCATGCCAGGAAAACTGTGCAGTTAGTGTATATGCATGTTGTGCTTCCTACACATAGTCACCTGAAAATGGTTAACTCTGACTGTCTAATTAAATTACATAATTTATTATTTATATGAAAGTTTATATTCCATCCTTTTAGGCAGAATGCTTACTATTTTGTTTCTTAATTACATTTACCAAATAATTTATTTTTATATATGGAACATTTATGGAGAAATAAAGTAGTGAAAAATTTTCTCCCTCTTGCCATTGCTTGGCACGTGTTAACAATAGATGGCCCACTGCTGCAACATTATGGTATTCTGTTTTTATATGCACAGTCTTCCTGTCTCTGGCACCTGTTGAGAATGCTTGTTCTGTCACCATAACTGAATGGAGATTTGGCACTTCTGTCAGAACATGTTTTGCTGTTGACCCAAAGGGGCCTTGGAGGAATGGAGTGTGGGATAAGGGTTCTAAATCTTCCTATAACCGTTTAATTACCTGTCAGAGTGTTTCTCCAACTAGTCATCTGTGAACTTCCACAACTGAGCCTCCTTGTCTTTTCTTGGCATGCTATTACCCCTGGGCTACTTTCCTGGCAATGGGTGGAAACCTGCTTGAGCTGAGGGGCACCAAGACATGCATGGCAGAGGTTCTTGCCCAAAGATTCTGGGCATGGCTCTGTGCAGGTACAAGATCCATATGTATGAACTCATGGATTGCCTCTTGAAGAATTACAGTTACAGATTATAAGCTTGAAATGCTAATCACAGTTTACTATTTTGCCTGAATGCTGTTCTTACTTTTTGACTCAGTGTCATTTTCACTGGAGGTTTGCCATGCGAATGGAAGAACAGTAGGTGGTTCTGGGAAGAAATCTAATAGGATCTCTTAGAAAAATATGCCATTTTTCTCATGCTTGGACTCTGGTGCCTGTATAAAAGCAGATTTCCCTGCATGGACATTCCTGAATCTCTACCCTTGATAGGCAAAGACCAAGGACAGCTTATACATATGCATTATATGGAATGGAGTTGTGAGCTGGACAGCAAAATTGAAGCACCTAATAAATATATGTAGATCAATCAAATTCTGGTATTTTACTCCTTTTGCACTTCTAGGGAAGTAGATTCCAATAGGAGAAAAATGAAAATGGCTGCAAATTCTGCATATATTTTAACAGTGAAATGATAAAATAGGAAGGAAGATATACGTACATCAGATGATCCTGAGCTAAAATGGAACTCTTCCCCCTAGAGAGTTCTCTGCTTTGGCAATCGAGTATTTTTACCCAGTATTTTCTTTCATTGTCCCGCCCATATCTTAAACGTATGTTTCAGGCAGTGGGAAGGAAAGAAGAGATGAGAGCTTGGGAGAGGGAAGAATGTAGAGTGATGCTGGAGAAGGTTAAGGACAGGAGACTTGGGTGCAGACCAGCTTTAGAAAGTGGGAGGCAAACAGATTTTTGCTCCCATTCTATTCATATCTGGTCTTCCATAATATCTAGCTGCTGACTAGCATCATATAGTACTCAGCACACTGAAGTCTGTTGCACTTCTGATTTCTTTATAGTTCATTTATTATAGAAATTGGTGTGTGTGTGTGTGTGTGTGTGTGTGTGTGAGAGAGAGAGAGAGACTGAGAGAGAAATGGAGGGGGGAGGAAAACTTAAATAAAATGAATGTACAATTCGATAGTGCTATCACAAGTAGACTAAGAGGAACATTTGGAACCACTCAAAGGAGCTCAGATATTGTAAGTGCAACAATAATTTCCCCCTAATACAATAGGTGGAAAGTTGGAAAATATGTATTAGGAATATCCAAATGCTTCCTAGGTTGTGTGACTCATACCTATAGTGTTGAATTCTGTTGTGGCCCAGAGCATGATGCCCTATTACTGTAATTTAATTGGCTTTTTCTGTGGGATTTTGATACTGGAAAAAAAGAAAAGAAACCCCTTGCTTCTTATTTCTCAGATACAGATGAGTGCTTGTTTAACAATGGAGGCTGCCAACATGTTTGTCTCAACACAGTGGGAAGCTATGAGTGTCGTTGCAATGATGGATTCTTCCTTAGTGATAACCAGCACACATGCATTCATCGTTCAGAAGGTAAAACCACCTCTTTTCTTCTCCCGTGTGGTAAGAATTTTTCTCCCTGCTTCTGCAAGAATCCTGAACAAAGCTCTCTGATAAAGTGGTTGTCTTTACTAAAGGGTGCATATTCATGTCATTTTCATAAGGCACATTGTAACATGGGAAGGGTCCACGTTCAGTAGCTCAGTGGCAGATCTCATGCTTTGTTCCCAAATCTCCACCTGGAATTTTGAGGGATTGCAGCTGGGCTGTGTTGCCGATATTGGGGTAGATGAACCAACCTATGACTTAGTGGCCAAAATCCTGTTGCTTAGCCTAGTGAATTGCACTAGAGTAGGCCAATAAATCAATGAGGTTTTGATGAGTTGACTCCTCCATAAATTCCATTGATTCAAGTGGGCCTACTGTAATTGCCACTTATTTTGCCATGGTAAGTGGCCCTTAAAATAGGCCCATTTGAATCAATTGAATTTACAGAGGAGTTAATTTACTAAATCCCATTGATTCAGTGGGCCTACTCTAGTGTGACATTAAGCAACAGGATTTTGACTAGAATAACACAGCTTCCTATGTAAGGGCTTGTATCAGGCTCTGTTAGATATGCTGAAAATCCAGGAAATAATTCCAGTTGATCTAATCCCTAGTTTAAAAGTGACATCCAACCTACTTCCAAGAACTTTTAATGCCAGAAGAGGTTCTAGACTTTTTTGTGTGGTGATTTCTGCATTCAGCCATATGTTTGAATTGTGCAGCACTAGTATCAAAGACAGGTTGATAAAAGGCAGCCTTGAGGTGGCAAGAGGCCCCAGGTCCTTGCTGTTGGGTGTCTTAGGGAGGCAAAGAGCAGTTGAGTTGGCACTGTGTTTCTCCACGGTTGTTGAATGGTCAACACCATCCATTGTAAGCTGATGGTATGCTCTTGTGTTCCATCACCATCACTGTGAGCTGTCATTGACTATGCACTGTATTTTTGTCTGCAAGATTGGGTTCAAAAGAATCTTGGACCTTATCTTTATGAAAGGCAAGTCCTGAAATGGTGGAGGTTGAAGCAAGCCATGAATGGAAGCCTTCCAAAGTACATATTGGGGCCTGGTCTCCTTTCTTCAGTCAGTCCAGCTGTCATAAAATAGTGAGCAAGCAAAGACAAAAAGCGTGCTGCTTATATATTGCCCCATAGTGCTTAAAGCACTCTATGGGCAGTTTACGATTTAATTATGCAGGATACACTTTCCCCCCACCCCCATGAGCTGGTTACTCAATTTACCAACCTCGGAAGGATGGAAAGCTTTGTCAACCTTGAGTTGGCTACCTGAGCCTGTCGTGATCAAACTCAGCTCATGAGCAAAGTCTTGACTGCAATACTGCAGCTTAACCATTGTGCTATGAAGCTCTTCTTAACCCAAGCTTTTGGGATGTACAAGTTCCCTTCATCGGGTATGCTATTACACAAAGCAATCAAGAGGGTAAGAAGAAGGAAAACAGGCTGTTGATATGGCATGATCAAACTCTTAAGGTGAAATGTGAAGGAGAGGTTGCAAAAATTAAAATAGCTTCTACCAGGTTTTGTGATGGCTGCTGGTTGCTCCTGTGACTATTCCTGTGTCTGCTGGGATGAAGAAACAAGAAAATATTTCAGAAAAGCAATATCAAAAGAGTGCTTGAAGAAAGTGGAAGAAGGCGTTATTTAATGAAGAACAAAACTGATCTTCATTAAGCTATTCAAAGTGATCATATCATTTGGAGTAGGAGAAAGATTTTAAAGCTACTTTTTTCATAGCAGTGAACTGACTTCTTCATGCAGAAGTGAAACCTGATGCCTGATGAGAGGCTTCAGTGAATGATTTAATAGGTATCCTAAGGCAATGACTTGAAAGTGGTAGTTTGAGCTATGGGGAGTTTCCACTGATACTGTGGTTAGTTCTTATGGGTTGACATAGCAATTTTTATAAGTTTGAGATGTTGGTTAAGATAAATATAGAATGAAGTTGTGCTTTTTAATTATTTGCTTGAATAAAGCAAATAATTTAAAAAGAGAGCTAAGAAACCAGACTTCCTTTCTAGCACAACAACATCAAGTAAAAATAAATGTGTTTTTGTGGGCAGTGAAGCTACAGATATCTAAGTGGCTAATAGGGGGGAAAAAACACCCTTCAATGATTGCTGCCTTGTCGTGGCGAAGGGGCTTGAGTAATCAGAGAAGCTATGGGCTATGCCATGCAGGGACACCCAAGACGGACAGGTCATAGTGGAGAGTTCTGACTAAACGCGATCCACCTGGAGCAGGAACTGGCAAGCCACTCAGTATCTTTGCCAAGAAAACCCCATGAACAGAAACAAAAGGCTAAAAGATATGACGCTGGAAGATGAGCCCCTCAGGTCAGAAGGCGTCCAACATGCTACTGAGGAAGAGCGGAGGACAAGTACAAGTAGCTCCAGAGCTAATGAAGTGGTTGGGCCAAAGCCGAAAGGACGCTCAGCTGTGGACGCGCGCCTGGAAGTGAAAGGAAAGTCCGATGCTGCAAAGAAGAATACTGCATAGGAACCTGGAATGTAAGATCTATGAATCTTGGTAAGCTGGATGTGGTCAAACAGGAGGTGGCAAGAATAAACATTGACATCCTGGGTGTCAGTGAACTAAAATGGACGGGAATGGGCGAATTCAATTCAGACGATTATCATATCTACTATTGTGGGCAAGAATCCCATAGAAGAAATGGAGTAGCCCTCATAGTCAACAAAAGAGTGGGAAAAGCTGTACTGGGATATAATCTCAAAAACGATAGAATGATTTCAATACAAATCCAAGGCAGACCTTTCAACATCACAGTAATCCAAGTTTATGCACCAACCACCGATGCTGAAGAGGCTGAAATTGACCAATTCTATGAAGACTGACAACACCTTCTAGAACTGACACCAAAGAAAGATGTTCTTCTCATTATAGGGGATTGGGATGCTAAAGTAGGGAGTCAAGAGATAAAAGGATCAACAGGTAAGTTTGGCCTTGGAGTTCAAAACGAGACAAGAGAGCTGTGGCGTTCGCACCTCGAGGCCCCTGCCTGACTCCCCAAACACAGAGCACACGAAGGCAAACCAATACTCCTTTTCACCCACTGCCACCAGTTGATCACTAAATCAACATACTTTACTTATGGAAGGATGAAGATGAAGGTCCAAACCTCACTGTCTTTTAAATAAAACAAGTTTATTGATTACAGATGTTTGATAATTAATCATAAGTAACTTCTACAGGTTTATTTATCATCAATCTCAACCTTCTATTTGTTATTACAGTATTTATTCACTCTTTTCACTAATCACACCTCAGATCTCCCAAATACCACACTCTCCACTCTCATCTCCCACCTGACTCTCTCCCTCTGACTGACTGCTCTCTCACTCTCTGACTCCGCCTCTTTATTACATATCTCTCGGCTCCGCCTCTCAGCAACATTAGCCTGCAACATGAATATGCATGACTACTTAACATAATAAGGGTGAACGCTACAAGGACCTTCTTAAATAAACAGTGCAAAGAAATACAGAAAAATAATAGAAAGGGAAAAACCAGAGATCTGTTCAAGAGAATTGGAGATATTAAAGGAACCTTTTGTGAAAAGATGGACATGATAAAGGACAAAAATGGTAGGGACCTAACAGAAGCAGAAGACATCAAGAAGAGGTGGCAAGAATACACAGAGGAATTATACCAGAAAGATCTGGATGTCCAGGACAACCCAGATAGTGTGGTTGCTGACCTTGAGCCAGACATCCTGGAGAGTGAAGTCAAGTGGGCCTTAGAAAGCATGGCTAACAACAAGGCCAGTGGAGGTGATGGCATTCCAGTTGAACTATTTAAAATCTTAAAAGACGACGCTGTTAAGGTGCTACACTCAATATGCCAGCAAGTTTAGAAAACTCAGCAGTGGCCAGAGGATTGGAATAGATCAGTCTACATCCCAACCCCAAAGAAGGGCAGTGCCAAAGAATGCTCCAACTACCGTACAATTGCACTCATTTCACACGCTAGCAAGGTTATGCTCAAAATCCTCCAAGGTAGGCTTCAGCAGTATGTGGACCGAGAACTCCCAGAAGTACAAGCTGGATTTCGAAGGGGCAGAGGAACTAGAGACCAAATTGCTAACATGCACTGGATTATGGAGAAAGCCAGAGAGTTCCAGAAAAACATCTACTTCTGCTTTATTGACTACACAAAAGCCTTTGACTATGTGGACCACAACAAACTATGGCAAGTCCTTAAAGAAATGGGAGTGCCTGACCACCTTATCTATCTCCTGAGAAATCTATATGTGGGACAGGAAGCAACAGTTAGAACTGGATATGGAACAACTGATTGGTTCAAAATTGGGAAAGGAGTACGACAAGGCTGTATATTGACTCCCTGCTTATTTAACTTATATGCAGAATACATCATGCGAAAGGCAGGACTGGAGGAATCCCAAGCCGGAATTAAGATTGCCAGAAGAAATATCAACCACCTCAGATATGCAGATGATACCACTCTGATGGGAGAAAGTGAGGAGGAATTAAAGAACCTCTTAATGAGGGTGAAAGAGGAGAGCGCAAAAAATGGTCTGAAGCTCAACATAAAAAAAAAACTAAGATCATGGGCACTGGACCCATCACCTCCTGGCAAATAGAAGGGGAAGATATGGAGGCAGTGACAGATTTGACTTTCTTGGGCTCCATGATCACTGCAGATGGTGACAGCAGCCACGAAATTAAAAGACACCTGCTTCTTGGGAGGAAAGCGATGACAAACCTAGACAGCATCTTCAAAAGCAGAGACATCACCTTGCCGACAAAGGTCCACATAGTCAAAGCTATGGTTTTTCCAGTAGCGATGTATGGAAGTGAGAGCTGGACCATAAAGAAGGCTGACCGCCGAAGAATTGATGCTTTTGAATTGTGGTGCTGGAGGAGACTCTTGAGAGTCCCCTGGACTGCAAAGAGAACAGACCTATCCATTTTGAAGGAAATCAACCCTGAGTGCTCACTGGAAGGACAGATCCTGAAGCTGAGGCTCCAATACTTTGGCCATCTGATGAGAAGAGAAGACTCCCTGGAAAAGACCCTGATTTTGGGAAACTGATTTTGGGAAACAATTTTGTTCTTGTCTTCCAAGGTATTAGCTATTCCACAGAGGACGAGATGGTTGGACAGTGTCACCGAAGCTACCAGCATGAATTTGACCCAACTCCGGGAGGCAGTGGAAGACAGGAGGGCCTGGCGTGCTCTGGTCCATGGGGTCACGAAGAGTCGGACACGACTTAACGACTAAACAACAAATAAAAAAAATTGAAATGGCTGAAATCTGGCCCAGTTCTGTGTATAGATGAATATGACTGTATTTAGGGGGGGAAATGGTGCCAATGAAAACTTTTCTTATGAAACCTAATTGTCTTGGATAATTTTCCTCTTGGAGGGAGGAGAAATGAATGCTTAAAGAAACAGAGAAATTAGTGGGGAAGAAAGGCATTATGTATTGATTTCCTGCTAAATAGGTGAGCAGGTGATACACTGTCCAGGTAGAATGTATATTAGATTTTGGTGTGTGTGTGTGTGTGTGTGTGGTGTGCCTTCTCTTGATCTTTGTATGTCTCCCTGCCTGGATTGTGGTGCATAGAAAAAAGCAGGATAGAAATGAAATAAATATCTCCCTCTCTCTCTCTCTCTAGCTATCTGAGCTATCTCAGCCTATTCTATTTGTTTGAACCCTGCGATGATCAAGAACAGATCTTGTCCTTCCTTTGTATGACTACCATTCAAGTATTTGAAAAGCGCTAAAGTGCTATCATATCTCCCTTCAGTCTTCTTTTCTCAAGGCTAAATATACCCAGTTCTTTCAATCTTTCCTCATAGAGCTTGGTTTCCTTGTTCCCCTTGTTTGATCTTCTTCCAGTTTGTCAGCATCCTTCTTAAAGTGTGGTGTCCAGAACTGGACACAATACTCAAGATGATGGAGACAAGTAGTCCATGGGATATGGAGACTACTGTTAATGTAGCCTAAAATAGCATTGGCCTTTTTTTGGAGCCACATTGCACTGTTGGTTCACATTCAGCTTGTGATCTACGAGAATTCCAAAATCCTTCTCACATGTAGTATTATGAACCAAATATTCCCCATCTTGTGTGTTTATTTTTCACCCAGGTGTAGAACTTTGCATTTGTTTTTGCTAAATTTCATTCTGTTTGTTTCAGACCAGTGCTTGAGCCTATCAAGATTTTTTAAAAATTTTGTTCTTGTCTTCCAAGGTATTAGCTATTCCACCGAATTTTGTGTAACCTGCAAATTTTATAAGTATTCCCTGGACCCCCTCATCTAAGTCATTAATGAATATATTAAAGAGCACTGGTCCCAGGACTGAGCTTTGTGCGACTCCACTTGTTAGCCCCTCTCAGTTTGAGAATGAGCCATTGATAAGCACTCTCTGAGTACCATTTTGTAACCAACTGTGTATCCACCTGATAGTTGTTCTATCCAGCCTGTATCTAGTTAGCTTGCTAATCAGGATATCACGGGGCACTTTGTCAAAAGTGTTACTGAAGTCAAAATACATTATGTCTAAAACATTCTCACTGTCTATCAGAGAGGTTACTCAGTCAAAAAATGAGATAATACTAGTCTGGCAGGATTTGCTCTTGACAAATCTGTGTTGGTTTCTAGTTACTATTGCATTGTTTTCAAGGTGCTTGCAGAGTGACTGCTTTATAATCTGGTTCAGAATTTTAGTTGGGATTGATAGTGACTGGTCTGTAGTTCCCAGGTTCCTCCTTTTTGCCCTTTTTGAAGATAGAGACAATGTTAGCCCTCCTCTAGTCATCTGGCACTTCATGCATCCTCCGTGATTTCAAGAAAATAATAGATAGTGGCTCTAAGATTTCTTCAGCTAGCTCCTTCAATACTCTTGGATGCAGATCCTTGGGCCCTGGAGATTTGAACTTGTTCAAAGGGATCATGAAAAAGAAAAGAAAAATACCACTGACTCTTTTTATGTGTGTGTTCTTTCATACATATTCACAATTAATGCAAATTAATACAATTAATTAACACAAGCTGAAAAGAAGGTAATAGTTTGGTGTGATGGAAGGAGGTGCAAATTAATTGAAGAATTATTTTATTTATAAACTAAGTTATTTATATATTTATGTATAAATACATAGGTGTACATTTGTATGAGAAATTGTTATGTGAAAGTCTATCCTACATACTTGTGCTACAGTGCTTTTAAGTGCTCCCCAATGCCTTTATTTCAGGTGAATTGTGGATTTTGGATGGATGAACGTGAACTGGAATGTACAATGGTCTCCTGTACAATAAAGTTCCAATTACTGTATTCTTTTTAGCTATTTAGTTAAAAAGCTCTGTTAGTGCAGTCAGTAAAGATGTTGGCTTAGGGTACAATCACACAAGGAAGCTGGATCATGCTGGATCGCATTGGAAAGGATAATCTTGCTGGGTGCAATCACCTTTGAAGTGACCCTTCTGTGCATATGTAATACAGTGGTCAGCCTGGTTTGCAATTTCCTGCACATTGTGTAGTCGCCAGAAAACAACTTGAACAGATCCTTGCCAAGAATAGTTCAGAATGTGAACTATATCGCTGTCAGTCTGTACCCTAAGAGTTCAGTTATAGTGGGGCATTTCTGAAAACAAGTCTCCTTTTAATTTGAATGTATTTTTGACACAGTTGCTTGTGTATTTACCCACTTTTTTGTACCTTAAATATTTGCAGGAGGTTCCTCAAAAGGGTACCACTTGATCAATGCAGCACTAATATATAATAATGTTTACACTAGTAACCACACCTCCATTTTTGTGGGTATGAATGCTTGTTTATTTTTATTTATAATTTTTTTCCAAAAGCAAGCTCAGATTCAAACTTAAATTGACATCCTCTTCTTCCCACCACTTAGCATCATAGATCAGGTTCCTGATTTTTTTAAAAAAAGTAGAATGAAAAGAAATGTCAGTCATCCTACAGATGCCTTGGAGTGTAACAGAAACATGATATAATGCACAGAAAGATCTTCTCCCGAAATCAAAGTACCTCCCAAAAAAGCTGATGGTCATGATCTTATTGCTGATTTACAGTTGTAAGGGGAATCTTGTAAATCCTGGCAACAGATTGCCACTCGTTAACAAGGTGCTGGTTGTGTTGCTAGCTGTGTGGAAATTGGATTCTTGGCTAATACCCTGTTTCCCTGAAAATAAGACCTAACCTGAAAATAAGCCCTAGTATGATTTTTCAGGATGCTCGTAATATAAGCCCTACCCCCAAAATAAGCCCTAGTTAAGTGAAAGCCCGCCCTCCACCACTGTGCAGCAACCAGAAGATGACATGACTGTATTTGAATAAACGTAGATTGTTGTACATGAAAAAAATAAAACATCCCCTGAAAATAAGCCCTACTGCTTTTTTTTGGAGCAAAAATTAATATAAGACCCTGTCTTATTTTCGGGGAAACACGGTATCTGTCTCAAAATTTTAACAAAAATAAAAACATTAAACACTAACAGATTCATTTCAATTTGAGCTTTCATGGATGAAGTCCAGTTTCTCAGACATAGACCTTGTAATCCATCAAGATTTGCAATGAAGGAGACCTCTTTAAAGACTGCTCAAATTTTAGGTTTCTGTTCTAATTTTAACTGTCATTCTTCTTCATCTCTGTTGTTGTTTTAATTTTTTTTCCTGCACAGTGTAGCATTTCAATAAATGGCTGATTAAATAACTTCTTCAAGTGATTGTCTTTCAGTCAAAGTGAATTTCAGTAAACTATCTGCATACATAATTAAAATGTTGTGTGTTCGAATGCATTACTTTCTGTCCATAGCTTTCAATAGAACATTTTTCTATATGCAGAACTGTGCAAGTCTTGATTCATTATTTGAAGTGTTTCAGTTTAGTGAACTTCACCAAAGTACCTGCTTGAATGAATGTCTCCATGGGTTCCTGAATGTGGACAAAGAAGGAGCACCGTTAGCAGAACCTAAGCTGTTAATTCCCCTTAACACTTTTTAAACACCACTTAGCTAACAGATAGATCACATAGCATGATGGAACTTCCAAATGCCACAAAACACTAGAGTTAATAAGGCTAATTTCTGCTGTTCTATGGTGCAAAGAGGCTGACTGACAGCATAATGGTGATTGCCAGTTTTCTTGTGGAGATCTTTGCATCTTTTGTGCATTCTGGAGGTTTGGAGGCATCGTTGTTTTGTTAGTTTTCTCACTGTGGGAAAGGAATAAACAAGCCAGTAGAGCAGAATAATCAAACAGCAGAGCAGTTACTCCTTTGTTGTTCAAAGCCACAGCCTTTGAGGAAGTCCACTGAAGGCAAAAATAGACTAAAGCATGCCTGATTAAAATGTCGCAAGCTTCCCATTTATTTTCTTGGGATAATAATATAGCTGCAGGAAAGAGAGAAGAGAAATTTAGAGGCATATCTACAGATAAATTTGCACACCTGACAACAAGCCCATCTAAATTTTTATTGGATGCATCGTTGTCTAATGCTGTGGCATGTGTTGTAGAGACTACGATGCCCATTAGGCAGACTGATTGTCAATTAATTAATTCCACATGGACACATCATGGATGCAATTATAAGTAAATGTGGATCTTGCTAAGTAATTTGTCCAGTCTGTCTATCTGCCATGGTGGGCACCTATCCTCCAAATATGTTTCAAATTCTGTTTCGATAGCAGCTATATAACAGAGGAGAGACATTTTAAAAATGTATGGCATACAAAAGGATTTGTTGTTGCATATGGATCAGGTGTTAGATTAAATCCTTCTAGCGGAAGTGTATTTTACTGACTAGTAGAAAAGCTGTCAGTTAGTTGGTTGCTTTTCAGAAGGCATTGGCTTATCCTCCCAAATATTGTAGAAGATTAGTGAAAGATACATGGTCTTTTGAATTTAAGGATTTGTCCAAACTACTGTTCATATCTAGTTCCTGCCTCTTTCATTACAGGAGATACATCTATGGATATTTGAGGGTTTTTAAAATTATTATTATTTTAAATGGAATTATACAGTCAGTGAGAATTTGCCTAGGATGTCTCACTCTAGAAGATGATTATTTTATGAGTAAATTGCTTTTGCCTGTATTCAAAGTAATAACTGTAGGTGCTTTGAAACTGTAATTCTTACCCCAGATAGACTGATAGTTGAATCTGTTAATGTTGAATCTGAATCTGTTTATGTTGAATCTGTTTATATTGGGATTGTGCTCATTTTGGAGACTAGTGGATAGTGCTTCTGATAGCACTACAAGGCACTCCACAAATTGCTTCCATATGTACCCACACCATTACAAATGCCCACATCATTTAAAGAATATGTTTTCCTGCTCTGGCTTTCCCTTTTTATAAAAAGTATTGGAAGAGAGGTGAAACTTAGCCAGCTAGAGGGCCTTCCTTTTCTGTTAAGTGGCTTGTGTCAGGGTAACACTAAAAAATAATATTCCATCTCTTGACTCTCCCATTCCACTATTAGAGCTTTTAATTAACAGAGGGAGGTTAAGGGTTGTGCATCAGTGTAGACCTAATTCACCTTGATTGGAAATCAATACTGCCCTAGAATCCCCTGTGCAGTCAGATATTGAATTGCATACATGCAGATATAAATTCTTTGGTTGATAAGGAAAAGGTTTCTTGAATATAATAGCATCAAAACTTCTGTTGCAGATCTGAGTTGGATAGGAGAGCTTTATGTTCCTTAATAGACCTTTTACTTTTAGAAATGCCCCTGGCCTAGCTGGTAATTCACAGAACAGCACAAAATGATACATGCCTTACCTGAAAGTTAAATACTATTGAAGTTTATATCTATAATAGATCATCTGAATTTAAGGTACAGAGAACATTAATGCATCACTTTCGTTCTTATTGTTTTGACAGAAGGAATGAGCTGCATGAATAAAGATCATGGCTGTGCCCATATTTGCAAAGAAGCTCCGAAAGGAGGAGTGGCCTGTGAATGCAGACCTGGGTTTGAACTGGCCAGAAACCAGAGACACTGTATTTGTATGCAACATTCTACACATACTTATGGTTTCTCAAAGCGAGCAACGAGAATTTTGACAGTTCTGTTGCTGATTGTTAATGAGGATCTCTCTTTTTTGGTTACAAGGATGTTGTTGTGTAAAATGAATATTTGTTGAGTAAAAGGTTAAATTCAGCAGATGAAGTTTTCACTATAAAAGTTATCACTTACAATTTTGACTCAATGCTCCATTTGTTAAATGTTATACAACCCCTATTTCATTAATTGTAGATCATAGAACCATAGTCCTCTTATAGCAGGACTAAATACTTTACTTACCCGTGTGAGCAAGTCAAGGTTATTAGTTGAGAATTCTGAAGACCCCGTGTTTTGAGACAGTGAGAGCCATGAGAGAAGGGAAGGAAAACTGTACAGAACCCCCAGATATTGTCAGACTACAACTTCCAGAATACTTTTGGGAGTTGTAGTTCAACAGCATCAGGAAGGTCACATTTTGTTCACCCCTGCTATAAGGAATCAATATCTTTTACACTCACATGCATTCACTCACAGAAGGAGGAGCTGTGAGCTCTCTTTCATATCCTGTTTATCTGCTTTTCTCTCTCATTAAACAATTAGACCTGAATCCTGTAGGCAGCACAGCTCTCACATGAGCAATATTAAGGAGCTGATGCTGGAGGAATAATTTTTTCTTCCATCCTATAGCCCCTACATGCCCTGAAAACCCAACAGATCTGCTCTGGAGGGCTAGAAAACTCTCTAGAACAGGTTTCCATGTACCAGAAATGGCTGAAGACTCTTCTACACTGCTTTTGGAAGGAAATGCTATAGTGGTCTCCTGGACTGCAAACCTGTAAACCTGCTCCAGAGGGTTTTCCAAAGCTGCGGGGTCCTCAGGGTACATGGGGGTTGCAGGAGAGAGAGGGATTACCTCTCTCACATACATTGCTTCTCTGTGTGCTGAGTGTCTAATAGATTCATATGTTATTTTCCTTGCTCAGCTCCCTCCCAGCACTTAGGGCAACAATGGGCTGCTCTCAAATGGTACATGGTGTTTTTACCTGTACCCTGTTTAGCAACAACAGCAATGAGTCTTGTTGGATTCCAGAAGACGAACAAAGTTACTGTATAAAGTTTTCCTATTCCTGCACCAAGAACAAGTTTGTTAGTCTAAAAGGTACTGCAACACTTAATAACAAGTTAGCCTTGTATATTTTTAACTGGAGTTTACTTAGTTCTGGCTTCCCTGAATGGACTGTAGTTGGTGAAGATACATCTTTCCATCTCCAGCTGAATTGTATTGTGATTTAAGATGACTTTTTAATTAGAATATTAGGATGCACTGTTATACCCATTTGCTTAGCTGGAAGTGCCGATTAAACGTGGTGATACTCATGGTGCAACAACATTATAAAATAATGCTGGAAATGCTTCATGATTGGAACAGTCAGATTTATATTATTTTCTGTTGAGTATATGATGTAAAAGTCAATGCAATCAGCCCAGAGTCCCCTGCACTCTGAATCCATAGTTTTTTCCTTTGCTGCTGGGGATTCTACTATTTTGACAGTGAATGCATTCACATCAGTTTGGGCAGTATGATCACTTCAGCCAATATAGAACTATTTGAGGCATGGCAGCAGGGAAGCTGGCTGCCTTTTGAATTTTCTCCTCCTGACACCTGGTGCCTGGGTCTGTTGGTGACAGAGCAAAGCTACATTAAAAAGCTGAAAACAAGAATAACTGAAAAATTTCCTCCTGTCTCTCTGCTGATTCCTCGCTTTTGCTAGCAGTCCTAGTACTAGGACAGCAAACATTTAAAAGGAAGGGAGGAAGAAAGAAATGGAATAGGAAAGGAAGAGAGAAACAAGCAGCAAACAAGGCTGATTCCCCCCCCCCCCCACTGATCCCCCTCTGCTGACTCCTGTGTGGTTGGCTGAAGCAAATTAATGTGAAACACAACCTCCCAGGCACAGTTTCATAGTGTATTTTCCTGCTGTGTATTTGTACCCTAAATTCTGAGTAGGCACATATAGAATGTCTAGTTAGTTACCCACCTTGTTTATTGTTAAATAAAACAATCTGAAAAATATTGCTTGTTAAATTACTGTGGTAACTTATGTTTTTATTGGTAGATCAATTATAAAACCACATAAACAACACCCATTAAAATGTAATAAATAGTCTAACTGATGTAACATAATTATGTTAATTAAATAGTTAAAAGCAAAAATTCTGGTAAACAAAAGTTTCTTATCTCTTTGCTGCCCCTAGTTATAATTAAGTCTGGTTTGGCAATTACATCAAAGTACATATCACAGCAGATTTTTTTTTTGATAACAGAGCTCATAGGCCTTCCAAATGGGTAGAAGATAAAAGTGTAGATGCAGAGCTTTATAGGCAGTGGAAATTCTTCTGAAGTTCATCTGCACATTTTTCTTTCTTTCAGTGACTTGCAACCATGGGAATGGTGGCTGTCAGCATACATGTGAAGATACAGATGATGGGCCTATTTGTGGTTGTCATCCAGAGTATATTGTGCATTCCAATGGAAAAACCTGTCTTGGTAAGCAAGCACTTTAATTCTTTTCTATTAGGTTGAGGGTCATAATAAACTTTATAAATTTTATAACTTCATAGGTTATCACCAGAATTGGCACTTCTTTAGAAGATTAAATTGTTTATTTACCCTAGCATGAAATTTCTCAGCTTTGCAAGTTGCAAATCAGTTTGGCAGTTATTGGATGATTGGTAATTGGGAGATAAGCACAAGCTCCATTTGCAAGTTGATTTTGCAAACATAACAGTATGGAGGAATTGTTGAGAAGAGGGGAAATGTTTTATCACCTGTGAATTGTGAAGCTAACATTTTATCTAATTTCACCCTAAGTGTGAATTTTTTTTTTTAAAAAAAATAGATTTTAACAATTTCTGCCTGAGTAGCTTATTTCTATGATGTTCGCTTTAAAACTGATGAAAAGTCAATAT
Organism: Intellagama lesueurii; assembly: GCA_037013535.1. Taxonomy (NCBI): domain Eukaryota; kingdom Metazoa; phylum Chordata; class Lepidosauria; order Squamata; family Agamidae; genus Intellagama; species Intellagama lesueurii. The sequence goes on from JBAJHW010000001.1 coordinate 92,531,272, forward strand.
GAGAACACATCTTCTGAACTGGTTAGACTGGTCTAAATATTTGAGATGGAGTGGGGGTAGTTCTACATGTAAATACCTAAATCCAACTAGAGTATACCCACTGAAGCAACTATTGATCAATGAGTCAACACTTAAATTCCATTGATTCAATGTCTCTACTGTAGTTGGGATCATTAACTAGAATCATACCATATTATTTTATTTTGTTTTTATTACTTTATTTTTTATTTGACTTCTAACCCACCATTTCCCAGATAAAGAACTAGGATCCCAGTTGACTTACAACAAAATTAAGAGATAAAAATAGGTAAAACCAGGTATGGAAAAAAACATGTTAAAGCACAATTAAACAAACTGTAACATTAAAACACAATGAAATTAAAAAGCAATTCATCAGTGAATTTTTTTCTAAAAGTCAAGGATCGTAATAGACATCACACAGAGGCTATCATTGGAAGTGGTGCTTCCTTAAAAGATTAAATTGTTTGTTTACCCTAGCACAAAGTTTCTCAGCTTTGCTGAGACCAGTCACATACTGAAAGCTGCTAGAACCTAGGGCTTGTTTACACAGGATCCTTTGGAGCACCCTGGCGCAGGCTAAATAGGGTCACTTGGAGTCAGATTGAGGTCCAGAATGCCATTGGTTATGATCCTTGCATCCAAATGGCATATTCACCTCAAGCAACTCTATATGGCCTGTCTGCTTGTTGAAAACAACAGAAAGAAAGAAAAAGAAAGAAAGAAAAAACAAACAAACAAACAAACACCTTCCTTGCCAACTCCTGTTTCTTCCTACTTCCGGGAGGAAGATTTCAATTTTTGTTTATTTTTTGTAAGTGATGCAGTGCATCAGCACTGCACTAATTGGTACTCCCCCCCCCCCCCCCATTTTTCTTCCTTGCCTGGCTCCATGAAGAAGCAAAGGAAGGAAGTTTTTTAATTTCACCATTTTGCTATTTAATATGTTTTATCTGCATAGTTACTGTGTCAAAAATCCCCCTCCTGTCTCCTACCACTTTGGGAAGAAGTTTTCAGTTTTTCTTTTTTCTTTCCCCCCCCAAAATGATTCTGTGTATCTGCACTGTAAAACTACAGTTTTAAAAAACCTTCTACATCCTCTGATTCTTCATGGAGCAGAGAAAGTGTTTAATTTGTCAATATCATGAAATAGCTAAGCTCTCTTCTTAAGCTCCTCTTAAGCTTAACATTGGCAAATTGACAACAGAAGGCAAATTTATAGCCACAAGTCTCCCTTTTATTTATTTCCGGTGATTGCACACGCTGGAAGCAAGCAAAGTGAAGTGATCCTACCTGAACCAAAAAAAGTAGAAGCCCCTGACAGGGACCCAAAAAGATGCAGGTAGGAATGCTCTGGGCATAGGCTAGTTCAATCCAGCAATTGTCATCTGATCCTTGGAAAAAAGTGCAAACCAGCTCATCTCCACAGTGGACCAAAAAGTGGGACAAACACTAATCTGATCATACCCTTACCTGTCTGTGCCTTTCTCCCCAAATAAAGCTCATAGTAAGACTGAATAAAAATACAGTTTAAATATATAGGTATTAAAACACAAATAAAGCACATTTTAAAACATATCAAGAAAATAAATAAAATATAGTACCACATGGTAACAAGCCACATCCTCAGCCTGCCTGAATAAAGAGGCTCTGTATGTACCAGTGGAAGGACAAGCAGGGAAGGGAGAAGCCTAGCTTTCCAGAAACCTCTGCCTCACATTCTTATCCTATCTATATCTGAGGATGGCATGACTAAAAGAAAGCACTCCTTTAAATATTTCAAAGCACTGGCACTAGACTTGTATGGAGCAATAAGTTCCCTCAGATAGTCCGGAGCAAAGTGGCATAGCTCGCTCGCTCCTTCCTTCCTTCCTTCCTTCCTTCCTTCCTTCCTTCCTTCCTTCCTTCCTTCCTTCCTTCCTATGGATAAGTGTCTATCTAAATAGCATCAGGTGAACTGGGAGAGAATAGCATTGAACTAGATCTGAAAAAGAGGCAACCTTGAACTTGTGCTTGATAGAATCAAGTTCTTTTTTCTTTTCTTTTTTTGGTCAGAGTAAATATCACAGAGCAGTCAAAGTTCTCTTGCATAAGCACGGAAAAAGTATATTTTTAGAGGCAAATCACCACAAGTTAAGGAATCACCACAGACATTGTCAGTTGCATGCTGAGTCACGCAACTCAGTATTAACAGACAATGTCTGAAGTGATTTCTTAATATCAGGCAGTCCACCTCCAACATTTTTGTTGTTTGTGTTAACTGGCATAACTAGGACAGCATCTGATCTGCTTGAGTGAGGCCGTATAAGTAAGCTGTCCAAGGGCAAGCTGGATCTCATTAACCCCACAGTAAATTTCATGTAAAAATACATTCGGCAACCTGTGGCATTTCTTTGTGCCAAAATAAAACTTGTGTCTCCCCTTCAACCATCAACCAGTTTGCCTCATCCCTTTTGTATAACATAATATAAAACAGACACCTTTGTCTTTCTTAACCCATGGCTCAAGGAAATGTGAGGCATAAAGAGGAAAAATTATGAAAAAAACACCTTTGATACTTACCAGTCACTTTGAAAATCTGGTGGATAGTTATTTCCTAGAACAGCCGTTCTCAATGGGGGCCATGGCACATTTGAATGGGGCCACAGACTGGAAACAATTCTCCACACACTACCTTATCAGTTTCGTTATGCGACTTACACAATCCTTATTTAGCCTATATTTCTTTCATACTGTGTTTATGGCTGTGGCCAAAAAAGGGTTGAGAATGGCTGGCCTAGAACATTATTTCCACTGCATGTAGGACAAGACCAATTGTTATTTTTCTTCTACCTTTTAAAGAGAATGAGGAGGCTGCAACAGAAATCTCTGAAAATAATGCTACAGCTGGAACAGATGTAGACAAGCGAGTGAAACGACGGCTGCTCATGGGTAAAATGCTCAGTTCTGACTGTCGCCTGTGGCTTTCCTGATCTCGCCAACAAAATAGAGCTTCCTGCCTCTTCAGTCTCCCTCCACTGACACTCCCTATACCACTTGAAAATTGGTTCCGGAGAATTTGTCATATCTGTGAGATTGCTTTTGGGAGTGCAAGGGGGGCTGTATTGGGGAGAGAAATTCCCTCTTTCTGTTTCCTTTGGACTCTGCAATTTCACCAGTGGGAGTCCAGTATTTATAGTTATTCTCACTACCAGTAAACTCCTGTCTACTTGAATGTTTGGCATCGGATGACCTTGACAGTGCTGATCACTACTCTGTTCATGGTGCCTGTGTGAACCATAAGCATCATGCTCCCTCCTTTTGTCAACTGCCATAGAGGCATGTAAATGCAACTGTGTCTTTGCACAGAGAATTGGTTCCTTTCCCAGTTAAACTAAGGTGCAGCTGCAGTTTGCATCCAGTATACACTGGCTTAAAGAATGAAGTCATCTTTTTCACAATAGTGGGAAATCTGTCAAAAGAGCAAGTATTTCTCCTCAGTTATGTGATGAGGAATCATTGTTTCTGTACTTCACTGTGGGGAAGGAACAAGCAACCTTGCTTTTAAAAAGTTGATTTAAATATACAGTACTGAGTTTATTTCCATGTAATGTCTGGTATCCTAGGCAAAATGTTTTCTTTTACAGAAATGTTACAGAAATTGTATAGTTTTTTGACTATGCCTGAATCCTTGTGTAGAAGGACGTTTGAGAGCTATTGCTAGTCTACCTTGGGGGGAAAAATAGCCAGGCAACATGACCACAGTTGTAGTTTTGTGGAAAAACTGGGGACTGCGCTTCGGTTACAGTCAAGTGGACAATATACTGTACAGCCTGTTCTGTTTTTGTACCATCCTGGGACTTTGACACTGCTGTGCTAAGTTTGTTGCATGTGACAGAAGTGGGGAAATGTGCTTTTTCTTTAAAATAAGTCACATGCTCCCTGTATTTCTTGTTTACCAGTGGAATTATACTGTTTGGAAGCTTTCCAGAAGTTTGTTTTTCTTTGAAAACTAAATGGATGGGAAGCACACACTTTGTTTTGAAGGGGAGTTAAAAACAATGCGAGCACTCCTGCAAAAACAAACAGAGGTGGAATGGGATGTGGCCACTGGTAGGTTCAGGGGATACCAAGGAACCTTCCCATATCCTGAATGTTTTCCTGATTTACGGTAATTTAAATTCTATAGTTGTCCTGTTCTGCAACATATGAGAATCCATATTTTGATTCAAAGGCTTTACAGATCTTTCTGGTAATAAAATTGTTCTATCTTTATATGACCCAAACATTTTTGGTCCAATGGTGATTATATGATTAAGCACAAATTTTTCTTTGTCATTATTATATCCATTCACCTGACATCTGATTAGGTGCTTATTTTTACCTGAGTGAAGAAGGTGATGGCATCAAATTTCATGCTGTATCCTTCAGTGGTTGTAGTTAACTGCTCACACAGTTGTCATGTCTTTTGTGTGTGTGTTTTTTAAAAAAGAGTTGAAGGTATTTGTGTCTGTGTCTTAATACAGAATTCACATGGAAATAGTTCATCTGGGTGAAAACAAATCCCACCTGCCACTTTTGACTTTTCTTCTAGCTTTTCCTTTTGGAAATACAAGGTTTTATTTCTTTTCTTCAGAAACTTGTGCTGTAAATAATGGTGGCTGTGATCGCACTTGTAAAGATACCTCAACTGGTGTTCACTGCAGCTGCCCTGTTGGATTTACACTTCAGTTTGATGGGAAGACTTGTAAAGGTACAGTTCAGACTTTTTTAAAAAATATATAAATGGAGAAACTACTATTTGGAAGTGCATCTCAAAGAAAATCATCACTCTCTAAGGCAGGAGCAGGCATCTGTGTCCTTTGACAGGTTGTTGGATGCAACTCTAGTAGTTCTTCACCACTGGCTTGCTGCCCAGAACTGCTGGGAGTAGTACTCCAAGAACATCTAGGAGGCCCAAGTTCCCTAGTTTGTGTTGTAAGCCATTCAAACAGAGAAAGCCTAGTTCTGATTTGCCCATAGCCCCTCTTGATTGTCTCTGCTCTCAAAAAGTTCAAAATGTGAATCTAAAGCAAGGATTGTTTTCTGCATTCAGTTACATCTTATGACCTCACTTAGTAAGGTGCAGATGGTACAATTACTGTGTATTAGGTACAGAGTAATTACATTGGGGATTAGGAAATATTACTGTACAAATTCTGCTAATGAGTCAGTTTGTCCATAGATGCTAGTCCGAATGGGTAACACTAAAGTAGAATGAATGGGTAACACTAAAGACTAAGTAAGTAAAGCAAATGGATCTGTGAATAAAATACAGGTCTGTGCACCAGACTTTGAGAAAGATGGGAAGATTAACTGAAAGGACACACTCACTGAAAGAGCAAAGCTGTTGGGTTTTAGGAATCATGCAAGGCTTGTGAGACCATCAGGCTGTTGTAAGCTAGGTTTCCCTTCCAGAAAGATGGGGTAAGGATTAAGCAAATTTGGGGAGGGGAGAGGAAGAGAAAGGGGTAAGAAGGGGTAAGAGGCTAAGGAAGACAAAAATGTTCCCAAGTAATTTGTTGTTTGATCTCAAAGAGCATGACAACTAATCCTCATGCTTGATTACAATGGCAGAAAGAGAGGTCATATTAGGGAAGGCAGAATCTAATATAAACACAGACATTCAGGATTGGATGCCTTATGCACTTTGCCAAGGTTCCTATTGTATTTTTCTCAGGAACACAGTAAGTGCCCACTCAGGTGTCACAAATACTTCCACGTACAGTGGTGCCTCGCTAGACGATTGCCTCGCAGGACGAGGAAATCGCTAGACGAAGGCTTTTTGCGATCGCTAATGCGATCGCAAAACGATGGTCTCCTATGGGCGATTTTCGCTAGACGACGAGGTTTCCCCATTGGAATGCATTGACTAGCGGTCAATAGCTGTCAGTGCATTCCAACGGGGACCCGCGCTCGCTAGACGAGGTTTCCCTATGGACGATCTTTGCAAGACGACGACTTTTCCCTTGGAACGCATTGAAGAGATTTCAATGCATTCCAATGGGGAAACGTGCTTCGCTAGACGATGTTTTCGCAAGACAGCGATCTTCGCGGAACGGATTAACATCGTCTAGCGAGGCACCACTGTACATTCTGTCTCTTGGCAAATGTCTTTTGAAGAAATTTGGCAAAACAAGAACTGGGCAAGTGCTTGAGAAGAAAACTGAGGACTGAACACCTACTGCAGTCATTTGTGTTGGAACATCAGGGAAAGTCAGCACCAAGTGTCTGGGCCCCTGGACATAACTAATATTTTCTTAAATACCCACATAGCAAGCATAAAAGGCGTAGAAGAGAAGATGGTGATTTTTAGAAAAAAACGTTAATACAGGGCTCTGAAAAATACTTTTCCTTGGATCATGTTAGAACCTTCATGAATAAAAGTTTGGGAGGGAGGAATATCCTGTTGTTGTTTGAAGGGAGAGGTCTTGGTAAGGTCCTTAGTCATGGATGGCTCATGGACTAAGAAAGGCCAATGAGAACACAGACAGAGTTCCAACTCCTGTCCTCTGAAGATGCTGGCCACAGAGACTGGCAAAACATTAGGAAGAAAAACCTCCAGAACACAGCCAAACAGCTCCAAAAACCTACAACAACCATCTCCCCCTACCATTTGTAGTTGAGCACCTCTCCTGATCCATGAACTCCCAAAATCTCTAGCTACACAGGTCTTGAAATACCAGAAGATGGACTTCAGGATAACAGTCTAATGAGACCTTTTATCAGAGAGCCTGGATTCTGTGACTCAAAATGATTTTAAATTTAGCAGGATTAAACTAAGCATGAATGTCCTCAGACCCTTTGGAATTTGCCCAGACTTAAAGGAAGAAAGGAATTTCATAATTTTGCTCTAAGATGCTATTAGGAAGAATACTAGCAAGCAAGAAAGTTAATGCAATTTTATTTTACATGGTGGGACAGAAGGGTTGATCTGAAAGAACTGTGTTCTTTTATTTGCACAATTCCAGGAGGAGAATGTGAAACAAATACAGGCTGTTCTTTGCAACTAAGGGCTTTTAATTAATCAGCTCTTAAATCTGAGCAGCCTTTTACGCACAGTGTATGAATACTTATTGTAGTCTAGCAGCTTTCAAGTTTAAGATACCTGTGAGGGGTATTTCTATTAAGAAAGAAAATCAAGATCCTTATGTTCCTTGCCATTCATTCAGTCATTCAGTCATTTTTTTGTTTTTGTTTTTTGTTTCAGATATTGATGAATGCCAGGCTGATAATGGTGGATGTGATCACTTCTGTAGAAACACTATTGGTAGTTTTGACTGCAGCTGCAAAAAAGGCTTCAAATTATTAGCTGATGAAAAATTATGTCAGGGTATGTTGTAGGGAGGAGCAATAAAAATTAAATACAGTTTAAAATGTTTGGACATGTAGACAATATTGTGTTATTAATGAATTCTATAAATAATATTCTAGAATTGAATTAATTTTCTCTCAAGTAGTTAACAAATATAAAAACATTGGTTGTGGTATCGAAATAATATCACATTGAAAGGATGTTTTACCTTGCACTCAACCCTTTGTGAGTGTGGTTGGTGATGCATCATATGAAAGTATTTGAAGTTATCACAGATACGTGTGTGTGCATGCACAGACACAGAGTAACTGAGATCTCTGTGTAATTGTTATTTTTACAGATGCATCTTTCTGATAACTCTGTGAGATGTGCTGTACATAATGGCCAGAATTTTGTTGGGGGAATGTGAGCCCCACTAACCCTAGTGGGGTTGGCAGGCAAACCCTCCTCCAGGGCTCACATGATCTGGCTCAAGTCCAATGGGATTTATTGCAACAAAGGGTGGGGAGAGAACAACTTTGGGAGTCTGTACCATTCCTACAACTTGTCCCGGGCTGAGGTTGACACCTTTGCCCCTGCACATTCCTGGCTAGTTCTGGGCTCTGAGTTAGCTTCACTGGTGCTTGTGAGTCAGCGTGAGCCTCCATGGAGGGCCAAAGGAAGGTATATGAAGCAGGGATGGCTTGAAAGCTTGCAGTAAGGGCAAAGTGCAGGGTCTGGCAATGTTGGCTGCGACTGCACCTGCTGCTGGAAGCACTGCTGGTTTTCCTTCTGCCTCTTTAACTTACAGCATTATCTTGTGTTGGTGTGGGGCCCGCTTGACCTGGCTCAGGTTGGCAGTGCTGGTCTCCACATTGTGGCCAATGGGGTCCACTCTGGCAGGTGTCCTCTGGTGTATTGCCTTGCACTCTGGGCATATGAAGTTCAAGAAGGATCTCTGCCCAGGGATCCTTTTGATAACATAGTCCCAGTCCCATTCCAGCTTTGGGATCTCCTCCCGACTGTAGGCTTCTTCCACCTCCTCCTGTGTGTCACCCAAGGCTCCTTCCTCCTCCTCTGGATCACATGAGTCCCTGCCTGCTCTCAGCATGTGTCCCTCTCACAGACCACCCCACCCCCACCCCCACCCAGGCTTCCCTTATAGCTCCCAGCTGTAGGTAGGCTTCCCCACCTTCGCCTCTCCCCAAGTGTTTCTCCTCAACAGCAATCACCTCCTTCATCCAGGTCCTCTTGGATTCAGCGGCTGCTGGTTTCAGGGGTCGTGTCTGGGATGGGGGCTGATGGCCTGATTGGGGTGCTAGCAGCAACCCCTTTACAGGGGAAAAACATGTGCACAAGGATAACTGTGGAAGTGATTTTTCCCTTTGTGGGGGTGTTGATAATGCAGCTGGTTGTGCAACTGCTCTTGCATCGACTTCATCACCAGCCATGTCTTGGGCATCCTCAAAAAGCAGAAAGTGCTTATGCCATTGCCCTTGTGCACAAAATTTTTCTCAAAAGGATTCTGGCCAATATATTTAATATCTTATTATTAAGATTAATTCCTGTTGATTTTACTGGGGAAAAAAATAGCTAATTGTGTTGTACTTTCTATTAATATCCTAACAGAGAATTAGCAAGGTATTGATGTTATTTGCAGAGTGTTAACATTAAAAAGGTAATACTGGTGAGCACTCCAACTCTGGAGGCATTCAAAAGAAAATTGGACAACTGTCTGTCAGATCTGCTTTGATTTGGATTCCTGTATTGAGCAGGGGTTTGGAGTTGGTGGCCTTATAGGCCCCTTCCAACTCAAATATTCTGTGGTTCTGTGATTCTAAGAACTGGATCTGGCTAGTGCTTTAATTTCTTAGGCAACAATCTAGGTAACTGCTAGAAAGTACGATTTTCAGAAAGTAGAACTGATCATCAAGATTGGAACCCTGTTTTGTTTTTAAAGATCATATTTGACAGGATGAACGTGCATATTGTCATGTAGAACAGGTATAGCAGTTACAAGACTTCAGATCAATATAGTCTATGCATACCGTTTTCCTCCTAATCCAAGGGTGGGCAATCTCAGGAGGGGTGAAAGCTATTTTTTCTGATTTTCTGGCAGCCCAAGGACCACAATCCCAGGGTTGTGACCAAAAGGCACATTTCTTATCTTTATGATTTTTATTTGAGTGATTATGTACTATGAAGTTTGCTTTTTGTAAAGTGAAAAATGAGTTTAACTTTAAAAAAAATTAAACTGAAAAAGCTGCCTTCTGCTGTCCAGTGGATTAAGAAATGAGTTTAACTTAAAAAAAAAACCCCCAAAAAAGCTGACTTCTGCGCTCTAGTGGCCAATTTTTTCTTTAAACCAAGAATTCAATTTCCCACTTTGCTTCCCAATGAAAAGCCAGCTTGTGTAGCGTTGGGCATGTTGCATCATCCCAGAACATCCCCTGAAGAAGGAAAGGGTGAACCACTTCGGAGTATTCTTTACCTAGAAAATCCTGGAAGGGATTGCCATAACTTGATTTGATGGTACATAAAGTAATTATGTGGGCAAAAACATGGCAAAATTGTCCCCATGCCCCTTAGAGGGCACAGAGGTACTTTTTAAACAAAGCAGAGTGTTCTTTAAGAAAATAATGAGGTGGAGGGCGGGGGGGGGGTATTGCAAGTGCCAGGAAGCTGCAAAAGTAGCTTAGGGAGGTACACATTTAGCCTTTGGGTTGCGTGTGGCTCACTCTTGTCCTAATGTTGCCTAAGATATTCATAGGAGAACCCTTGGTGGTTTGCCCATGATCTAGTGTTATGATTTTTTAAAAAGAGAAAAGGCTTGAAATGCTGATGTAAACCTAATGATCCCCTTCATGGATTGCTGCTTTGTTGTGGCGAAGGGACTTGAGTAATTCAGAGAAGCTGTCGGCTATGCCGTGCAGGGACACCCAAGACGGACAGGTCATAGTGGACAGTTCTGACTAAACACGATCCACCTGGGGCAGGAACTGGCAAGCCACTCCAGTATCTTTGCCAAGAAAACTCCATGGACAGAAAAAAAAGGCTAAAAGATATGACGCTGGAGATGAGCCCCTCAGGTCGGAAGGCGTCCAACATGCTACTGAGGAAGAGCGGAGGACAAGGACAAGTAGCTCCAGAGCTAATGAAGTGGTTGGGCCAAAGCCGAAAGGACGCTCAGCTGCGGACGTGCCTGGAAGTGAAAGGAAAGTCCGATGCTGCAAAGAAAAATACTGCATAGGAACCTGGAATGTAAGTTCTATGAACCTTGGTAAGCTGGAGGTGGTCAAACAGGAGATGGTAAATCCTCCAAGGTAGGCTTCAGCAGTATGTGGACCGAGAACTCCCAGAAGTACAAGTTGGATTTCGTAGGGGCAGAGGAACTAGAGACCAAATTGCTAACATGCGCTGGATTATGGTGAAAGCCAGAGAGTTCCAGAAAAACATCTACTTCTGCTTCATTGACTACACAAAAGCCTTTGACTGTGTGGACCACAACAAACTATGGCAAGTTCTTAAAGAAATGGGAGTGCCTGACCACCTTATCTATCTCCTGAGAAATCTATATGTGGGACAGGAAGCAACATTTAGAACTGGATATGGAACAACTGATTGGTTCAAAATTGGGAAAGGAGTATGACAAGGCTGCATATTGTCTCCCTGCTTATTTATCTTATATACAGAATACATCATGCGAAAGGCAGGACTGGAGGAATCCCAAACCGGAATTAAGATTGCCGGAAGAAATATCAACAGCCTCCGATATGCAGATGATACCACTCTGATGGCAGAAAGTGAGGAGGAATTAAAGAACCTCTTAATGAGGGTGAAAGAGGAGAGCGCAAAAAATGGTCTGAAGCTCAACATCAAAAAAACTAAGATCATGGCCACTGGTCCCATCACCTCCTGGCAAATAGAAGGGGAAGATATAGAGGCAGTGACAGATTTTACTTTCCTGGGCTCCATGATCACTGCAGATGGTGACAGCAACCACAAAATTAAAAGACTCCTGCTTCTTGGGAGGAAAGCGATGACAAACCTAGACAGCATCTTCAAAAGCAGAGACATCACCTTGCCGACAAAGGTCCGCATAGTCAAAGCTATGGTTTTTCCAGTAGCGATGTATGGAAGTGAGAGCTGGACCATAAAGAAGGCTGACCGCCGAAGAATTGATGCTTTTGAATTGTGGTGCTGGAGGAGACTCTTAAGAGTCCCCTGGACTGCAAAGAGAACAAACCTATCCATTTTGAAGGAAATCAACCCTGAGTGCTCACTGGAAGGACAGATCCTGAAGCTGAGACTCCAATACTTTGGCCATCTGATGAGAAGAGAAGACTCCCTGGAAAAGACCCTGATGTTGGGAAAGTGTGAAGGCAAGAGGAGAAGGGGACGACAGAGGACGAGATGGTTGGACATTGTCATCGAAGCTACCAACATGAATTTGACCAAACTCTGGGAGGCAGTGGAAGACAGGAGGGCTTGGCGTGCTCTGGTCCATGGGGTCACAAACAGTCAGACACGACTTAACGACTAAACAACAAGAAAAACCTAATGATGATTAGAAAAGTGTAAACATCAGAGGGGCATGTTAAGGATGATATCTTTCTATGTACCTTCTTCTTGTTGCTCATTTTTCTGTATATGACCCTACACTCCGTTTGTGTGCTGTCTCTCTAGTGTTTAAACCTCTGGACTATATACATAGGAGGAGTTATAGGACTTAAATCCTAGGTTTGGAACAATCCCTCAATAGAATTTGCCTCATAGGAGGAAAATTTTGCTAGCAAAATTGTGGGAGAGATTATTTTTACTCATTCCCATTCTTTCTCAAGTCCCATGTACCTACCACAGTGCTCCACACAGTTTCCTAGTCCTCTGGAGCTGATTTTTGGGGGGACACACCAAGCTGCAGGAGAGAGAGAAAGTGGGGGGAAAATGCCTCACCCCTTATGCTAGCAGAGATATCCTTTGAGTGGAATTTAATTGAGGAGATTTATCACCCTGACAGGAGCATTAGTTAGGATGCAGGTCAAGATAGTGAATGGTAGCATGAGAAGCACCAAGGTTGTGTCATTTTAGGGTCAAACTAGACATTATACACAGAAGTATCTATTCTCATTACATTCTTTTAACTGAAAGAGCTGTTTGTGGAGTGTGGTTGGTAGTCAGGAATAGAGCACTGGCATGTGAGAGGATGATTAACCCCTTTCCTTTGTGGGTTTCCCCTCTCTGAATTCCCTCCAAAGTGCTGGTCCCCTTTAAATGCAAAAAACAAAATAAAACAAAACAAAACAAAAAAGAGGATGCATTAAATCTTCTATTGGCTGCTGAGGGAAGGTGCTGTTTACTTGGCAATCTGGACAGGGGAAACAGATAGGAAAAGATTCTCTTGCCACTTTTCATTCCTGCCCCCCCAAGTAGTTTTTCCCAGTTAAAACTATCTAAATAATATCCTAACAATCAGAATATTATATGCATCTTTGTGTGGTGTTTAGTTTCTCACTTCATCTACAATAAATATAATAAATACTATCTTCCTTCTTTTTCCAGTCAGCAACTGCACTTTTTCCTTTCACTTCCCTTTCCTCATCTGGAGTAGCAGTAGGACCAGCAGATTAAAGACTCTAGCCCAAATCCTCTTGTGTAAATTACATCTGGAGAAAGATGTTGATGTCTCCAGCAGGGGAAGATGTTCAGTAATTCTACTTTCTCTCCTGTGGCTCATCCAACTAACAAGTTATTTGTTTTGTTTTGTGGAGGCCATGGAACCTGTGAGTTGATGGTGGTGGCTTTTGGTCACTAAATATCTGTTATTTTCATCTATGGTTTCCATTCTGGGTAGGTGGGGCTCGTCAGCCTTGGAAGGCAGCCCATCTAGGAGAAGGAAAACTCCAATTTCAAACCTCCACTGCCTTGTGGCTATATCCACTGATGGAAAAGGCTTCAGGAGTTAACCTCGAGGCAAAATCCGGAGCCGGAGTCCCGGAGGCAGTTCGTGTCACTCTGGCAACTCTTGCGACGTCGCTGGAACCAGTTGTATTGGCTTTTGCCTTTCCATTGGACTATTTCAGCAACGTGGAGAGGGGGGATTTGCTGCTTGGGTAACAGCCTATCCTCCATATTATTTTACCCAGGCTTCGTGCTCTGGAGAGGACACTCCAGCTTCACATACAGCGTCGAAACAACACGGGAAGTAGCAGTTACCGGTTATAAATCTTTGCTCGATTGGCGTAGAGCATGACGCCAGGGGCTACTTCTGATGGTGGGAGAGGTCATTGCACCTCACTAGGTAGCTACCACCCGCCTTAAGCTGGGCAGTCCCCAGCCAGTAAGATGCTACCTCGCCACGGTCTGTTAACCTTATGGGGTGCGTGGGGTTTATGGTGAAAGCCGACAAGCAGATCGATAACCCTGCACCATGCAATAATCATAAGAAAACTTCTGCCCTAAAGTTGGGCACCTGGAATGTTCGGACAATGACCCCTGGCTTTTCTGACGACTTGCAGGAAATAGACGACGTGTGCAAGATAGCTGTCATCGACATGGAACTGAGTAGACTGCAGATGGACATTGTTGCCCTGCAAGAGACGAGATTGCCAGACATGGGATCTGTCAAAGAAAAAAACTTCTCATTCTTCTGGCAGGGAAAACCATCAAATGAGACCAGGGAACATGGTGTTGGCTTTGCGGTCAGAAATACTCTGCTGATATCCATTGTTCCACCTACTGTGGGGAGTGAAAGAATCCTGTCTCTGCAGCTCCACTCATCAGCGGGACCGGTCACCCTCATTAGTGCATATGTACCAACACTGTCGTCCACAACAGAAGTCAAAGACAAATTCTACGACAATCTGGCAGCTACTATCAAAAAAATCCCCAAGAGAGAACCAATGTTCATTCATGGAGACTTTAACGCTAGAGTTGGTGCTGATCACAATTCTTGGCCCACTTGTCTAGGCCGTTTTGGCATTGGGAAGATGAACGAAAATGGCCAACGTTTGCTGGAGTTTTGCTGTTATTATGGTCTTTGTGTCAGCAATATGTTCTTTAATATGAAGCTTCAACACAGAGTTTCCTGGAGACATCCAAGATCGAAGCATTGGCATCAGCTCGATTTGATCCTCACTAGACGTTCTAGCCTTCCTAGTATTACGATCACACACAGTTACCAGAGTGCTGATTGTGATACTGATCACTCCCTGGTGTGTAGTAGAGTAAAACTGCGAGCAAAGAGATTGTATCACACGAAAAAGGAAGGAAGACCACGTATTGACATCAGCAAGACTCGCGATCAAAGAAAAGTGGAGGAATTTGCCCAAGCGCTTGAGGAAACCCTTCCAGGCCCGGCTGATGCAAATGCACCTGAACGATGGGAACATTTCAAGAACGCTGTTTATAACACCGCCTTGTCCACATTTGGCAAGAAGACCAAAAAGATGGCAGACTGGTTCGAAGCCCATTCGGAGGAGTTGATGCCAGCCATCGAGGATAAGAGGAGAGCTCTAGCAGCATACAAAGCCTATCCTAGTGAGTACAACTTGCAGTCGCTTCGACTTGCTCGTAGTAAAGTCCAACAGGCTGCCAGGAGATGTTCCAACTATTATTGGCTTCAGCTCTGCTCTCAGATACAAATAGCAGTGGACACAGGTAACATCAAGGGAGTGTATGACGGTATCAAGCAGGCTTTAGGTCCAATACAGAAGAAATCTGCTCCCTTGAAGTCTGCTACAGGTGTGATCATCCAGGACCGAGCACAGCAGATGGAACGCTGGGTGCAGCACTACTCTGAGCTATATTCCAGAGAGAATGTAGTAACCGAAAAGGCACTAAATAACATCGAGTACCTGCCTGTCTTGAAAGAGTTGGACAGCGAACCAACTTTAGCAGAAATAAAAGCGGCCTTGGATTCCCTCGCCTCCAGCAAGGTACCTGGGAAGGATAACATCCCTGCTGAAGTGCTGTAAAGAGATCATCACCACCGAGCTGTATGAAATCTTTTGTCTTTGCTGGAGGGAAGGTGGAGTACCACAGGACATGAAGGATGCAAACATTGTCACATTGTATAAGAACAAAGGAGACAGGGGCGACTGCAATAACTACCGTGGTATCTCTCTTCTCAGCGTTGTAGGGAAGCTGCTTGCCCGTGTTGTGCTGAAGAGACTCCAGGTGCTTGCGGACAGAATCTATCCAGAATCACAGTGTGGCTTTTGAGCTAATAGATCCACAACTGACATGGTATTCTCCCTCCGACAGCTGCAGGAGAAATGTAGGGAACAACAGCCACTCTTTGTGGCCTTCATAGATCTCACAAAAGCCTTTGATTTAGTTAGCAGGGACGGCCTTTTTAAAATACTTCCCAAGATTGGATGTCCACCTCGACTCCTTAACATCATCAGGTCCTTTCATGAGGAAATGAAGGGCACTGTAGTTTTTGATGGCTCAACATCAGATCCCTTTGACATCCAAAGCGGAGTGAAACAGGGCTGTGTCCTTGCGCCGACCCTGTTTGGGATCTTTTTTGCTGTCATGCTGAAGCACGCCTTTGGAACTGCAACAGAAGGTGTCTATCTCCGGACCAGATCAGATGGAAAGCTCTTTAATCTCTCTAGATTGAGAGCGAAGACCAAAGTCCAAGTGAAATGCATGCGGGACTTCCTCTTCGCCGATGATGCAGCTGTTGTTGCCCACTCTGCTGAAGACCTCCAACAACTCATTAATCGCTTTAGCAAGGCCTGCCAAGACTTTGGATTAACAATCAGCCTGAATAAAACACAAGTCATGGGCCAGGGCGTGGACTCACCTTCCTCTATTACCATCTCCACACAAGAATTGGAGGTTGTTCATGACTTTGTGTACCTTGGCTCAACGATCTCTGACACTCTCTCCCTAGATGTCGAGCTGGATAAATGCATTGGCAAAGCAGCTACCATGTTCTCTAGACTCACAAAGAGAGTATGGCTTAATAAGAAGCTGACGGCATATACCAAGATCCAGGTCTATAGAGCCTGTGTCCCGAGCACACTCCTGTACTGCAGTGAGTCCTGGACCCTTTGTGCATGGCAGGAGAGAAAGCTGAACACGTTCCATATGTGTTGTCTCCGATGCATTTTTTGCATCACCTGGCAGGACAAAGTTCCAAATAGAGTAGTCCTAGAACGAGCTGGAATTTTTAGCATGTATACATTACTGAAACAGCGACGTCTACGTTGGCTTGGGTATGTTGTGAGAATGGCTGATGGTTGGATTCCAAAAGATCTCCTGTATGGAGAATTAGTGCAGGGAAATTGCCCCAGAGGGAGATCACAGCTGCGATACAAGGAGATCTGCAAGCGGGATCTGAAGGCCTTAGGAATGGACCTCAACAGATGGGAAATCTTGACATCTGCGCGTTCAGCCTGGAGGCAGGCGGTGCATCATGGCCTCTCCCATTTTGAAGAGACACTTGTCCAGCAGGCCGAGGAAAAGAGGCAGTCCCGAACCCAGCAAAATCAGGGAGCTGGATAGGGGACAGATTGTATTTGTCTTCAGTGTGGAAGGGATTGTCACTCTCGAATTGGCCTTCTCAGCCACACTAGACGCTGTTCCAAGTCCTCCATAGAGAGCATGTTACCATAGTCTCTCAAGACTGAAGGATGCCTAAAGGTTTCCATTGCTTCCACACAATGAAACAGATTGTTTGCAAGTCAGACAAGCCATGGGAGAGGAAGAAGTCTTTAATTACTGAAAATCTTCCCCTGCTGATGACATCACCATCATTCTGCAGGTGAAAATCTCCCCCTGTGGGTGTTGCTATCAACCTTTCTCAGTCATAAGTTGCACAACAGGATTTCAACCAGTAATTGTTAAACAGGCTCAAGTGGCAACACTTCTATTTTTAGAAAATATATCAATCAATTACCTTTCACATGCCAAAGCCCTTCTGTTTCTCACCAGCGAGTAGCCTTGGCACAAGACTGAGTAAGTGTTACAGAAACTGGAATTCGAATCATTAATTGATCTATAAAGTGTGTTAGATGAAAAGAATGTATTGTTTTTCTGTTAAACTAGCTTAACTGCCTTTTAACCAATTATTTGTTTTTGGTCATTTAGTAAAGCATAACAATTTATTGTTAATTGATTAATTGATGCTTTTGAATTGTGGTGCTGGAGGAGACTCTTGAGAGTCCCCTGGACTGCAAGGAGAACAAACCTATCCATTTTGAAGGAAATCAACCCTGAGTGTTCACTGGAAGGACAGATCCTGAAGCTGAGGCTCCAATTCTTTGGCCATCTCATGAGAAGAGAAGACTCCCTGAAAAAGACCCTGATGTTGGGAAAGTGTGAAGGCAAGAGGAGAAGGGGACGACAGAAGATGAGATGGTTGGACAGTGTCATCGAAGCAACCAACATGAATTTGACCCAACTTCGGGAGGCAGTGGAAGACAGGAGGGCCTGGCGTGCTCTGGTCCATGGGGTCACGAAGAGTCGGACACGACTAAACGACTAAACAACAACAACAAACAATTTATTGAAAGCAGCATTTTCCTGCTCTTTGGCTTGCAGTTTTTGCTGTACTACTAACTACTTTGTGCTTTCAGCAAGTCCAACATTTTTTTTTAAGTCGAGCTTAATCTCTGTTTTTCATAGAGCTTTCCTAGTTCATAAATTTCCTTTCAATATGAAGTGAAATCATAAGTATTCCTTAAAAATTGCAGACATTGATGAATGCTCATTCGAAAGGACATGTGACCATATATGCATCAATCATCCAGGCACTTTTGAGTGTACTTGCAACCAAGGATACACACTCTATGGCTTTACACATTGTGGAGGTGAGTATATATAATATTACTGAAGACTTGCTTATTGGGGTGTTACCCATGTAAACATTTGAGGCAATTAGAGTCACAGTGATAAGATTTTTCTCTTTAAAAAAACCCACTTTCCTTCCCATTCTTTTTCTTTAGATATTAATTTCTTTAGATATTATCCCATTATTTTTTTTTAGATATTATTAGCCATCACATTACGTCACTCCTGTCCATCATGTGGAGCTCAAGTGCAGGAGCCTATGATAGGACAGGAGGGGCGGAACCAGAAGAACAGTTGGAATCAGTTAGAGAGACAGTTATGGAGTTAGAGAGAAGCAGAGGGGAGAGATAGGGAATTGAGAAGGTTAATAGATAAATTAAACAGTTGGAGTGATAGAGAGAATAGGAGGGGAAGAGTTATAAGAAATAGAGAATAATATATTGTTGTTGTGAATAAAAATACGTTCAAACCAATGCATAACCAAATCCTATTTAATGAGTGATCCTGAACATCTGTGATTTTCCCTTTGTGATTTACATAACAATAAAAGAACATCTATAATTTACTCCTGTGATTCTCAAACTTAAAAGTTCAATAAACCTGTTATAGTTGGCAGCACATGTGTCTGAAATACATATTTGGTATTGTGTGAAAAATACATGGTGGCAGCGTGCAAAGAGGAAATGCATCCAGGGGGTGAACCTATGTTTAAGAAAGAATAAACAAGGGACACTGGGTGGACACGACAGCCTCCTTGCATAATTTTTATATATTCTGAACCTACATAAATATTTATTCATGTAAACATTTGAGGCAATTAGAGTCACAGTGATAAGATTTTTCTCTTTAAAAAAACCCATTTTCCTTCCCATTCTTTTTCTTTAGATATTAATGAGTGCAGCATCAGCAATGGAGGGTGCCAGCATACGTGCCTAAATACACTGGGGGATTATCAGTGCCACTGTAATGCTGGCTACAAACTACACTGGAACAAAAAGGACTGTGTTGGTAAGGTTCAAAATTTATGAACATTTTAAACACTTTATTTGGTTCTCTGTAGAAGTTCAGCTATCCTGCATAATTCAGGATCATACTAACATATCGCTGATATTTGCAAATTTTGTAATGTGACTTTTTCTGGTTGTCAACAGTATTAATAAATGAAACAAAATGAAACGAAGACTTTATTTCCAGGGAGTCAAACAGCATTAGTCCATGCTGGAGAGCGGCATGGATTAGCATTGCCTCTTATTATGGCTGATGACAGACAATAGTGTTTCAGAGAACTGAAAATCATTTGAGACAAATTTTCCTTTTCATCATGTGTGTACCTGTTTCTTCCATCTTACATTTGGCTGACCAGATTTTTGAAGCAGTACAACATGTTTATAATCTGTTTATCAGAAGAGAAAGTAGAACTATCCTTACCATGAGCAGTAATAACCCATTTTACAAATGATGTTCACTTCTCCAAAAAGCTATTGTATGTCTCACTCTCCAGTGCTGCATTACTTCTTAGCTGGCCATCACGGTTATTGTTGAAGCTGGTTATTTAAAAAAACAGGAGATACTTTCAGGTCTTCGATGCTTTCTTTCCTGTGCTTTTAATCAAGGCTGTTGTTTTTTTCTTCTGTGGTCGTCTGCATGAAAATAAAAGGTTTCATTAAAAAGAGAAATTAAATATGTTGTTTGTGCTTTCCTTCTCCATATTATTAAAAGTGGGGGTTCAGTTTGATACTGATCATGTAACATATGAGGTTTCGAATTTATATTGCAGATCCAATTTTCTCCTTCTGTGAGTGTCTGTGTTTTGTCCTATAGAAAGGTCCCTGCCTGATGTCACTTTACCCAAAGTAACTCTGCACTGCAGTAAAACAGATGGAAGTGATAGGTGCTTTTTAATCTGCCCCTCAGAAGTCCACTTAATCTCTGGTAAGTTAAGCAGATCCTGCATATTGCCATTCATCTTAGTGGAGGATACAAGAACAGCAACCCTTACAAAGTTGCTGGACATAAGTATCACTAAATCAAATTCAGTTGTATTTATATATACATTCAACATTGCTTATCTCTTCCACAAATGAATACTAGCTTTCCCTTGCCAAAATTCTTTGGCAGTAACCAGTGAAAGGAAATATAGCATTACTATGTATAACCCAAGAGATTGTAGTTTATCGAAAGTGCAATGTGTTAATAGAGGCCAGAATCCTATAGGGTTTTTTACTTAGGGTTTGCTGAGCTAATTGTAGTTAATTGAAAAAATGCCAGGGCATATCTCAACTGCATACCTGGTCATGTACCCAGCTGTGTAAGTGAGATGTGCCCAGGCCACTTTTAGCTGTGGCAAGTTACGTAGACCTTATGTACAACTAGCATGCTGGCCAAAGTGTTTATAAGGTGAAACGGGATGGTAGATGCGTAGAATACAGCTGGTGGTCAACTGGTATGGAAGTCAACTGACTGCATTGTTTGAAATTCTACCATGGTAGTGACAATGACAAAAATCTTTTCCTTGTTACCACATTAGGAAAATGTCAACCAACAAAGTTATTCTGGACATGGATTGTTGTATAAATCTGGGACAGTTTCCATTTGGAGGTAAAAAGCCATCCTTTGCCAACCATGTGAAATAGAAAATTGGTGGCTTTTAGTTTCATTTGAAAGCTGCTAATTGAAACACTGAGAACGGCCTTGCACTTCTTGTGTGTGTCTTGAAGAATGAGATACATTCTGAATAGTGCAGACCATCTGGGATAGTGTAGTTCAGTAGCCTTTTTGAGCCCTGCATCTCCCACAGTTCCCCATACTCTCTGGTGCATTGTTACTCAGCATTTTAGTCTAACAGGTTGGAAAAAAGGAAGCAAAACAAACTCCCACCTGCTTGCCTCTGCTATTTTTTCCTAAAGCCATCAATTAAGGTGAAAAAAGGGAGAGGTGGGGAATGTTTGAAGGAAGAGAAATGGGTGGGAAAAGCTTTTGTAGACTGAATAGGTTGGTAGACATGGGCTGGAGTTTGGTTCTGGCTGTGATTTTAATCTGAATTGGAGAAAACATCTGTAAGTGTTGAAAGCTCAGCCTCTCATTTAATGAAAGGATTTGTTGGCTTCTGAGAACTTTGTGGCTATTTCTAGGCTGGTTCTACAGGTTATGAGGATATGAATGAGTTTTGCTAGGTCTGTCTTGTTGAGGAAAGAACATAGCAACCAGCAGAAATTGGTAATATGTATCATGGTTACTGTTCCATCTGCACATCCAAATTATGGGAGTATCCCCACTTCAGTGTGAACCTGTATCTTAATGGAGAACCCAACATTGTCTATAAGCCTTCCCTGGGTGGATTCATTAGTTCTTCCACATCCGCTCCTATGCTACTATTAGATGCTAATATAAGGTTTCTACTACTTCCTAAGGAGCTTATTAAAATGAGTGAGAACATTTGATAGATAGCAGAAGAGTACCTCAGTTGATTCAGGAGAGGAAGTGTGGTCACGTGCTCTCCATGCAGAAAAGGTAAAGGTTGCCCTTGACAATTAAGTCCAGTGGTGTCTGACTCATGCCTGTTTGTAAGCTGAAGAGCCGGCATTTGTCCATAGACAGTTTCTGTAGTCACGAGGTCAGCATGATTAGAGACAGAATGCCGTTACCTTCCCACCGAGGTGGTACCTATTCATATACTTGAATGTGCATGCTTTCAAACTGCGAGGTTGGCAGGAGCTGGGACAAGCAACAGGAGCTCACCCCATTGTGTGGATTTGAACTGCTGACCTTTTGATCGACAGCCCAGTGGTTCAGCAGTTTAACCCGCAGTGCCACCCGTGTCCCCCTCCATGCAGTACATACCAAGTAATCAAGGTGGTTTCTGTTACCAAACGTAGCTGAAAACCAGCTTGAAAGCATCCCAGGCAAAATCGTCAGGACAGCATAGAGGGGTAGATACCAATCAAGACTGTAGTCTAGATATAACTGAAACTAGGAAAGCCCTTTACCACCATTTCATGGGAGAGATACTGTAACTTTGTTGTGTTTCCAAGAGTATATTTCAATTGTTCTCTAGCATTTGTTTCTGTTTTATTATATAGCTTTATGATCTGTCTCTTAGGCCTGGAAGATTCCTATACCATAAAATGTGGCAGCCCTTTTCCACTTAAGAAAAAAATACAAAATACAAATGAGTCTGCTGCATTAGGTAAATATCTAATAATTATGTCACCAAATTTTCTTAAATATTGGCTCCTATTATTATTATTATTATTTTATTTCTTAATCAGGCTGTTGGCTAACTGAAGAAATCTTGGTCAACAAATAGAGTAAACTGTTTCATTTGTGATTTTGAAGAAAATAGCCCATCTTTGTTTATATTTTTTAGTTTCATTATGTGGGAGTAGGTACCACCTTAGAGGAGGCATTTCTCCCTTGGTAAGAAAAAGGAGGAATTCTCTTCTAAGAAGGCTGTGCTATGTGTGGATTTCATAAACAGATCATCTTTTGAATAGCATTAAAATATTATCAATTTTCCAATTAATTGGAGGTAATATTTTAATTTATCAAAAGCTTATTAATCAATTATGTGAGTCAACACTGCAACCCTTTTGTTTCTGTTCTGTTAAAAATGATTTTATAAGAGTCTATTATGCAGAAAGATCCTGATTTGGGGAGCGGCCAAACCAGATTAGCCACCAGGAACTCCTAGATTCCTGGAGAAAGTCCATAGGTGTGTTCTAGAAAACAATCTAGGCTTCCCAATGCAGTGACTGACAGCATGTCAGGACAGCAAGGTTGGGAGAGATCACTTCTGTTCATTTACTTGCTGCCAGGTTGCTCAGTTTTTGTGCCAGTTTTGTGAAAGCATGTTATAGAACATAATGTCTTTGTAGTTGGTACTTAAGTATCTAGGAGTTGCTATTGTACAATTTGTCAGGTCTTCATATGCTCCAATAAGGTTCATAGGACCTCAGTGTGGCACATGAATTAATTGCCGGTTTTGTCTTGGTTTATTGCATCGCTTCATTTTATAGTCTTCCTTTCCTCAGATGAGATGTACATGAGTAAAATCTGTTCATCACACACACACACACCCAAAAGAGTTTATTACTGTGTCATTCTGAACACAAGGTGCAACTAGATGGACGTTTGTCCTGAGGTTTGGTCTGGATTGGGGATGTGCTGGTTTGCTCCTTTTCCTGGTGACCACGTGACATATTTGCCACCATGAACCAGCTCATTCCTGATCAATGCCTGCGCACACCTTTTGGGGTATCTGTCAGGGGCTACTGTTTGTGTTTGTGTGTGTGTGTGTGTGTGTGTGTGTGTGTGTGTGTGGACAAGATCACTGCACTTTGGTTTGGTTCCAGCATGTGTGATCACTGGGATTGAACCAAGGCAGATGCATTAAGGTGTCCCTTTGCTTAAGCCACTTATTGAGCTTGAGAAATGGAAAGCTTCCCTCCTGCTCCCCTGCAGAGGAGAAGGAAAAGAAAGTTTTCAACTTCTTGTTAATTTTTGCTAACACATCACACAACACTTTAGGGGGAAAGAAGATCACTTTATGTCATGCTGAACAAGGTTGCTTGAGGTATAGTGTTGTTGATCCTTGCTCCAGATGATACACAGCACCTCAAAGGACCTTAGTACAATCTAGTCCAATCCAGACTGGGATAAGTGGGCTGTGTAGTCACACAATTATTCAATTTCATATGATACTGGAAGTTGAATAAGAAGGGGCCTGATTAGCACTCGGATGAGAGATGATCAGGAAGTACTAGAGCTTCCAAAGAATCCTACCTAAGACTGGAAAGCTGCTGTCAGCCAGAGTTGGCAATACTGAGTCAGATGGACAAATGGTCTGACTCAATATAAGGCAGCCCGATGTTCCTCAGGGCTTGTTTGCATGGACTGGGTTAGGCTAAATATGGTTGCTAGGAGGTTGATCCTCGTATTCAAATAGCATTCAGAACTCAATCAACCCTATTTGGTCTGCAGCCTTTGCCAATATCATGAAGTGACCTACAGCCACTTCAGAATGTTGGCATGTTATTCACTTCTTTGGCTCCATGGAAGGGACGAGAAAATTAAAAAAAGTTTTAAAGTGTGTATTAGGGCAGTGAATATATTCACTGCACGACTTTAAAAAAACAAACCCATAAAAAACAAATGGAAAGCTTCCTCCCAAAAGCTTTCATTTGCTTTTCTCTTAAAAGTCTAGTAATTTGTCGTGGTCAGACCACCACCTGATAAAGTGCAATCTCACGGTGGCCCTCCCCCCCCCATGGGGAGCAGAGACCTATTTTCATGGTCTGCCCTCGCAGGCTAATGGATCCTATTGGATTCCAGGATGCCATGCGTGGGATTCCGACTGACCTGGCTGGCGCTCCTGTCAAGGCCCTGGTGGATGGCTGGTATGCTGCCGCTGCCAGGGCTGTAGACACGATCACTCCTAAATGCCCTCTCCGCCGCAGAGCCCGACCAGCACCTTGGTTTAGCCAGCAGCTGCGGGCTATGAAGCAGAATAGGAGAAGGCTAGAGAGCGTCTGGAGGCGGAACCCGATGGAAAATAACTTAAAAACTGCCAAGGTCACATCTAACCTCTACCTTGCTAAGGTAGAGGCTGCTAGAAAAGCCTACTTTGCTGTCCAGATAAGCGAAGCATCCAATCAGCAGGCAGAACTTTTCCGTATAGTACACGACCTATCCGAAATTGGCCACAACGATTGGCCTCCATCTAGCATTTCTTGTGACCAATTTGCAGCATTTTAAAAATCAAAAGTGGAGGCCATCCACCGGGATCTTGCACCCTATTTGAAAACAGTGGATTGAGCTGAGACATCCAGCGCAGCACCTTGTCTGTTGAGAATTACTCAGTTTCAACCTGTGACGTCCGCAGAGGTGGACAAGGCCCTTGATCGCTGCTGAGTGACCACCTCCTCCCTTGACCCTTGCCCGGCCTGGCTAATCAAAGCTGCCAGGCCGGTGATAACTGAATGGGCCTCTGAAATAATAAATGGGTCTCTTCTTGAGGGCAAGGTTCCTCTTGCCCTTAAGGAAACACTCATTAGGTCCATTAGAAAGAAACCGAGCTTGGCGGCGGACAACATTGGCAATTATAGGCCCGTTGTCAATGTTTCTTTCCTTAGCAAGGTAGTTGAGAGGGTGGTGGCCGACCAGCTTCAGGCTCTCTTGGATGAAACCGATGCCCTGGATCCGTTTCAGTCGGGCTTCAGGCCGATGTCAGTGGTTTGGGGAACTCCCTCTCTTTTGGGGGAGTGACTCTCACCACAAAGAATTCGGTTCGCAGTCTGGGGGTCCATCTTGACCCGGCGCTTACCACGGAGACCCAGGTAGCGTCTGTGGTTTGGTCTGCCCATTTACATCTTCAGCAGATCGCCCAGCTGCGTCCCTATCTAGATGCGGGGGGCGCTCACCACACTGGTCCATGCGCTCGTAGTCTCAAGAATAGACTACTGTAATGCTCTCTACATGGGGCTTCCTTTGAGACTGATGCGGAAGCTCCAGATGGTCCAGAATACAGCGGCCAGGCTATTAACAGGGGTGAAAAGGTTTCACCATATTTCCCCCACCTTGGCCGCCTTACACTGGCTACCTATCCACTTCCGCATTGATTTCAAGGTGCTAACCATTACATACAAAGCCCTTAATGGTTTAGGCCCTTGATACCTGGCAGAGCACCTTCTTTTGCCCAGTTTTACCCGTATCACCCACTCCAGTCAGGCCAGGTGTCTGAGGGGCCTAATGCCAAGAGAGGCCCGGTGGGAAAAAACCAGAAATTGGGCCTTCTCAGCAGTGGCCCCTCGCCTCTGGAACAACAAGGCAGATCTCTACAGCAGGTTGGGGACCCCTGCTGTAGAGATCCACCTGGCTCCCTCGCTGAGGGCCTTCAAGACTAACTTGAAGACATGGCTATACAGGCAGGCCTTTCCTACAGCCATTACCTAGCCTATCTCCCCTTTTCTTTTTTCTCTCTCTTTCTTCTTTTTCTTCTTTTCTTCCTTTCCCATCTTGGACCCTGTGATTAATCTGGATTTTACCTTAGTTTATTTTTATGTTATATGTAAACCGCCCAGAGTAGACACGTTCTAGATGGGCGGTATATAAATATAATAAAAATAAATAAATAAATAAATAAGTAAATAAATAAATGAATAAATAAATAAATAAATAAATAAATAAATAAATAATAGTAAAGAGCCTGTGTATAGCTGAATTGAGCAGGCTCTTGACCAAACATTTAAAAGAAAAGCAAACAAAAGCTTCCAGGAGAAAGATTTCTATTCATCTCTTTTTTTAAAAAAATGGTGCCGCAAACATTCACTGCCCTAATGCACACTTAATTTTTTTCAGCTTCTTTTCAGAGAGCTGAGGAAGTGATTTATTTGCTAGTATCCTGAAGTAGCTGTCTTATTAAGCCACTTCACAATATTGG
This sequence comes from Intellagama lesueurii, assembly GCA_037013535.1. Lineage (NCBI taxonomy): Eukaryota > Metazoa > Chordata > Lepidosauria > Squamata > Agamidae > Intellagama > Intellagama lesueurii. Next base: position 92,557,839 of record JBAJHW010000001.1, read on the forward strand.
CAAATTGAAGGGAGGCTTGCTTTTGATCACATACACTGGAAATGGACCAAAACAAAGCAATCCTACCCACACACAAAAAAATTGAGCCCCAGAGAGATGCTCAGAAAGGTGTGGATAGAACTACTCTGGAGCAAGCTGGTTTGCTCCAGCAAAGACACTGTTTGATTGCCATTTGTAGGAGTGAACCAGTATATCCCTGCAGTGGACCAAACAGTGGGCATATATGCCTCTGTAGTCAGGGTCATACTGTTGATGGCCCATGGTTATTTTAAAGTTATCTCTGCTAAAGTTCTTGTTTTTAGGAAAAGTGTATGATTCATTGCATTTGAAAATAACTACTTTACTATTTCTTTCTGAAGACTTCTCTGCCATCAGGACAAGTGTAACCTTTAAGTTTAATGAAGGAAAATGTAACTTGAAAAAGAATAAAATGTTTCAAGATGCTCTGCACCATGTAATACCAGGTATGAATGTATTTGTGTGATTAAAACTGGCTAATGCTGTAGATCGTTAAGTCCCCAAGGCTTTAATGGTGTAATCTGCACCTTTCCCCCCCAAAGATTTTGTAACATTTTGATTGTGATCATGTATCATAAACACATGACTGGTCCAAACAAAACCAAAATATTTCCATGCAGCCCTTCATTTGACTACAAAGGCACAGGAGAGGTTTTATTTTTATAGCACTTTTGTACATTGCTCCAGACAGTTATGCCTCTCCTCTACATGATAAGAAGCCAGAGTCCCTTGCTGGAACAGCAAGTCTGGATAGCATGAATGGGTCTGTGGATCATGATGCATTAAGAATCATTGTAGTATCTGAGTTTCTGATGACATGGGGTCCATTCTAGGGAGCTAAGCTTACTTATACGGAGCAAGACTCTGAATGCATTTCATTGATTAGTAAATAAACTGAAACAATGACAGAGTAACTGGACTGGTACAAAGCTGCACTGCTGAAGAAGAGTACAGGCAGGTGAAAAAATGAATCAGTGTGTCCAAGACAAAGAAAACTGAGGGGATAAATGAGACAGAAATCTTTACAACAGGTTGAGAATGCTTCCTTCTACATCTCAGGTTGGTTATTTAGGTTGGAGACCTATAGAGCAAATGGCATGTTATTTTCTACAAAATACATAGAGAAAAATATCTAGGATTCTTGTACTTCATTGACTCCCCGGTGCAGAGCTGCAGGTCCTCAGTGGCTTGTAGGTAGAAAGAAAGGCTTTTACTATTCCTGTTTCTCTGAGAACCTTAATTCTGATGGAGATGGGGTGATAGATTGTTTTCCCCGAAATCTGTTAGTAATATTGGGAGTTCAGATGCTATGGTACTAGAGGTTAAGGGTATAGTTTGCACTTCATATAGAAATTAATGCACTTTAAGAATTTGGTTAGAGAACTTTCAATTATCTATCAGGATTCCTATATAGTCTGATTAAGAGGGGAAATAAATGACCTGTATTGGTTTCTCTTTTTCAAGAATAAGGGATTATATGTGTGAATGTGTAGCATTTCCAGCATTAAGCACATAGCAGTTGTGCATGGAGTGCATATTGATTGCTTTATTTTTGATGTAGTAGTTCACAGATGATTGCAAATTTGAGATGGCCTTATAAAGGATCCAGATAAGTTTGTTGGTGAATAATTAAGAATGGGTAAATCTGTCAATATTGGTTTCTGTCTATTTTTCATCCTTGTCATCTTTAGTTTGTTGTATTTGTTTACATGCTTTTAAAAGTCAGCATGAATGTTGTTATGGTTTGTTTTTTTTACACATATCTTCCTATCCATATTTTTGTATGTACTGTAGCTGAATACACTCACTTTTTACAAGCAGTTTTCAGTTTGATGGTTGTGGTGCTACATTTGTATCAGCATTTACACATTTTTGTGTGCATTTAATCTTATTGTGCGCATTATACATATTTTTTTCCTTTGGAAAACTGCATTGCAAAATCTGGTCAAGTGTGAATACCAAAGAACACCTGTGTTCCAGCTTGCACATTGATTCAGGATATGAAGATTTGGTAAGCTTGTATCAAAATGAAAACTGAACAATTTTTTTATCCATCCCTAGTGATGAGACATGACATATTCTGACAAGCATAGGACCACACAATTCCATCTAAATCCATATTGTTCATGTAAAATAGATCCTTAAAATTATAGTCATGGACCTATAGCTATAACTAATAACAAAGTGATGGTAGACCACAGAGATTTGAGGTACAGAGATGAACAATTTCCAAACTTGCATCCAAGGATGTTCGACTTCAGTTCTCATGGTCTTCAGTTCTCATGGTCTTCAGCCAGCAAGGTCAATGTCTAAATTGGCTGGTTGAACATATCTAGAAGTTGCAGTTGAACATATCTAGAAGGCACCAAATTGGGGGAGGCTGATATAGACATAGACATAATTAGGTAAAATGGAATAGGCTGGAAGGAATTTAAAATAAACTATGTTTAGCAGTGTTAAGAGCTCAGAGCTAATTCCCCCTCTCTCTTTTTGTAGATAGTTGGCTGAGATCCTACCTTGAGGCTGCTGCAAAGATATAAGTGAAACTGCATCCATATACCAGCCAGTGCCAGTGCAACTACTTATAGTTAATAGAATCTGGAATCAATCATACAGTCCTATAACCATTTTCTTAGCAACATTAATCAAACTTTACCAAACACACAATAGCATGGATGGCCAAGCTCTTGTCCCCTTTAATTTTGTTCACACAGGGAAGCATAATTCAATAATGGAGAACTTCTACTATGTAAACTTCACATGCAGCTCTGGCAAGAAAGCTCTTGGGGATCTAAGCAGACTGACGGCAGCTAGAGAAATGTTTATCTCTATGGACTTTGAGCTTGAAACAAACCAAAAGGAGGTGACAGGTTGGTTGGAAAAGAACCCCCAATGCAACTAAAAAGTTTTGTTTCTGAGAGAGCCTTTTTGCAGTTTGATCCTTCACTTTTCTATCTTTCACTTTCATCTTCATGCAAAAAAGAAAAGTATCTCCTGTTTTGAAGCTTTAATATCCCTTTATCTGAAACTCAGAAAGCTGCTGTGGCTAAATGTTTGGTGTTCTGCATTTAATATATATGTTAAGTCACTTGCAAGCAAATTCAGAATAATATTTATTGTCATAGTTCACACATCCTGTATTCAAGGTTGTTGCACCGGCAGCTCCTTTGAACTCAGTGGCCTCACGCCTAAACGGTTTCTACTCCTGATCACCATTGCCTGTGCCCTTCCAGACACATGCAGTTTGAGCTGTGCACGTAAAAGAACCGAGAAGAGGCTACGTAAAGCAATTAGAACCTTGAGGAAGGTGATCAACAAAGAGCAATTCCATACTCGCCTTTCTGGTGTGGATCATGAGGTGACCAGAAAATCTTCCAGGATACTTGATACTCAGGAGCCCTGTGGCCTGGGTCAAAGGCATGTGGATAACAGATGTGGTAAGTGCAGAGGTTACCTAATGCATTGGCCTGATGAACCTATATTTGACTTTGGGTGGAACTAGATGATCAAATTGTCCCAGGCTGGATTGGACTGGGTAACTCTAAACAGGGGCAATTGGGCGATTTGGGGCGCTGAAACCACACTGTGCCTCAAACAATCCTATTTTTCCCTTTAAAGGAAAAGAAAAAATGTCAAAAAAGCTCCTCATCACCTTCTCTCCATGGGAGAGCAGAAGCTAGCTTTCAATTTTATTATTATTATTCAAAAATACCAGACACAGTCAATCAAAATTATAAAAACATTGGTATTATATAACAGATACAAGTTTTAACTAAGACCCTAAGTATCTGTTAAATATCGATGCAGTATGTATGCTGATCCTAATATTGCTGTTTTTTTTGTAACTCTGATGGTGTTATGTCTGAGATCTGCAACTGCTTATAGTACTGTGTGAAATTTCTTGATATTGTTCACAAAGCCCTGATGACTACGGGGACCACTGAAGTGTGTTTCATCCACAAGCAAGATGTTTCGATTGCCAGATCTCTGTATTTTGTTAGTTTTTCCAATTCTTTATTTTCAACTCTGGCATCTCCTGGAATTGGAATGTCAGTGATTCAGACATTTCTTCGTTCTATCGCTACTATGTCTGGTGTGTTATGTTCAAGGTGTCTATCAATTTGGATCTCAAAGTCCCACAAGATCTTGACATTGTCATTTTCTGACACCTTCCCTACCCGATGTTCCCATGGGTTTTGAAGGCTGGCAAGTTATATTTTTTGCATAATGACCAGTGCATTAATTTTGCCACTCTGTCATATCTAATTTTGTAATTTGTTTATTCAATCTTTGGATATTTGCAAATGAGGTGTGACTAGATATGGGGATGAACCACCAAAATGGTGGTTCGGCCTGGCTCATGGTCCGTCAAAGTTGACGAACAACAAACCATGAATTTTCTCCCCTTGAACGAACGAACCACAAATTGGTTTGTTGGTTTGCCAGTTTTTTTTAAAAAAGCTGAGCCCCCCCACCGCTTGCTGCTCTGCCCCCTTCCCACTGCCCTCGTTGCCTCCTTACCTTGGCCATCGCCATCTGTGCCTGCAGTCTGCGTCGCTACTGTTGCCACTGCCGCCACTGCCATCCATGATGGCCTGTGCTGTGGCAGCCTCTCCTGCTGCCATCCATTACCACCTGCTGCAGTGGCCTCCACTGACATGGCCTGTCTGAAGGGAATCTGGGTTGGCCTTTGCAGAGATGGCGGCTGCGGCTTCCCTGCCCTAAGGGAAGCCACAGCCACCATCTTTGCAAAGGGTACCAGTGTCCCTTATGGCAAGCCATGGCGGTGAGGCCGCTGTAGCAGGTGGCAATTGATGGTGTCAGCACCGGGTGGTGGTGGAGGGCGGCAGTGCCACGCGATGGTGGATGGCAGTGGCAGAAGCTAAGGTAGGAAGTGGAAGGGGGAAGGGTTGGGGATAGGCTGTGGGGGTGGGTAGCTGTGGGGCTGCCTGGCTGCCTATGGGCCTACCAATCAGCTCTTCGGCAGGCCCATAGGCAGAGTGGGAAGGCCATAGGCTAGCCTTCCCTCTCTTCCTATGGGGGATGAATAAAAATCAAGCAATATTTGTCCCTTTGTATTCGTCGGGGTCTCTGGAAATGATGAATATGAAGGGACGAATATTAAACAAATCAGTCATTGTTAACAAATATCACGATTCGGTTTTTTTATTCATCCCCATGTCTAGGTGTGACACAGTTTCATCTTTTTCTTGGCAGAGTTGACATTTGCTGTTAACACCAATTCCTTGCATCTTAGCTTTCATCACATTGGTTTGGAGTGCTTGTTCTTGTGCAGCAAAGATCAAGCCTTCTGTTCCTTTCTTAATGGTCCCCAGTTTTAGCCATGTCCATGTTGAATTATGATCATGCTTTCCATCAATATTTTCAGGTGTTGTCCATGTAGTGGTTTATTTTTCCAACTGTTTGATTTATTTTCAAATTGCTCTTTCTTATATTGAAGCTTTGTTTCTGTTGTTTTCAAAATATTCTCAGTTTTCACCACCTTAAGTAATTTTTCTCTGCTTGTACTGATATAGTCATTTAGGCTTCTTTTTTCTTCCTCTATTACCTGCTGTATTTGCAGTAATCCACGGCCTCCAATTTTTTGTGGTAAATATAATCTGTCCACATCACTTTTTGGATGTAGTGCATGATGCATGTTCATTAATTTCCGTGTATATCGATCCAAATCTCTAATTTGTTTTTAATCCAATCTATTATTCCATCTGAGTATCTAATCACTGGAACTTCCCATGTATTTATGGCTTTGATTGTTTTTCCGCCATTGAATTTTGATTTTCAGATTTTCCTCAATCTTTTGCTAAATTTCCTTTTTGTCAGTTCTTTAACTTTTGTGTGCAGGATGTTATCTGCTTCCAGTATTCCAAGGTATTTCTAATTCTCATCACTTGATAGTAATTTTATAATATCGTCATTTTATAATTTCTCAATCTTGCTGCGTTGTATAAAGAGAACTACATGTTTGTCAATTCTAAATTTCATTTGAATATCTTCGCTAAATATTCACACTATGTTTAGCAGTGATTATATCTCTGTGAAACTTTCTGCATATAGTTTTAGGTCATCCATGTATAACAGATTATTGATTTTTCCTGCTTGGTCTGAAATATGGTAGCCCAATCCAGTTTTATTTAAAGTTATTGACATCGGGATTAGTGGGATGTTAAACAATAGTGGTGACAAAGAATCTCCTTGAAATATTTCTCTTTTGATGCTAACTTCCCCAATTTCTTCACCATGGGCCATGAAGATAGTTTTCCATTTTTCCATTATTTTCTTGAGGAAATTCTGAATATTTTTACTAAGCCCAAAATATTTTAGGCAATCATTAATCCAGCTGTGTGGCAATGAGTCAAATGCCTTTTTATAGTCTATCCAGGCCATGTTAAGATTTGTTTTTCGTCTTTTTGCATTCTTTAGTATTATTTTATCAATAAGTCACTGATCTTTCGTGCTTCTTGACTTTTTAAAGTTCCCTTTCTGTTCAGTTGGGTATAGGGAGTTTTCAGTTAAATGATTATATATTGATCTTTCAAGTACTCCTGTGAGGAGCTTGAACATTGTTGTAAGGTATGTAATTGGTCAGTAATTATTGAGTTTATTGCCCTTTTGATGATCTTTTACTATCAGAAACGTATAGCCTGTTGTCATCCAATCTTCAGTTGTAGAATTTTGAAGTAAGTGATTAAATTGCACTGCTATACATTGATGGAGACTTGTTAAATGCTTTAGCCAAAATCCATGCAGCTCATCTGGACAAGGCGCACTCCAGTTTTTCTCAGCCTTTACTTGCCTCTTAATAATTTAAGTTGTTATTACATTATCATCCATATGTTTGCCTTGAGTTGCTTTACAAGTGTCTTTAATCCATGAGGCATTTTTGTTGTGTCCGGTTGAGCTTTCCCAACTTTCTTTCCAAATTTTTAGAGCATCATCTTTACATGGGTCTAATTTCTTTTGCTCTGCATTTTCTTCTAATGATTTATAGAATAATTCTTGGTTATTTCAAAATTGCGTGTTTTCTCTATATTGTTTCAAGTGTCCATCATATCTTTCAATTTTCTTTGCTGTAGCTGCTACCCGTTGTTTTAATTGTTCCATAATTTCAACAATTGTTTTCCTTTCTAGGTCATATATTTTGCATAGTTTTACTTTTTCATTTTTAAGTTTTAAATCTTTCAAGTTTTTTAAGTTGCTAATGTCCACATGTAATTTGTTTACATTTTTTTCCAGCCGATTTTTCCATTTTGGAGTGCTGGGAGTTTTCTGGTGTTTTTTTGCATCTGTCAGTAGATCTTTTACTGGTTTGTTTTGTAATTAGTGCAAAATGATGTCTGCCATTCTTTCAACTCATAATTTCTAGGTTGTTCTATAAGTTGTTCCTCTAATAATACATTTTATTTCACTGTTGCGTCTACCTCTACCCTCCATTTGTCTTCTATACTATGGTCATTGTTCTGTGTTGAATTTTGTTTTGCTACTTTTTCTAGTTCTTGCAATTCCAGTTCTGAAAACACTTCACTCCGGATGATAAACCTTATCTGGTCCATTAATAGTTGTTCAGTTATGACACTATTCAGGTATTTCCTTTTCCAAATTTCCATCATTTTTTTGAAAACCATGGGCTGTTGGGTTTGCCTCATAATAGCATTTCATAATTTCTTGATTTTTGATGGGAGTCCAAGTTTTGCATTTACATTGTTCCAATAGCTTTGCAGCGGCCTGTTCTGGTTTCTCAACAGGGTCTGCTGAGCCCTGTAGCCCATTTGTCACCTGATGTCGAGGGGCTACAGCATCTGACAATGGTCTTTGCTGACCCAAACAATGACTGATCTAGTATGGATTTCTGTTTATTTCCTCTCATCATAATTGATGGTTGGTGGACACAGTTGGTCTGGCTTCTCAGCTGAGACCTGTCTGGCTTCGTAGATCTCTCAGGTAGCAACACTTCTGCCAGCATAGTTCTCAACCTCACAGAAGCATGCAAGCTCCCCCACCTCAACAAGGCCTGTGTTGGGGATTGTTGTAGTTGTTGTTGCTGCTGTTGCTGTTGGAATGAACTACAAAAACAAAAATAACCTCTGACAGGTACCCAAAAGGATGCAGGTAGGCTTGGTTCAGGGACAAGCTTGTTTGTGATTGTCTGTATGTCATGTAGTCACAGGGAAAAGGAGTGAACCAGCCCATCCCCAAAGCACCCCAAACCACAGGACATATCCTCATCTGATTGCACACTTGGTTTCTACTATAATGTATGTGTGATTTACCTCAGATTGATTGGCAGCATCAATGGTTATAACATGGCTGTAGCTTTATCATACAGAAAAATAGCTGATCTAATTTTGTGAAGACCAGGTTTCCTTGCTTTTCGGCATGTATATGTGAAATGATCATAAACCTGGTGTCAAAACTGTCATATTTGGGCACAGCTTGAAGCAATCCAATGTATGTGTCTTTTGCCAAAGATCCATAAAATGAGAAAGGAGACGCTTGCCCATCATCAGCCAAAGATATGTGACGAGCACTTCCTAGTTCTTATCCTTCACATCTTTGCAGAGGTTTCTCCACATTTTAAAGCAGCCTTTGCCAAACTGATGCTGTCCAAATATTTTAGACTACAATTTCCATCCTGGCTAAGAAGGAGTGACAGATTTACAGACCCAAAGGCAGATCCGCAAGGCACCACTTTGGAAAAGGTTATTTTTGGTGTTCAGTGTAACAAGTACATCTGCTGTGTTTTGGAGATGAATGGATGCAAGTAAACATACACTGAAGAATATACATGTCTTTGGATGGGGAGAAAGAGAAGAGAGAGAGAGAGAGAGAGAGAGAGAGAGAGATTGAGAAAGAGAGAGGGAAGTTTCCTAGACTGTCCTTTAATTGCTGTGACCCATACTGACCTTCCTTCAGTCTAGACTGATATTCTTAGGGTAGCAATATCCCTTCCTTTCTACTGTTCCTTCTTGACCCTCTCTGTGAGACAAGGGAGATATTTTGCCTATGTTTTAAGAACTGAGGGGGCAGCCATGAGTATCTACATCTCCACCTTTGTTAGCTAGACCCAGGATTCCTGTTGCCTTTCTCACCTCTGGTATTTTTCCAGTAAATATTAGCTTTTTTTTTCTTTTTTTTTTAAGAATAAGAAATGTGAATATAATTTCTTTCCAAAGAAGGAAATGTGCTCTGCTGACTATTCTAGGATCCCGGATGAATCCATAAGTTAACCGAACTGCCGCATGGTGTGATCAGTCCTCCAGTATAATCCTATATGAGGAATATGGAGTGGTTCTTCACCAAATAGAAGCAGATGAAGTTGCACTGTGGGCCAATTGTCACTTTTAAAAAGGGAGAAAGAGTACCTCACAGAGCTCTGCCCTAAATTTTGTTGATTCTTAATCTAGCTGATTCTCAACGTCTTGCTTGCAACATTTTTTCACATTCTAATGAAAAGGTCTTGAATGAGGTGCCAGAAGGATCCCAAACTAGAGCTAAATGGCTAGCTTTCTGCCAACCTGCTGCTTCAGGAATAATAGAGTTACTGCCCAAGTCCTAATGTAGATTATTTCTCTATTTGACTGCAGGCTGTGAACCAGTAAAAACCCAAACAAAAAGATCCCGAAACAATACATAGACTGTTTAGAAACAGAGAGGGTATTTTTCTTGATGAAGTCAGGGCATGGCTGTTAAGGGATGGTTAGTTGTGGATTATGACCTCTTTTATGAGGTTCACCTTCTTAGTAACCGAGACACTCACAAAGTCTTTATAACTCCTAATTCTGGCTCCCCTTGAGTGCCCCTCTCCTCTCTTTCTTTTGCATCAGAATAGCTTTCACTGCCCCTCACAACAGCTGCATGAGTTAAGAATGGGATTTTAATGGTCACTGAAGATAAACAAAGGTGGTGCTTATTGAAATGAAGTCTGCTGAAGGCAATTGGTATTTTACTTCTTCTTTTTAAAAGCAGGATATGGGAAATAATAAAGCTGGCAAAGAAAGCTTACTGAATCCTTGATATTGTGTCATTATTTCCAAGCCTGCTTTTTGTTTTAAAAACAGGCACTTTATTGTACAGTGTGGTATACCTTGTGCTTTATGCTGCAACACTAATAAACATTTCAGCACAATTTTAAAACAAATATTTGTGCTGAAAAAAAGCTGAGCCCTTTTATTTAGAGTTTGCACCACACAGAAGGATCATTTATACCTGTCTTGCTAGCATGAAATGTATTTTAAACATTCACACATTTCTCAAGGATCCTAGTTATAAAATGGTGGATAACTTTACATAAATAAGCACTGAAACTTGTGTTTCAAAAATAAGCAATGGGAGGGGGGGAGGTGTATATGGAGTAATTGGCTCCCTCTGTCTGAATAGCTGGGTGGAAAATTCCACTCACATGTAACTGGGGGTGAAGCATTAAACCACACACCCCAAAGCCCATTTGTGACCAGCTTTGAGCAGACGTCTGCCATGAATTTTTGGGACATTCATTTATCATTTTTTTGCACTGTCCACAAGATCCTGGTGTGTGCCTGAAGAAGTGGATTTTCATCTACAAAAGCTTGTGCTTTGATCTCCTTATTGGGAGAAAGGCGACCTATAAAACAAACAAACAAATAAACTAAAGTGGTTTTTAAATGAGTGATTGTTTTTACGTTTTTTCTGTGCAAACTGCAAAGTGTGCAGAAGCCTGGGTGATAACTTTGCTTTAAAAAAAAGAGTTAAGGAAATCCAGTCAAATAATTCTAAGTATTGGTAAGGGAGTTCCAGCATATCCTCTATATTAAATGGTGGGAAATGGCCAGCCGGGGTCTTGTTTCCAATATGTTATAGCCTTATGCATGTACGTAATTCTCCCACTGAAAACGATGGGATAATGCTTTGAACAAACTAGTGCTCAGGTAATACGGCTACTTTATTCTATGGAGCCCTTAACTTCCCTCCCCCCTCTCTTCCAGTCTTTCCTGCTTCCCTTACAGCCCCCCTTTACATACTAAAGAGATGTAAAAGACACATTGTGTGTATTGCATGTGTGGGTACACACATGCTCTAGGACCATATGCAGACCATAGTCTTTTAGAAGCAAAGAGCAACTGATAAGTTCTATGTCTTTTGTTTATGTGCATTTCCCCATATGAACATCCTTCTCTTCCATTGTTCCTATCAATAGAAGGCTTCCCTTCTACTCACTGTCAAATCAAGCAAATCTGAATATGGCTATCAGCAAGATGATTACTTGGAAAGGTTTTTCTTTTTAGCTACAACAGACACCCCTACCCGCAAGCCAGCATAGCCAATGGGTAGAAATTCTGGCAGTTTTTTCTTTTAAAAGTAACTTTTTTTCAAGCTATAAACAAGGTTTCTCAAAAGGAGATCATAATGGAGCAGTTTCATACTTCCCACTTGTGGAAATTCTTGAACTCTCAATGTAGATAGCCATTGTATGTGGTCTTTGTGGTGCTCTAAATGAATAATGGGTTAATAATTCATTTACAGATTACTACTGTAGGTTTTGAACACTGATGCGGTGAGTCTGTATGGTTCATCTTTGTCTTAATATGTTTTCAGGGATCATAGTACTACTTAATAATTTAATGAGACAGTATGTCTAATTATAAGTAGCAAACCTCACAACTTCTACCTGTAAAACTTTCATCCACTTTATAAAAGACATTCACTGAGTTAATGTGGCCCACTATTTTGTCTTTTGTTGTTAGCTAGCTGCAGTGTTGGAACATATTATCATGATGAGCAAGAAGGATGTGTTTTATGTCCCAATGGAACTTACCAAGACAATGAAGGCCAAATAACATGTGAACCTTGTCCAAATCTTCACAATCCGGGAAATCTAAAAATTGCTGGAGCTCGAAATATATCTGAGTGTGGAGGTGAGGATGGATGTTTCACCTGCAGAACCACAGAACACAACATGTTGAGTCTTCCTCCTTCATGCAGTTTGGATGTACTGATTATTGCAGACTTTGTAAAACCCTGGTGAGGTTTAAAACAGCAGCAACAGCATTTTTCGATGTGGGGAGGCTACGGGGCCTCAGGGTTTCTTGAGGTACAAAAGTGGGCCTGGGGGGTTGCCTGTGGACTGCATGTTGCCAACTCTGCCTTATGTGGTGCTCTGCCATGCCATCAATCAAATCTATATGGTACATGTGTGTACAGGTTTACAGCAGATTGTAATATGCCTTTGGCTGTGAGAATATGTAGAGCCTTCTCAGGGTTATTTGAGCAAAACAGTGGGCAAAATCCTGTTTCCTAAAGTTATGCTGACATAAACCAAATCCGGCAACGGTAATCTTTAATTTAAATGAATTGGAAGCTTCCTTTATCTTCCTGCCCCCTGGGCTCCCTTTTGACCTGGGGAAATCTTTGGGAGCCCCAGAATGGGGGGTGGGAGACTTTAATAGTTGAACATTGCTGTTGGATCACTGCTGCTGGGACTGGGGCCGCCAATCCTTCTGCCAATCCTTCTAGAAATCTAAAATTCACAATTATAAGCTCAGTAACAAAAAACAACAAACAGGATCTTCTAATAATGTATACTGTCCCTTGTCTTTCTGTGTCTATCTGTTTTGCCAACTGTACCTTTCCTTGGGGTAGGACCTAGCTAAATTCTCAACTAAGCTCCCAGAAATCTGGCAGAAATTAAGTGAAATTTAATAGCTGAATTCGTGTTGCACAGTTATGCAAATATGACTTTTGGAAGCAAACTGTGGTAAGTCAAGAAATCTCCATAAACTGTATCTGTTGCATGCTGAGTTGTGTGGCTCAGTATGCAACAGATAAAGATAATGTCTATGGAGATATATTGACTTGATAGCAGTTCACTTCTAAAAGGTATGCTGTTTGCCTAACTGTACAACAGGATTTCAGCCAATGTTTCTGGAAGGCCAGAGATTCATAGATGGAAGGCACTGTAAAGTTGGAAAGGACTAGAAGGGTCATTGACTCCCAATTCCTGCCCAAGTAGCAAATGTAGTTAAGGTGTCAGAAATCAGAAAAGTTCTTTTTTCAGACCACAACTCTCATAATCCACAAGTCATCATTTGTTGCTGTGTATTAATTGCTCTGTATGCACTGTTTGCATAGTAACAGTACAGATAACTCTGCAAACAAATTTCAGGTGGCTGCAAAAGAACAGTGTGTTCTGAACATTGACGTTTACATCTCTGTGGAAGTCTGCGAAACTGTGGATGGCTTCATTCATTGCATAATTATATGGAAAGGCTTGTTTCTCACAAATGATAGTTCAAAGCATTGACAGCACATTTTGCCTAATTTTTTCATTTCTAAAAGGGTCACTTTCTCCCCCCATTGCTGAAGAAGAGTTCTCAATAAGAACATGAATAATGAATTGACAGAGGAGCAGGAATTCAAGATAATCATCCTTTCTTAGTGATGTCACATTGCTAACACATCCAGTCAAATCAAAGTCTATTGGAATTTGTTTAAAATAGCATTCACCAATTTGGATTCCTCCAGATTCAATTCCGGGCCAGCAACCCCCATCTTCCCCATTTACTTTGGCCAATATATTCCAAGGGCAGCTGATTGGGAGAGGGCAGCTTAAAGAATATGAAGAAATATCAGAATATGAAGTAAATAAAATATAATCAGAATTACTGGAAATGAAGGGCACACAGGAGAGCAATTTATTAGATATGTGGGTTTTGAACTCAAATGCATGAAATTTGATTACCTTATAAATGGACATCTCTGTGTAGAGCTAACAATATACTTATGGAGGAAGAAATAAAAAAGAGTTGGCATGGTGGAGTGTGATTAATACCTCTTGAAATGGCAGAGTTGTTTGTATGTATACTTTGTGAAAGTCATTCTCATTCTCTTTTTCAAAGTCTCCCAGAATATAACTTTCCAGAAACTCTGGTATTGATGCCCATTGGGTAGAATAGCTAAGGATACACTGATTAAACTGATGGGAAAAAATTGATTTGCCCAATATTAAGCTGTGTTTTGTCTGTTAATTGTAGTTCATAGAGCCGTGGATTGGGCTAGAACCACTGTATTAAAAAAAATATTGGAGGTGTTGTACTTTGAGAGGGCAGGAAAAAGATGCTGGAATAATAAAGTAATAACATGATTATGGGACATTTAATAACGTGAAATAAATATTGGCATATTTTAATGCTAGCAGTTTCACCTATACAAAGTGCTCTGTATGTGAAAAACATAAGAAGCTCTCTTGTACTGAGCTGGACTGTAGGTACACTTAATTCAGTATGGTCTACAGCAGGCTTCACTGACATGATGGTCTCCAGATGTGTTAGATTACAGCTTCTGTCATTCCTAGCCAGCATGGAAGACACCATGTAGGGAAGATTGGACTATAGTCCCTGGCAGCAAATCTCCCATTTTTCAGGCAAGAGTTTTTGATTTTGTTTTACATGCAATAGCATTCGGTCATGTAAATGTCTGCATTCTGAAGTGGTAGAGCCCCTAGAAATGTTCTATTGTGTACTGCTTCTTTCTGATTATATAATTTGGCTCTTAATAATACATTGACACCCCCCTCGTGCTTTTTTGAGTGCTGAGAAGACACATTATTGAGAGGAAAGCCTGCGTGTTAACCTGATAACAACAAATTGAGATTGGTAACTGATACGGTACATCTTTATAACTACAGCTGTTCACAAGAAGTGAAAAAAGAATGCATATATACAAGATAACCATAATGGAATTGCCCTCTATCAAGGAACCATAGTTCAAGTTCATGTATAGCACTGTCATTTACAAGCTCAAAGTGGTGGTGAGGACTATTGGTGCAGAAATAGTTTCTTTGTGTTGCATGTACCATCCATGACTGATGGCGTCAGAGTTTAGCATGTCATTTTTTTCCTTGCTTGCTTGCTTGAAGGAACCCATACAACGCCATACAGCTTCTTTCTTCTTAAGCCAAGGCGGCACTCTCTGTTAAACCCAGTTCATTAGCTGTAAACAAAATTCCTCATCCCTGATCATGACCAGTTAATGCCTTATTTGCTACAAACTTAAATAACCTGAAATGAAGCCAAGGCCAATTTAAACCCCCTAACAAAAACAGCCATTCAGTGAAGTGATTTATTGACACTATAAAGCAACCCTAACAGTTTTAACAGCTCTTTAAAAGGACAGAACTTCACATCATGGCCAAACAGCTGCACCAGTAATCCTGGGGTGTGTAGAACAGCGTAACTGCGTGGCTTGTTGTTGCAATCAGCTTGCTGCAAACACGGAAGACATATTACACTGAACTAAATAAACCACAGGGGACATTGATGCGTGTTATCATCCATTCAATAAAGTAGCTCTGTCTTTGTAGTATAAGGGCACCAAAGCACTTTGGAAGCAGAGGAGCTATAGTAGGAGTTGCATTTTGTTATTTCTAAGCTGTCAGCAATTAAAGGCATTGTCTGATTCCATTTTATATATTTTAAAATATGTTTAATATATAACACATTTTCTGCTCTTGAAAATGATATATAATGATTATAGGGCACTAATAAACCAAGTTCTGCTGCCAGGCATGGGGCTTTCATTTGAAAAGGACTTGAGCAGGATTTCAACACAGGGTTGACTGAAATATATGAAGGTTGAATAGCAGCAATGCTTGGCTGGGGTAATAGAAATCTGCAAACACTTGGTTCTTAATCTGTTCCACTGCAGGCATATAATCTAAGCACAGAGGGACCCCCTAGAGGCCATAATACAACCCAGTTTCTCTTCCCCATTTTGCCTTTGGCATGGGCACTTTGAATAGCTCATTCAAAATGCCAGATGCAGGGAAGGGGTATCAGGGGACAGGTATCCAGTTGTCTTGTGTGCTCCCAGAGGCATCTGGTGGGGCCACTGTGAGATACAGGAAGCTGGACTAGATGGGCCCTTGGCCTGATCCAGCAGGGCTCTTCTTATGTTCTTATGTTTTCATGTTCTTCATTCCTTGACCAAGCAGGGAAGGTAAACTGGTTGGGAGTAGCAGGAGGAGCAGCATGTAGGGCTCTAGTGCCTCATAACTGCCTCAAGCCCTTGCTGTATTGCTGTCAAGTGTGGCTGCAACAAAAATTAAAAGGATAAATAGTCACTTACCGGCAAAACCTGTAACCTGAAACATTACTGCAAAAGCACCACTGTGGTACAGATTATGCAGGTGATGGTTGCTGTCCTGATTTTGAAACACATTTGTTCTAGGTTTTTACACATATAACACCCTATTTTTTATTATGGGACTTGCCACCAAAATGTGCTATAGAATTACAATACCTTTCTTAGTTATTCTAATATCTGCATATTTTCCACCCAACTATCTCAGGACAGTGCTCACCTGGTGAATATTCCTCTGATGGATTTAAGCCCTGTCTTCTATGTCCTTTTGGAATGTATCAGCCTGAAGCGGGCCGGACATCTTGTTTTACCTGTGGTGGAGGCCTGATGACTAAATATATTGGTGCAGTATTGTTTCAGGACTGTGAGACAAAAGGTAAGAAACCATAAATCTCAAGAGTCTATAAGAAACATGTGCAGCCACACTAATTTCTCCCCCAACTTTTAAAAGTAGAATTTTCTTCCTTTAAAATGTCAGCAGCTGGAGAGCCAGTTCCCCTCACTTAAACAGGTGATTCCTGTGAACATATTGTAGAACTGAGGTGTACATGTGCAGAAATCAGTCACAGATAAAATGAATGACTATAAGTGAGTTTATTTATCTACTTTTGCAGTGCAGTGCTCGCCTGGCCATTTCTACAACACTACAACACATCGATGTATCCGTTGCCCAGTTGGGACATACCAGCCTGAGTTTGGGCAAAATTACTGCATTTTGTGCCCTGGAAACACAACTACTGATTATGACGGATCCACAAATGTAACACAATGCAAAGGTAAATACTACCATGTGTTGCAGTTGGTCAGAAGCCCAAGTGTCAGTAACAGTGTTCAGACCATGGGAACAGGAAGCAAACAGCCTG
Organism: Intellagama lesueurii; assembly: GCA_037013535.1. Classification (NCBI taxonomy): domain Eukaryota; kingdom Metazoa; phylum Chordata; class Lepidosauria; order Squamata; family Agamidae; genus Intellagama; species Intellagama lesueurii. Next base: position 92,574,851 of record JBAJHW010000001.1, read on the forward strand.
CAATATCTGTGAAGCTTGACCTGTTTATATTACACATAACTGGCATTTTTTCTTTAATTACTGAACACTGGAACACGTTCTCCCATGATTCATCTTGTGCTGTTTCTTTACTAATGAACAAATGTTACTTTGTCAGTTAGTTTCATCAGCAGCTGATCATGGGGCCATGTATAAATATGACAGTAATATTGTCTCACTCTTATGTCTGAAGAAGTGGACTTGATCCACAAAAGCTCACATTAAAATATAGCAGTTAGTATTTAAGGTGCCACAATGTTTTTTCTCTTGTTTTTGTTTGTTTGTTTTTCATATGATATGCTTGCACAGACTAACACTCATCTGAAAATCTGGAAGCTGAGTCATGGCAACTGGACTTCTTTCTTGTTAGGTTGAAAAACGTTTTGCTACTCATCCAAGTAGCTTCTTCAGTCTGGATGAGAAGCGAAATGTTGGATGAGTTGCCATGACTCAACTTCTGGATAACCACACCTGGATGAATGAGGATCTTCACAGATAACTCATCTGAAAACTTCCTCATGCAAGAATCAGAAGCAAGCTATGCTTTGACACTGGAACTTAAAATCCTACTGAATGTTTTATGCATCTATTCAGAGCTGGACAGACCAAGAAGTGAAATAAACACGATCCTTGGAAACCCTTCTTTTTAGGCCTCAGACCAAAAGAGATTAAACAGCACCCAGCTTGCCTTCTTCTCTTGGGCTTAGTTTCCAGGCACTTGGCCAAGCTCTAAGGGAATTTTTCCAGGCCTGGCTTCCTCTATGACAGGAGTGGGGGTAATCTCAGCAGAGCTGAGGGCCATTTGCAGATTTAGAAGAAGTTTGAGGTCTGCATTACTGAAAGGATGAGGTAAAAAAAGGGAGGGATGTGACCAAAAAGGCTGATTTCCATTTTTACTTATTTTCTATAGTTTTTGCAAGGATTATAGGTTATAGGTTGCTACAATTTTTTTTTGTTAACTGAAAAATGGATTTAACTATTTAAAAACTGGGGTTTAAAACTGCCTTAGAGAAATATGGGAAATCTAGTATCCTGAGGAGTTCTGGGGCCTCCTCAAAACATACCAAATGCTCTCTTGCGGCAACTAGATTAGCAATTTATGAGCATTTTTTTAAAAATTAAAAATATTAGAGAGAGTGTTTGGGGACTGGGGTGGGCCGAGGTGCTAGGATCCTGCACAAATGGTAATGAGTGTGTGGCTGGCTCATGTGCTACATCTTTATCCTAAAAAGAGACAGGCCTAGAAGAATTCCCCTAGAGCAGTGCTTCCCAACGTTGGGTAACCCAGGTGACTTTTGGAGTGCAATTCCTAGAGGTCTTCAGCACCAGCTGTGCTGCCCGGGGTTTCTGGGAGTTGCAATCTAAGAACACCTGGGTTACCCAAGGCTAGGAATCACTGTCCTAAAACTTAGCTGAGTGCCTGCACTAAGACCCCTAAAATGCTTGCCTGTTTCCTGTTTCTATCCCAATTAACATCTACTTGTTATCCTCTGCTCTCATGTGATGACCACTACATCTCATAAAACTAGTTTTAGAAGAGGTAGCCATGTTAGTCTGTGCAAGCATATCAAGCAAAATTCAAACAAACAAAACAAAGGCAAAAAAAAAAAAACCCACAACCCATGTGGCACCTTAAAGACTATCATATCTTAATGTGAGCTTTTGAGGATCATGTCCACATCTTCAGACCTATTGAAAAAAAATGAAATACAGAAGGAATACTGAAATAACAAGTTAAACATTCATTAGCTTAAGAATATTAGGTGTGTGTTTACATCTCAGGTACAGTAATTTATGGCCTATGTTTGGTGTTCTTGTGATAGCCCTTGCTGGACTAGTAGTATAGGCTGAATCAAAATTGTATAAGTCGCATGATGAACCTTATAAGATGGTGTTTGAAAAATTGTTTCTGTGGCCCCCTTCAAATGTTCCAGCCCCACCTTAGTTTTTGTGATGACAGTGCAAAAGATTCTTGTTGTGGTCTCTTTTCTTTGCCCTCCCTTCAGCTTCAAAGACACTAGCACATCCACCCAATTTCACTAAGCTGTCTTTCTCTTTTAAGTTTTAAGCCTTCAAGCCTTCATTTGTCTGTGCTACCATTTATTTCCGTAGACAAAGATGTACTATATGTGGATTTTACTATTTCATTTGGAATCCTCTGAAGTGGGTACTCGTTATTAATGGTTTTAAGAAGAGGAAAACAATGTCTGAATCTGTATCAGAGGACAAAGCAGTTAGCCCTGTTGAAATGTTTGTTTGTTTGATTGTTTTACCTTGTTTTCTCCTCTCTTTCCTGGCTGTGAACAATACCTACTCTTCTTCAGACAGGCACTGTGGTGGTGAGCTTGGAGATTTTACAGGATACATTGAATCCCCAAACTATCCAGGAAACTACCCTGCAAACACTGAGTGCATCTGGACTATAAATCCACCTCCTAAACGCCGAATTCTGATTGTGGTTCCAGAAATATTTTTGCCAATAGAAGATGATTGTGGAGACTACCTAGTGATGAGGAAAAGCGGTAAGTTAAAGCATATGTTTGAATGTCTGGGTCAGATATAGCTCTCTCTTTCTCTCTCTTGATTAGTCTGTATTTCATCAGCCAAAGCCATTCTTATGAAACCTAGCTCAGAAATGAGATATGGGATGGGCCACTGTGGATCTTCAGATTTTTGAACTTCGGCTCCCATGATTCCTCACCATTGACTATGCTGGGTAGGTCTGATGAGAAGTGTAGGCCAAAGCCATCTGGTGGGGCTTAGCTACCACTCCTTGATACAACATACTCTCAATGAGAACACATTTGGCAAATATTCCACACATTAAAGATGAAAAAAAAGGACATGTAAGGAACAAAACATTACTGTGGAACCAGAATAATTCATGTTGGACAGAATAGGGGGAGAGGAAGGAAATTCTCCTTTCTGACCTTATGTGCCTTTCTTCATGTGTCCATTGACAAGCTCATTCTCTAGAACAGCCATTTTCAACCGTTTTTTAGCCACGGCCATTAACACAATATAAAAGAAATACAGGCCAAATCAAGATTGTATGATTCACACAACAAACGTTGTAAGATGCTGTGTGAAGAATTGTTTCCAAACCGTGGTCCCCTCCAAATGTGCCAGGGCTCCCCAGGAGGCCATATGACCCCCCATTGAGAGTGGCTCCTCTCGATTCTGAAGGGAAGTGATTGTTGGTGTCAAAATGCTGCTGAGCCCTGGTGTCTTTTGTTTGATGGCAGTGGCAAGCAAAAGCATCCAGTGATACCTATTGCTGTTATAGGAGACCTTAGCTTTGGGAAGTTGCAGGGTGAACTGCTAGAAGCGACTAGTAGACTGCAAGTTTAACTAACAGATAGGGTTATTATGTAAGCTGGAAGGCAGGTTTTCATTGTAAGATGAACCAGTTAGGGTTGAACTGTGTTTGAATTTAGAGGTATTTGGCTAGGCAGGGCTAGTCTCTGAGTTTCCTCAAGTTGAGGAAAACATAGTAGAAGGAGGCTGCTAGAAGTATTTTAGGAAGCAAAAATAAAAGCAGATAGGACATTCAGGAATGACTAGTTTGTAGTGAGCAATCAACTGGTTAAATAACCTGCTGTGGTGATGGTGGAGTATGAGCCACCTCAGAGTAGATAGATTGAAATAAGTACTGTGCCTTTAAATATAGAAACTGCTAAGCCTATGTCCAACTCAGTGTTCTGAAAATAAAACTTATGTTTCAATCCCAGACTCTGCCGTGGTCAATGATTTTAGCCATAAATGGGACAGTCTGTTTAAAGGACCCCTTCAATGATAATTAAACATCAACTAGTATATTACACTACCAACAATGTAGTAATTATTATTCACCACATAGAATATAGGGAGTAGGTAAAGTCATGTTGCCAACCTTCCATTTTATTGAAAAGGTTTCACAAATTCAAGCAGCAGAAAAGGAAAAATAAATCTTCAAGGAACATAATAATGGTAGTAAATACTTAAGGGAGAAGAGAAGCAAGGGGAAGCTTTTTGTTGCTCAGAAGGAAAACCTGTAGTTAATGTCTACCTTTGTCAATTTTGTTTGGAAGCTTCCTCCAATTCTGTGACCACATATGAAACATGCCAAACCTACGAACGCCCGATAGCCTTCACTTCCCGGTCCAAAAAGCTATGGATTCAGTTCAAATCAAATGAAGGAAATAGCGCTAAAGGATTCCAAGTCCCTTATGTAACGTATGATGGTAAGGAGCTATTATGAAATTGAAGTGTGGGCATTTCACTACTTGAAACTTAAAAAAAAAAATTCTTTAGACACCATCTCAGAGATTTGGCAGGAGGGGGTGAAGGAGGATATCAGTTCTGCATCTATGGGAAAGTTGGCTTTTCATAAAGTTTGACTACAGAATTTCAAGTCAGATGAACTGACATTGGGAATATTGTGTACACACGCTGAAAAAGTTCATCAATCACTGTGCTGCCAGGGCAGCTTTATTTGATGCTAGAATTGTTGGTCGATGTAGTCTTCAGTCTCTAAGAGCCCACCTCTCTGAAAGCAGAGCATAGGTGTTGTCTAGCTTTGAATATAGAACACATCAGCTGAAATATATCTGTGAAGATTCTCAGTCATCCAGGGGAAGTTGTCTGGAAGTTGAGTCATGGCATGTTACCATGACTCAACTTCCAGATAAGAAAGAAGTCCAGTTGCCATGACTCAACTTCCAGACATCAGCTGAAAGTCTCTTTGAATTTTGTTCAAATTGTAAGAAGGGAGCAAAGCCTGAAATGTTGCTAAAATAAGATAATTTATTCATCATTTGCCCTTACTTTTGCAAGTGGTTCACTCTTTGCAAGTGTTACTTACCATGCCAAATAGGAAGATATAAACCATTCTTGTTAAAATGTTAGAAAAGTACCTACATTGTCCCTTATAAGAAGAAAAAGGAAGAATATATTATCAGTCATTAACTGTAATGTATTACATCCAGGCTCAGGGGGTGGTGTATCCGGATATAAAATAGTGCCGTTTGCAACTATGTAGCTTTAGAGTTGAATGAAGGTTCTTTTATGAGAAAAGGAAGTCTAATTGATGGAAGGTTCTCTAAAATTGTGTCCAATTTCATATTTATTTATCTGTCTGGTCAGAACACATTTTCACACAAAATGAAATGGAAAAGCTATATATTTACGTGTCTATGAAGATATTAGGAGGGTAGGACAGAGATCCATTTTCAGTAATGCTGTCTTGGATTTATTGTATTTTGTACTGTATTTCACAGAATATATTTTTCATTCACTTAGATTGGCATATGTGTAGTCTAAATAGTCTACATTGCTTTATTGGTATGCAGTTTACATCGTTTGATTTAGGACTACCTCAGGGATTATTGTTTTCCCCTAGGAAATGCCTTTTCTTCTGATGTACTAATGGCTTTACACTTTCTGTTTTGATGTTCAATTTTGGACTAATCAGTGTTTCAGGTAGAAGCAAACAAAGCTGGCAGATTCATGCCCCTCACATAATCTCTTTCAGCAGTTATTCTAATGCAAACAGCGGGACTAGTAAAAGCCAGTAAAGAATGGAATTGGTTTGAACAGGGGCATCTGAATACAAATTGACACAAAAAATAGTTGGATGTATGGGGCAAATACCCAAACAATATTTTAGACCTCGGATCCAATGAATATTACTCTTTCATTAACCCTTTATTGCGCAGGAACCCACCAGAACAGAACACAATGGCTTGGAATGACAATTTCCAAGTAAGATCACCTAGCCAAATTCACAACACACTTGTGGCTAGATGAGACAGATGCAGCAAGCCACAAACTGTCCACATAAACATTCCTTTTCTGACTGGAACAGGTACTGGAACTAAAGGGTTAATGAAAGAGTAATTCATTGGGTTTGAGGTCTAAAATACTACATGCTGTTAAACAAAGATTTTGATTTATTATACAAATACATCAAAGAGGGGAAGTGAGATTGTTTGGGGGGGCATATTTCAAACATTTTGAGTTGATTTTTCAAGCAAGAAAATTATTTAAAATGTGCTATATCACCATATATTACCATATAGGTGGTATAGGCAAGTAATAAATTCTGTGTCTTCAACAGAGGATTATCAGGAACTAATAGAAGATATAGTCCGTGATGGTAGATTGTATGCATCAGAGAATCATCAAGAGATCCTTAAGGTAGGAATAAAGTTTACATAGAAGAAAATAAATAAATACATTAACAAATATGTCCAACTTCAGTCAGTTTCAGAACCTATTATGCTCTCCAGTGTAGTTCTGTTTTCAAAAACTGACCTGAGGATGAATTGTCTTAAAATGTACAGAAGGCCTCTCTCTTTTGATGTGCCAAGATTGCTAATTTTATATGGGGAAAAAAGTTTAAATGCGTAAAGAGGGCATGTATGAGGCGTAACCTTGAAAATGGGGGTTATGAATAAAAATAACTTTTTAAGTAGTAATATACTGAATGTCTATTGGACAACAGAGATAATCTACAAGCAAGACATCCCTAAACTCACCTGACAGTTGGGGAGTGGAAAGTCAACGTTTGGAATTTTGTATAAATGTACAATGATTAAGGAAGGGCTATAAGAAACATAAACCTAGAAATGTGAGATGTGATCATATAATGAAGGTTTGAATAGCAGTACATGGCCAGTTAGTGGTTGCTTCAGGAAAAATAGCTAGTTTTGCTAGAGTAGCAAAATAAATGTACGTAAAAGGCTATTGTCTCTGGGAGGTTAGCAAAACACATTGTACATGAATGCAGTTTGCTATTTTAGAAAAAGCCATAAGAAAAAAACTAATTTTCGCTAGGTTAGCAGAAGAACTAGAGTTGTTTATAGTTTCCTTACCAGCCATTTACGCTTAAAAAATGTATTTTTAGAAAGCTTGTTACCTGTGCAGGTAGTCTGCTCAGAAGTCAGTTAATCGGGGCTTACTCCTGTGTCTGTCTATGTACGTTGGCTTTTAGCGAAACAACAAAGCTGGTCTTAAAGAAGCCTTTGCCCCCTCTTTCCTCTTCTTCTCCCTGTTCTCTCTCTCTCTCTCTCTCTCTCATGCTCACAAACATTCATACACTTTTACACATTTTAATCTACCCCTTTTCTGCTCTTAACGTAAGCAAAAAGCAGTTACAAAACAAGCACCTTCCTTGTAACACATGCTTAAGGGCTGTCTCTTTAACACTTTGATAGTAGTGCCATTTTAGCACTGCTGCATACACTGTGTGTACATGCAATTAATTACTGTTTTCTGTGAAAATAATAGGTGTTCCAATTGTGCCCATATTAGATTATCATACAAGTATAATTGGAGATAACAGGCTTGTATGATGAATGGCTGGAACACCTGAATAATAAGTATGCATAGGCTGAACGCTAATATGATTGGCAGATGGATGATGGAATGTTGAGTGCAGGGCTCAGTGTTGATTGGTTGCTGTGACTGGAATGTTTTTGGCAGGGAATCAGTTGAGAGATTCAGTCTATTTTGAGGGCAAGTTAATAAGGATCTTTTGAAGAATCTGATAGAGAGTAGTACTAGTCAGAAAACAGAGAGAGGTAATGAGAAAGAATGTCTTGTGACAGAGAGTTGAAAGGAATCTTACTGATAGTGTTGTGAAGAGTCTGTGAAATTAGATGTTCTGAAGAATACATTTATTACAATAGTTTTATCCTGTATGTGATTTACCCTAGAATCTACCTTTCCCTTCCTACCATTTACCTATTTTACCTGAATAAAACCCTTGGTTTGTTCAGAACCATACTCTCCTTACTTAATTTTATAAGCAACTGTAATAGGATGCATCTCTTCCATGGGAATGGGGATCATGAAGGACATCCCTGTATCATCCATTCTATTCAAGGACAGTTGGAGGCAGCTGGTAGCTCTACTAAGAAACATTTTTAATACAAAACTATATACATATTAAGCGGGATCTGAAGGCCTTAAGAATGGACCTCAACAGATGGGAAACCTTGACATCTGAGCGTTCAGCCTGGAGGCAGGCGGTGCATCATGGCCTCTCCCATTTTGAAGAGACACTTGTCCAGCAGGCCAAGGCAAAGAGGCAGTCCCGAACCAAGCAAAATCAGGGAGCTGGACAGGGGACAGATTGTATTTGTCTTCAGTGTGGAAGGGATTGTCACTCTCGAATTGGCCTTCTCAGCCACACTAGACGCTGTTCCAAGTCCTCTATTCAGAGCACGTTACCATAATCTCTCTCGAGACTGAAGGATGCCTATTACTATTCCTTTTTTAAAAAAATGTTTTTTATTTTTTTAACTACTAAAGATCGGGAAGGGACTACAAAAGGCAAAAGGGGGTAGAAGGGGAAGGGAAGAAAAGTTTGAGGACAGGAGAACACAAAGTATACAAACATTCAATCTATTCATATTTCGATAAAACAATCAACTTTCTGCTTTTTCTCTTTTTTCCCCCAATTTGATTACCCTCACAGTTATCAACTTATAATTATATTTGAATTTAGCACTACGTTATTCCAACATTTTCAGGGTATCGAGACCATTTAAGAAATACATCCCTTCGCTCAATTTCCTTCTGTCTTAGACAGTCTTCCAGCACATCTGCAAAGGTGTCCATTTCTATCACTTCCCATATTTTCTCCTTACTTCCCTTGTAAGAAAAGGATAAGTCCAGGACACTAATCCATTTTTTAACATAACCATTTCCGGGTGTGATAGCTAAATAGTACACTGGTTTACTCTTCATCCCATCTATGTTATCTAGTGTCTCAATGAATACAGGCAGTTCTTCATTTAACTGCGGTTTAACATCCGGCAATTTCTTCTTCATCAGATCTTCTATCTGGCTGAGATGCTCATTTACCTGCTGAAATCCTGTTGTTATTATTTTTTGGATCTTAGCCTGCCATTCTATATCTGGGTTTTGTTCCCCTATTCCCAACTTTTGCGTTTGGACAGACAAGATCCCCAATCTTTTATATTTTAAATTTTCAGAGGCCATTTTAATCTTTCAATTTCCACTATTTTATCCACGAACTGATCCCCCAATCATAAACCTCCTCTAGGTACTTCCTCCCCTCCTTACACAAATATTGTTATATTTAAATTACAACCATGACAATCTTATCAGAGTCTCTAAAACATCCCTTGCTCCATGTGTGAGAGAGTCTCTCCCAATCCAGCCGAAAAAAAGGTCCAAATAAAACAGTAAACCCAGGAGATCAATCTCTTCCGCAGATTTTTTATAGTCCATCCGGCTCCAGTCCTGTTTTTATTAGCTCCTCTGTCTGCTTGAATACGCCGTGTTGCTAATGGTCCACAGTCCGTTTTCTTGCTTCTAAAAACTTATTGTTTCTTCATCAAAAACCTAGCAATCTTCTGTTGACCAAGTCTCATCCAACCTATAGTTACAAATCCAGGCTAAAAAATAGGGTAAGGGGCATTCCCACCAGAAAAGAGTCCCAACATAATAGCAGACACAAAAGAGCAGTCTCTCCAGTAGATGTTCTTACGATCCGTCAGACTCCAGTCCTGATTTTTCTAGCTGCCTCAGTATCGTCTCCCTGCTGAGTCACCGTCCATTTTCTTACTCTCAAAAGTTATTTTTATTATCAAAGTCTCAAACAATTCAAAAAGTAAAATCCAGGCTAAACAACCTTCGCAACATTCAATCTCTAACAGATTCTAACAGCCTACCCAGTAGTTTTTCACTCTGGGATTTTTTCCGCAAACAAAAGATTTTTCCGTCTCAGTATCTCTCTCTTTTTTTGGCCTTAAGCCAGCTTGCTGATAAGGTTCCCTTTCGCTTTTGATGAAGCAAGCTGGTATGTAAAGCTCGCCGCTACTTTTCTTCTTTCGGCCACTATTTCACACTAATTTCTTTTCCTCTTCGTAGGGTTACTCATCAATTAAGGGTTTCCACTTACTTTGTTGCTGTATATTTTCAACGTCAGTGCTGCTTGTTCTCCTCTCCTCAGGGAGTTGGGGGGGGGGGGATGGAGTTTCTCACAGCTTATGCCAAGATGGCTCCGCGTCCGGTCTGTGCTCGGGTGAATTTCCAGAGGAAGAAATCTCAGGTTGCTGCCCAAAATTTTCTTCTTTCTGATGCTCACCAGCTTCAGAGAGGTCTCTCCTGATCTCTCCTTCTCATTTCTGGGGGGGCCACAGACCGGCCGGTTCCAGCTTTCCCGGGAGCTTGTTTCCTGAGGCTGCTGACAGCGCTGCGACGATGCTCCGCCTCTATTCCTATTCCTATATACATATTAGGGAAAGAGTTTTGCCACTTCTATTGCAGTCATTATCTGTCCATAACTTTACCAGTCACAACTAGGAAATCCAGGGACCCCTAATCAATATTTCCTTGGACCCAGTTTGCTGCCCAGCAATGCCTGGCCATGAGGTGAGAGTGCCTGCCATGTTCCCTGGTTCCTGGGGAGCTCGGTAAAGAATCAGCTGGCTAGAGGATCAAAAATCAGCTGATTAGGAAAGGCTGGATGGGGAAACCCAGCCAATCAGGAAGATGAGAATGCAGCCAATAGCAGGGGAGGGGAGGAAGTCTTCACTGTGGTTCATCACGGAGGTGTATTAAGAGCTTCCTGGCTCCTCTCTGGTCAGTCTTCTTTGAGACTTCATTCACCCTCCCTCCTTTCCTTTTTTAAAGCAATCTGTATATTTTTCAGTCAGTTGCAATGGTGTTATGATGTAAGGCAGGAGTGAATGAGGGATTGTAGATATTGTAAACTTCTGATGAAGCTTCATTGCAGTAGAGGATATTTATTTTTGCATAGGAGTCGATCTGTGGTGACCAAGATGGGCATTTGACCCTATTCCAGGCTTGAGATCCCTCCATCTGGGGAGGGTGTGCCCAGCTCAGGAGAGCCACGACAGCCCACTCACCCCCATGGTTACCAGTGGATTGTCCTACTGGTCTTGCATCCATTATCAGTCTTTGGGTGTGTTGATGTTGACAGATGTTGACAGAATAAGCAATGTTGTTAACTTTTAACAAACATCCTCCTTCATCCACTCTCAACTACCACTCTCCTGCCCAAACTCCAAAACCCTTCTCAACTCTCCATCTCCCAATCTAAAACTCCCCCTCCTCCTGCTGAGTCTTTTATATCTCCTGACTCCGCCCCTCCAGCACTCCCATTGGTCTATGCAGATGGCATATGAATATTCATGACCTGGGCGGACGCCACACGAACGAATTGACCCTGATGTCCAACACAGTTCAAAAGAAGGCCTTTTATAGAGCCAACTTGCTCTCTCTGATGTCTTATCCACCTGGCACAATCTCTTAAACTGTCTCTGCCTGCACTAATGATGTACCTGAGTCAGGGTAGATTCTGATCCTTGAGTCTCTCTTGGTTTCTGCCCACACACACCTTGGTCCTCCTCACATATCCTGTGCCCTCAGGTGGCTCTGTCTATTCCTCTGCCAAGTTGTCCAGGAAGAAGTAGGGCAGGTTGCTCCTGGTAGGGGTGACTGCCCTCAGACAATGACAAACCAGAGAAAGCAGAGCCAGGTCCTCTTGCCTCTCTGCCATGTCGGCTTAGCTCTCTTCCTCATCGCTCTCCTCCTCCTATCTCTCTGCCAACTGTTTTGGCTTCTTCTTTGTCTTCTTGCTGTCTGTGCCCCCTTTATATCCCCCACTGGGGGAAAAAACTTTTTCCTGGACTTCTTCTCACTCTTTGCTTTTTCTTGCTTTTTGGATTGGATTCTGTCTCCCTCCTCCAAAGTGGGTGTGGATTCAGGACAATGCTCTATATGGGGCATCCATTCAGGATCCATAATGTGTTCAAAGCAGGGACCTGCCAGGAAACAGAAGGACATTGAGGCAGAACCCACCTGTGTGCCAAAAATCTGTCAACTCACTGCAACGTAGGGTATGATCACACAGGGAAATATACTGCTATCTGGATTGCTTGAAGACGGGTTTGGTGTGATCTATTTCCTGGTGATCACACAAGGTACAGGAAAATGGACTCCATCCCAACCCCAATCTGCACCCAAACTAGACCATTTTACTCCAGCTGTAGGGCTACTACCTTTGGGGTCTGGGCTGGAGTGATTCCCCAGCAGACAGAATACCTTAAAGCTGCCCTTTGTGGTATGTATCTTTCCAGCCATCCAATTGCACCATTAGAATATATTAATCAGTCCACAAATAGAAACATTCCACCCATATCACACAAAGCTATGTAACAGAGAGAAAAGAAGAGATTATAGCAGAAAGAAAAAACCTTTTCACTCAGCACCTGAGTATAAAATAGACACCAGCTTGGGGCAAAGAGGCTGTGACATCTAAGTGGCAACTCCAAATATCTGGTACAGATTGTTCTTTTAGCTAAAGCCTAACCTAATGGCACTAAGGAATGGTGGGAAGGTTAAGGCAAAGGTACCAAAGAGATGTCTATGAATACCTGAGGAGTATGTGATAAGCTAACGTGAAGATGAGTGGAAAGGGATGCTTCCCTGGGGAAAAATGTCACAATGCGTTATTTTCTTTTTCATCTTCTCCTGAATTGAACAATGTTAATTGTGACAGAGAGAAGGATAAACATGGAATGTAGGGCAAGGCATTCTTTTATTTTATTTACATCCCACCTTTCTGCCAAAAATGGCACTGAAGGCAAATAACAGTAATATCCAAATAAAAACAATACAATTAAAATATAAAGAGACATATCTTCCAAACCATAAACTAATTACCATTGCTTTTCCTTCTACATTGAAACTGGTCCTGAAAGGCTGGTGGAGGCTAGACATGTTGATAGTTGAACCATGGGAGATAACTATGCCTTTTCTCTATAGTATAAATGGAACTATGATTAAAAAATATACGACCCATGAATATCGCTTGCTCCAGACCTGTCATATGAGAAAGCTACATCATTCTGCCTGCCAAGGCTCACTTTCTATCAATGTAGGAATTAAAAAGGCAAAAACACGTTCCCTTTCCTTTGATGTGGTAGAAACCATGGTGAAATATTGGTAATTTTTATCTAATATAAATATGTTCTGTTTCATATTCTGGAAGCACAGAAATTAGGATGGCAATGATGCAACAAAAATGGTACAATAATGTGAGTAACTTGCTCTAAGCCTCAACATTTCTGTGGGCAGCCCTTTCTGTTATAGAGAAATGCATATTCAGGACATGACCTAGTTCTTCATCCTTCCTTCTCTGTATTCCATAAAAACTGTATTAAATGTGGTGCTTTTGAACCAGAATTTTCTGGAAAAAATGTATTAAGTGTATAATGTATAACCTGCCATACCATTTCAGGATAAGAAGCTGATAAAAGCGTTGTTTGATGTCTTGGCACACCCACAGAACTACTTCAAGTACACAGCACAAGAATCCAGAGAGATGTTTCCAAGGTCTTTCATTCGGTTGTTGCGCTCTAAAGTCTCCAGATTTTTGAGGCCTTATAAATAGCAAACACTATACTTTGAAATTTTAAAAAATCCCAACTGTACAGCAGGAATTTTTTTAAAATAGGTTTTCTGTGATAGCACAGTCTTCAGGAAGCTCGCCGGCTATTTGTATACATTATGTACATTTTTAAATTAAAAATATAACTATTTCATTACTTTGCCTCTGTTTTTGTTCTTGCATGACCTACTGTTATAGAAAAAGTGGTTAATCCACACACCCCTAAATATTAGATAATGACTGCCTATATATGTTACATTGTCTCACCAACAACTTCAAAATCAACTTGTAGTTACAGTCAGTCAGGCATATAATACAGGTTATTCAGTACTGGAAAGATGGATTTCAAAAGGTCCATCTCATGACATTTATTATCCTTATTAGAGCTGGTTCATAGATGATAGTGTGTGCTCCACAGTGGTCATAGACATACAAGGCCACAGAGATTAGCCTGTATTTTGCTTGAATATTCCTAATGTGTGGCTTCTAAGATTTCCATAGTGCCAGCAATTCAGAACAGTAACTTTGCGATCTTGTAAATCATATGCGTGCAGTGAATCACAGAAAGTGATCTAGAAGCCTCATAAGATCAAATGACACCTATTAACACATATGCACCAGATTTTTCATTTTGAAGTTACACTGCATGAGTTGAGAGGTATTATCTGACCCCATGAAAATTCCAATATGTTGAGAGTTAGCATTGCATTTAAGAATATGGTTAGCAGAAGAGTACACTTGTATTTCCTGAATCAACTGAGAATGTTCTCCTTGCTCAATGGAGATAAGCTAGTGACAATTAGAGTATGTCACTTTTTTTGTGTGTGTAAGAAAGAAAGAAAGAAAGAAAGAAAGAAAGAAAGAAAGAAAGAAAGAAAGAAAGAAATTGTTAATGGTGAGTAGCTGAAATTTGTTTACGTAACTCTTAAGGTAAAAATGTTACAGAATGCCTACATTGTGCTTCTAGTTCTCTGTGAATTCTGCAACAAAATATGATTCTAAAATGTCCCATTCTGGTTCATGACGGTTAATGATCTATATCATTCTGGATGCATTATCAAAATACAGCCAGTGAATCTAAAAATTGAATTTCATCCTGGATTAATTGCTAAAGCTTTTGGCTTTATATTATTGTCTTTATCAATTTAGATTATCCATATAAAATGGTTACAGTTCTATTATTGCTCACTTGATATCCTCTTGGAGCCCCGAAAGTTGGATGTAAAATGAATTGGCTCATTTATCATGTTCCATGGGAACTTAATTTTTCCTGCAAAGATTTCCTTCACGATAAGCACAAATAATAGTTGGCTTGCAATTTTATGAATCCTGATGAAAAATTACTACATTTTGGATTGTTCAAAATTTTAGGTCATCACCCTTTAAACTTTGACTGCCAGATAAATCCACAGATGAGTCTCTACTAAAAATGTTAATGCACAGGTAGGAACATGTATAAGTAGACTACCTACCTCCAGAAGGGTTAGAAACATGAGGAGGCAGGCCTCAGGTACCCTTCATGCACCTGGTCCTCAAGCTGTGATAGGCTTTAAAGATCAAAACTAGAATTTTGATACAAGAAATTTCCCCAAACCAGAGAAGTTGATGAAACATCAGCACAGTATGATAGTATATAACAGGCACTATGTGCCCACCTAGCAGCTGCATTTTGAAGAAACTACAGTTTCTGCACAGTGCCTTCAACGGCAGCCCCCTGTAGAATATGTTATAATAGGATAACCTGGAGTTTAGTAGAGCATAGTTAACCAAGATTAAGTTGTTTCTGGGATCACTAGTCCTGATGCAATAAACGAGATTTTGTATGCTGTGATAGGAAGGTGCAATTGTTCACTCGGCTTTCATTCTGTAGTAGTAACAAAGTCTCATGATTGAATGAAGGATACAAGTGCACAGACATAGCTGGTAATTTAGGTTTATTACACGTTCAGTCATGTTTACAATTTTCATTCCAGTTTCAGATCTGAAAGCAGTGCATAGGTCCAAGAATTTTAGCTCAAAATTGTAAGATTGCCTATGTTGATTAAGCTTCACTTTAAGGTTTGCCATACATCTGTTCAATATGTGGAATTTTCCATTTGGCCTCCAAGTAAGGAGATGCTGGCACTCTTACAATGCCTGTGTGCTGAAGTCCAATTTTATGTACAAATATAGAAAATAATGTTCAGTCTGTTGCCAGGAGATTATTATTTTTTAAATGTAATATATTCCATCTCAATGAGACTTTGATACTTTGCCTTCATACCGTGAATATTTCCTCTGAATGTGCCTCCTTGCAGAGAGATTTGCCATATCCATATCCAGATATGTACAAAAATTTTGTTGTTGTTTAGTCGTTAAGTTGTGTCCGACTCTTCGTGACCCCATGGACCAGAGCACGCCAGGCCCTCCTGTCTTCTACTGCCTCCCGGAGTTTGGTCAAATTCATGTTGGTAGCTTCGATGACACTGTCCAACCATCTTGTCCTCTGTCGTCCCCTTCTCCTCCTGCCTTCACACTTTCCCAACATCAGGGTCTTTTCCAGGGAGTCTTCTCTTCTCATGAGATGGCCAAAGTATTGGAGCCTCAGCTTCAGGATCTGTCCTTCCAGTGAGCACTCAGGGTTGATTTCCTTCAGAATGGATAGGTTTGATCTCCTTGCAGTCCAGGGGACTCTCAAGAGTCTCCTCCAGCACCACAATTCAAAAGCATCAATTCTTCGACGGTCAGCCTTCTTTATGGTCCAGCTCTCACTTCCATACATCACTACTGGAAAAACCATAGCTTGGACTATGCGGACCTTTGTCGGCAAGGTGATGTCACTGCTTTTTAAGATGCTGTCTAGGTTTCTCGTCGCTTTCCTCCCAAGAAGCAGGTGTCTTTTAATTTCATGGCTGCTGTCACCATCTGCAGTGATCATGGAGCCCAAGAAAGTAAAATCTGTCACTGCCTCCATCTCTTCCTCTTCTATTTGCCAGGAGGTGATGGGACCAGTGGCCATGATCTTCGTTTTTTTGATGTTGAGTTTCAGACCATTTTTGGCGCTCTCCTCTTTCACCCTCATTAAGAGGTTCTTTAATTCCTCCTCACTTTCTGCCATCAGAGTGGTATCATCTGCATATCTGAGGTTGTTGATATTTCTTCCGGTAACCTTAATTCCGGCTTGGGATTCATCCAGTTCAGCCTTTCGCATGATGTATTCTGCATATAAGTTAAATAAGCAGGGAGACAATATACAGCCTTGTCGTACTCCTTTCCCAATTTTGAACCAATCAGTTGTTCCATATCCAGTTCTAACTGTTGCTTCCTGTCCCACATAGAGATTTCTCAATAAGGTGGTCTTAGAGAACCCAACAGAAACAGCCCCAATTTTATTTCAACAAATTAAGGAATTTGGCGAGGTAGCGGGATTAAAAATTAATCGAGAGAGGACAAAATTCTTAACCAAAAATGTAACTCAAAAACAAAAGAGCCAACTCATCTTAGATACAAACATTCAAATAACAAAAAAAGTCGTTAAGTAAATGAAGCAGAAGTAGATGTTTTTCTGGAACTCTCTGACTTTCTCCATAATCCAGCGCATGTTAGCAATTTGGTCTCTAGTGCCTCTGCCCCTTCGAAATCCAGCTTGTACTTCTGGGAGTTCTCGGTCCACATACTGCTGAAGCCTACCTTGTAGGATTTTGAGCATAACCTTGCTAGCGTGTGAAATGAGTGCAATTGTATGGTAGTTGGAGCATTCTTTGGCACTGCCCTTCTTTGGGATTGGGATGTAGACTGATCTTTTCCAATCCTCTGGCCACTGCTGAGTTTTCCAAACTTGCTGGCATATTGAGTGTAGCACCTTAACAGCGTCATCTTTTAAGATTTTAAATAGTTCAACTGGAATGCCATCACCTCCACTGGCCTTGTTGTTAGCCGTGCTTTCTAAGGCCCACTTGACTTCACTCTCCAGGATGTCTGGCTCAAGGTCAGCAACCACACTATCTGGGTTGTCCGGGACATCCAGATCTTTCTGGTACAATTCCTCTGTGTATTCTTGCCACCTCTTCTTGATGTCTTCTGCTCCTGTGAGGTCCCTACCAATTTTGTCCTTTATCGTGTCCATCTTTGTACAAAATGTTCCTTTAATATCTCCAATTTTCTTGAACAGATCTCTGGTTTTTCCCTTTCTAT
Source organism: Intellagama lesueurii (assembly GCA_037013535.1). Classification (NCBI taxonomy): domain Eukaryota; kingdom Metazoa; phylum Chordata; class Lepidosauria; order Squamata; family Agamidae; genus Intellagama; species Intellagama lesueurii. Next base: position 92,592,471 of record JBAJHW010000001.1, read on the forward strand.
TCTTTTCCTCTATTTCTTTGCACTGTTCGTTTAGGAAGGCCCTCTTGTCTCTCCTTGCTATTCTTTGGAAGTCTGCATTCAATTTTCTGTAACTTTCCCTATCTCCCTTGCATTTTGTTTCCCTTCTCTTCTCTCCTATTTGTAAGGCCCCGTTGGACAGCCACTTTGCTTTCTTGCATTTCCTTTTCTTTGGGATGGTTTTTGTTGCTGCCTCCTGTACAATGTTACGAGCCTCCATCCATAGTTCTTCAGGCACTCGGTCCACCAAATCTAGTTCCTTAAATCTGTTCTTCACTTCCACTGTGTATTCATAAGGGATTCAGTTTAGATTATACCTGACTAGCCCAGTGGTTTTTCCTACTTTCTTCAGTTTAAGCTTGAGTTTTGCTATAAGAAGCTGATGATCAGAGCCACAATTAGCTCCAGGTCTTGTTTTTGCTGACTGTATAGAGCTTCTCCATCTTTGGCTGCAGAGATTATAATCAATCTGATTTCGGTATTGCCCATCTGGTGATGTCCATGTGCAGAGTCGCCTCTTGTGTTGTTGGAAAAGAGTGTTTGTGATGACCAGCTTGTTCTCTTGACAAAACTCTATTAGCCTTTGCCCTGCTTCATTTTGAACTCCAAGGCCAAACTTACCTGTTGTTCCTTTTATCTCTTGACTCCCTACTTTAGCATTCCAGTCCTGTATAATGACAAGAACATCTTTCTTTGGTGTCAGTTCTAGAAGGTGTTGTAAGTCTTCATAGAATTGGTCAATTTCAGCCTCTTCAGCATGGGTGGTTGGTGCATAAACTTGGATTACTGTGATGTTGAAAGGTCTGCCTTGGATTCGTATTGAAATCATTCTCTCATTTTTGAGATTGTATCCCGGTACAGCTTTTCCCACTCTTCTGTTGACTATGAGGCCTACTCCATTTCTTCTATGGGATTCTTGTCCACAATAGTAGATATGATAATCGTCTGAATTGAATTCGCCCATTCCCGTCCATTTTAGTTCACTGACGCCCAGGATGTCAATGTTTATTCTTGCCATCTCCTGTTTGACCACATCCAGCTTACTAAGGTTCATAGATCTTACATTCCAGATTCCTATGCAGTATTTTTCTTTGCAGCATCAGACTTTCCTTTCACTTCCAGGCGCATCCACAGCTGAGCGTCCTTTCGGCTTTGGCCCAACCACTTCATTAGCTCTGGAGCTACTTGTCCTTGTCCTCCGCTCTTCCTCAGTAGCATGTTGGACGCCTTCCGACCTGAGGGGCTCATCTTCCAGCGTCATATATTTTAGCCTTTTGTTTCTGTCAATGGAGTTTTCTTGGCAAAGATACTCGAGTGGCTTGCCAGTTCCTGCTCCAGGTGGATCGCGTTTAGTCAGAACTCTCCACTATGACCTGTCCGTCTTGGGTGTCCCTGCACGGCATAGCCCATAGCTTCTCTGAATTACTCAAGCCCCTTCGCCACGACAAGGCAGCAATCCATGAAGGGGATGTACAAAATACCCAGCTTTAAATCAGAGGGTGAAAAATTATGAGATTTCATTAGGACCTAACCTCATGTCTCTGTTATCTAGGTAATCCTTCATGGTCAGCTTAATTAATGACATATACAAATCAAACTCTGCAGGCACTTATATTGCTTTTTGTATTCTCAATATACGTATTCAATTGCAAGTGACAATTCTCTAATGGTCTCATTACCCAGACAAAGGATTTGTTCCTGGCAAGGCATATGGCTTGTTACTGAAGTTTTCAAAATTTCTCCTGTCATCCAGATGTAGCAAAGCTGGATTCAATATAATTAGTGCTTTTTATGGTGACAGTTCATGGGTTTTGTTCCTCTGGAAGATTGGTGCTGTGGCATTTTCTCTTACAGTTTATTTTCATGTCAGGCTTCCAGTAAGAAACTTTTAATTAGCACAGAAATTATATATATTTTTAATAGCTCCAGAAGTGGAGGTTCAGCAAAGAAGTAAATCTCTAAGGATTTTTTCCTCTACCCCAAGGATTTTGAGGAAAATAGTTTTGAAAGACATGGCCAAAAGAAATGAAGCTTGGATATGAAATTCAGTTGTGCTCTCCTTTACAATCGGCTACCATTGATAGGTGGAATTTTGCCCTGTATGCATAAACCCTTGTGGATGAGGCATATAGAAGTGTTGACCTAACTATAGCTTGAAGGGGTAATTAAAGAAAAAATGCTCATTTGTGATCGCTCCTTTGCATGGTTTCATGGCTTCATTTTTTATAGCCAGATGAGGCAAGAAAGATGGGAACAGACTAAAGATGAATGAGGGGTGTGTATGGCATCTCAATGGATTTTAGCACTGCTATAAGAGGATTTTAATGTATACTGTAGGAGGCAGGTTTTACTTGCAACAAGGCTGAAAGAAGTAGAGGGAACTTCTTTCTTAAGGTGGAAGACTGTAATTACCTTACAGTCACTTGGTGGGATTTACAGCCATGATAAATAGGCAAATGTGTTTTACAGAGATGCCAAAGTAGATTTTATGGTGGCTGTAGAAAGATAAGAAAACCACAAGTTATAGGGACCCGGTTGTGAGTAAAGGGTGGGTCTCTATAACATAGGGTTAAAAATGTAACTGGAGGAGCAAATGGTAGGTTAGGGCAATGAGGGTCCTGCAACATACACTTTGAGCACTTATTTTGCATCAGATAGGGTGATTTTTTCATACAGTGTGAGGTCAAACTATAGTAGCATAGCTATACTCTCTACAAGCTTCCACTGATGTTCCCATATGTCACCTTTCCCTCCTGTTCACTGCCCAGGCCATTCCATTCTAACCACCATCTCTTTCTACGTTTGCTCAGATACATCTACATTGGGCCTGTGCACAGGTCTCCTGATCCAGTTCAGAAGCCAATTCAGGGCATTTTCAGAGTTATCTGTACCTATCCGGTTCTACATGTACTCTGGAACTGAAGTGTTTTGTAAAGGCTCCCATTGATTTGTACTGGAAAATGAAAACACACATAATACGTGTTTTTTATTTTTTTATTTTTTTGTTACAGCACTGACATGTAGAGAAATTTGTGTCTGCCAAATTTCAGACACTTTGCTTCTGGAGTTTACATACCAGGTACCTTAAAGTAAAAAATCTGGAGTGATTTGTCCCTCATCTGATTAAATTTGTAATTTTTAAATTCATTTCACTTCATCCTAGAATCAAATCTGGCCTTTCTGCTTCAGTCTGGACCTTACTGAAATTGATCCTAATAAGGCCAATTTAGGATGCAATCAGGTGGACATTTGTCGTGCATGTGCCATTGCAGCTACTTCCTGATCAATACCTACCCATGCCTTTTTGGGTCCCTGACGGGGGACTTTTTTCCTTTTTTTTTTTTTAACGTGGGTGGGACCACTCCATTTTTGGTTTGGTTCCATCATGTGTGATTGCTAGGATCAAAGCAAAGCAAATGGCTTAAGCTGTCCATTTGCTTAAGTCACATAATCATCTTTAGAAATGGGAAGGTTCCTTCCTACTTCCCTGTGGAGGGGAAGGAAGAGGAAGTTTTCAATTTCCTTTATATTGTTGCTAACTTGCCAATGAAGCTTTGAAATTATCACTGATGCACTGTGAGGGGTAGCAACAATTAAAAAGAAATGAAAAGCAAGCAAGCAGAAAGTATTCTTCCCATTTCTCAACATTGTTAAGTGTTGTAGGCGAAGCATGGAGGAGGAGGAGACAAGAGAGTTTTTTGTTTGGTTTTGTTTTCTTTCCATTTAAAAGGAAAAAATATGAGTCTATATAATACTAAACAGGGTCAGCTGAGATGTGGTGTGGTTGATCCTTGCATGCGGATGCAAAGATCACCTGAAATGACACCATACCTAAAAGGAACACTATTTAGCATGATCTAGCCTAAGCCAGGTCAGGATAAGTGGGAAGTCTAATTGTACCCTTAGATTCAGGCTTCAACTCAATCTGGAGCGCAGTTCTAATCTACAGATACCTGCAGAGCATGTCATATTCAGGAGATAAACATGTTCAGGGCAGAAATGAAGGGGGGATTTATCTTAAATGTGCTAGGAGAACTAATTTCTAATGCAAAGCTGGCTCTGTCCTGTCACAAAATAAACTGCAGTCAGCCAGCCAAAACACTAGAGATTCCAGGAGGTCTATTTTTCAAATTCTAGCATATGAAACTAGTTACAGATGAAAATCCTGTTGCATGGTTATGCCAATGAAAGGGCAATGGCATTAGAAGTGTGCAGATCTGTGATTTTGGACTACAAATCCCAGAATTCCCCAGGAATCATATCAGCACACCTCTAAATGGTGTACTCACAGCAGCAAATGTCCACTAATTCACAACTGTCCATTCAGATTCCTCATTGCATGCTTGTGAGGTACCTTGGTGCATGACAAGGAATCCAGATGAGGACTCATTAATTAACACCAGTTTACCACTGTGCATTATGCCATATATCCCTTCTGCTGCCATAACTATGCATCAGATACCTGGCCATAGATAGGGGTGCTGAAGTTCTTATGAAGGAATAGAGTTGTCCTGGATGCCCAATTTCCAGGTTCACCACATAGAAATGAATGCCATGTGCTCTCTTAAGCAACAGGAAGGTCAGGCTTTTCAGCTAGTTTTAAAATAAGATTGACTGTGCTTCTTGTATAGTGTTATTTACTTCAGGTAATATATTCAATAGGCAATACAGTGAAACTTGATTAGACCAGAATAAGAACATAAGAACATAAGAAGGGCCTTGCTGGATCAGGCCAAGGGCCCATCTAGTCCAGCTTCCTGTATCTCACAGTGGCCCCACCAGATACCTCTGGGAACACATGAGACAACTAGATACCTGTCTCCTGATTCCACTCCCCTGCATCTGGCATTTGAGGCACCTTCCTTTTAAGCCTGGAGATTGTACATCCCCATCATGGTTTGTAACCTGCAATGGACTTTTCCTCCAGAAATCTATCTGTCCCATCCCCTTTTAAAGGCATCTAGGCCAGATGCCATCACCACATCCTGTGGCAAGGAGGTCCACAGACTAACAACACGCTGGGTAAAGAAATCTTTTCTTTTGTCTGTTCTCACTCTCCCAACACTCAATTTGAGTGGATGTCCCCTGGTTCTGGTACTGCATGAGAGGGAAAAGAGCTTCCCTCTATCCACTTTATCCATCCCCTGCATAATTTTATACATCTCAATCATGTCCCCCCTCAGGTGCCTTTTCTCTAGACTAAAGAGCCCCAAATGCTGTAGCATTTCCTCATAAGGGAGGTGTCCCATCCCAGTCATCATTTTAGTCGCTCTCTTCTGCACCTTTTGCAGTTCCACTATGTCTTTTCTGAGGTGTGGCGACCAGAACTGTACACAATACTCCAGGTGCAGCCTTACCAGCGTTTTGTACAATGGCATTATAATGTTGACTGTTTTATCTTCAATCCCCTTTTTAATGATACTTAGCATGGAATTGACCTTCTTCACTGCCACCGCATACTGGGTTGACACTTTCATCGAGCTGTCCACCAGCACACCAAGATCTCTTTCCTGATCCATCACGGAAAGCTCAGAACTCATCAGCTGATAAATAAAGTTTTGATTTTTTTGCCCCAATGTGCATTACTTTACATTTTCTTATACTGAAACACATTTGCCATTTTGTCGCCCATTCTCCCAGCTTGGAGAGATCCTTCTGAAACTCTTCACAATCCCTTCTGATCTTCACCACCCGGAAATGAGATGAAGTTTGGCACTGCATGATTGCAGAAGGTCCCATGCTAGCTCAGAGTTATTGGGCATGGTTATTCCCTTGTCCATTTTGGCAGGGAGCAGCTTGATTTGTTGTGTGCAGCTTGATGTGCTGCTTACCACATTCCAATAAACAAGAAAATGTTTGAGGCAAGTGGCTCTGTGAGGGGACCTAAAGAGAGTGACAGAATTCTGCTCCTTGGCAACACAGATAAGAGCTGGCAGGAGCCTTCTCTTGCTGCTTCTAGATCTATCACCTTACTTCTCCAACAGTATGAACTTTTTTGCCAAGGACACTGAACTTTCCAACAGGTATAGCCCCACGTGAATGACAAATGTTTTCGTGTACCTGGTTTGATAGGTCTAATTTGTTTTTTTGTATAGTAATTATGTTCAGTTTTTTAAAGTGTTGTCTATTGTTCCACTGTGTTGTGAACTGTCCAGAGTGGCCTTGGTAGCCAGATGGGCAGTATAGAAGTTGAATAAATAAATATGTTTAGAGAACAGAGTATATAAGAAGGCAGTGAGTACATCACATATGCCCCTTCCATGTCTGGTCTAATGATTTTTTTTTGTTCTAGAGTATTTCAGTAATAATTTCTATATATGTATAAATTTCGTTCAAATTGTAGAAGCACTTTTTTGCATTTAATTGGACATCATATTTTTGTCAAACTGCTTTCAAAATTTATTGCAATAGCTTGAAAATATCCAACAAAACTATGAGATCATTTCTCTAATAAGCCTGTGAAAGAATTTGGCTTGAGGGTGCATCATCAAGACAGAATGTAACTGAGGCATTGCTGACGGTTGCAAAGGCAGGTCAACCCAGGAAAGGTCACAGCTGGTACACTAAGCAGAACTGTGAAAAAGTACATCTCACTCCTGCTGTCTATAGGGGCCAGGCAGAGTATGGAGTCAAGGAGTAATTCCACACTACAAAGCTGGTATTTCAAGGAGAGTGCAACCTTTTTTCCAGAACAGTTTGAATCCCAACATCCAAGCCAGCATTTCTTATAAACAGAAGCACTTCCATCTTGTCAGGGTTTAATTTCAGTTTGTTCATCTTCATCCAGCCCATTATCAAGCCTAGGCAACATTCAAAGGCATCAAGAAACAAGAGAGCTGGATGTCATTTACATGATGGTGACACCTGACCAAAACATTGCGGAAGGGGGGGGCTACATGGACTGCATAGTACCCCACTTCTCCTCTGCATTAATCCTTTCTTCATCTTTTTATACAGAAAATAATAGAACCACCAACTGTGCTACAATGAAGAATTTTGTTGCTGTGGTCAGCATCTCCTCAATACAAAAATGTTCCTAAATTTTTGGACTTTTGTCTACAATCTTTCATGAAGGAGGTGTGCTTAGCATGAGAAAGTGGATTTTATCCACAAAAGCTTGCTATTTATTTCTTTTTTGGTGATCCAATAAAAGGTTGCATCCCCTCTTGCAGTTGTGTAATCTAAACAGAGTTTGAGAAGCTTAAGAAAGTTTTATTCTTCAAGAGGTCCTAATTGTTTGACTAACATAACATGAAATAAATTAAAATGAACAAACAAATATATGAACTAGCGAGTTAGCTGATGAATGCCTGACACCCATCTAGGCATATATTTCCTCTTTTTCCTTTTTTTAAACATATCACAAAACTAGCCCCATGATCAGAGCTGTTTTATTGTGAAACCATCCTCTCAGTTATTATTATCATCATTACTCTAGATTTTCCATAAGAGGGCAGTATGTTGCAGTTGTTTTTACTGAAGAGACGAAGTTCTAGAATGTAATATATGTAAGTTCATATTATTTATCCGTAGCCCACTTTGACAAAGAGCAGCATTCAAGAGAGTTGGCAGCATTAAAAATGAAGGATTTCTAAGGAACTTTACTTCTAGGTATGTTTAGGTGCTCACTGGAAGGACAGATCCTGAAGCTGAGGCTCCAATACTTTGGCCATCTCATGAGAAGAGAAGACTCCCTGGAAAAGACCCTGATGTTGGGAAAATGTGACGGCAAGAGGAGAAGGGGATGACAGAGGACGAGATGGTTGGACAGTGTCATCGAAGCTACCAACATGAATTTGACCCAACTCCGGAAGGCAGTGGAAGACAGGAGGGCCTGGCGTGCTCTGGTCCATGGGGTCACAAAGAGTCGGACACGACTTAACGACTAAACAACAACAACATGTTTAGGTATACCATCAGGAAACAACTAGTAACAACCTGCTTAACAACTAGTTATAGCAAGGAAATCACTCCTGCTTCTTCTGATTGTTGTACCCTATTAAACTGGGCCAAGAATGAAAAATGGGAACTGCTTAGATGTACTTGTTTACAAACTGAAATTGTTACTCCTTTGCTGTTGCTTGTAGCAAAACAGTGACAGTCAGGTCTTTAGGGGTCTTTTAACATGAATTTGACCAAACTCCGGGAGACAGTGGAAGACAGGAGGGCCTGGCGTGCTCTGGTCCATGGGGTCACGAAGAGTCGGACACGACTAAACGACTAAACAACAACAACAACCATAGGTCAACTCTAAATATATTTCAGGAGACATTTGCTGTAAACACACAAAGCCATTGTTTTATCTGAACAGCTTTACTTTATTAAAGAGGCCTTTCTGAATCTCAGGAAAAATCATAGGAATTTTTTTTTCTCTCTCTCTCCCTGTTATAGTATGGTGAAGTTGTTCTAACATCTGTTACTTTGTGGATGGCAAATCTGTGTTGTATCAGTTACTGTTATTACTTTAGCGTTACTCATGCTGAAGAAGGAATGGATCTGCATTTCTACCTATTGCTGGTGTGGACTGGCATTGGCCCCTCTGCTGTAATACAATGAGTATAAATCTCTAAAGAAAAATACCGATTCTCCTTCAGATATCTGCATTCAACACAAAAAAACAGCTGTGTGGTTGGAATCCTTCTTCAACCCCTAGTAGTCTATGTGTTCAACACATGAACAGAGCTTTTATTTTGGAGATTATTGCAAAAAAAAAAAAAAAAAAAAAAGCCTGAATTTATAATGTAAAATGGACTGAAAATGCAACAACACTTTGCATGTGATTTCAACTGCAGGATCTGGTGGTCCGTATTTTGCCAGACTTGTCATATTCTTATAACAAATTAGCACTAGTGCACTTGTAGACAAACTATAAAATAAAATAAAATGCAACCCCGACGATTTAGGGCAGCCAGAGAATTGCATTCATGCTATGTGAAAAAGGAGATTTCAAATCAATCCACAGCAGATACAAATCAGAAAGATTCAGATACTTGGTGTAGTCATGCCTCGAGTCCTGCAATACTGCTCACAACAAATAATGGCTACACTAACTTTAGTAGTGCAGCAATTCACCATTAAAAACTTGCCATTTGAGTTATGCTGGCCTTCTCTTTATTTACTTGTTTTATTTATTCTTCTCCTTCTGCCCTGCCTGAGGTTGGAAGAAGTGTGGTTGGTTAAATTAGCTATGTTGGCTCTTAATGTTCTTTTTCTTCTTCAGTGGGCTAACTTCTGACTGATATCCAGTAACTGGACTGGTACTTTAGGTTAGTCCCTCCAGTAGCAAATATGACTCCTGAAGTGAAGATAATCAATTATACAGCATATCTATTGGTCCTTGTAAATAATGGACAGGCCTACACTTGCTTGAAATCTCACTGATGTGATACACTGACTCTAAGGCTTCATCAAGGATAATGAATGACGGCTGCTCCTTTCCTAGATCTTTTGATAAGAAGTGCAATTACAGTAGCCTGCTTTTGAATCAACCTCTATGGCTGCTCATTTTATCCACAGAGATTGACTGGAAGCCAATGGCAGCTGGTACATTGGGACCAGTGGGGGGGGGGCTGTCCCACTTCAATTTCAGTGCTACTCACAGCCATCCCATTCCTGCTTTCCCCTTACTGAATGTCTGGGCTATGTTTCCCTCCAGATGTGCATATGTGTGAATACTTGCCTGCCTGCCTGCCTGCATATATGAATACCTACCTGTCCCCCTGCTTTGTCTACCTGTGCTGTGCTTTCTGCTCCACCAACTACAATGGACACAAGCCACCCTTGTTGGAAACACTTAAAAAGCCAGTCAAAGAACAAGTCCTCACAGACTGATTCACAGTCACACATTAAAGAGATGGGACATTAAGGCTGTAAGTATTTAAAGGCCTAAGAGCCCTAAAATCCACAATTGTGTTTTGTCTGCTTACAGTAGTGAGGTGGGTACTGCAATTTTATTTATTTATTTATTTATTATTTGAATTTATATCCCGCACCATCTGGCAACCAGGCCACTCTGGGCGGCTAACAACAATATAAGGAGAGAAAAAAATTAAAAACACGATAAAATAAGTTAATACATAACAAATCAGAAATTAAAACAGATGGCAGTAAGGTGGTGGAAAGGGTGATGGAGAGGATAGCAAAAAGAATGGTAAAAAGGGAGGGCAAGATCCTAGTGCTCTGGGAAAGCCTGGCAGAAGAGCCAGGTCTTCAATGCTCTTTTGAATCTGTCAAGCGAGGGTGTCAGACGAATCTCAGTCGGCAGGTTGTTCCATAGGCCGGGGGCAACCACCGAGAAGGCCCAGTTTCTAGTTCTTTCCCTCCGGGCCTTCTTCGGGGTCAAGGCCCTCAGCCGCCCTGCCTGTGAGGAACGGGTATTATGGACAGATCTGGCTGGAAGCAGGCGTTCTGATAGGTACCTAGGTCCTAAACCGTTTAGGGCTTTAAATGTTATCATAACCTTGAAGTTGATGCAGAAACGAACCGGTAGCCAATGAAGGGCAGTCAGAGTGGGGGAGATGTGCTGGAATTTCTTCGCCCCAGTTATTAATCTGGCCGCTGAATTCTGGACCAGTTGAAGTCTCTGCATCAGCCTCAAGGGTAGCCCCACGTAGAGAGCACTACAGTAGTCTATTCTTGAGATTACGAGGGCATGAATCAGCGTCGTGAGTGCCCCCACGTCTAGATAGGGACGCAGCTGGGCAATCCTCCAGAGATGGAAATGGGCTGCCTGGACCACAGATGCCACCTGGGTTTCCATAGTGAGATCCGGATCCAGGCAGATGCCCAAGCTGCGAACCTCTCTCTTCGTGGGGAGAGTCACTCCCCCAAAGGAGAGGGAGTTTCCCAACTCACTGACACTGGGGCCGCCCACGCGCAAGATTTCTGTCTTGTCCAGATTCAACCTCAGTCCATTTGCCCTCATCCACCCCAGAACGGTCCCCAAGCAGCGTTCAAGGGATGGAACAGCATCCACTGCAGTAGGAGAAAAGGAGAGGTAGAGCTGGGTGTCATCAGCATACTGATGGCACCGAGCTCCACAACTCCGGATGACCTCACCCAGCGGCCTCATATAGATATTAAATAGCATTGGCGAGATGATCGACCTCTGCGGAACCACACAATTGAGGATCCACGGGGTGGAAGTCATCTCACCAAGCTGCACTCTCTGGGGATGGTCCTCCAAGAATGAACGGAGCCACGGCAATGCAAGACCACCGATTCCCAACTCGGAGAGCCGTCCCAGGAGGATACCGTGGTAGATTGTATCAAAGGCCGCTGAGATATCGAGGAGGACCAACAAGGACATATTGCCCCTGTCAGCCTCCCTCAGGAGGTCATCCTGCAGGGCAACCAATGCTGTTTCCATACCATGCTGCAGCCTGAAGCCTGACTGGAATGGATCAAGGGCATCAGTTTCCTCCAGGAGGGCCTGGAGCTGATCGGCCACCACCCTCTCGACCACTTTACTCATGAAAGAAACATTGGCGACGGGCCTATAATTCCCAATTTCGTCCACCGCCAAATTAGGTTTCTTTCTAATGGGCCTAATGAGTGTCTCCTTGAGGGCAGGGAGTGTTTTATTAACAAAAATGATCACAAATCAGGTCTTAGGAGAACAAAGAAACCACTAGACTGCAAGAACCATCAAAGGTGTTGTCTGTTCATTTGCTTTTATAGAGCTTCCAAAGGAAGGCAGTCCCAGAGAAAAGATCTAAAGTGAACACCACTTTAGACAGACGTATGCCCAGCTGAGTGCTCTAATTCCCATGGCAACTAGGCAGCAGGCTGCCTTCCTCCAATTTTATTTCTTTTTATGTACTTAATTACCACAAACAATGGGGCACAAGACATCTACCGATGACTTTGATTGGAGCAAATATAGTTAAAACACAAAAGGGAATTTAAATGCAGAAGATTTAAAGAGCAATTTAAAATACACAATTGGAAGAACACAGCAGCTATATGGTTAAACATTTCTTCTGCAGAAGCCAAGATCAATTATTAAAAGACTGCTTTTAATTAAAAGACTGCTTTTCATAACATATACTAGCGGTTCTTAACTTCTTCTTTACCACAGACCCCCTTTAAATATCTTTTGTTGTCGCCGACCACCAGACTTAACTCAAGATTTAAAACGCTAAAGTGCATCAAATATTTTTTTAAAGCTTCTCATGAAGGGTCTTTACATTTGGAGAGAAGGGAGAAATAAGTTACAGTGGTGTCTCGATTTACGAACTTAATTGATTCCGGAACTCCGGTCATAACTCGAAATGGTCGTAAGTCGAACCACCATTTCCCATAGGAATGCATCGAAATGCAATTAATCTGTTCCGGCCGAAGAAAAAAATCACACACACACAAAAAAAATCACTGCAAGGCTCATTGGAAATGCGATTAATCCCTTCCGGCCGAAGGGGGGAAAAAAAGAAAAGCAATCAAGCGTGCAAGACCCATTGGAAATGCACAGAAAACAAACGGAGCAGGTCGGAAATGCACAGGAAACAAAGGGAGCAGATCGGAAATACACAGAGAACAAAGGGAGCAGGTCGGAAATGCACAGAAAACAAATGGAGCAGGTTGGAAATGCACAGAGAACAAAGGGAGCAGGTCGAAAATGTAAAGAGAACAAAGGGAACAGGTCGGAAATGCAAAGAAAACAAACGGAGCAGGTCAGAAATGCAAAGAGAACAAAGGGAACAGGTCGGAAATGCAAAGAACAACGGAGCAGGTCGGAAATGCAAAGAGAACAAAGGGAACAAAGGGGAAAAATCACCAAAAACACACAAAAAACCAAAACACTGCAAGACCCATTGGAAACGCGATTAATCCGTTCCGGCCGAAGGGGGGGGGGGGAGAAAAAAAGCAAACAAACCGTGCAAGACCCATCGGAAACGCGATTAATCCATTCCGCCGAAGGGGGGAAAAAAAGAAAAGCAATCAAGCGTGCAAGACCCATCGGAAACGCACAGAAAACAAACGGAGCAGGTCGGAAATGCACAGGAAACAAAGGGAGCAGATCGGAAATACACAGAGAACAAAGGGAGCAGGTCGGAAATGTAAAGAGAACAAAGGGAACAGGTCGGAAATGCAAAGAAAACAAACGGAGCAGGTCAGAAATGCAAAGAGAACAAAGGGAACAGGTCGGAAATGCAAAGAACAACGGAGCAGGTCGGAAATGCAAAGAGAACAAAGGGAACAAAGGGGAAAAATCACCAAAAACACACAAAAAACCAAAACACTGCAAGACCCATTGGAAACGCGATTAATCCGTTCCGGCCGAAGGGGGGGGGGGGGAGAAAAAAAGCAAACAAACCATGCAAGACCCTTAAGAAATGCAAAAAAAGCAAAGCAGAAAGCAAACAAACTGTGCAAGACCCATCGGAAATGCAAAAAAAGCAAAGCAAAAAGCAAACAAACCGTGCAAGACCCATCGGAAATGCAAAAAAAGCAAAGCAGAAAGCAAACAAACCGTGCAAGACCCTACGGAAATGCAAAAAAAGCAAAGCAAAAAGCAAACAAACCCCGCAAGACCCATCGGAAATGGGGAAAAAAACCCCAAAAAGCAAACAAACCCCACAAGACCCATCGGAAATGGGGAAAAAAAAAACCCAAAAGCAAACAAACCCCACAAGACCCATCTGAAATGGGAAAAAACAAACAAACCAAAAAGCAAACAAACCCTGCAAGACCCATCACAGCATAGAAACATAATCCCACCACCCAGCCCAAAACCACGCTGCAAAACCCACCCAGAACAGTTTTTAAAATGTAGAAAGTAGCACCTTACCTTACCAGGCAGTCCGAAGCGTCTTCCGATCGCACACTCTCTAACCGCTGGGGCGAAGAGCTACAAAGAAGCAGCCTCTTTGCCACCAACGGTTAGCAATTTGAATTCCCCGCCTTTCCCCCCTGCCTTTTTCTGGTTGTAACTTGAAGCTCCGGCCGCAAGTCGAAGCAAAATTTTGCGGCCGGAACTGGTCATAACTTGAAATGGTCATATGTCGGGACGTTCGTAAGTCGAGGCACCACTGTAATCTGTTAATGCACACATTCCTATTATAATATTTTTATTGGAATGATTCCGTACATCATCATCATCATCATCTTTAATTCTTGCTGGAGAAACTGAAATTACAAGCACAAAAAATCATTAATATGACACATGAAAATGAAAGCTAGAAAATGTCATGAATGAATATAATTTGTACAAAATTGTGCATCACTAAATACAAGTTGGGTGGAAAAAAGGGAATATATTATATTCATATTATTATTAATGGGAAATCTGGTGCTGCATTTCACTTACAAGCCTTGTTATATTGGGCTTAATAGCTGAGCAACTTGTATTCTGAGTTCTGACTCTACATTTTTCAAATGGTTTCTATACTTATTTTTTATATCAATGAAAGCAGAGAATGATTTTTTGCACAAGTATGTCATTACGAAAGGCATAAATACTTTCATAGCCCTCTTCGATAGTTCATGGAACACCTGAATTATCTGGAATGCCCGCTTGGAGAGAAGGAGGCTCTATCTGGGACAGTATAAAACCAACACACCCAAAGGAATGATCAAGAACAGATCAGGAAGCCAGATTTCGGGATATCAGGAATATCAGGAAAAACGTCCTAACTGTTAGAGCAGTAGGGCAATGGAACCAATTAAAGGTGGTGAGCACTCCAGTGCTAGAGGCATTCAAGAGAAATTTAGACAACCACCTGGCAGATATCCTTTGATTTGGATTCCTGCCTTGAGCAGGGGGTTGCACTCGATAGCCTTATAGGCCCCTTCCAACTTCATTATTCTATGATACCTTTATCCTGTTCACCTATCAGGCTAATTCTTTCTAGTTAAATGGGACAGGAGAACAACTACTGTACTAAAATGAAAAGTGAAACACTAGCGGTACCTGATTCATCCTAAGAAAGACCTCACCAGTGGGGGTTATCCCCCCAGGGAAGGGCCAATCATTGACAGCTGCATCATGCTTTAATTCAGCATTAATCGTATATCTGCTGACAAAATGCCCCTGGTATTTAAGTTTTTGCAGTCCCACTTGTATTTTGGTTTCATAGTTAAACCCACCTCATTTATTCTTTGGAGGACTAGCTGTAAATGTTCCAAATGTGCTCCCGACATAGGACTCAATACGCCTAACTCATTGACACGGCACAGGGATGCGGCCCAGATAATAACTGGTCTGTCAGCCTTTGAATGAATGAATGAACCCATGACAGGGGGAGTCCACGTCAGAAGTATTTGTAATCGTATTTGTTGTGATGCACAACAACATATTGTATTGGGCTGTCTTTAATGCTACACAGTTAGTCTGTGATGCCACTAGAAAAGCTGGTCTTTAGCAGTTGTGAAACCCAAGAGCTTGCAAAGACTTTTTGGGTTGCTTGCTGAAACAGCCGTCAACGAACGCAGCCTTGAGCAGGAGTGCTATGTGTGTTCATGGGAGGTTTTTTTTTAACTTTACTGCCCCTCCTTCTGTTCAGCTTTGTTGTAGTCACCAGGCCTGCTAGAAGCACATTGACCCTTTGCTAATGCATAGCACTAGCTTTTTTCTGCCAGGCAGCTGAGTCTTCCTGTTACATAAGTGTGACATCACTGGGGGGGCTGTTTTCCCCTTGCCCCCCTGTTTCTCCTACTCTAGAGATGAAGGCAATACAGCGAAGCACCTTTAGTTAATCAACTGGCAGCAGAGCATTAACAGCTCCTAAAGCGGAAAAAAACGAAACACATTGGTTCATTCTCCCCTGCCTGCCCAAGTTCTAATTGTTTCTTGATGTCTCGTTACATAATAGGCAATGCTCTAAGACGAGAAAGGACAGGGGCAAGTGCTCCTGCATTCAGACTAGTGCTAGGCTGCTGTAATATGTCGGGCTATTTATCTTTCAGCATAGGAGAAGGGTGACTAAACAAGAGAGGAAATCTAAGCCTTTCTACTTTGGAATTAGAAAGCATTGGCTGCAGTTTGTTGCTGAAGCGTTATGTCTCTTGCTCTGAAAATACCATGAAATAACATTTTAAAGGGTACTCCTCATTTCTCACTGAAGGCTTTCCCTTTCCTTTGAAGAGGACAGGATCACTATTACACCTTGCTCGACTGAAGGTGCAATCAGCATGCTGCTTAAAATTCTTCTGGGAGGCCAATGCAAAGTTGTGTCCGAGGAATGTCTCTAGTGTAGGAACTGAAAGGTGGGTTACTCAGATATATGTGCACTTTAGCTCAGGTACAGGTGTGGTGTGGTGTGAGCGTGGCTAAAGATATCAGGGATGTAGCTTGGGGATTGGCCAGTATTTGGATATTGTTACTTGGGTCACATTGATTTACAGAATGGCCAAAGGCTTTAGAGGCTGATGCAACTGCCTGCTGAGTTTCATCCCTATTTTTAGTTACAGTGGTGCCTCGACTTATGAACATCCCGACATACGACCATTTCGAGTTACGACCAGCTCTGGCCGCAAAATTTTGCTTCGACTTGCGGCCGGAGCGTCGAGTTACAACCAGAAAAAGGCAGGGGAAAAAAGGCGGGGAATTCAAATTGCTAACCGTTGGTGGCGAAGAGGCTGCTTCTTTGTAGCTCTTTCGCCCCAGCAGTTAGAGAGTGTGCGATCGGAAGAGGCTTCAGACTGCCTGGTAAGGTAAGGTGCTGCTTTCTACTTTTTAACAGCTGTTCTGGGTGGGTTTTGCAGCGTGGTTTTGGGCTGGGTGGTGGGATTATGTTTCTATGCTGTGATGGGTCTTGCAGGGTTTGTTTGCTTTTTGCTTTGCTTTTTTTGCATTTCCGAAGGGTCTTGCACGGTTTGTTTGCTTTCTGCTTTGCTTTTCCCCCATTTCCGATGGGTCTTCTACGGTTTGTTTGCTTTCTGCTTTGCTTTTTTTGCATTTCCGATGGGTCTTGCACGGTTTCTTTGCTTTCTGCTTTGCTTTTTTTGCATTTCCGAAGGGTCTTGCAGGGTTTGTTTGCTTTCTGCTTTGCTTTTTTTGCATTTCTGATGGGTCTTGCACGGTTTCTTTGCTTTCTGCTTTGCTTTTCTTTGCATTTCTTAAGGGTGTTGCACGGTTTGTTTGCTTTTCCTTCGTCCGGAACGGATTAATCGCGTTTCCAATGGGCCTTGCACGGTTTGTTTGCTTTTCTTTTCTTTTCCCCCTTCGGCTGGAACGGATTAATCACGTTTCCGATGGGTCTTGCAGTGTTTTGTGTTTTTTTTGGTGATTTTTTTCTTCAGCCAGAACGGATTAATTGCTTTTCAATGCATTCCTATGGGAAATGGTGGTTCGACTTACGACCATTTCGAGTTCCGGAACCAATTAAGTTCGTAAGTCGAGGCACCACTGTCATTTCATTTCTGTATGTCCTTATGATGTGCTTAAGGGACAGAAACAGAACATTATGTGGATCAGGGCAGGGACTGGAAAGGTTACTCTTTGGACTACAATTCCCAGAATTCCATAGTCCGTACGACAACTATCATTTCTGCATAAGTAATAAGTGTGCCATTTGTGTTCTTCTGCTAGTTCCGATATATTTAAAAAGCTAATTAATTAAAACTTCAGCAATTATTAAGCACATTTGCCTATTAAACTTCAAAGCTTAGGTCTAAATCCAACTGTTAGTCCCACCTAGATTGGTTCCACTGAATTAACAGGAACTTGGTAAATCCATAGGGATGTACAATTTTTACTCTAGGACTCTCAGATAGCACTGGGGCAGTTTTCTTTTTAAACCGGAAACTAGGCTGAAGCTAGGCCATGGAGCCTTTGAACTCAGCCCTTATCCAGGTGAACAAAATGCAAGAATGTCTGAAAGTATATGTAAGATGTAGGTCTGTGGGCTGGAGTTCAAAAAATCCAAATGGCACATCCCTATAAATCAATATTTATGTAAGTCCCATTGAGTCAATGGATCTACTCTAACAGCTGGATTTAGATTACTTAGGGTAGACAGTCACCAACCTTTCATTTCATAAGGGAAGAAAAATATAGGATTAGAAAGAATTAAAAGGTTGTTGAGGTCAGTCTGTCATCACAAAGCAGAACATCCTGCCTTACATACAATACAGCTCAAAACTCTGCAAGGCAGGATTGCCACATCAATCAGAAGAAATCTCAAGGAATCATTATGTTTCTCCTGATCTTCAGGCTGGGAGATAAATCTCATGGAAAACAACACTGGAGAAGAAGGGAAGTTTTGATTTTAGTGTGTGATGTGGTTTTAAAGCCTGGCCATCTTTATTCTTAGCTGGTGCCTGGGCTCAGAAGCTCGGCATCAAGGTGTTTATCTATGTGTTACTCCAAATAACATGAAGGAGCCCAATGTGTGAATGTACCCACCAGCTCTCTGTACATTCCTTTCCTCTCACTCATGGCTATGTGGCATGTTGACCACGAGCCTATCACACTATTTGGGGCACATGGGACTGGGAAGAAGGGCACAAGCATCACACCTCATAAAACTTTCTAACTGCATCAGCCCTAGCAGCAGTGGTGTAAATCCTGGCAAAAACTATCTTACCAACTATCGCCTTTTGTCCCTCTGTGACATCATAAGAGCTTACTCCTGTGATGACAGAAGGGTCCACCCCAGTCTCAGGTTTTGGTCCTGAAACCTATGAAAATGGGATCCTCCTGACCTGACAACCATACTAAGAGAACATGCTTCAGATACCATGTTTTCTTCTCTTGTGTTCAGCTTTGCTTGTCTTCCTTCTGCAGGTGTAGGAGAGGAACATGAATAAGATCACTGAATAAATCAATGATTTTTAATTGATTAGGCTAATAAAATAACTAATTACTGAAAGACAGCTAAACACTATTAACATGGAGCCTTAATTAGTTTAATTTGTTGTTGTTTAGTCGTTTAGTCGTGTCCGACTCTTCGTGACCCCATGGACCAGAGCATGCCAGGCCCTCCTGTCTTCCACTGCCTTCCGGAGTTGGGTCAAATTCATGTTGGTAGCTTCGATGACACTGTCCAGCCATCTCATCCTCTGTTGTCCCCTTCTCCTCTTGCCTTCACACTTTCCCAACATCAGGGTCTTTTCCAGGGAGTCTTCTCTTCTCATGAGATGGCCAAAGTATTGGAACCTCAGCTTCAGGATCTGTCCTTCCAGTGAGCACTCAGGGTTGATTTCCTTTAGAATGGATAGGTTTGTTCTCTTTGCAGTCTCTTTGCATTAATTAGTTTAATATTTAAGCACAATTCAATAGCTTTGTTAGGTTTAGTTGATTTTCTTTGCCAGGGCTGTAACCAATAAGGAAGGCACAGAAAGAGTCTGCAGTCATAGCCAGGAAAAGGAAAAGGGGAACTGACCATAGTGGTAACAACAGCAATAGGAGGATGACTGTTTTAATATAAACACCTTGGCGGTCTATGGGAGTAGCCAGAAATAAAGTCGGGTGAGCACAGAGTGTGTGCGAGAGGACACCAGTGCTGGCTTTACAGAGATGATACTAAGAGAAGGGAGGATTCAAGGAATAGTGAAGAGCTTCAGTCAGGAAGAAGAAGAGGGTTTTAAGAAGTTTCCACTCAGCTTTTACAAGCAGAGTCATGATAATTCTAAGATATAAGAGTATTTCTCTCTCTCTCTCATGACATTAGAATTCCATTTTATCTACACTTTTTTAATTTTAATTTTTAAGTGGGTATGGAGGAAGAGAATGCAGCTATTCACTAGTGCAGAAAAATGTTTCATATAAGCTCTGAGGCACTAAAATATTTCTGATTAAGAATATCTTCATGCTTGGTGTACCAACTTGCCTTTGTAGCCACTTATTGCTGCACTTCAGCACTGCACTAGAACACTGCACAATGTTATAGCATCCAACTGTAAATGTAGCAAGTTGGTATTCTGGAAAAGGCAGGAACTTCACCACTCTTGATAATATTCTCCATACTGATGAAAAATACCAGTGTGCATTGCTTCTTGGCCTTATGGCTAAGATAAAGTGTACTGTCAGATGTAGAGCCTGCACACAGCCTAAAAGAATCCCAAAGCAGAATTTGTGTCTGTCATGTGCACCAGTTGAAGCAGAATAAGCTGTGACATTCTCAGACATTGGTCCTCTAGTTGTCTTAGACTTTAGCTCCCAGAACTGGCTCTGCTTGCTGGGACTTCTGGAAGCTGAAATGGAAGTAATTTGGAGGTGCAAAGGCTGAGAACCACGGAACTAAGGGCTTGGGTATATTGGATGACGCTATCCAACAGGTGATTCAAAATCAGTTTTAGATGCATGTGTCCAAGTTAA
Organism: Intellagama lesueurii; assembly: GCA_037013535.1. NCBI lineage: Eukaryota > Metazoa > Chordata > Lepidosauria > Squamata > Agamidae > Intellagama > Intellagama lesueurii. Next base: position 92,612,749 of record JBAJHW010000001.1, read on the forward strand.
TACATGGACTCAAGGTGTGGGGTGTTGATGCTGCTGGAGATGCCTTGTGGCACTCTCTACCACAGATATATATGTATGTCTAAAATCCGTATGTTTGACTGTTTCCACCAGGATGCTTCAAAGCCCCTGAGCTTGGCATAAGGCATACATCAGAAATGGCCAGAAGTGCTGTGCATGTTTACATGTGTGCTGTATAACTTGCAGGAACTAAGAAAGACATGTTGTTCTAGGACTTGGATGAGGCTTGTGAACAAGGCTGCTGAGGCACACAGTCTTTTGGGTTTGTCACTGAAAGCACAGTTTCATCTGTGGTATATACAGTACATCCACAGCAGATGGCTTGGCTTTAAATGTATAAACATATGGTATGTGTACCACATTGCCTTTTTTTTTAAGAGAAGGTCACAGCTGTTTGTTTTGGGGGAAAAAACCACTGTAGCTTCTTTTGTGAAGCATCTTGGTGAATGCACCTGATGGTAAGCAAAATATACAAGACAGACAGCTGAGAGCCAATGTGGCCTTTCCCCACAAAAGGATATCATGGGATGTGTTACATATTGCAGAATGCGTAGCCCCTCCTTTATGACACTATACTCACTAGGGTACCTGCTGCTCTCCAAACGTCATGCGGATGCTGTTTATAAAGTGCACATAATAAAGCACTGAGGCATTCATCTCTGTATAGGAGCTGAGCAGCAGCCAGAGAGAGAGGGAGAGAGAGGCTAGGCAAAGCAAGGCACTGACACAAAGGAGACGAAGATGTTTTATTCAGGGCTCCTCACAGAGCCAACGAGGAAGGAAGTGGATATGAGGGAAGCTGCATCTCTTCGGCAACAGAGGAAAATGAAGCAGGCAGTTCAGTTTAATCACAAGGATTCGGCTGACCTGCTACCGTTAGATGGACTGAAAAAACTGGGAACTTCAAAAGATACCGTAAGAATTTTGTTTTTACCAAGAAAACATAGATTCAAAAGATGCATTTAAGACACTGTCTGTGGAGATCAGGTTTTGTTTTTGTTTTTGCTTTTTTTAAAAAAAATCTTGATTATAATGAGCTGTCTTGCCTTTGGAAACTACAGACAATTAGCATAGCAATTAAGGCTGTGCGTGGAAAGATTGTGTATGACTCTAGTATGACACTGTTATATGTTACAGATCTTCTCAGGAGATAAACATGATTTATATTCGTGCTTGCAGATGCAAGCTTTCCTTTCTTGAATATTCCCTTCTAAAAGAGATTGTTGTTTATCCATATTTTTAATATGAAGTATGGCTCAAGGACTAATGAATATTTTAAATGAGAGTGGAGCAGTCAATAGAAACGAAGAGGGACAACTCAGAATGAAAATCTGAAGGGCAGGAACTTCTGTTTATACCCTAACTTCCCCATACTGGAGGACACCCCCTAGTACTTGGAACATGGGGTTAATTTCAGGGGAACTTACATCAAAGTGAGTGTGCCTAAGATTGCAGCCTTAGGGCACAGTTTATGTATCTTTTCCAGACAAAGAAACAGCAATTTCAAGGTGATGGTGTTTCAGATCAGGAAAATGGTGCTGGGAACAAGGTTTCCCACTTCTCCAGTGCTTTGCTGTTGATCCAATGTGAGGAACCCCATGGCTCCCACCCTTTTTGTTTTTAAAAGAGATTTGCAGTTCTATGGCTCATCTACCTTTGACAATTTAACATAGTCCCCTACATAGTGAAAACCCAGCTTTCTTCGAGAATGTATATTTGCAATGCATATTTCCCATCTTCTTTAAATAGAAGAATGCATTGAAAGCATCACTTAAAATTGAGGGTGAAAATGGATTCAGGCAGAAACCACTGAGTGTACATTGATTTCTAGCTCCCTCTGGGGTTTGGTCGCATGCTACATTTGACCTCATAGGGTTTGGGAAAAGATGAACTGAACGTGGAGAATGATGGTGGCAGGTTTAACCTTCTATCTCTCTATTGCCAGAATTTTTTTAAAATCACAAATAGATATGTTAATGTGATGATTTTTTTAAAAAAATATGTTCCCAAAAACTACGCCAGTACTTAGCTTCAGATGTAGTGCTGGCAAAAACTCTGATTCCAGTTTTCATTAATAGCCTGAAATCACAAGTATGACTTTATGTATTGACTAATTCCCTTTACCACAGCTGCTTGTTAGTTCACTTATTAGGCATATTTTGAAGCATTTCTCACACGGATAAAACCACCACACACAGATGGGAGTGCCTAGCTCTTCTCTCTTCATGGTTGCTTTCTCTATGTGGAAGAAGACACATCTGCAGAGCAACAAATTTCTGGGTTGAGCAGTACTTTTATTAGATCACTAAAATTTTACTAATAAGGTGAGCTTCTGAGTCCTCCAAAATTCTTCATCAGGCAAAGATGATATATAAAAAAGACATAGTTCCAAAAAATTGGGCCAGATGTGATGCTCATTGTTCCTGAATGCAGACCAGTGGCAAGGCAAGAGGGTGTTTGCAGATTCACCTTGAAAGAGAGGTGTCAAGGGATCATTCTACAGTCTCTCCTCTCTATGTAAACAGCCTTCCCGGGACCCCTGCTGGTTTGTTCATTGCCTTGGGGAGGGCAAACAGGGCCCTTTGTGGGCTTAGAGCAGATATATGTGAAGCAAGATAGCAGTTGTCAAAATAGGCAATCAAGTTTCGTTGTCATTATGGGTTTTTTAAAAAAATCAAATGGGTGAAACTGGCAGTCACATCTTAAAGAGGAGGCAAGATCCTTGCAGACCAGCACTCTCATCAAAACCTTTCTTTCTCTGGTGGTAGATTTTGGGTGGCTGAACTATGGGATTTCCAACAGCAAATGGCTGTGTACGTAGATGCAGCCCAGCTTTTTGTAATATCTCCTTCCTCTCCCAGCCCCCAAATGTTCTAAAATCTTTGTCTTTTGATGAAAATAATATAAAAGCTCACTTTTCTCATAACTGTTTAGTGATCTAATAAAGGTGTTACTAAACCAAAACATTGTTTCTTGGCTATCTTTTTCTTAAAATTGCTGTTGGACATCTGAAGACAGGTCCCTGATTACCCTGGATATTTGTGAGGGAAACTTGTAGGTTAGTTGTTGCTTTTGAAGTGTGTTCTTTCAGTACATCTTGTTGTTTGCTGAAGATTTGTCTTTCTTTAAATGATGTCCTGTCCACCTGTCACTGCCATGATTGTTTGTTTGGATTTGAAGTTCATTGCTTAATTACTGCTGGGATAGTTCCCCCACAGATTATTTGAGATCACCAGTACCAATCACTCATGATCTAGACTCATACAGTGTGCACAAGCACAAGAAATAACTAGAAATATGTGCAGAGCCAATAGCTCAAGGCCATGATCTCCACCATAGACTATAAAGCAAGGGTATTAGTAAATGAGGCTTTTATCAGGCAACCACACTGCCTCATTTAATAAGTTTACATTGTCCTCCATGTGCAACCTGCCTGTTTTCCCACCACTTCCACCAATTTTTTTTTCTTATCCAAAAAAAAAATGTTGGCAGGCATGGGGAAGCAGAAGGAATTGTTACACAATGGCTTTTGATTGGTAGTGCTAGCCAGCTGTTGAACTGGAAGCACCCCAAATCCCAAGGTCATGCATTGTATCAACGAAAATATATCCGAAAATATATCCATTGCTTTCTGTTAACCCTTGCAAGTAAAACATTGAATACTGAACTCCAGGAAAAGAATAACAGAGTAGACTGGGCCCATCTTTTAAAATAACAAGGTTTCTCTCCCTGAATTCTACCCGTGGTGGCATCTCATGGTGCACTTGCCAATATCATGTTCATCGCATCACCTTGTCATCATATATAAGAAACACTAAAAAGTAACAGCAATGGTGTTCACATTATGTAACTGATAAAGGAGAATGAATAGATCATGTAAGGTCATAGTAATGGCAGCTGCTATAAATCTTTTAATAAGAAGGACTGTCTTTGCAGAACATTCTGGCAAATTCAGTTAGTTAACTAGTTAGTAGGTTGATTTCTTTAAAAAATTAAAGGAGGTTCAAAGAAATAAATCTGTTTTTAGCCCAAACCAGATCAGACCCACTGAAATGAATGGGACTTGTTAGTCCGTAATAATGTAAGTCCTATTCATTTCAGTATGGCTACTTTAATTGTGATGGAGACTGGTTTTAGCCCAAAGCATCTCTTGGTTACAAACGAAGTCTTGATGTGAGAACATCTTTAGCTATATTTAGAAAGTAAGGGTCTGCTTCCCCAGAAACTGAAAGTACCACAGGAAGTTACATACCCAAATGGTTCTGTTTATGGACACTAAATGAAATGACATTCCAGGTCCATTGACAACTTTCTCCCTCCTCTTCAGCTCCAGAGACACCTTTTTAACAGTATGAGGTAACACACCTGACTAGCAGCTTTGAATGATTAGCTTGGGCTTTGATGACACACAGAATGACAACAATAAATTTTGCATGGTTTATGATGTCACACACAGCAAAGTGTCAAGTTACACTTTGATGGCCACACAGACCTGCCTCAAACATTTGCTTGGGAAAGGAAGCAAAAGCTGGACAAAAGAAGGTCTGTTTCTTACCTACCGATCAGCAATGGATTCATTTGTTGCCAGATACCTGGAAAAATGTAAAAAGAGAGCTAGTGTGAGTAACATTTGCCCTCCGCCGCTCCTGCCACTAACTGTAGCCAATATCCAGCCACGAACTGAAAATGACAGGATTGGACTGGTGAGGAACACCATGTTCCAGAACCACCTCATTCTAAAGCCAGAGTTAGGAAGGACCCGCAGAAGGTGTGCAAAGATCCCAGGATCAGATTTTGTGTATGGCCTAACCCTGCGTGGAACCGACAGAGGAGTTCCTGAAGCCATAGGGCAGTGGCATGTAATGCCACACGCTGTTTTTAAAAAAAAGGATATGCCAAAGGACTTCATTACTATGAATTATAAAGCAGTTAAAGCTGGTCTTGTGACTGCACGGGACCAATACCTTTATCGCCAGGTCCATGATGTCCGCTGCAAAGAACCCGAGGTGAATAGGTTCCCAAAGGATCTACCTCGACTTGTGGATGCGGTGACCTACGGGAGGCCACATCGTCCTCCCACACCTATCGTGGATGTCCTTCAGCATAAGTTTGGGGACTTGTGGATCCAGGAGCAACAGAAATCCACCATAATTCTTAAAGATAAAAAGAGCCACCGGAAGAAGCGAGGGAAGGTATATGACACACGGACTGTCCTGATGAGGAGACATCAAAGCTCAATGAAGATGGCTCCCCTGGGGCACCTGCCCAAGTTTGAAAAAATGGCTGTTGCCCATCTTGACACATTCCCAACTCAAAGAGAGAGAGAGAATGCTTTTAAAGCCCAGCAAAAGGAAGCACCAGTTCGATGTGGTCAGCTTGCACAGGGCATTTACACACACACATCGTAGGGCTTGGATGTACGAAGAAAGATGTAATCTACTATTATGTCTGAAAAAGAGCACCTGCAATTTTTAAAAAGACAAAACTAAAAAGATTAAAATCTTTTCACGTTTTTTGCAGTTAGTTCTCCCTACCCTTTTGGTACTATTCTAATAGGCCCGGGCTGACCCTACCATGATTGGTTGGTTGGTTGGTTGGTTGGTTGGTTGGTTGGTTGGTTGGTTGGTTGGTTGGTTGGTTGGTTGATCGCCCATTTGGCCGAGATCACTCTGGGCAGTTTATAACATATATATAAACCCATCAAATACAATTTAACATAACAAAGAATAGAAATAATAAAATACGAACAGGCAGTAACTCAAAGCATAAAAATACATCAAAATAAAACACTTAAAACATTTAAGATGGTGGATTAGATAGGCTGATTAGACTCAGCTGAGTTTGCAGGTATGGTGTTTTTGAATGCCTGCCTAAATAGCCAGGTTTTTAATGAGTTTTTAAATATCGCCAGGAAAGGGGCCAAATGAATTACAGGGGGGGAGTTCATTCCACAGCCAAGGAGCAACCACTGAGAAGGCCCAGTTTCTCATATTTTCCCTCCGGGCCTCTCTCTGGGTTTGCATCCTCAGCTGGGCTGCTTGGGGTATTCTTGTAGGATGGGCAGATCTTGTTGGAAGTAGGCGTTCTGCCAGGTAATGAGGTCCCAAACTCTTTAGGGCTTTATAGGTTAAAACCATCACCTTGAAGCTGAGGCAGCGGAAGGCAATTGCCTCAGACAGCAGATGCTGGGGAGGTCACTGGCACTTTTTCCAGCTATCCATCCTCTATTGCAGGACAGAGGCATGTGTGGTACATGGCCTGTCTTGGGTCTGGTGGCTCAGTCTGCTGCCTCAGATGCAGTGAAAGCTCATTTCTCACCACCCGGGTTGAAGAATGATTAAACTGCCCATCCATGCAGCTCCTCTATAGGGACTGCAGAAAAGACATCACCTTTTCATTCACCTGAGGCTGGCCCTGTACAGGCCACATTCACTACTATATCTGTGTCAGCAAGCAAGCAGGGAAGGGGAAATCTGTGACTCTCACAAGAGTAGCAGCACAGTCTGCAGCACTGGTATGCCATTCCAAGGTAGTATAGCATCAATACATTGGTGTGTGGCAGTGTGGTAGTGTTTGGAAATAACTTGTTAGAAATAAAGTTACTTGTAGTTAGTTCCCTTTTGAACTAAGCTACATAACATGGCATAACGTCATTCTTTTGCAATATTTTCAGTTTTTTCATGGAAGGTTTAGTGACTTCAGTGGGTCTTATGCCCAGGTAATAGTGCATATACTGTACAGGATTGTAGACTTCATTGCTAGCATGATGAAAGACCAGCTAGCTTTTACTGCTGTCTTTAGTCTCCAAATAATTAAGGCTCCAGAAGATTTTTTTTGTTTTTTTTAGAAAAAAAAAGTCAGAATGCTTGTTATAGAAAGAGAATTGCAGCTTCTTGAACTACTGGTTCATCTGAGGCAGAACTGGCCTATAATTTTAAAGCAGGATTTGAAGTGTATAAAAATCATGTTGCATTGTTATTAGGCATGGGGGGGGGGCAGGTCTTAATGTACTCTTACTCTATTTTCTTATTAGTCCTTTTTTATTATTAAAATGGTTTAGCTACTTCAGTTTGTTGTGTACTGCAGGCCAGTATATTTTAGTGTTGGGGTAATTTTTCTAAAAGTATAATTAACATTCACTGTTTTGGTTCCTTTCAAGAAATTTGAAAATAAAAAGTTACTTTTAATAATTGCATTCATAACAGCAACTAACTATGGGGATACCCATGGAGCTATAATGATAACTAATTTCTTTCAAAAAGTAACTTGGGCAAAGGTAGAGGCAAGGATGGGAATACATGTGTTACGTGCTACAGAACCAACAATTATTAATTTTTGCACAAAACTGCAATCTGATGTGTGGGACTACTGTGTAATAGCACTGCAACCATTCACTACAGCAAGTTGAATGGGGCTGTAGCTAGCTTGTTCCAAAGGACCCCCACCTCCACCCCCAAGAATTGGCAATTACACCTGTCTTTTGGCATCAGGCTTCCCAACCAATGATATAGAGACTATAGTGCAATTCTCTGAAGCTTCGGTATGTCAAGGATGTACTAAGAAGTACTGAACAACTTGCTATTATATGTGTACCCCCTGACATAAATAATGTTTCTGCAGGATTTACTATGATCTCTTCCATCAAATGTTGTTGTTGTTGTTTAGTCGTTTAGTCGTGTCCGACTCTTCATGACCCCATGGACCAGAGCATGCCAGGCCCTCCTGTCTTCCACTGCCTCCCGGAGTTTGGTCAAATTCATGTTGGTAGCTTCAATGACACTGTCCAACCATCTCATCCTCTGTCGTCCCCTTCTCCTCTTGCCTTCACACTTTCCCAACATCAGGGTCTTTTCTAGGGAGTCTTCTCTTCTCATGAGATGGCCAAAGTATTGGAGCCTCAGCTTCAGGATCTGTCCTTCCAGTGACTATTCCATCAAAGAGTGTGCTTCTATTACAGTTACTTAATAATAAATACTACCACATATATACAAAAACAAAAAAGATTCAAGCCTCTGTTTATTATGTACTGTTGTTGTTGTTATGTGTTACCAAGTTGCCTCCGACTTATCGTGACCCTATGAATGAACAAAATGTCCTGTTCTCAACAGCCCTGCTAGCTCTTGTAAACTCAAGCCTTTGGCTTCCTTTAGGGAGTCAATGCATTTTATATTCGTTCTTCCTTTTTTCCTGCAGCCTTCAATTATCCCCAGCATTATTGTCTTTTCCAGAGAATCTTGCCTTCTCATGATGTGCCCAAAGTATAACAGCCTCCAGAGGTCTCATTTTTGCCTCCAGAGATAGTTCAGGCTTGACTTGCTTCAGACCCACTTATTTGTTTTTCTGGTCATCCAGAGTATCCACAAAGCTCTTCTCCAGCACCATATTTCAAACAAATATTCCCCCCCCCCACAGCCTTCTTTGCTGTCCAGCTTTCACACCTGTACACAGTGATCAGGAATACAAGAGTGTTGATGGATCATCCTTGGTCTCCAGTGGATGGCCTCAGTCTCCAGTGACACATCCTTACATTTGAGGATCTTTTCTAATTCTTTCATTGCTACCCTTCCAAGTCTCTGTGGTTTGAAATTGTTCTATAGGTATTCCATCTACCCCTGGTGATTTATTTCTTCCTAGTGCTTTCATAACAGCTTTTACTTTACTTTCTATGTGGTCAAGTGGTGTTTTCTGTCACAATACAATCAGTCTAGTATTTGTTCTTTCTCTGCTATGTAGGCCTTGTTTCTTGCCTTCCTTCCCTGTCTCCTTCCTCCTTGATTTCTCTCCTGAGTTGCTTCCTCTTATTTTCAATCTCCACTTTCTCTTTGTGGTACCCAATTAGGCAGCAGAAATGGCTTCCACCTGCAGAGAGGACAGAGATTACATCAACAAAGGATATCTGCCAGACAACCAACTGGCGGATATCCTTTGGTTTGTATTCCTGCATTGAGCAGGGGGTTGGACTCGAAGGCCTTATAGGCTCCTTCCAACTTCATTATTCTATGATTCTATGCTCTACCTTAAGCGCTCCTCCCTCCCCAAAACTCAAGCTTTGTTTCAGAGGGTTGCAAGGAAGGGACTTCCCAGAGCAAATTTCATGTAGAGTGATGCTGTGGTGAGGAATGGGTACCAAGTAATGTTGTGTTTGTATGACACTGGGTTATGCCCTCGAGCTGTCCCCAGCTGACAATTCATCATCCCTCAGCAACATTCTTCCTTTGGCACTTATCTCACATTCTGTGCTTCTCCCTTCATTTGTCCAGCATTTTCTGAGCTCCCATTAGTTGACATTGCATAAGACCTAAAGAAAAAAGTTGAGGGAGTCAAGGTGTACAACTGCAATTGAAAAGAGAAGGGAGCTCCTCCATCTGGCAAACAGCTTTGCCAGATGTGGTGGCCTCTGAGCAGCTGCATGTTGAAACCCTCCCTTCATTGCAGCATGCACAAATTCGTCTCTGCCTTCTCACCAGGAGAACTTGGTGAAATGGTTTCTCTTCACCACTGTTGTGACTTTCGTCCCCAGAAACACTGTCCTCCCAGATCTCTGAAGCTGAATGCCCACCTACACTAACTGTTCTTGTTCCTCCTGGAGGGCAGAAAAGAAAGCTATCAAAATGCCCATCTGTACAGTAGCAGAGGCTGCACAGAATATTCTTGAAAAGGCCTTGGGGATCATTTATCCTTCGCAAGGGACAATGATTTCCTGAAAAGCAGCAGACAAATCTATATAGATTATAGGTAATACTGTTATATAAAACACTCAACTAATGTTATCTTAAATAAATTCTCTAAGAGCTGTGTGCATGAATCCTTCTCATGCATTCAGCAGAGATGACTGCTTGGTACAGAGATGGTTGCTTTCTGGGTTTTAATGGCAGAGCTGAGAGAGAGAAAAAAATATTATTTATAACTTTGTCCTTTCCTTCCTCGGCACCTAATGCTTCTCTTCAGGGAGCTCAGTTTGCTGATATTGGAAGAAATATACAAGAAGTCATAAATCTTGCCTTAAGGAGTTTGTGGAGTCCTTAAGGCAAAATCAGGAGCAACTGAAAGCTACTAGCAGTTGTCACAGGCGCAAGAGAGTGAAGAGAGAGATACCTGTGATGGGGATACTTTGTGCAGCAGTCATGCCTGATGGATAGAGAAACTAGTTAGAGTCAGGCACATAGTAAGATATTGCAAGATAGTAGCTTGGAAGAGGGGACAGCAGCTGCACAGAAATATACAAATATAATGTTTTTTTTAAATGAATAGTCATAATCATAATGTTAAAAAGCACAACAGAGTAAAACTGTTACATTAAAAAGTGGTGGATTTACATGAGTTTATGGGCTACCAGGATTTTAAGATTAAATAGCATGGTAGACAGAGGTGAGGAGAAAGAGAGGTTACATATACAAGGCAGAGGGTAAAATACAGACATATACAGTACACCCATCAGAGATAATCGACTTTGCTATGCAACAACTTTGCAGGAAACCTGATTTTTCCCCCTGCTGCCCATTTTGTTTCTTGTTTTTAATTTCATAAATAATGAGGCAGCTAAACAGAAACTGGATGTCCTACGTAAAAGCCTATTGATATAAATCCAAGTTTCAGACAGTTACTGGTGTTCCAACTCTAGAATTAAAAAGAGAATCTGGTTTGCAAAACAAATTTCACGTCTCTTCTCAAAAGTGGGAGGGAGTTTATTGTACTCTCAAGATGTGACCCGAATCTTAGGCCAGAAGCGGCACATAGTGATTTTAATTAGTTCCTACTTCCTCCCAGGAAGCATGCCTTACTCAGGATGTGCATCCTTTCAAAACCTGCTCTGGGGGGCTGGGAAAACTTTCAGAGCAGTTTTGGGGGCTGCACCAAGGACTCTAGAACAAATGCCCATCCCAGAGGCATCCAGGAAGGCAGCTCCAAGCATAAAGAATTGCAAGAGGAAAGATGGGCAGGAGTGGTGTGAGAGAAGATAAATTCTTGGGGTACTCTGAAGGGCCAGGGAAGGTCATGCAGCTTGTACTGAATCCAAGACAGAATTTAAGGAGGACTGTCATGTTATCAAAGCGATGAGAGGGATGAATGACATTTTGGAGCTAAGTGCTTGATAAAGGGGAAAGTGAGACAACAACAGCTCAGAGATGGCTGGGTTAGCCAAAGTGAATGATGATCAAGATGTGAATCCAAGTTCTTGTCAATGAGTGAAAAAGGAAAGCTGTGAATTTGCAACATTGTAAGAGCAGAAGTGCCATGATTTGGTAACAGACTGAATAAGGAGAGCATAGGGCAGAGAGAAAAGAATTAAAAACTCTTCAAAAAACCTCCAGTTTATGAATGTGAGATATTGTGCTTCTGCTCACTACCATTCACAAAGTGACACCACACAAGGGAAAATCCCAGAAGCTGACTCTTCTTTTCATCAATTAACCACTTCTCACTCAATTGCCAGGGCTGTTTTTCAACAAATGTGAATGGTATTGAGCACAAGAGGGTATCCTGTAGACCATCTTGAGTGCTGTCATGGGTGTTGTCAACATTCAGGTTGCCCTTTGCTATATAAAGCTTGGCATCCTTTTTCCTGCTGTCAATGCGGGCACAATATTGTGCAGCAATATTGGGCCATTTCCTGGCTTTTTAAATTGCGGGTATAGAAGCACAATATCTGTGCCAAAATATTTTGAAGTGCTGTTTTGGACTTGATAAGCTATAGTGCTGGGGAAATTGGGGTGGACCAGTAGACAAAGAGGAAGATCTAACATGAGAGGGGTTGACTCAGTAAAGGAACCTCAGCTATTAGTTTTCAAGATCTGAGCAGAACTTAATGGAAAATTGCTAGGAAGGTGGGGGGCAGCAGGAAGAGAGAGCAACCTAATCTGAAATGTTGTTAGTTTGCAAGTTCTGTGCAGAGCTCTTAATGACAGGACATTTTGGTAGTTAGTAACTCATATAGAGCGTGTCCACCCTGGCATACGGTCATCCCAGCCCCCCTGAATAAGGTCTGAGAGAAAAGGAAGGAGGCTATGTTGACTCCATGGATTCTGCCCACACAAGGCAGCTCACCCCAGCTGAGAAGAAAGGTGGGGGAAAGGGTTTTTTACCTCCCTTCTGTCTCCCTAACCTTCATCCTACTGTTTTTACCTCATGCTGCAGCTGTCCTTAGCTGCTGTTGCTGCTGTCTCCTTACTTGTGAGTAATCAGGTAAACGTACTCATGAGTAAACTGAGTAAAACTTGCTTTGAGATCATCCCCAGGCACAAAGCAAAAATCCAGTAATTTCACAGCTTAAATGAATGAGCTTCTGAATATTATTCTTTTTAAAATATCTTTTAAAATACAGTATGTTCATAGAAAGGAGTTAAATTTTTGGTCAGGAAGGAGTTAAATGTTTTATTTCACAGTCCTTGAATGGTGTTCTGAGTGGCAGGGTCAAATCTTCAGTCCATTTAGAATGCTGGCAATTTATAAGGCAGCTTACAAACTTCCTTTTTCTTTTTGGTCACTTTGAAACCACTACTTTCAAAGTATGTATTACAGCCATGAATGTCTGAATTCCTTCCATATAAAAAGGGGGCTGGAACTTGTTAACGCGGAATCCTGCAAGCCGCTAGCTGAGAGTTGATTCTGGTCCTGATGGTAAAAATAACTCACACAGACACGTTCTCTTCCAGCCCGACACGTGTATTTACAGCAAATATACAAAGCGGCAGCGTGACAGCATGAAATCAACATTTGTAGAAGTGGTGGTGGTGGTCTATACAACTCAACTATATACACATAAGCATCTGCCCTTGCCCAATCAGGGCAGATGTTGCATCATCCAGTCTTCACCCAGATGTTGCATCATCCTTTCTATAGTCACTGTGACTCAGCACTTTTATACTTACACACCTGCATGACATGGCAGTTCATTAGTACTTCTGCTCTGCTCTGTTCAGGCCTGTAAATTTTTTAATACTTTGACACCCCTCCTAATTTACACCTGAACAAAATTCAAACCCAACTCTTTGATTATTTCACTGTGTCTTTGAACACTCAAAGGTTTTGTAAAAATATCAGCAACATTTTTATCCGTTTTGCAGTATTGTAACTCTATTAATTTTTCTTTTATGGCTTCTCTTACGTTATGATATTTGATGTCAACATGTTTACTCCTATTTCGCATTTTTTCTGTTACAGCCATTTGTAAGCAGGTTGTATTATCTTCTAAGACCTTTATTGGTTTATGTGTTTCTATCTTTAAATCCTTAATTAATTGTCTATACCAGATTAATTCTGAGCATACTTCCGACAAAGCTGCGAATTCAGCTTCTGCTGTCGAAGTAGCCACAGAACTCTGTTTTCTGGACTTCCACCCTACTAAAACATTTGCAAACATTACAACGAATCCAGACATTGACTTCCTGTCACTTTCATCATTTGCCCAATCACTGTCAACGTAGGCCTGTAAATTTAACTCTTTTGAAGGATTTATGATCAAACACTTGTCACTTGTTCCTTTTAAGTATCTAAAAACTCTTTTTACACCCTGCCAGTGTTTCACAGTGGGCTTCGACACATGTCTACTAAGAATGTTCACTGCTGCTGAAATGTCAGGCCTAGTCCAATTTGCTAAATACATCAAACTGCCAATTGCAGAATGATAAATTTCTTGACTCTCAAACTCTTTGTTTTCTTCATCACACTTTTGAAAATCTATTACCATGGGGGTTGGTACATCTTTACAATCTTGCATATTGTATCTCTCCAACATTTGTTCAATTTTTAACTTTTGGTTTAATACAAAACCTTCATTTTTTCTCTGTATTTGCACCCCTAAATAATTTTGTATTGGACCCAAATTTTTCAGTTTAAATTCCTTTTCAGTTGTTTTTCAAATAAATTCATCTGGCTCTGACTTTTTGTCATAAAACAAATGTCATCCACATATGCCAACAAAATATTTAGCTCACCTTCCACATTCTTGTATGTATAAGCATGGATCAGCCAGACTATTCTTAAAATTCATTTTTTCTAACACTGTATGTAAACATTGGTTCCAGTTTCGGGCTGATTGTCGCAGCCCGTAAATGGCCTTATTTAACCTGTAAACCATTCCTGGTCTTGACCCTTCAAAGCCAGGTGCTTTTGCCATGTATAATTCTTCCTTTAAGTCAGCATTTAAGTATGCAGTCGTTATATCATAATGATTTATCAAATACCCTCTAGATGCCGCTAGAGTCAAAGCTACCCTCATAGTTTCTGCTTTCACTGTAGGGGAAAATACTTCATCATAGTGCAAATGTTTCTTTTGAGTAAATCCCTGAGCCACCAACCTCGCTTTATACCTAAAGTCCCCATTGTTTTGTAACTTTCTTTTGAAAACCCACTTACTGCCAATCACTTTATGCTCCTGTGGCAGCCTAGTCTCTGTGAAGACCTTGTGGTCGTCCATAGACTTCATTTCCTCAATCATGGCTTCCTGCCATCTTTTCTTTTCTACTTCAGGAAGTAACATGACCTCTTCATAACATTTTGGTTCCTGATACACATGGCACACCCTTATTTCTCCTACACCAAACCTTGCAGGCGGAACCCCTTTGTTAACTCTCTCTGACCTCCTGGGGATTTGTGGCTCATCCTCAATTTTTGGTTCTTGCTTAATTCCTATCTCACTTTCTTGATCACTACACTGCCCATCGTCTTCTTCATCATTTGTCTTGGACTGGCTCTCTTCTGTTTCTTCTTCTTTTGTCTCTAACTGCCTATTCTCACACTCTCTTGTGTTTGTGAATGGTATGAAAACTTGGGAATTAGCATGAACCCTATCCCAATTCTCATGCTCACAAAAATTGGCAGACCTCGAAATCACTACATTGCTGTTTCCATCAAGGAAGCGGTATGCCTTTGAACCTCTTTCATAACCTATGAATTTCATTTTCTTTGCCTTTGGTTGTCCCTTCCTTCTTGTCTCTTTTGGGATGTTTTTATTATGTATGTAAGCCGCCCCGAGTAGACTTTGTCTAGGGGGGCGGGGTAAAAATCTAATAATAAATAAAATAAAATAAAATAAATAAATGTGCACCCACGCACTGCACCCAAACACCCTCATGTGTTTTAAAGATGGCTCTCTCCCATATAACATAAAATAAGGAGTCTGCCCTATTGCAGAAGATAACAATCTGTTATTTATGTAGTTCGATGTAAGCAGGGCTTCTCCCCACAGGCCATGACTCATGTTAGCGTCAGCTAACAATGCGTCTTTCATTGTCTGCAACACCCCGTTTCTTCTTTCTGCCACGCCATTTTGGAAGGGTGAATATGGACTAGTTTTTCTATGATATATCCCATTTTCCTTCAACCAGCTTTGAAATTTGTTAGATAGGAACTCAGACCCTCTATCCGTCTGGATTTGCGCCACCTTGTGGCCATAACGTCTCTCAATGAAGCTTAGCCAATTTCTGAAGTTGCTAAACACCTCTGCCTTTGTTTTCAATAAGTAGCAAAAAGAATACCTTGAATAATCATCTACAATTACCAGGACATATTTTGCTCCACCCAAAGATGATGCAAAAGGGCCAATCAAGTCTGCATGTACCAGTTGAAAGGGCCTTTCTGTTTGACTGGTTCGTTCCTTGTTTCTGGGGCTTACTTTAGATTTTGCCATTTTACACACGTTGCAATCTGAATAATTTTTACACTCTTTCAACTGTACATCTTTTGCCACTGCTTGCATTCTCTGAATTGTTCTAAAATTTGCATGACCCAACCTCCTGTGTAACAGGTGTGCACATTTATCATGCTGAGGTGCGTTTTTCACTGTTACATGTGTGTCACTTTGTATTTTACACCTCAAAACGTACAAATTATTTTCTTGTTTTGCCCTTGCGCAAACACATTTTCCTTTCTTAATTTTACACTCATCATTTTCAAATATGACTACAAAGCCCTGTTTTACTAAAGCAGACACACTTAAGATGCTACAGTCCAACTGTGGTACATGAAGAACACCTTTGAGTTCTTGTTCCAAACCTGACACAAAAACTGTCCCTTCTGCAGCAACAGGCAACTTCTGTCCATTCGCCAGGCTCACGCTGCTTTGTTCCGAAGCACCTAGAGAAAGAAACAAATCTCTTTCATTAGTTAAATGTGTAACGGCCCCACTGTCAATTATCCAGCAAGCTTGCTGAACGACCTTGGATTTATCTCTTGCTGCCTGGACAAGAGAAATCCTCCCTTTTCTCTTTTCGGTGCTTCTTTCACTTTTGCAGCCAGCTTTTCTGTCGTCTCTGCTACAGTCTCTCAGAAGATGATTTACAGATCCACAGCCAAAACAGCGTCTCACGGTCATAGCACGACCACTATCTTCTCTCCTAGGAGTTGTTTCTCTGTGTAAGCTGTAATCTGTCTTTTTCCTCCAGCCGTCTTGGTTCCTTTGACGCTGGATGTTTTGTTTCTCTCCGTCACCAGACATTTCACTCTTACGTCGTTCCTGTTCCAGCAATCTGCCCGTCAGGTATTCCAGGGTCAAATTCGCCTCAGGCATAGACTCTAAACTGGTGACCAGAGTGTCGTATTCATCAGATAAACTGCTTAGAATGAGGTACACTTTCTGAATTTCTGGAAACTGCACATTCCTTTGCTCCAGTTCATTAAAGAGACATTTTATCTCTTGCAAATGTTTAGACACGCTCTCACCGGGCTGTAATCTGCACCTGTAGAGCTTTCTGGTTAAGGATACTTTAGATCCTGCTGAATCTCTCACGTAAATTCTCTTGAGACATTGCCAAACTTCTCTCGCCGTAGCCAAGCCACGCACGTGGATTAATTGGTTGTCTTCCAAGCAAAGTATCAAAGTACTCAGAGCTTTTTCATTTTTACGTTCCTCCTCTTCATCAAGCTGTGCTGGGAGGTTGGTTACAATCTGCCACAGATCTTCCCTCCTTAATAGCATCTCAGCTTTGACGGACCACGTCTGGTAATTACAGTCATTTAACTTCGTTAAGGGAAAAACTCCCAGGCTTGTTCCCCCAAACGCCATGCTGCCTGCTCTTCTCTCAGTCCTCTGTTTTCCTTCCCCTCCTGGGCACACAACAGCAGAACTGCTTTCTTTCAGGACCTCTATTTCTTCCTCCTTCTATTATAGTGGCACCCACTGGTACTCACCAACGTTCTCAGCAGTAGACGGTCTGCGCAGGGCGCGTCGCTGGGCCCATAACCTTTGTTAACGCGGAATCCTGCAAGCCGCTAGCTGAGAGTTGATTCTGGTCCTGATGGTAAAAATAACTCACACAGACACGTTCTCTTCCAGCCCAACACGTGTATTTACAGCAAATATACAAAGCGGCAGCGTGACAGCATGAAATCAACATTTGTAGAAGTGGTGGTGGTGGTCTATACAACTCAACTATATACACATAAGCATCTGCCCTTGCCCAATCAGGGCAGATGTTGCATCATCCAGTCTTCACCCAGATGTTGCATCATCCTTTCTATAGTCACTGTGACTCAGCACTTTTATACTTACACATCTGCATGACATGGCAGTTCATTAGTACTTCTGCTCTGCTCTGTTCAGGCCTGTAAATTTTTTAATACTTTGACAGAACTAAACATTTTGTTTCAGTATATGCAAGTTTGGTCTTATAAATGTATTTTATCTGTTTTAAATTGGTTTTAGCTCAAGGTCGCTTGGTTCTGCATGGGGGTAAAACAGTGTTACTTTTTTAAAAACCATAACTTGAAAATCCTTTTTTCAAATGTCCCCAAAATCTGGCATAGAGCAAGAGTAGACTTTCTGCTACATCTGTCCCAAATTTGGTGCTGATCCAAGGTCCAGTTTCATAGTTATAATTTTTTTCTTTGAGGCACCCCTATTTTTTGAGTTGGCTTACAAAACGCTGAATACTGCTGTCAGTACAATATATCAATGCCTTCCTGGGCACCAATAAAAAAGCCAGGATGGATGATGATTTTGTTGTAAAGGAAGGAATGTGTGCCAGGAAAAGGAGGGTTTGTTCAGAAGATGATCAAGATTGTGCCACCCTGATAAATCATCCAAGCAACAAGATAAGAGATGAGGAGCAGATATGGGATTTGAAGCGGGCGGGGTGGGGGGGTGGCGGAGAAAGTCCTAAGGTAGAGATGTAGAGGTGAGCATTAGCTGTTTATAGGTGGCATTGGAAGTAACAATGTTTCCAAGCTGTGATAATGGGTGTCTTTTTGTGTACAAAACACAATTTACACTTCAGAATCAGATGTTAACACCAATCCTCTTTGCACTTTTAATGTAACACTGCATGACCCAAATACTTTTAATGACTGAGCTTCTGAAACTGAAAAATGCTGTCAAGGTCAACAGTTTGGCTTTGATTTACTTGGATCCATTCACAGGAATCTCCTTTCTCTCTCTCTCTTTTTAAAAAGCAACCACACAACATCCTGCAGAGGCGCCTGATGGAGACAAATATGTCAAAATTACGCCACAGTCGAGGACCGAGCTCTCAGAAGAATGACCTTTCAGTCCAGACCAATAAACTGAACCAAATGAAACTGGATGGTCCCAACAAAACAGAGCAAGAGGACCTTATCCTAATATGCTGTCAGGTATGCTTTTTTTGGTGTGTATACTGATATTTTTGGCAACATCGTACTGAGCCAGAATGCTGCTAAGTTCCCACCTCATAGAATGGCAATTTTTCTAGTATTCTTCTGTGGAGGGGAAGATCTTGGATGCCTTAAATGCTAACCATATAAGGATGTTACCCTACAAAAGAAATATTGATATATTAATCATGTGAATTAAGTTGCTGAATCAATTAATTATCCTGAAATGTCTATATCAATAAAACAATATTACCGTAAAGTGTATGCGTTCTTTAACAATATGCACCCATTTTGAAGCAAGCACTTTTTAGAAAAAGCCTTCTGTCAAGTACAAAAAAGCAAGCCTTTTCTGAAAGAGTACCTGTGATCCAATTATTTTGTTAGTTTTTAAAATAATAATTCTTTTCAAAATCTGTTGCTAGTTTTACTGAGGAGAAACTGTTTTGTCAGTCAAAAGATTTTAAACAGTCTAACTGATGAACTGATTAAATATTTTCTCCCATAATAACTCGGTTCTTATGGCATGGTCTCTCTTGAGATGTATGGGTTGAATGTATGGGTGATGGATACACTCCAGGATTGGCTCACAGTTAAGTGGAATGCAGCCTATCCAGAACTTCAACGGTTTGATTTTGAGAAGTAACTTTTTGATATTATTTGCTTGCTGTTGTTTATTGTGGTATTTTTACTGACATTTTATGTTTTGTTACATTAAGTTTTTTTTAAAGACTAAACTTAATACAAAAATGGCCAACAGCAACATTTTAGGAACAACATATAAAGGATACTCATTACATTATAATGAGTAAATAAGTACAATACCAGTTGTCATGCTGCTTTTAACATCCAATGGTATTGCCATCAACCAAGTTATGCACTGGAAGTATCATTGTTGCAATGTATTACATTCAAGCGCTGAGGCTACTTACTAAGTGCGGTAGCCACATTTAGAAAGTTGAGTTGTGTTTGGGTGTTTTTTAAAAAAAACTTATGCTGCATCTATAATAACGGAAGTGAAGGTTATCTAGCATATGAAAAGTCATGATTCATGGCTGAGGGATTGTATTTGGTTTGTAGGTCATGTGTTGTATGATCTACAAAAATTAGAACTGACAGATAAAACTGGGGCTTTGCTTCAGGCAAAGCCAGGTATGAATCAACCTTAGGTAACAAAGAACTCCCTGCCAAAGGAGGCCCGGCAGTCTCTTCCCCTTCCCACTTGTCCTTCTGCCAGTGGGCAAAGGCAGGTATTCAACAACTGACTGGTGTCCAGAGAAAGGATTTTAATGGGAAATACTGTATTTTATTTAAAATGTGTTTCTAATATTTTAAATATATTTAAAAATTTGTAATGACCGAAATCCTCTTGCCCAGTTATGCTGGCATAACGTGAACAATGTAACATTTGCAGGTGTATTAACTTAAGAAATCCCTGTAGACATTATTTGTTGCATGCTATAGGGATTTCTTGGGGCAATTTTCCCAAAGTTATGCCATTTACATAGCAGTGCATGGCCTATATGTTTAACTGCTTTTAAAATATTGTAATATGTCCTACTTTAACTCTCTTTGTCTTTTTAAAATTCTGTAAGCCATCTTGAATACCTTTGCTGGGACAAAAGATGGTGTAAAAATCTATTTATATTGGAAGAAGGAAGATGGACAGCATTACAAAAAGCCCATCCTGGTTCATATTTGTTAAATATGCATTAACTTCCAAAACAGTAGAATGAATGTTTCAGAAATCCATGGGTCCATTTTGAAATCTTCCCTCCATTGATGATATAAAATGTCTAGCATTCTAGACAGGTTTTTGGAGGACACAGGAAGACAATGGTGTCTGTTTCCAGCATTCTACCCTACAGCAGAAATCAAAATGTCGAGCTCTTGCTTACTTTCAGTTGACTGTTTTAAATGCTTTGATTTGCCCAACAGTGTATGGGGAAGGAATTCCAAGCTGTGGTTGATACTGGATGTCAGCGCAATATCATATCATTAACCTGTTTGGAGAGACTAGGGTAAGTAGCAGTGCCTTTTCTATACTATTTCGCTACTGAAGTGGGTTTTCAAACAAACAAACAAACAAAAACTGGAAAATTTTTGTCTACCTGTCTTGGATCTGATCATAGATGCTTCTTGTTTGTGGTAGTACTCAGGGATTGTCTGTGGGAACTGAACAGCAACCTCAGCTTCTGGGCTCAGCTGAGCAAATAAAACTGCAAAATAAAATGTAATAATATTTATGCACCATCATGGTTTTCTTCTAGGACCTCTTTGGGGCCATGTAGCCTGCCCGAGGCCTCAGAGCCTCGCACTTCCCTTGCAAGGCACAGCGTGGAAGAGAACTCTCAATGCCTGTGCTTCACTCCAATCAGCTTACTGAAAAACAAAGGGGGAAAATAAGTGCCTAAACTGAACTTTTAAAAGCCACATATTTAACTTATATGCCGCCCACTCTACCCAAAGGTCTCTGGGCGGCTTACAACAATTAAAATACAATAAAAATACAATAAAAAGATGAAACAATTAAAATACAATTAAAATAGATACTCTAAAAATTGCCACCAGGACCCACTGGAAATCAGTGAAATCCTTGCAAAGCATCTCTACTTCTCTGCCTCAGCTTCCCTTGAGAAGCTGTTTTTTTGGTGAGTGTCTGCTCCCTGAAAACTGCCTCCTCTTGCTTACAAGCAGGAAGCAAGAGCCACTTGCCCCATGTATTTTGGAGAACAGAACTACAGGACCCATGTTCCCTTAGCATACTGGCACACTGGCTGGGGCTGCTTGATTGATGAAATGGAAATGCAAAACTAAACATACACTCTACAAAAACTGAGGCAAAATTGTGCCCTGCAAGGAGAGCATAGAAAATAAGGGGAAATGGGGTGGGCAGGATAGGGACAGGAATGTCACTGTACTATCTGAGTCCTAGGCAACGTAATATGGATAGCAGGAAAAACACCCTATATCAAGAGAGTACAGAACTGGGTACATCCATGGGAACAAATGATCCATCTAGATAGCTTCTAACAGCCATACAATAAAGAACAATTTATTCCCTCGGCAGTGTTCCACACTGTCTGCTGAGTAAATAATGCCAGCCTTCTGAGGTTGGTGATCATTATAATCTAATGACTTATTTGTACAGTGTTGTGGCTCTCAGTGGCTGGCTGAGGAGAGCTGTACCTGTTAATGAGCAGAACACTGCTGAGCAATTTCCCTGCATGTTACGCAAAGCCATCATTATATGTTTAGGGACTTTATACTGGAAAATAGTTCCTTCTCCAGCAGAGGTGCTGGAACCATTTTCCTTTACACCAATGGAAGCTGTAAGCATATTTCTGGGATCATATTGGCAGGCAGGCAGGCCTCTCTTCCATCAACTGCTTGGTAAAAGGCAGACATTTCACAGGTTCTTCTCATTGCTGGGACCCTGTGTACTTGCTGAGCATCTGCCTTTTGTGTTGCTTTTGAAGATAAAGGAGCACTGGCAGACAAAAGCTGACAGCTCTTTTCCAGAGTGAATTTTTGTTCAGCAGAAGGGGATTTAGCCCTTGAGCGCCAAGAGATCAAAAGTCTCTAGTCCATGGTATCTCCAGTTTGGGCTGGGAAAAATCCCTCTCTGAAAGTTTTAAGACTTGCCTACCAAGGAGGAAGATGTAGCAGCAATGCCCTCCCATGCCTGCTTGAAAGGGGGAAAGATGCATTGGGATGTGCATGAGTGTGCACACGCACACACACATACACACATCAACTGTAGCCCTCACAGCTGTGGAAGGACCCCTTCCATTCAGCTTGGAGGGTTGCGCCCCCCACTCCAACACCCATGTCTCCCCAGGGGCATTATGTGCAATTTTAGAATAGGAAGTGGGTGAATACTTGGAGGTTACATTGAAGGTTCTGAAGGCACCACAAAGCCAACAGGGCACTCTGTGCCCATCCCCAGTCATCTGAATAGAACCAGTTGCTTCCTCAGTGCCTTGTTTTATGGGGGTCCTCAGAGTCACATCCTGTGGGAGGAATAGCGGGAAAATTCGGCTGCATGGTGGCACAAACCATCTTCCTGCCATGTACAGGGACAGGACAGGAGTAAGTGAATTTGCTTCTCTTGGCACTCTCTTGCCTGATGCAACTGCCTCACCTAGGCTTATGTTGGGGCAGCCCTGCCAAAACCTCTCTGTATTTTGGTTGAATTGCTTTTTGGGAGCTTGTTTCATAACTTACCGTTCTTGTTATGGGATACTGATCAGTCAAAGCAGGTAGACTTGCCAGCTTCTGAACTAGTCCTTGTAACTGTGCCTTTAAGAACTGTTTGATAAGCAGCAAAGAGGCAGATAATAATTTATATTTATTTCCAGGCCATGAAAAATTTCAGCAACCAAAACCTGCAACTCAAGCAACTGTTAAAAGACAGAATGTGTAGCCAGGCCCAAGTGCTAGCTGGTTTTCTTGGGCAGCTAGACTGCCTCTCAGAAAAACAGGGCCCTGATGGAAAAGGAAGGTACCACTTTTGTAGGATTGTGTGGCTTGTGGAGGCCTGGAAAACCCAGCAAAATAAAGCTGTGTCACACTAATTTTTGTGTAGAACCAACGCCAACAAATTGAAAATTGAGAAAAAAACATACTTGGAGGTCAATTAATGGAGAACCTTTTTAATAATTACTACCCAAACAACCTGTAGAGGTTAGAGAGGACGAGTTAAAGATATTTGCTGCTTGCCCCCTTCCTCCACCCTCACCAGGAAACTGGCAACCTCCTCAGATACATTGCTTGAAACATCATCAGCTTAAAATGAGGTGTTTGTTTCCTGAAATTTATATTATTGACTGCAAAAGTGATGACAGACACCCTTGCTAATTATTTATAGTAGGTGAGATTGTATTTCACCTTTCTTTACCGTATGATCTTTTCTCACTTTTCCTGGTTGTTGAAGCCTTTGCCTAAATAATAAACTGTTGGCTGGTTTTGATAAAATATTTATTTTGCCTTATTATAGATCACCAGACTATGAGTGTACCATATAAGAGTGGAAACCCTCTACTGCTTATGGAAAACTTGCAAGACTCTTCCTCCTCACTTGAAACAAAGTCCCTCCATTTTGTGAATGTCTGCCTTTGGAAAAATGGGACAAAATAGTGGGTGGGTGTGGACTGCTCTTGCTTGGGCTTGCAGCCAGCCATGCCTTCCTCTGTGATACTCTATTCTATTCCACCCCATTCTATGTTTTCCACATCAGGTACTCAGTGTTCCAATTTGGCTCATGAATCTTGCTCTAGATGGGAAGAGTTCTCATATTCAGAAGGTGTCACTTGAAGGCAGACAATTTTAAGCCCTCAAAACCTCTGATTCAATAAATTAAACAAAAAAACTTACAGGCGTGACCTGAACTTGTGCCAGAGAAATTAAAATCTGCATTTCTCAGAGAGGAGGGACAGAAAATGAGAGAACATTTTAGTCTAGTACAGTACTTGCCATATGGCTTCGTCATTTGGAGTGCTCACATTCGGTTTTCTCTCTCTTTTTGTACTACAAAGCGGGCATGTACATGTTTGTATTTTGATTAGTGGTTAGTGCTGATGAGTGCAGAAGCAGTAATTTCATCTGTCCATTTGTAGAATTAAATAAAAGATTGAAAATTAATTAAAAGTCTAAAATTTATCAAATGGATTAGGTCCCTTAGTAAAATGGGAGCTATCAAAATGTGAAGTTTCATTGTAGTTGCTGCTTGTATCACTCTCTAATATAGGTACTTCTAAAGTAACTAACTTGTTGTTGGAATGATTCTGAAGCAGATTATAAAGCAGTCATTCTGCAAGTACCTTGAAAACAACACAGTAATAACTAGAAGCCAATATGGATTTGTCAAGAACAAATTCTGCCACACTAATATTATCTCTTTTTTTAATTGGGTAACCTTCCTGGTAGATGGTGGGAATGCTGTAGAGGTAATATATCTTGATTTCAGCAAAGCCTTTGACAAAGTGCCCCATGATATTCTGATTAGCAAACTAACTGGCTGGATAGAACAACTATCATGTGGGTACACAATTGTTTGCAGAATCCTACTCAGAGACTTCTTATTAATGGCTCTTTCTCAAACTGGGAGGAGGTAACAAGTGAGGTAACACAAGGCTCAGTCCAGGGATCAGAGCTCTTCAACATTTTTATTAATGACTTGAATGAG
The DNA here is from genome assembly GCA_037013535.1 of Intellagama lesueurii. Taxonomy (NCBI): domain Eukaryota; kingdom Metazoa; phylum Chordata; class Lepidosauria; order Squamata; family Agamidae; genus Intellagama; species Intellagama lesueurii. The sequence continues at coordinate 92,637,518 of JBAJHW010000001.1, forward strand.
GGAGTGCAGGGAATACTAATCAAATTTGCAGATGACAAAAACTAGGGTGGAATAGCTAATACCTTGGAAGACAAAATTCAAAAAGATCTTGATAGGTGCAAGCATTGGTCTGAAAACCACAGAATGCAATTTAACAGGGATCAGAGCAAAGTCCTATAGCTAGAGAAAAAAACACAAATGCCCAGTTACAAGATGGGGGATACTTGGCTCAGTAATACTACAAGCAAGAGGGATCTTGGAATTGTTGCAGATCACGGCTGAATATGAGCCAGTGGTTGTGGGGGCAGAAAAGGTCAATGCTATTTTAGGCTGCATTAGCAGAAATATAGTCTCCAAATTCCGTGAGGTCTCTCTCTATTAGGCACTGGTTAGGCTTTACCTTGAGTTCTGTGTCCAGTTCTAGACACCACACCTTAAGAAGGATTCCAACAAACTGGAGCAAGTTCAGAGGAGGCAACAAAAATGATCAGGAGACCAGAAACCAAACCCTATGAGGAAAGAGTGGAAAAACTGGGCATATTTAGCCTTGAGAAAAGAAGACTGAGGGGAGATATGATAGCACTTTTCAAATACTTGAAAGGCTGTCATACAGAGGAGGAGCAGGATCTGTTTTCGTTCATTCCAGAGTGCAGGACACGTAATAAGGGTCTCAAGTTATAGGAAGCCAGATTTTGGCTAAATATTAGGAAAATGTTCCTAATTATTCGAGCAGTATGGCAATAGAACCAATTACCTTGGGAGGTAATAAGCATTTCAACACTGGAGGCATTCAACAGAAAATTGGACCACCATCTGTCAGATTCACTTTGATTTGGATTCCTATACTGAGCAGGGGGTTGGACTCAATGGCCTTATAGGCCCCTTCCAACTTCATGATGCTATGATTCTATGGTTTATTAATTTATTCCAGAAAATCCAGATGAAGTTCCTTCTGAAGTTTGGTATTCTCATCTCATCTGCCAGTCCTGTTGTTGTTTTTAAATGCCTGTCTGTAGTGCGTTTTGGAGTTTCTGCTACAATCCTGTTCTTTCTCAGCTGCTTCATACTTTTGCTCTGTTGGTTGCATGCCTGCTCTTCCACTGTTACCTCTGCTAAAATACTATACATTCCCTATAGAATTTATACTGTTGAAATTATACCCTGTTTCCCCGAAAATAAGACAGGGTCTTATATTAATTTTTGCTCCAAAAAATGCATTAGGGCTTATTTTCAGGGGATGTTTTATTTTTTTCATGTACAACAATCTACGTTTATTCAAATACAGTCATGTCATCTTATTCTGGTTGCTGCACAGTGGTGGAGGGCGGGGTTTCACTTAACTGGGGCTTATTTTTGGGGTAGGACTTATATTACGAGCATCTTGAAAAATCATACTAGGGCTTATTTTCAGGTTAGATCTTATTTTAGGGGAAACAGGGTAGGAAATCCTCCAGTTATATTTTCAAGATAAAAATGAAATTGAATTTAATAAATGATTGTCAATTTCTTTTTCTTTTTTCCTTTTTTTGCTGAAAGGGTCTTCCTTTGTTTTTCACTTTGAAACTATACAGGACTATAGAATTGAAGGGCAAAGCTTGTCAGCTTCATTAGAAAAAACGGTATGAATCCAAGATGGAAGGGGGTGGGTGAATCCTTTCCAGCACAGATATCCCTTCTGAAGATGTTTCCTTGCATGCAGCTATAGCACTGGATCAGGCTAATATTTGTACAGTGTTTGTTCAAGGAGGGGGGGCACCTTTTTGGTATTACCTAGAAGCTGCCAGTTTCTGCTGTGATGAGTAGAAATGCTGATGAAAGATACATTGGATTTTGTACCAAAGGAACTTTGGGTTTCTGTGTTCTGTGCAACATCAAGCCAGGCCAGTTTTGCTTCTCTCCACTCTTGGATTCTTTATTCCCGATGTTATTCCTCTTTCCCGTTTTTGTTTAGGTCACTTGTGCTATGAAGATGAGTGACTCATGGTGGTGCATGAGTGTTGCCTGGAAGGTTTCCTACTCTGACATTTCCCTCTGATGTTTTCTGTCACCAGATCATAGGTGGTGATTCAGCTCTGGTTGCCTTTTGCCTCTTTTATTATTGTGATCAGTATGTTCCCTCATTCTCTAATTCTTTAACTTTTCCTGAAGTGGGCATGTATGTAATTATTTCAATAGCATGAACCCAGAATGTAGTGTGGAATGTATATACACTCAAGAGTCTCTTGTACAATATATCTTCTGTGTGATGCTAGAAAGTACCTTCCAACAGAAATAAGTAATGTTATTTCATATGGAAAATCAAACATGATCTTCAACAGAAGCATTTTTAAAATCTATTTCTTACATGTATACCCCGTCTTTCCACCAATGTGCTTAAGACAGCATTGATGGCTCTGCTTTCCATATTAACCTCTGTGAAGCAGGTTAAACTGAGAGATGTGACTAGACCTTCACTCAGTGTCATCCTGAGAGCTTCATGTCCACGGGGTGGGGTGGGGGAGTTGAGCCCACATAAGCCTTAGCCCAACACTGTAACTGCCACACCATGTTTTCTTTCAGTGTGCTGAGATTTTGGTAATGATAAATGTCCTAGATTAAGGTGTACCATGTCAAGGTTCAAACCCTTAAAGATGCCATGAATGCATCTCCCCACTACACTTGTTTGTAATGGTTTAACATGCAATGGGGAAGGCAGAAGGAAGATCTAGATTTCCTGGCAAATCGCTGGATGGTTTGTAGATGAGTGTGGGTTTCTGGTTCCCTACATGCTTCAACAACAGCAACAAGAAGACACACATCTCTAAATCAAGGTATTGGAATTTTCGATCTGCAGGATGTCAGACACAGCATTGTTCTTGTATATGCAGGTTGTCCCAGCATAAGACACATAAGATGGGGTGGGGACCAGTGACTAGTTGCTCCTCTTTAACATGCTGCATCCGGCTCTGCTTGATGGATCTCCAGGTTCTGGTAAACAGCAAAGCAGATTTTGCAGAACTGTATAGATTGTGTAAAATCATTTCTCTGGATGATTGCTGGCATAATAAATAAATGCAATTATGAGAAATTAAAGTTGTTAATCTGAATATTTGCAATGGACTGTGCTGAAAAGGGCTATAGAAACTACTCATATGTTAATCAGAACATTTAAAGGTTTAAACAATAACAGAAGGTTGGGACTTTTAGGTTTTGGAGTGGGAAACAATACACATAGTGTATTGTGTCTGTATTTGATCACTGAAAGAAGCCAGAAAATAAAAGGAAGCCTGAAGGAAAAAAGCTTTTCTTGTTTTCTTGTCTCAGCCATGTAACACCTTTAATAGAAAGGAAAACCTGTTCCAAGATGTGGCATCAAAGTGCATTTAGCACGGACACTTCTGTGCAGAGATCTTGAACCAGGTGCAGATGACTCAGCTTGCAAAGGAGAGCAGTAGGAACAGACATAAAGGAGACATGTAGATTCTCATGAAATGGAACTGTGGCTTGTTTGCCTTTAAAAAAAAAGTTAGGACTGTGCAGGAACAGTCAGGAAAGGTCAAAGGAGGAGGAGGGGAGAACAGAAAACATCCGAGAATTGTGATTGCTTTCAGAAATGCTTTGTTCTGTTTGTTGGCTTGTCCAGTTTTTATGGAGATGGGATAGGCTCTGCAGAAAGAAAGAGGGGGGAAAAATAAGGAGGGGGGGAGTGGCTCCAAAAGGTGTCTAAGAGTCCAGCCTACTTTATACTACGACATCAGAAGTATTTTAAAACCACTTTTGTGACCAGTGCAACCAATATTTCCCAACCCGATTTTAAGATCTATTCCTATGTCCATTCCCACCTCTCTTTCCTTGTAGAGCCCAAGTGCAAAGGATTGGGGGGGGGGGGAACATGTGGCCTTCCTGATGTTGTGGTGCCGTGATTCCGTCTCTCGTGGAAAACACAGACAGTGGGGTGGAATGCTGAGAGTAGATCTCCAACAATGGCTGGAGGGCTACTGGTAACCCAGCCCTGTTTTAAGAACTGTATGCAGGCAAGTTGCAGCCCAGCAAATCCAAAGGACACCAGACTGGGGGAAGGCTACTGCAGATAATGAAAGTGAAGAGTTTAGGAAATAATGGTATCCACGGTTGTCACTTGACTGAGCAACAGAACATTGTGTATTTGGGGGGGGGGGGGAGGCAAGGTTTGCCAGTTCTAAGTATCTTATTAGTTTGTTCCTATTTGCCATGAAGAAAAGCTAGCACAATCTGTCGCTGAGTAAAACTGTCTGTGACTTCCTTCTCTCAGCAAAAGTGGCTCAGTAGTCTTGGAATGAAATAAACATAAGACCCAGAACATACTTTCTTGGTTCATTACTCCAAATAAGCTATATTTCCCCACTGTAGTGTGTGTTACAAATCCAAGACCAGGCTACATTGTCTGAAAACACAATCACATCCCAAGATCCTGATTGCTTTTTAAACACTCTTCCCCTCCTTAAAGTCTGGCTTTTTCAGTGTCAGAATGAAATGAATGTTCAACCTCCCATGCCCAAGTGTTGTATAAATTATCCCTTCTTAACTCCTCTGGGTTTTTCTCATTTTCACAAGCATTAATTCGAATCCATTATCTGCCTCTGCAACACTCTTGGGAAATCCAGTGGCCTGTGGCACAGAGAAAGGAGTACCTCATCTTCTTGACATGATTTAATAGTAAATAATAGATAAAAAACACTGAATGGGTGAACAGCATAATGTGTACAAGGCTTGCTTGCATATTGAGCTCATTACTGCCTGCTCTGGCTGGCGATGGCTCTCCCAGGTGGAAATCTTTGCTGCCTTTGTCTGGAAATGATGGGGATTGAAGCCAGGCCTTTTGCATACAAAGCACATGTACAGAGCATCTGCCACTAAGCAACCACTTTCTTCTTTAGGATACTTCGTAAGCTTTAAAGACCTATGCATGAGAACATTCAGGGTTAAATCACAGAGAAGAATCAAGAGCAGAAGAGGGTTATTAATGACCCTTGGTTGTGACCACTTGCTTCGTATTGCATAATAATGATGATACGTTGTTGTTGTTTTAAATAGAGGGATATATGCCTTGTTAGGGATTCCTCACACATAGCCAGAGCTGGGGAACTTGTGGCCATTCATTTATTTTTGGGCTCCAGTTCCCACCCATTCAAGTCTGCCTATGTAATGAGTGAAGGATGATAGGGAAGGGATTATAGTTCAGCCATATTTGGACGGTCACATGTTTTATTGTCACAGGTGGATCCAATTAACTGGGCATAATGAACCCATGGTCTGTACAACTCCTGGGTTGGTTTTTAAATAATGGTTGCTTTTGAGGAATAAGCACATGGCCCTTATCCTCTCCATAGCAGGCCTGTCTGAAGATTTTCAGGTGAAAGTTATTTTGCATATGCAGTTCCACCCTGTCAAATGTTACTTGATTATCAGCAAGGAATGATTCACCCACAATTTCAAAGTACATGGTGGTACCTGTATTATTGCCATATTAAAAATTTAAAAATCCTACTGTAAACGGAGTGCCCCTTTTTCTATGTGCAGGTTAAAGGAACATATGAGAACCTACAAGGCTGAAAGTGAGAAAATTTCACTGCCCTATAATATGAAAGTGATTGGTCACATGGAACACCTGCCCCTTACATTGGGGACTCTCCCTGTGGACTGTTCTGCAATTGTGACGGGTAAGTGTTTATACAAGCTAGATATGGTGGTGTCCTCTGGGCCAGATGCCCTTAAATGACCCTCTTGTAGAACTGAAATTACAGCACTCTCCCCAAGAGGAAAACAGTGATTAAGTGGGGCTTTGTCCCATGAAAGTGAGTATACAATTGCAATCTCAGAAGTGGGATAGGCGAAGTGTGGCTTCCAGTCCCCTGCTTTCCCCCAAATTATTATTTTTTCTTAAACAGCACACTTTTTTGTTCAAAAAGTAACTTTGTGTCCTCTGGCAAGTGTGGGAGGCAGATTTTTCCCATTTGGAGGGGGTAGCGCCCTTGTTCCTTCACCCCTCCTTTTTTTAAAACCATTTTTAAATTGGCAGGTGTGGGGCACAAGGGGCCTTTTTCACACTGGGGGTGGGCAGAACACAGGGAGGGATTGGGTCCTCAAAGTTCCAGGGCCAGGTGGGTGGGTGTGGTGCTCAGATTTCTGGAAGCTGTTTGCCCCTTCTCGAAAGAATAAGGCTGAAAGAAGAAGAGACATTTCTTCAGCTGCTTTGGATAGACGTGAGAGGCTCCCTCACCAGAGTTAATCTGTCTAAACATCTATTTTATTTTCCACAAAAGATCATGAGAAAAACTTCTCCTTGGGACTACAGACACTGAAATCTTTGAAGGTAATCCTCAACTCTTCTTCTTCTTCCAACTTTCCACCTCCTCTTTCATATGCTTTCCACTTCTTAAGGTGATCTTCATCTGTTCTCTGGTTTTGTGTGTGTGGTGTTTTTTTTTTTTTTTGTTACCTTCATATTGATTCCTTCTTTAGTGTGTGATAAACCTGGAGAAACATCACTTGGTCCTTGGGAAGACAGTCAGGGAAGAAATTCCTTTCATCGGTAGCACTGCTGCACATGAAGAGAAGTGAGTTTGCAACTCAACATCTGCATTGAGATTTAGTAGGATGAATTAATGTGAACAAATCATTGACATGGAGAAAATGTGGGACAAGTCAAACCTACTGTTTCTTGAGTTGGCATTGTTGGCAGATGGTGTGTGGAAGGGTGTCACATGATTGTGATGTGTTCTGCACAGTGTTGAGTGCACCACTGACACATGACTCCAAGTTATGAATGAGCAAGAGCTGAATGTGTGGCAGAAGAGTCATGCAACTGGAATCATCCTTGGGTGCTAGCAAGTGGCATCAGAGTGTTTTATTTAAGCCATTTAAATCTTAAGGGATTTATATCACACTATTCAATAGGCACCCAGGTCTATGTATATAACTACTCAGAGAAAAGCTGTCACTTCAGCACATAGTTATACATTCTGGATTTGTACATAATATTTGAAGCTGGGCCCTACGACAGCATCCTGAATCCCGTCCTAATTTTGCTCTTTGACTAAGATACTCAACATACCATTTTAGTTGTTTAAATTGACCCTTAATGTATTTTGTCCAGAGCCTTGGATATAAACCTAGCGAATACAACAATCAGATTAAATACATTTCAAAATATTGGTCCACCATACAGCTAAAGGGTATATTTTTCTAGGTCTCAGGGTAGGCTATCTGCATGGCACACTTTTCCAATAGGCAGGAAAAAAATGAGACCGCAGTAGAACATTCACCATAGTTACTGTTGATGTGGGGGAGAGGGAGGTAGAGAACCCATTGGCCTCTTGACTCCCAGAATATGATGTTTTATCACTGAGGAGGCCAGGTCAGAAGACAGCTGACTGAGTCTGTCATGAAAGGGTGAAAAATTGCTAGTTATTGAATTCATAATCATTCTGTTTTTCATTTTACTGCTAGGGGGTGGGCAGGAGTGATGCTTGTGGGAATTTCTTCTTTAGCTGACAACATAATGTGCCCAGGCAAAGTAATCTGACCAGCCCTTGGGCATTCCCCCTGGCTTTGAGAATGGGGCTGTGGACACCATGTGCTATTATGAATCAGGCAGTAAAATGATTTGGGCCAGCCATATTATGAAGTTAGAGGGCGGATGAAAAATAACACAGAGAGATTAAACTGTGACAATGGCAGCAAGAAAGCCATGATGGGTGACTGTTCTGTTTATCCTATTTCAGCACTTCTGAGGCATGAAGAGGAGGTGCCACTGGTTTCAAAGGAAAAACATGATGGGGTTGAAAGAGGAGACAGTAATACTGATAACTCCATTCTGCTAGACTGTGGCTAGATTTGTGGAGAATTGAAAGAGCAGGCCTTTGCCAGGAGCTGAGGACAGCTTCAGATCTTCACCTGCTACAAAGAGAGTCTGGTGGTGGACTTGTATGCACACACCCAAGTCTGCTCTTCAAAATGGTGTCACCTTTGTGGCCACAGAAGTATAAAAATGTTTCTTTTCTAGACTCTACTGAAATAATTTCTGTGGTTTCAGAATCATTTCTTAAGAAATGGGAGCAGAGGGGACAATTTTATAATCCTTTTTGGAGCCAATTATCTTTCCCTTCAGTGGGAGACTCTGGAGTTCAGATTTTTAGAATGTATTTTTCTCTGGGTGGCAACAAATAATTTTACATTACCTAGTCACAAAGAAGATCCTTATGTGTATTGAAATGAGTGCATCCAAAAATGTACTGGGAGAAAAGGCAGGGTTGTTGTTTTTCCTTCCACAGAGCTGGAGGTAGTGTGATTACACCTTTGTTGTTTATAGTATTTTAGCTTTCATCTGAGTTCCCTCTGAGTGGAAGTCCATTAACAGGATCCTCCATCTAGAAGACAGTAATTTTCATGATTCCCCCCCCCCCCCCCCTGCCCCTCTTGAAAAGCTGTTCCAAATCATTGTGGAAGTGGCAATGCTGTTGAAAAATGCAAAATCTCTCCTCTGTCTTGGTTGTCCAGCAGGAACTTAAGCCAAGTATTAGTCCCTTTCATGAATGGAATTAGCTCTTCTAATCACAAAAGGAACGTTCTGGACTTAACCCTGCTTTTGTTCAGCTCTTTCTTCATAATTATAAAATATTGAAATTAACAGCTGTTTATAATTGCAGAGTTAATTGAATTATCAGATTTTTAGAAAATATACTTATTGTCTAAAACCACAATACAGCATACAAGAGCATTTATTCCACAGTTAAAATATTTTAAAATCTACAAACTATCTTCTACTATCTGTAATTTTTGATGTATCATCATATGGAATTAAATTTGGGAAACACAACTCTCCCTTTTTCTTCTTTATTGAAATAATGATTTAAACAGTACCTGTCCTTTTTATTAACGCATAAGAAGCCATTTATGTATTTTTGCTGGGAGTATAATTTGACTCCATCAATAAGTAAAGGTACATTTCTAAATATAGGAAAACATTCTGGCAAAATCATCTTTTATTTATTGCTACTTAATTATTTGTATTGTTATGTAAGCTGGCTGCTTATAAGATAAATGTAACCCCTGCCCACAAATTCCTATTTAAATACAGATCTATCATGTCAATAACAGATACCTGATCTCTTTGTATAAGCTGACAATTTGTATTTTTGCATGAATATTCATAAATTAAATCTAAAATTAGAGGTATGTTTATATTTACTTTGGGCAGAAAGCTCACCAAAGAGTCAGAAAATATAGACATATGGGATTGATTTTTTTGTATGGGTACAGCAGTGTGATACAAAACCTGTTGGAATATAGATGTTAATGAAAAACAATTACAGTATATAGTAATAGCCACCAATGGGAAACAATGTTCTTCTAATGCTATCTTCATTTCCCTTTTTAAAAACAACACTGTAATCATACTTCCTTTGAAATTAATTCTTACTAACCACATACTTTCAAAGAAGAATGATTGCATACTTTTAATCACAGATTACCTCACTGTTCCCCTTGAAGACTGAAAATTCACCAACGGAGTGTTGTTATATTTAACAATTATTTCAGGCAGGTTCTTTCCAGAAGAGCATAGGATGCTGAGCTACATACACAGCAGGGGCCCATTTGCTCAGTGTTGCTGATTTGATGCCCTTGGCCAACTGGAGAGCCTTATTAGTTACAGGTGAATGCTGTTATATGCGACCATTGCATTCTGTACTCTGTCTCTTTCCTCTCGGCCAATAACCCTGGATTATTTCCCTGCCCTGTAACTCTTCCTGGGAAGTGTTTCTCTTTTTAAAATAACTTTCTTTAGCTTTTTGGCTACCAAAATTAGGTCTTCTTAAATTGTTTTGGGTAGCATTTTTGGAGCACTTATTTAGCTACGAGGTAGCTCCAGAATAACCATGTGATGACCATGCTGTGGATTCACATAATGTCTAGCACTTGGTTGTCAGACTGCCTCAGTGTACCCCCAACTTGCCATTTGACTCCCATGAATTGCTCTGGTACAAGGGGAGGGAGCTGCAAGTCAGAATATGCTGAAGCAACTGTAAATCTGCAAGCAGGTGTGCTCCTATCTGCAAACATGCTGCTCAATCTGCCTTCATAAGATGCCAACATAGCTATGTAACCTTGCCCTTGCTTGTACACCCATCCACCAAGCACACAGAGGCAGCACACACGATTTATTGGATAGCTCATAAGAACTCTCTTTCTTCCTGGCAACACAAGGAACTATTTTGTACACGGCCCATCTTTGCATTCAAAAGATGCTCCCTAGGCTTGTGTTTCTGTAGCACAAACCAAGCCATTCCAATAGCTATGCTGACTAACTTTGAATTCTGTGGCTATACACTTAGCATAACAGTTGTACTTCTAGTTACGATCTTTAATTAAGTGATTTGCTGAAGAGGAGCTTTAGTAGATTTGGGTGTGTATGCATGCGTGTATTGTGTATCAAACCAACAGAATGCAGTAGACGTAATGCATCCCATATACACATATGTGGCAGATCCTATAATTTGTTCTGAATATTAACTTAGACCTTGAAGAGCTATCATGAAAGCCAGTGGGAGGAAGTACCGGCACTGATTTCAAAGATATGTAGGACCAGTACATTTGGAATGGCATCAGTTCCTGTAAGTTGATCCGGTCGGTTTCTTTCTGACAATGACCCTAATGAACTCTCAATGGTTATAACCCATGTAGTACGCTCAGACTGTGATACCTGTATTTTCATACTATACAGCTTGGCTTTTTGCAATAGCTATTTATTGATCACAAATCCTAAGTAAAAATATTTGGAAATGTCTTCTCTTCTTGTCTGTTGCAACCTTCCTTACTATTTACAGTATTTATGGAGCTATATTTTTAAAAAATGCAAAGCAAAACCTTTGTGTTTGCCAGATTAACTGCACTGTGTGTATGCCAAGATGTAGTAAAAATATGAAATATATTTGTCCAAGTAAATATGCCACTGATGTGGTCTTTGGCTAATTTATTACTTAAGTGACTGTTTATTACTGTGATGACTATGAAAATAAAGTATTTTAAACTTGTATTAAAGCATATTAATGGGCTTTATGTTGTTCTTTGACGGACCTTTTCTAGTGCTTTTATCCTAAACACAATTACCCTGATACAGAAGAACACCAACAAAATGTACAATGATTGCAAATATAAGAATGGCTCTCTTACTGCAGAAACAAAATCCTGCCTATGGAGGTGCTTCCTACTTATGATAATCTCTTGTACGGCTATACAAAGAGGGGGTCATGTTTGGCAAGGAAGGAAAGGGAAAAGGAGAAATTGTTAGGGCCAGAATAATCTTTGGGCATATTGGTTCCTAGAAACCCTGCTCACCATGACCAAAGGATTATGGAAACTGTCGTTCCAAACAGTAAAAAGGCCATACTGTATGTTTACCACCTGTGTTTTGGAAGGTGACTGAAAAGCTACAGGTGGACAAATGTTATCCATTTTTTGTTGTTGGAGAGATTGTCTTGAGCAGGAATTCCCAACCTGGGGTATGTGTACCCCCCCAGGGGTATGAACCAGGACATTTAGGGGTGTGCAAAAAAATAAATTGAATAATGGCAGAGAAAAGGCACGTGTCAACAGTGTAAGACAAGATACAAGTCAAAAGTTCTGAAATTAGTTGAATGTTATGATGAGTGGCAGAGTGGGTTTCTTTGCTATTTAACATCAAGAAAAGCCTTGTTCCCTCACTTTGTTATTTTGGGGGTGAGGTGGGGAGTCCCTTTGTAAACAATGTGTTGTGAACACACCACTACAACATGCAAGCTTGGCGGTGTGTCCCTCACAGTCTCAGCTTTCACTCTCCTCCACTTCGCAAACATTCAACTGCTGGTGTGCCAGTACCAGTGTATATATAAGTGGGCACGTCAGTCAGTCCCGTGAGCAGGGTTCAATGAGTGAGCTCTTCCAGGTCTTCTCTATGTTAGGGCACGGTTTATGGAAATAGGCTGCCAAGGGGTATGCATGTGAAAGAAGATTAGGAACCACTGGTCTGGAGGGCTGGTCTGGAGGAAAAGTGATGAGCCTTTCCTGGATTTTTCTGCATGACTAACTTTGTTTTTTTTTTAAGAAAGGAGACACAGGTCATGCATTTTGGGTCTAGAACCTTTCCATGGAAATAGAGATATTTCTGCTTATAGCATGGGGGAACCAATCCACTTTACTTAAAAATAAACATTAATGCTTTGTTTACAATACTTAGAACAGAGATAGGGCATGTTTGGGCCTCCAGATGCTGTTAGACTGCAATTCCCATTAGCCCTGAACAGGATCACCATTGGCATTGAGTTGCAGTCTAACAACATCTGGAAGGTCTTAAATTCCACACCCCATCTTAAAGCACATCTGCATACAGACTTAAAATTAGTCCCTTTCATTGAAACTCCAGGAACAATAATAATGTGAGGGGGAAGCAGGAATTTCTAGGAAAACCAGAGCCAAGATTGAGGAATGTCTGGCTTTCAGGTGCAATTGGGTTACAGATATCTTGGGGATGAACAAGCAACAGTTCTGAGAATACTATGAGATGTACGTAGGCAGGTGTTCATATTAATTTAACTAGTAGAAAACCAGTGTGCATCTGCATTATACATCTATACTGCAAACAACTACAGCAACTGTTAAAATGGTCAATGAATCAGTTGGCATAGCATTCTGTGTTACCAGGTTGCACAGTTAAAGCACCAATGATGCTTCAGCAGGGCGGTGGAAAAACATTGCATTCTGTTTAAGCAATATCTTCTTATGTTTTGGCAGGAAATGTCATTTCTGCCTTGTTTGAAATTGCCTTTTATTTCACCTGTTCCTGAAATTCTTGCCAAGCAATTTGATGTGATACCCTGACTTATAGCCAGGAGGCTCAGGTGTTGCACACTTGGAACTGAGCATTTGGAACAGTCCTGCACTGGTGATGCTTTTGATGATGACTTGCGAGTTGTCAGCTTTATTGGTAAATTCTTGACACCTTGCTCCACCTTCTATGAAAAAAGCAGAACCGTTGCAAAATCTTTGCTGCTATTTCCAGGGCACAGGGCTAGTGGGGAGCAGCTACAACTGAAATCCAAAGCACATTTACTTGAGAGTAAACCACTGAGTCAGGTGGCATGAAAAGAATTTAGTTGTGAAACTTGAATGAAACAGAAGATTTTGGGTTTTTTGAAGGCCAAACTGGGAAAGTGGCACAGAAAACCCCGCCCTTCCACACATTTCCTGGCAGGCATAGTTTAGGAAATGATAGTTTTTCTCTCCTCTTGAATCCCATTGTTCACAGACTTTGTCAATGGCAGAGATGCAACCTGAATGGAACAGCTAAAAAGAAATATAACCTGAAAAAGTCCAAACTAATCAGTACAGTATATTATTTTACTTACTATATTTAACATTGCTTGAGAAACAGCTCTCCAAATTAATGTCTGGAATTCAAATTAAGTTTTGCTTCCTCCATGTAACATTTTTTGCTCAGACTCTTAAGGCCAGCCCTCTCTGTGGGCTCTTTTGTAGACTTCTCACCTGCCTATTTCATCCTCCTTCCCTTCAGGAAATACCTTGTGGTGGTTTACTGGTGCCCACTGATTCATTCAGAAGTTTGAATATAACAAGAGCAATTTATTTCTTGTTTCTCAACAATGACTCATTGGTAGTTCCGTTATTTTAAACTGCATTATGATGAAAGGAAAATATGTCTTGCCTTTCAGTTCGTGTTCTTGTGCTTTGTTTGTTCTTCTTTGTAACAAGCAGCTCCTCTAGTGTACTGTTTTCATCATCATGAAACCCTGACCATTCCTGTCATGTTCAACCTTGTGTCTGCCATCCCTAGAAGATAATCTAAATGCAGTTTTTTTGTGGCCATCATCTTAACCATATTGACAATCCACACACACATCCCATTGCCCTTGTGATGTGGTCACTTGGGTCCTTTACAGCAGGGATGGACAACCTCTAAAGATTTGGGGTCTATACCCATCTCTGAACTTGGGTAGAGAGGTGGTGGGGCCCCTTCAAAATATGGGAAATGTGCCCTCACCATGTCCTAGAGGGCACAAAGAGGCTTTTTGAGGGGAATTTTTTTATTTTATTTTTTTGTGAGAGGTGGAGAATCACACGAAGCCTGCGGTCACATGTTGGCCACCCTCGCTTAACAAAATCTAGGCTCAGTAATGGCAACAAGTTTTTGGTGAACTCAACAGCACTCTGACTGAGGGGGAGCAGGGCTGGACCCATCATGAGTCCCAGTCAGGCAGTCACCTGAGGAAGAGGGGTGCTGAGGATAACAGTGAAGCTGCCCCTCCCCGCCCACTCACCATTGCCTAAAGCAATCACTTCTTCACCTCCATAGGGCATCCACGTTGAGTAATTCCTGGCTCTAAGGAGGTCTTTGGGGCCAAGACATGACAGGAAGGGTGGACCCCCCCCAAAAAATCTCCAGTCCCATGCATTTTTCTTCTTTTTTTTTTGGCCTCACCTCCCACAGTATCTTGGTCCTAAGGAACCCCTTAGAACTTCACCCATATTACAAGGCACAGAAGCATTTCCTGTATGGAGAATTAGTGCAGGAAAATCGCCCCAGAGGGAGACCACAGCTGCGATACAAGGATATCTGCAAGCGGGATCTGAAGGCCTTAGGAATGGACCTCAACAGATGGGAAACTTTGACATCTGAGCGTTCAGCCTGGAGGCAGGCGGTGCATCATGGCCTCTCCCATTTTGAAGAGACACTTGTCCAGCAGGCCGAGGCAAAGAGGCAGTCCCGAAACCAGCAAAATCATGGAGCTGGACAGGAGACAGATTGTATTTGTCTTCAGTGTGGAAGGGATTGTCACTCTCGAATTGGCCTTCTCAGCCACACTAGACGCTGTTCCAAGTCCTCCATTTAGAGCACGTTACCATAGTCTCTCAAGACTGAAGGATGCCTATGCATGCAGAAGCAGCAAAGAGCAGTAGATCTTTGCTGCTCATCATCCTCCGTCCGTCCAGGTGAGTGTTGCTGCACTAAGGGACAGGACACCATTGGGTAGCACTTCTTTTCAATCCTCAGGTGTGAGAGAATTTGTGCTGGTTGTGACTTAGAAGGCAATTCAAACAAAACACAGTTTTGAGAGCTTAGAAATTCCAGAGCAATTAATGGTAACAGATGGCCAAGTTCTGAGACAGCCTAGAAACCGAGTGAAGATTTTATTTATTTATTTCTATCACCTGATCAATTTGCAGCATTTTTAAAATCTAAAGTGGAGGCCATCCGCCGGGAGCTCTCTCCTTTTTCGAACACAGTAGATTGAGCAGAGGCGTAGATCAAGGCGCTCTGCCTTGCCCGATGAGACTCGATCTCTTTCAGCCTGTGATGCCAGATATGGTGGACAAATCGCTTGACCACTGGCGTGCCACCACCTCCTTCCTTGACCGTTGCCCGGCCTGGCTAATCAAAGCAGCCAGGTCTATAACAACCGAATGGGCCACTTCAATAATTAATGGGTCTCTCCGGGAGGGCAAGGAGACACTCATTAGGCCCATTAGGAAGAAACTAAGTTTGGCGGCGGACGACATTGGCAATTATAGGCCCGTCGCCAATGTTTCTTTCCTCAGCAAAGTGGTAGAGAGGGTGGTGGCTGACCAGCTCCAGGCCCTTTTGGATGAAACCAACGCCCTGGATCCATTTCAGTCGGGCTTCAGGCTGTGCCATGGTACGGAAACGGCATTGGTTGCCCTGTTTGATGACCTGCTGAGGGAGGCCGACACGGGCAAAATGTCTCTGTTGGTCCTTCTTGATATCTCAGCCACCTTTGATACTGTCGACCATGGTATCCTCCTGGGGAGGCTCTCCAAGGGAATCGGTGGTCTGGCGCTAGCCTGGCTCCAGTCCTTCTTGGAGGACCGTCCCCAGAGAGTACAGCTTGGGGAGAGTGTATCGGCTCTGTGGAATCTTAATTGTGGGGTTCTGCAGGGCTCGATTATCTCCCCAATGCTGTTTAATATCTACATGAGGCCGCTGGGTCAGGTCATCAGGGGGTGTGGGGCTTTGTGTAACACCCAGCTCTACATCTCCTTTTCTCCAACAACAGTGGATGCTGTTTCGTCCCTTCAGCGCTGTCTGGAGGCCGTAATGCAACGGATGCAGGTGAATGGTCTGAGGCTGAACCCGGACAAGTCGGAGGTCCTGAGGGTGGATGGCCCCAACATTGGTGGTTTGGGAAACTCCCTCTTCTTTGGGGGGTGACTCTCACCAC
The DNA here is from genome assembly GCA_037013535.1 of Intellagama lesueurii. Classification (NCBI taxonomy): domain Eukaryota; kingdom Metazoa; phylum Chordata; class Lepidosauria; order Squamata; family Agamidae; genus Intellagama; species Intellagama lesueurii. The sequence continues at coordinate 92,653,747 of JBAJHW010000001.1, forward strand.
AAAGAGTGGGGTTCACAGCTTGGGGGTCCACCTGGATCCGACGCTTACCATGGAAACCCAGGTAGCGTCAGTGGTCCGTACTGCCTATTTCCATCTTCGGCAGATTGCCCAGCTGCGTTCCTATCTTGATGTGGGGGCTCTGACCACTCTGGTCCATGCGCTTGTAGTCTCGAGATTAGACTACGGTAATGCACTCTATGTGGGGCTTCCTTTGGGATTGATGCTGAAGATTCAAATGGTGCAGAACGCAGCGGCCAGACTTCTTACTGGGGTGAGAAAACATCAACATATATCCCCTACTCTGGCTGCCCTGCATTGGCTGCCTGTTCATTTCCGCATTGACGTATAAAGCCCTAAATGGTTTAGGACCTCAATATCTGGCGGAGCGCCTCCTCCCACCTAGATCTACCCGAATCACTCGCTCTAGTCAAGATGGGCGGCTGAGGGGCCTAACGCCGAGGGAGACCCGAAGAGAAAGAACAAGAAAGCGGGCCTTCTTGGCAGTGGCCACTCGCCTCTGGAACAATCTCCTCCCAGAAATTTGTCTGGCTCCTCCGCTGGGTGTTTTTAAGAGCCAACTCAAGACCTGGCTCTTTAGGCAGGCCTTCCCTCCTGTCAATACCTAATTTATTTGCTATCTTCAATTGTATTAATGTTGTTGTTTTATTTTATTTTATTATTATTGAGTGTTGTTAGCCGCCCAGAGTAGACTTCGGTCTAGATGGGCGGGATATTAAATAAATAAATAAATAAATAAATAAATAAATAAATATCTCGCCTTTCTTCTTAAAAAGAACCCAAGGTTGCTTGCATCATTAAAAAGACAATATGTAGAAGCTAAAAACAGATACACCTGTGTGATGGCTAAGCCTCACTCACAGACCTTTATGTGCATGGGAAAACTCCAGAGGACAGAGTACCTGCCCTGTTTTTCCTAATGCTCTTTATATCTTTTTTTCTTATCTTTTAAAGGGGGGGGGGGCTTTAAGAAAGAAAAGACAAGATAGCTGCACGTTGCTTTGTGCTGGGAAGTGCCAGAAGGCCCTTATCTGGTGGCATTTTTGCTTCTGGATTGTCTGTCTCAAGCTGGACATCCATGTTTAATGTAATGCCATGCTGAAGTCATCCATAAATGAACAGAGATAGGATTCTCAAATGGTTATAGCTGAGGACTTCAAACCAGGCATTTCTGTGGGACTACGGAAAAATACCATCAGACTATTCAAACAGGCAAGTGCCCTTAGGCTTCTCTCACTGAAGGCAGAAGTATTCATCCTAATGGAAATGTATTCTTTTAAGGGCACGAGACAGAAATGTGCTTTTGTGTGTTGCTCCAAACATTGCTGGTGTGCAGTTCTTGTTGTCTCTCGCCATTGGCCCTGTTGGCTACAGCTGACAGGAGTCGTACATCCACAAAGGCTTCATCTGGATTGAAGCATCATTCAAAACTGATTACATGAAACTCTGAGGGGCACTTGTAGCTATCCGGAATGGCACCTCAAACCCAAACTTTGCCATGGCTGTCCTTTGCCTTATCCAGGGCCTGGTCCATGTTTTGCTGGACTATTGCCTGGAATAGAATGGGAAGCAGCATTACCAAACACCAAGGTTTGCCAAAAGAAATTGCTTTATTACTAGAATTGGGCTCAAGTAGTGAAACTGTCTTGAAAAGGTTTAGATCAGGGGTCTCAAACTCAATTTACCTGGGGGCCGCTGGAGGCAGAGTCTGGGTGAGGCTGGGCCACATCAGATTTTCCGCCAAGCGGAGCAAGAGCCCGAGGAAGCCGCCCAGGAGTTTCCTTAGCCCAGCTGGGGCTCCGAGGAGGAGGAGGAGGAGGGGCACGCGAGCCCTCGTCGCCGGCCACGACCCCCTCCAGCTCCTTCTTCACTACCACCACCACCACCACCAGCAGGACGAAGAAGCGGAGAAAGGAGGGAGTGCCGGCGACCGCCTAACGGGGGGGGGGAGGGCACGACATAATTTTTTTAAAAAAAACCTCACAGAATCACCTTGCCAAAGGAGAAAAGCCCCCATCGGTACCTGCGAAATTAAACAGAACGGGGCGGGGGCCCCCACAGGTGCGCACGCGTGCACGCACACAAACACACACACACACGGAGGTCTGGCAACCTTCCTCTGAAGGCCACCCCTCAAAAAAAGGTGCACTCAGCAGCAGCAGCAGCTACCCCCACCACGACAGAGGAGCAAACTTTGCGAGGCGAGCCCAGGCAGCCTCCAGAGCTGAGGCGGCTGAAGCAGGACGAAGAGGAGGAGGAGGAGGAGGAAGCACTGCCGGGTGCTGAGGCGGCCGCTGGCCGGGCTGGTGCTGCCGAGAGAGAAAAAGAGAGCCAGAGAGCCGCTTCCCTGGAAGAGGTGGTGGTGGCAGCAGCTGCTGTTGGCGGCTTGGAGGCACTCTTCGAGGACGGGCCGGGAGTGAGCTCCGCTCTCAGGCATCGTTCGGCGGCAGCTCGGGCGCTTGGGGAAAAGGGCCAGCAGCGCGCCTCGCTTGCCGGCTCTCCCCCAAGACAGCGCCTCTTGCACCCTCCATCTGGAACTGCAGCCTGCCAGCCGGCAGACAGGTGGGCTGGCTGGCAGGCTGCAGTTCCGGATGGAGGGTGCAAGAGGCGCTGTCTTGGGAGAGAGCCGGCGAGCGAGGCGAGGCTTTTTTTGACTCTTGAAAGCAGAGGCCGCGTGGGCGTTTCGGGGGCAGGCAAGGCGGGGGCCACAAACTATCATCTGGCGGGCCGCAAATGGCCCCCAGGCCGCATGTTTGAGACCCCTGGTTTAGATAGATGTGTATTTAATGGCATTTTCACAGCCTAGTTACTCTTATGATTTAAAATTTCTTTAAAATCTGTTTCTAAATATTACAGCAGCTATCTAATTGTTTTTCCCTAAAAACATTTTGTAAATCTAATTTTCCTCATGGTTTAACCTTGGGCTGATGACATGATTTCATCCCATTCCAACTGATTTCCTCTTCTACCCAGTATCACAAGTAGTGAGCTCAGTAAACTGTGGGCTTCAGGAGACACTGAAGTTAGAGTGCTTTGTTAGGTTGCGACTACACAGCAGGAAAAATGTGAATGGATCTGTTGTGAAGTCCCACCCTGGATATTAGATTTCTGAGTTTAGATTCACTTCAGCCAATCACACAGGAGTCAGCAGAGAGAAGGGAGGAAACCAACCTTGTATGCAGTTTGTTTACCATTTGAATCTTCTCCTCTCCACACCTGGTACCTGGGTCTGCTTATTTACCTATTCTCTCTCTCTCCTTTATTCTCTTTGACTTGCTGTCCTAGCACTAGACCGGCTAGGGGAACAAAGGGGCGGGGTGGGGGAAGCAAGGAATTAGCTGCCCCAGTGCTAGATTTGCAAGCCTTTAAAAGGAAGGAAGGAAGGAAGGAAGGAAGGAAGGAAGGAAGGAAGGAAGGAAGGAAGGAAGGAAGGAAGACATGGAACGGAACAGAAGGGGAAGGAAAAGCAAGATAAAAGTGAACCCAGGCACCAGATGTGGGGAAGAGAAGATTCAAACAGCAGCCAGTTTCCCTGCCTCTCTCACTGTTGATGGAATTGCTGAATGGCCTGAAATACAATGGCTACAAACCCCTCCACATCAGCTCAAGTGATCACACTGGCTGGACTGATGTGAAGGCATTTGCTGTCAAAAAAAGTAGAACCCCCAGTGGTGGAGGAAAAAATTGCATTTGGCAGGGAGGAGGGACTCTGGGCTGAGTTGCAGGGATTTTTACATCATTTAGTCAATAGAAAATAATGCAAATCAGACTGGCCCAATCCTGGAGCATTTCCTGCATTATTTCTCAATGTAGTAGCACCTTTAGTGGAGAAATCCAGTAGAATTAAAATATTCATTTAGTGGCAGCACTGAATACGACAGGATGAGAAAGGAAAATAGGGAATTATTGTGTTAGCTGGTTTGCTTGACTTCTTTTTACAGTGGAGCATCCTGGTCATGCCATGCCAACTCGTTTTAAAGAACATTTTGAAATGATTGTGACCCATTAGTGCCTCTGTCACTTAGCAACTGATGCAGTCCATGTGTCCCTGTGGAGAAAAAAATTACGCACTATGCAGGGTTGAATATAATCTTAGAAATAAATAATGGAGCCAGCCTGGCACTTTAAAAACGTATTGACACGTGACTAACCATGTCAGAGAATGCAGAAGGAATATGCATTTGAATCCAGCTGAAAGTGGCCTAGAATGGATGTTGGCATCCAAACTCAGAAGTAGTGTTCAATATACCTATGATTTCTGTCTGTAGCTTTTAGACAGGACTGTGCTATATTCTTTAACAAAACTGGTCTGAACAAGAGTAGTGAATGTAGATTTTTAAAACCAACATTTGGCTATGTCCATGAGATAACTTTTGAGCAGAGTTACGATTGTACTCTTGTAACAAAAAAAAGTAGGAACATAAGATTTTTAAAAAAATAACAAATCAAGTACATTTAATACCACAATAAGTGTTAGTGCTAAGGTCAGAGCAACACAAGAAGAATTAGTGTTTGAAAACATTAGTGTTAACGCTAATTTTCTAATGCTACTGTCGGTGTGGACATTGATTTATCAGCACTAATGTTAAATATAAATGTATTTTGTTCTATTAATCATTAATAACATTTGGTTTTAAATGTTTTTTAAAAACCAGTTAAAATGACTGAAAATGGTACCAAGTGACAGAAAAACTTCAAAAATTATTTGTCAAAATAACAGATTTAAAAAGCACAAAATGTTAATCTTTATTCATAAATCATCCCACTAAAGTCACTTTAGGAATAGGAATGGCTTATACCCTGAAAGACAGAATAATAATGCAAAAAGATCTTGATAGGCTCAAGCACTGGGCTGAAAACAGTAAAATGAAATTTAACAGGGATAAGTGCAAAGTCTATACCTAGGGGAAACAAACACACAGCTACAAGATAGGGGATACCAGGGGGTTGGACTTCATGGATTTATAAGTCAATTTCAACTTCATTATTCAATCATTCTATGAGGTATTCTCTTTGCCATAAAATAACCATTCATTTCAAATATTTCTGTTGGGGCACAAGCTTTGGAAGAGATGAGGACTGAAATATTACTCTAGGCTGGCATACTATGGAGGTGCCGCTTTTATTTAGGAGGCCAATTATAGATGATATAATAAGATTGCTGCCTCGTTACTAAGTTTATGCTTCAGGCTTCAGCTTTCCACCACAGCAATGCATGATGACAACCCTTATAAAGCCCTCCTGTTGAGCCCCCCAAAATGAAGGTAGTCAAAATGCAGTGTTTAGTACAGTATGGACAAAAAAGAAAACAAGCTTTCAACTTACTTCTTCAGCACACAGACAATGATTCCACCTTTCAACATCTAATGACCTCTCAACATAACAGCTAATTAATTTGGCATTTGCAAAGTCAGCTTCATTATTTTTTCATAGTCATTTTGCACACACTGAGCTCAAGAGCTGTGACAGAGAGAGTCTGGGAACTCTGCTGCCTGCTGCTCTCTCCTTGGCAAAATAAGGTCATGAGTCATTTGCAAGCATCCTTTTCTGTGTGTTCCAATTAGAGTAAATTACCAACTGAAGAGCTATGTGGCATTTCTAACCGAGGCCTGATGAAAACTTTGCAACCCACAGCTCAAACAGAGACAGCACACATTCTGGCAGACCAACCCAATACCTATTCATTCAGAAGTAAGCCGTACATCACCTTGTGGAGCATATGCCCAGGCCTTTGTGCACAGGACTGTAAAACAAGCCACCTGTGTAGCTCATTCTCTGTGTAGCTCCTAGCAGCATCACAAAAGAGTGGACAGATTTGCATACATTTTGAATATGCTAACTCATATAGAGTGAAATGCAAAATTCAAAGTTATGACGTAAGTAAAAATACAGTCCATCTTACTATAGTGAAGACTACAGCCAGCTGAGTCTCCTGTCCAGATGTCTGTTGATAATGAACTCCAAGGCCTTTGTTCTTCCTTCACATTGTTCTTTCCTTTTAAACTGATTTAGACAGGACAGCCCTTCTGTCAGAGGATACCTTCAAACAGAGGACTGTCCTCTGTATAGTGGCACATACGGCCACTCTACCTGGGACAACCTTGCTGAGCAACATGGAACTGGGAAGGGATCTGAGCTGTAGATAAGTAACTATTCATAATTAGGGGTGGATGTAAATTTGCTTTAACACAGAGAGAAGATATGTGTGAGCTTTCAGATGCTGTTGCACTATAGTTTACAGCAGCCCTCCTCACTGGCCAGTCTCTTTACAACTGTAGGAAACTGGAATGCAGCAACATCTGGAAAGCCACTGGGAACTACTCCTGTTTTGACAGAGATGAAAATGTTCTGTTAAAGCAACATTACAGAAGACTGCCCCCCCCAACAATAAAGCAATAAATAGAACTCCCTTAACAATAATCAAGACATTATAATAATTCTGTTGTCCTTTGCAATATTCTGCAAATTCAGATATAATTTGCTAAGTAGATGCTACTTCTTAAAGATAGAGAAACGTATAGATAATACATACCTACAAGTGGCCTTGATGGAAGTATATTGGGTAAAGTCTTAAACTAATCTTTTAGCCCAGTGGATACTAGCATAGTTGCTTTAATAACAACTAATAATGTTTAGTAAACAAATTCTGCTGCAACTTCCAACCATTATTTCAAACCCAACCCCAAGACATTTGCATGACTTTGCTGTCAAATATGGAGAAAATAGTGGTATAAGAATCACGTGCTATCAAGTCAATTCTGACTTATGGCAACCCCTTTCGGGGTTTTCCAGGTACAGAATACTCAGAAATGGTTTACCACTCCCTCCATTTTACTAAACAGTAAGATGCTTGGGGGGCAGAACTTATTTCCATTTGGTTTCCTTAGAGCAGTGATGGCTAACCTTTTTGAGCCCGAGTGCCCAAACTGAAAAAAACAAACCCCAAAAAACCCAGCAGGCGGCAGGCCAAGGCAGCGGCGGAAGCAGCAGTGGAAGGGGGAATCCCGAGCACGGAGGTGCCTCCAAAGCCCACTCCGGATCCGCTTCCAGTCGGGCCCAACCCCCGCCAGTACCAGCTGCTCCAGATCTTGGCCCGCCACCTGTTGGGGTGCTAGCACTGCGGCTGCAGCCATCTCCTCGGGTTTGGCTGCCAGGGGTAGCGATCCGGCGACTTATGGCTCGCGTGCCCACAGAGAGGGCTCTGCGTGCCAGCTGTGGCACGCGTGCCATAGGTTCGCCATTGCTGCCTTACAGGATGTCTGGAGACTTATAGTATACAGAGCTTTATTTACAAAAGATAAGTTATGTAAACTGGGAACCTTCAACATAGAGTTGTGAGCTGCCTTGGAGAAAAAGGTAGCATATTATTAATTTAAATAAACACATTTAAATAAATAAATAGAGCTCCTACAACAGAAATCCACTGCCTCACATTAGGATCCCAAAGAGACAAAATCTAGCACCCCAAAACACTTTTAGCCTTCCAGAACTGAAAAGTTCACTCCTGCCACTTACAGCTCCCAAAATCCCCAGCCAACATGGCCAGTTGTAGAGTAGTTGGGAGAAGCATTCCCATCCACTTATATTACTGTTTCAGCAAGACTTGCATCCGTGAAGTGCATCAGCAATGCGCTTACATGTTTATTTGATTTGTTACAATTATACAATGTTTTCCTCTGAGGAGTTTATCAGAATGGTTTGCAGATGGTTCCTAGGCAGTCTCCAGTCTAAGCAGATTAGCTATGCCAATGTAAATTCAGCACTGGAACATCATAATTTGCCTCTGGCCTCTTCTCTGCCATGAAATTCAACATTAAAAAAACCCACACAGATTTAGGAGGCAATCTTCATTCCCTCCAAGTGTGTATACCTGAAGCTCTTTTAAACAAAACTAGTCCTATGCAATTTAAGTAACAGTAACATGCCGTGTGCCTTTTAGATGGGTATACTGTACCACTTTTCCATTTGATGTATTTCTTTAGCCACAAACACTCTGACTGTTTTATTTCAATAAAAACATGCAGGATTATCTGGAAGAAACAACACCTCATGGAAATCAAAGTCTCATTCTGAGTGAGCTACAAAATGTAATGAAGAAATTGGCAGTGGCAAGGGGAACTGTTTTTATTTCAGTTGTCATAGAAACATAGAGCAACAAGGACATTTGCTGTGTTGACATCATATTATACAAAAAGCTTGTGAGAGTAATGACATGAAATCAATAGTGGAGTCAACTTTTGGGGACAGTCAGCTCTTGACGCACCTTCTTCAAGAACACAAAATTAAACACAACCATCATGTTTATACGGAAAGAAAGTTCTGTGATCACATCATTCTGGGGACAAGCAACAGAAGAAGAGTCACATTGTTGTAATTACAGCAGGGTGCTGCACATTTGGCCCACCAGAGGTTTGGCTTACAATTCCCATCAGCCCCACCCACCATGGCCAGTGGTAAAGGATTATGAGAACTAAGGTACAAGACATGGGGGATTCATTCCCCACTCTATGTTGCAGCCATAATTCAAGATACATTTTCCCCAAATATATTATCCAATGGTGCAGGTGTAGGACTGCAACTCCCATCAGCATGGCCATAGTAAGAAATACTGGGAGTTGTAGCCTAACAACATCTGGAGTCCAGGCCTTTGCCCCCACCTGTAACAGAAGATAAAAATAGAGATGGACAGTATGGTTTTAGTTTGTATTTACTAATTTTCTGGACATGGAGGCAAACATGGTTTGCAACCTCCTATAAAGCAACTAGAACAAAACCAACCTAAGGTGTGATCACACAAATACATAGATTGCAATTTGGACTGCTTGTGGAGCAATCCAGTGCAATCTATTTCCCAGTGATCACATGACACACAGGGAAATGCAACCCAGCCTGACCCATGCCCAAGCTGGACCCCTTTGGTCCAGCTGTAGAGCTTCTATGTTGGGAGGACAGGCTGGAGTGATTGTTTAAGGGAGATTGTTCCCCGTGTGATCAGGTACTCGTACATGCCTTTGCAGTCATCTGATCACATACCTAGATATCCTAAGGTAAGAAGTACTTACTTTCATCTTTAGCCCAGAAGGAGGAATCAGGTCAAAAGAGGGTCAGAGGGACAAGACCAAATAGCTTTATTAATCTCGATGGTAACATATGTGTGCCCACTATTTTCTAGTCCTAGACATGCCCAAAACTAGACACATTTACTAGGAGGAAAGTACTTTCCATTTCAGTTGGACTCATTCTCAGACTAGTTTAAGATTACAGCTGAATTTTCATAACAGCTCCAAACAGTAAGTAGGCCACTATATCCTGACAATCAAGGCTAAGGAGGACCAAACATATTCAGATTCACTCATCAAACTCATGACTGAATGAATCTTTCTGGAGGCTTCTGTGGACTAACTGTAGCATACTGGTACTGTGATCATCACTTAAGAATGCTGTTATGCAGTGCAAGAATATAAAAGGGAAAAGCTAGAGCCACTAGCTTATTGGGACAACATGAAGTAATACATGATAAGGAAACAAGTAGCAGTATACAGAAACAGTACATTGTGCAGTCAAGAATGACATTGGTATTCTAGTGTCTGCTGAAGACATCCCTTCGCTTCCACTCAGAAGTCAAGCATATTTCCTTTGCTGCAGGCAAGGAAGTGTTAATAGTAGAATAGGTACATAAAACAAGTACATCAAAATAATATGAAACAACATCAGTGGTGCCTTGACTTACGAACGCCCCTACATACGAACAATTCAACTTACGAACAGCTCCATTCACAAAATTTTGCTTCGACTTGTGAACAAAAAAAAAACCCGCGAAAAAAGCAGGAAATGGACTTTGGACTGCCTGGTACTGTAATTTTAAAATGTAAAAATTGGTTTAAAAGGTGCTTGGTTTGGTTTAAAGCTACTTGGTTTTAAAGGTGTTTTGTTTAAAAGGTGTTCGTTCCCTCCCTCCCTCCTTTCTTGCCCTTTTTTTAACCTTAGGTCATCTTAGGTTTAAAAAAAAAATTCTCCCCCTAGTGGTAGAGGACGGATTAACCGGCTTTGCATTAGTTCCTATGGGAACAAATGCTTCGACTTAAGAACGGTGCCTCGACATAAGAACAAAAAACAACCGGAATGGATTGATCAGTTTTCAATGCATTCCTATGGGAAATGCTGATTCGATTTACGAACACCACTCCGGAATGGATTAAGTTCGTAAGTTGAGGCACCACTAACAGGTATTCCAGTGCTGCCTGTTAGATGCCATTAAACACATACTTTACCATACCAACCCTTACAGCAGATCAAAAAGGCAATAGAAACCATTGTACTCAGGAAGCGAATGTTTCTTTACTACAGAATTATTCCTATCCAATTAATCCAGGAACAACTGAATATACAAAAAGTCCTACCAGATCATACCAAAAGGCCCTAGTCCATCAATCTAGTGCTACAGTGGCCAACGACCCTGTTTTCCCGTAAATAAGACCTAACCTGAAAATATGCCCTAGTATGATTTTTCAGGATGCTTGTAATATAAGCCCTACCCCAAAAATAAGCCCCAGTTAAGTGAAACCCTGCCCTCGACTATTGTGCAGCAACCAGAAGAAGATGACATGACTGTATTTGAATAAATGTAGATTGTTGTACATGAAAAAATAAAACATCCCCTGAAAATAAGCCCTAATGCATTTTTGGAGCAAAAATTAATATAAGACCCTGTGTTATTTTGGGGGAAACACGGTAGAAAACTAAGGTCAGCCTATAACTGCAGTGCTGTCTATAATGGTCATTTGCCCTTTTTTTTTTTTTTTTTTTTTTTACAGAGGATGATCCTGTGTCTAAAGAGCTGAGGACAGCAGCCTCTGTTATAAAATGTCCTATATTTGAAAAGCATCCTGGATCAATTTCTCTTTAACAACAAAGAACTGCAGAAGTGACAACAGAGACCTTAAAGTTACCCATCCATAGTCGTATCTCTACAGCAGACTGAGCAGGTATGCAACTTATATGGTCAGTTTTTCCTGCTATGGTGAGATGTATGATATTTCTGTTTAAATGATCATCAGCAAGTTTACAGTGCAACACTTCTGGAAGTGAAGGATTGGCTGGCTATACACTGTTGCTCAAGAGTTGTCTGAGTGTACTTGCAATGCTTTTCCACTCTTTGGGGAGGCTCCTTCTATGTTCATGAGTTAACGCTAACTCATGAACACAGAAGCCTGCTTCTGGTTAAAAATAAAATAAAATCTTAACATTTTAATTTGTTTTTAATTTTACCTAAATTTCATATATGCCTATAGTTTTAATTTTGATATGAATAAAGAAAGATGTAAATGATAGTATTAGTCATTATTTAGAAATTTCCATCTCAAAATATATATTAACAAATGAAAAACCAATGCAAATCAATATCCTTTGTTCTCCCATCTGTTCCAAGTAAATTAGTGGAAACCATGATTAAAGATGAAATTATCAAGCACATAGAGAACCATATCTTACTGAGGAAGAATCAGAATGGCTTCTACAAAGGCAAGTCCTGCTTCACTAACCTTTCAGAAGTATCCATAAACATTTGTTTACTTTGACTTTTAAAGGCTTTTGTGAAAGTCCCCCAGCAGACCCCTGAGTAAACAGGCATGGGATAAGATAAATCATCTTATGAGGAAACCGGTTAAAAAACAGGTGGCAGAAAGCAAGAATAAATAGTTGTTCTTCCAAGGATCTATTCTAGAATCTATGGTTTATAATTTGTTCATAAGTAATCTGAAGTTGGCAACAAACAGTAAAGTGGCCAAATATGTTGCTAACCCAATCGTTTAATGTAGGAAACAGGCATGGAAATAACAAATGGAGCTCAATGTCAACTCATTTAAAGTGATGCACATCGTGTCACAAATCTCTGCTTCACATACACACTCATTGGACCTGACCAGCAAAAGGAGTTGCAGGGATAGTATGGTGAAAACTGTGACCTAATGTGCAACAGCTAAACAAAAACAACAACACTTCATGTTAAAAAACATTAGAAAAATAAAGCTGTGAATGTTATACCGTGTTTCCCCGAAAATAAGACAGGGTCTTATATTAATTTTTGCTCCAAAAAACGCATTAGGGCTTATTTTCAGGGGATGTTTTATTTTACAGTCATGTCATCTTCTGGTTGCTGCATAATGCTGCACAATGGTGGAGGGCAGGGTTTCACTTAACTAGGGCTTATTTTTGGGATAGGGCTTATATTACGAGCATCCTGAAAAATCATACTAGGGTTTATTTTCAGGTTAGGTCTTATTTTCGGGGAAAGGGTAGTACATTCATGCATATGAAATGTGTGTGTGTTGTAGAGCTGGAAAAACTTACATTTGGGGCTCTTTCATTTGGAAAATAAGATGAACAACAAATAAAATAGAGGTGTATATGTGGCATACGATTTTGCATGGTGTGAAAAACGTGGATAAGCTGCTTTTTCTTACTGTCTCATAAAAAACAGAACCTGGGGTCATTCTGGGGAATTAAATGATAGAGCAGACATAAGGAAATACTCTTTCACACAGGTAAACTATGGACTTTTTTTTACAAGATATAGAAATACCGACCAAGATGGACAGCTTTATAAAGGAAATAGCAACTTTGTGAAAGATAAGGGCATCAGTGACTACTAGTCATTAGTGACTGACTGTTTAGGAGACAATAAACGGGATGGTTTATATTTTGTTGCTTCTAAATCTGTTTTTAGTAATACTTTTACCTAACATTTTTTATTATAATGTTATTAATTCTTCTTTAATATTTGAATAATATATGGTTTTTAGTTTTTAATATTGTGTTTTTAATTATGTAAGCTGCCTTGAGTCCTTTTTTTTAGGAGAAAGGTACGGTCAAAATATTTTAAATAAATAAATAAACAAATAGTTGTGATAGGTATATGTTATTCTCAACATCAGAAACAGTTTGCCTCTGTATATCAGTTTCTAGAGAGTACGAGATAGGAGGTGTATCTGCACCCATATACTCCTGCTGGGCATCCAATGTATAAACCTGTATAAATACTTTGCTAGACTAGATATGCTGATTGTCTGCTAAGAATGTGGCTCCTTTTCAGGTGACACATAACTTCTTCGTTGACAGTATGTAAGTGGCCATCCTAATAGGGGTGCAAAGCATGTTCATGTTACCCAGCAACTGGGATTCAAAAGCATCCTCTCTTCTACTAAGATTGTAGGTGGTTGGATAACTCAGTGAGTTAGGTAGCTAGATGTCAGGAGTCCGATTCCCCACTGTGCCTCCTAGGAGAAGAGCTAACCTGTGTCACTTTGGACACATTCCAGAGCAGCCCCAGAAAAAAGTAATGATAAACCACTGCTGAGTACTTTACACAGAGAAATTTCGCACCCTGGAAAGGGTCAGAACCAACTTGACGTCATGCCATTAATATTTAAGATTGTAGGGTCTAGTTTTGTGGCACCAACTGTAGCTATCTGCCTAGGTATTCTCTAACTCTTCAGTAGAAAGGGGAAGCAAATTAATACCTTTAATCAAATGATATGAAACTACTTGCAAAAATATTTTCTCAAAGTCTCCACTAAAAAAAGCTTATTTACCTACCAAAATAAACATTGTTTAACTGTATCTGTGACCAATCTCCATATGAAAACAATGTTGTTTTTAGTTATGTTTTCAGCACAAGATAAGTCACTTTTTTTTTCAGATTCTTGGCATGAATATTAATACAGATGTTCTCAATATAGGTGACATGCAAGCAGGTGGCTGGAAGATCAAAAGAAGCAGGTTAATAAAATGGGCATAGAAGTACTGATTTACAATGGAAGGAAATGCCCCAAAAGTGAATGCTTGAAAACCAAGGGTTGCACAACCTTATCTTTAAATCTCCTTTGAAACTGGGCACATATTTGGTAGCAGGTAATGAATTGAGAGAGAAGGCAACAGGCCCAGAGAAAAAGAACAAGAAACCGGGCCTTCTCAACAGTGGCCCCTCGCCTCTGGAACAGTCTACCCGCAGAAATCTGCCTGGCTCCCTCGCTGGGTGTTTTTAAGAGCAAACTTAAGACCTGGCTCTTTAGACAGGCCTTCCCTCCTGTCATCACCTAATCTATTCTTTGCCGTCTTGAATTATATTAATAATGTTGTTTTCATTTTAAATTGTTTGAATACTTTTATGTATTGTTGTTAGCCACCCAGAGTAGACTTCAGTCTAGATGGGCGGGGTATAAAATAAATAAATAATGTGCTTCATCTAACAATTTTAAGATTATTTGACAAGCAGAGATGGATAAACTCTTGGGATCCAAGAACCTGTTTTCAACCCCTGAACTTTTTGCAGATGGCACTAATCACCAAAATTAAACTGAATGTGAATGGAAGTCCACTTCTGGATTCATGAGACTTAGGGCATAAGTTTGCACTTTGTTTCAAAAAAAAAAAAAAAAATCACTGTTCCTGGAGCTTTTCATGAGCAGCCATTCTTTTTTTGCTCAACTTCTCTTTTGGCTGGGGACAGTCCTGAGGCTGCACAAAGCAGGCTACATAATTCCCATCCATGAGTGAAAGCACAGATAGAACATGTGTGGCTTTGCAGGTGATGTTGCACAGTTATCTCCCATATTTCCTCTCCATTTGGTATGTTGGAGGGCAACATATCTCTAACCTAAAAGCATTTTAGGATCATGAGTGTTGGTCTAAGAAACCAGAGTAAGAGAGGCAAATACATTTATTGGTTGTCTCAGTGCTGGGTCTACATTACATGTAATGCTTTCTCATGCTGCAATTTCATAGAAGAAACAAAAAAGCATGATATGTAGAATTCTATTTAAGAATTTACCCAATTGTGTGTGAATAAGCTGCATTTCTGGTGGGGCTGCATATAAGCTCCACCCTCTGAATGTCCTTGCCACCCAGAGGCAGTTAGACCTTCTCACATTGAGAGTAAAAGTCTGAAAAGGAGCTTGTAACAGCCTGTAAGCTCATCAGCATTCTTGACCATGGTAGCTCTGAAAGCATGTTCTGCCAAACATACTTCTGTTTTCTCAATGGGTAGTGTGGGGTGTATGTACACCCCCCCCCCCAGCACCCATCATTACTACAGTTCTACACTTGAACCAGTGAAGACCTGAAGAGGGCTCCCCACCTTTACAGGATTATCTTCAAACATATTGGCTTTTAAATATTACAGTGGAGAGTGTGGATTGATGGCAGGAGCTGAGAATTTTACAAAAATACGGCTTCAGGGAACTGTGACTAAACTCACTCCTATTTTTCATTGGTTCTAGTGGGGTTGTGATGGAAACCTCTGAAACCCTGATATATTTCACTAAAAGTATTTTCTCTGCATCAAGTTGTCTGAATTTTTATGAAGCCATTCAAATAAGCATATAAAATTACTTAGCCTAACATTTAAGGTTGTAGCCTACCCTTAATCTCTACTTTAGGCATGTAGTAGAAAGTACGCTTTCCTCCAAATGACCACAAGGGGCCAGTAACAGGGTGAAGGACAAGCTGTTTCTTTGGCTACCCACATGATGATCCCCCCATGACTGAACTACTAAGTGAACTACTACTTAGTAGTAGTAGTTCCGAAAAACCCACAACAACCATGAACTACTACTGCCTCAGCAATGACAAAGGTTACTCCTCCACCTGCCAACCACATTCTTGCATCTACTGCAGCACCATTACACAGTCCTAGGAATACCACCCCCATCATGGGCCCATTTACTTCATCTTCCAAAGTAATGTTATCCTCTATCAGCATCCTCTGCTTTCTAGGCAGGGCAGGCAGGACAGTTCACTGTCTAAGGCACGAACACGACTCCATAAATATCAGCGTGCATCCAGAGGCTTAAAGATCGTTTGTTGTTGTTGTTTTATATACATTAATAAGTTGTTTTTCTCTACTCACTTTTAAATACCCCAAAAATTATTTTCCTTGACAAAACTTTATCCTCAGAACAGTTCTTTCCTGAAAGCAAAAGTCAACGCACCAATGCTACAAATTAACATTTCAAGAGTCCAACTATTGTGTACCAGCTGGCAGACGTTTTACATAAATGGTTGTTGTGGGTTTTCCGGGCTGTTTGGCCATGTTCTTAAGCGTTTTCTTCCTAACGTTTTGCCAGTCTCTGTGGCCGGCATCTTCAGAGCCTTCGAGAATACGTTTTACATAAACATAAATCAAGATCAGTCTACATCCCAATCCCAAAGAAGGGCAGTGCCAAAGAATGCTCCAACTACCATACAATTGCACTCATTTCACACGCTAGCAAGGTTATGCTCAAAATCCTACAAGGTAGGCTTCAGCAGTATGTGGACCGAGAACTCCCAGAAGTACAAGCTGGATTTCAAAGGGGCAGAGGAACTAGAGACCAAATTGCTAACATGCGCTGGATTATGGAGAAAGCCAGAGTTCCAGAAAAACATCTACTTCTGCTTCATTGACTATGCAAAAGCCTTTGACTGTGTGGACCACAGCAAACTATGGCAAGTCCTTAAAGAAATGGGTGTGCCTGACCACTTTATCTATCTCCTGAGAAATCTTTATGAGGGACAGGAGTTCCTACTACTGACAGGAAGCAACAGTTAGAACTGGATATGGAAGATTGGTTCAAAATTGGGAAAGGAGTACAACAAGGCTGTATATTGTTCCCCTGCTTATTTAACTTATATGCAGAATACATCATGCAAAAGGCAGGACTGGAGGAATCCCAAACCGGAATTAAGATTGCCGGAAGAAATATCAACAACCTCAGATATGCAGATGATACCACTCTGATGGCAGAAAGTGAGGAGGAATTAAAGAACCTCTTAATAAGGGTGAAAGAGGAGAGCGCCAAAAATGGTCTGAAGCTCAACATAAAAAAAAAACTAAGATCAGGGCCACTGGTCCCATCACCTCCTGGCAAATAGAAGGGGAAGAGATTGAGGCAGTGACAGATTTTACTTTCTTGGGCTCCATGATCACTGCAGATAGTGACAGCAGCCACGAAATTAAAAGACGCCTGCTTCTTGGGAGGAAAGCGATGACAAACCTAGACAGCATCTTCAAAAGCAGAGACATCACCTTGCCGACAAAGGTCCGCATAGTCAAAGCTATGGTTTTTCCAGTAGCGATGTATGGAAGTGAGAGCTGGACCATAAAGAAGGCTGACCGCCGAAGAATTGATGCTTTTGAATTGTTGGCCATCTCATGAGAAGAGAAGACTCCCTGGAAAAGACCCTGATGTTGGGAAAGTGTGAAGGCAAGAGGAGAAGGGGACGACAGAGGACGAGATGGATGGACAGTGTCATTGAAGCTACCAACATGAATTTGATCCAACTCCGGGAGGCAGTGGAAGACAGGAGGGCCTGGCGTGCTCTGGTCCATGGGGTCACGAAGAGTCGGACATGACTTAACGACTAAACAACAACAACAAATCAACAGTTTGAGCGGTCGTTATGGAAGGTAACGATGTTCCCGCCACTGCGAAAGATCCTTGTCTGTCTGCGTCTCTTGCTCTTCAACTGGCCCCCACGTCCACAACCATGTCCACGGTGTCTATAAACCTGGGGCCGAAATATAGCACTTCATACGCCTGATGCTTATAACCCACGAAAGCCGCTAATCTTAAAAAATGTCACACTGACGGCCCTTGTTTTGGGTTGGCATTCTGCCTCCTTCATTATTTCGCCTTTGAGAATACACGACACTCCGACCCACCCACCCACCCACCCACCCATCCAAGCGGCGACTTCTGGAACTCAACGCCAGGCGCTACTGTTGCCGGTAGGAAGACGCCTCTTGGAACGGAAGGCCCGCGGCGTCACGTGACACCGAGAGCGCGCCGAGCGGGGCGTTGGAAGCGGAAGTCGTGATGTTTGGAGCGCCCAAACCTCAAGGCCCATCTCGGTGGTGCTAAGGGCGGAGGGAGGAGGGGGAGCAGGCGGCTGAGGGGTAGGGACCGGCTTGCTTCCGCGAGGAACGGGTCATGGCGGCGGCATCACCCCTCGGGGGCGCGTGGGCGACGTTGTGCGCGCTGCTGGCTCTGGCGACGCTCGCGGGGCAGGTGACCGGAGAAAAGGTGAGCCCCGTCCCTCTTCCTTCTTCTTCTTCTCTCTTCGTGCCTCCCTCCCCCTCCCCCTGTTTTGGTTTCCCGCTCGTCCCCCCTGGGAACAACAAGTCCGGTTTATGGGCAAAGCAGGCACCACCAAGGCAGTCAAAAAGCCTCAGAATCCTGGTACTGTCAGATACGCGTTAAAAACAACATCAAGAAGTTGCCACATTAGGGCACTCTCCGGCACCTGTCAGTTTTATTGCCGTCGTCGTCTTCCCCGTTCTCGCATCGTGTGAATATGTTCCTTGAGTAGACTAAAGCAAGAACCTGCTGCCTTCAACAAAATCGTAGCGAGTGGGGAAGAGGCAAGGGGACTGTGCAGCAGGAGGAGTAAATGTTGGGCGTATTTTTCACTTCAGTTGTGATCCTTTTTTTATTCCCACAGAAGTATTTGTCACTTTCTCCTCTTTGGTAAAGTGAGGTGCAGCAGCCAGCATCTTTTGATTTGTTGTTGTTGTTGTTTGGTCTTTTAAGTCGTGTCTGACTCTTCGTGACCCCATGGACCAGAGCACGCCAGGCCCTCCTGTCTTCCACGGCCTCCCGGAGTTGGGTCAAATTCATCTTTTGATTAACCCACATAATTATCATCAAATCAAGGAGTGCATTTCATTTCAGTTAGCATTATTTAATGATTGATTATTCTTTACTTACATATATTTATAGCTGAAGTAGCAGTCTTTAGTTTTGTACGTTTCTGCCTAGCAGTACAATTTCTATGTTGTTGTTTTTTGTAAACACGCATTTGATCTGTTAATGCTAAAGTGTGTTTAAATCCTGGCAACTTCCTTTATTTCTAAAAAAAATGCTGAAGTTACTTTATATCTAAACATAAACACCAGCACAATTGGGTTTCGTCTTGCCTTCCTAGAATGTGACACAGAGATGGATGGGTTAAAAATAGTTGGCAGGTTCTTTGAGCAGTTCAAAATGGAAACACTGCCTTCCAAGATTATACGTTGGTTATCTGACTATATGGAAGATGATGTATCTGGAAGAGGATTGCTGTATCCTAGGATTTATAAAATGGTAGGGACCTCACAGAAGCAGAAGACATCAAGAAGAGGTGGCAAGAATACACAGAGGAATTATACCAGAAAGATCTGGATGTCCCGGACAACCCAGATAGTGTGGTTGCTGACCTTGAGCCAGACATCCTGGAGAGTGAAGTCAAGTGGGCCTTAGAAAGCATGGCTAACAACAAGGCCAGTGGAGGTGATGGCATTCCAGTTGAACTATTTAAAATCTTAAAAGATGATGCTGTTAAGGTGCTACACTCAATATGCCAGCAAGTTTGGAAAACTCAGCAGTGGCCAGAGGATTGGAAAAGATCAGTCTACATCCCAATCCCAAAGAAGGGCAGTGCCAAAGAATGCTCCAACTACCGTACAGTTGCACTCATTTCACACGCTAGCAAGGTTATGCTCAAAATCCTCCAAGGTAGGCTTCAGCAGTATGTGGACCGAGAACTCCCAGAAGTACAAGCTGGATTTCAAAGGGGCAGAGGAACTAGAGTCCAAATTGCTAACATGCGCTGGATTATGGAGAAAGCCAGAGAGTTCCAGAAAAACATCTACTTCTGCTTCATTGACTACGCAAAAGCCTTTGACTGTGTGGACCACAGCAAACTATGGCAAGTCCTTAAAGAAATGGGAGTGCCTGACCACCTTATCTATCTCCTGAGAAATCTCTATGTGGGACAGGAAGCAACAGTCAGAACTGGATATGGAACAACTGATTGGTTCAAAATTGGGAAAGGAGTACAACAAGGCTGTATATTGTCTCCCTGCTTATTTAACATATGCAGAATACATCATGCGAAAGGCAGGACTGGATGAATCCCAAGCCGGAATTAAGATTGCCGGAAGAAATATCAACAACCTCCGATATGCAGATGATACCACTCTGATGGCAGAAAGTGAGGAGGAATTAAAAAACTTCGTAATGAGGGTGAAAGAGGAGAGCGCCAAAAATGGTCTGAAGCTCAACATCAAAAAAACTAAGATCAGGGCCACTGGCCCCATCACCTCCTGGCAAATAGAAGGGGAAGATATGGAGGCAGTGACAGATTTTACCTTCTTGGGCTCCATGATCACTGCAGATGGTGACAGCAGCCATGAAATTAAAAGACGCCTGCTTCTTGGGAGGAAAGCGATGAGAAACCTAGACAGCATCTTAAAAAGCAGAGACCTCACCTTGCCAACAAAGGTCCGCATAGTCAAAGCTATGGTTTTTCCAGTAGCGATGTATGGAAGTGAGAGCTGGACCATAAAGAAGGCCGACCGCCGAAGAATTGATGCTTTTGAACTGTGGCGCTGGAGGAGACTCTTGAGAGTCCCCTGGACTGCAAAGAGAACAAACCTATCCATTTTGAAGGAAATCAACCCGGAGTGCTCACTGGAAGGACAGATCCTGAAGCTGAGGCTCCAATACTTTGGCCATCTCATGAGAAGAGAAGACTCCCTGGAAAAGACCCTGATGTTGGGAAAGTGTGAGGGCAAGAGGAGAAGGGGACGACAGAGGACGAGATGGTTGGACAGTGTCATCGAAACTACCAACATGAATTTGACCAAATTCCGGGAGGCAGTGGAAGACAGGGGGGCCTGGCTCTGGTCCATGGTGCTCTGGTCCATGGGGTCACGAAGAGTCGGACACAACTTAACGACTAAACAACAACAACAATTTGATGAAATATTTCTTTAATTTTGAGCTGGCTAATTTTATCTAGTTTTTGTGGCATAAATCTTGTTATACTTGATTTAGATGACAGATACACAAAGAACGAAACATCCTTTAGCACATTTTCTGTTTCCTTAGTCAGTCTACAGCCAATATTATATCCCTATGTTCTAGAGAGTATAGATTTGTCAAGAATGCCTTTTTAAAAGAAACCAATGAATTGCTGTTTTCTCTAAGTATAGGTAAATCATGCTTTAAAAGTTGATTTAATTAAGTAACTAATGGGTTTTTGGTTTTGCTATGTATAGCCCTAATTTAATTAATTTATCTTGAACAAGCATGGTTTCATAAAATCTGGCCAGAAGAGTAACTTTGGTATGTGCTCAAATAGTTAAAAAAAAATCATTTTATGTGGATGAAAGGTTGATATCTTTTCCAGTATGAAATATTAACACTTAAATAAATCTTTCTATATAGTCTGAAAACCCAAAGAATCCTGTGATAATTAATGTACTCTTATCATCATGTAACCTTTTTCCTGTTTTCT
Organism: Intellagama lesueurii; assembly: GCA_037013535.1. Taxonomy (NCBI): domain Eukaryota; kingdom Metazoa; phylum Chordata; class Lepidosauria; order Squamata; family Agamidae; genus Intellagama; species Intellagama lesueurii. Next base: position 92,675,080 of record JBAJHW010000001.1, read on the forward strand.
CTGCTGCTTATCTTTTTTGTTATTGATGATGAACCCATTAATTCTCATTAAACATTTGTTTTTCAGAATTCTGAGGATGTCCGATGTAAATGCATCTGTCCTCCATATAAAGAACATGCTGGTGACATTTTCAGTAAAAATGTTTCACAGAAAGACTGGTGAGTTGATGGTGCTTCATCTTCATTTCTGTTCTCATGAAGTATCATGTTCAGCATTCCCTCTAAGTTGCATGGGCACGCAGCCTCAGTGCTGTGCACCCACAGCCACTGTTGCTGCCCATTTGGTTCCAGTTGTGGGCAGAACTTTGCATGCTAGAGCTGAGGAATTGAATGTAAAATTCAGATTTAATTACATTCAATTTTCCACTTGTGCTGAGTGGAAACCCTGCTCCGTGCACATGCGGTTCTGGCTACGACCAGAACCAAATGGGTGGCAACACTGGCTGCAGGTGCATGGCACTGATGTAGCGCTTTGCTACTGCGCACCCATGCAGCTTAGAGGGATTGTTGATCCTGTTGGTACTTGTTTAACTGTGCTTTTAAAAGTATTGTTGTGGAAGGGAAATTTAAGTATAGAGATCAATGCCTGTTAAGTTCAGTACACAGACAAAGTAGGGGCAAAAGTTAAGAAGGTGCTCTTCAAGTTAAAGTTAAGTTTCTGTTTGAAGATTGGGATGGAATGCAGAAGGACTTACAAAAGAAAAACCTTCATTTTAAACAATTTGCATTTAAACAAATTTAATCTACTTACTGCAATTGACAGAATTCCATTTGTGATACTTTAAGTTTGATCTCAAAATTATTCTGTTATAAATGTATGAGATAGTTTCACTGTAGAGAAATCTTAGATCAGTGTTTTTTGTGGTGCCCTTCAAAGTGTCGGGCAAGCCTCCATGGGTACAAGTAGCTGATGTTTTTGAATTAGGCAAAGGGTGCCAAATCAGTCATAAATTCTGTTGCAATATTTCCATAGCTCAAGTGTGCAAGTGGCTATCAAAGGGCAAAATTGCCCTTTGGGGATGTTGTCATAGAGATAATATGACTGCTCTTGAAATAATCCAGATTAAGTATTGTGTTATTTACAAGCATTCTGTCACTGACTCAACCAGAAGTGATAAGGTGCGAAAGGTAGTCTTTTGGATGGTTTTATAAGGCTAGTATAGTTACTTTCTTTGTGGCGTTTGTTAAATTTCCTGTTCTCTGAATGATACTGAAGTTTTTACTAACTTAGTAGAAAGGTAAATGGAATAACTGTGATGAAACAAAGTTGTCCAAGATGGTCTGCAGGACGAGCCATGTATGCCAAGTCTGTCTTTTAGTGTACATGTTGTATTTCATGGAGATAATGCATAATGTCCTAGTGTATTCGTTAAAACCCTTTTATGAGAATACAGGAAATACTGTTTTGCTCCTTCTGTGTAAACTTCATTCTGTGCTTGAAACCAGACATTTTACAGTCTTAAAAAGCATTCAGGTAAACAGTAAAGGGAGGAAGCATAATTGTTTTATAAAAAGTATATGTGGGATTCAGTATGGTAAAAGAGCTCTTGACAACATTAATTAGAAGAGGAACCAGATGTGAGTTGAAGCAGTTCATCTCTACTTTTCAGTAATTGTTTTCCTGTTGAAAATACTCATCTTTTGACACTTCCTTTAGTTTAACAGTTGCTATTGACATTAGAAAGAGGTGGCAAATCCCCACCAGTACTGAATCTACAGATACTTTAATAAAAGTGGTTTTATTAAACCCTTTCTTAAACTCTAAGTGATACATTGTTGATAGCAGCACTGCTTGTTACCTTTCAGTATGGCTAGAGGAAATGAGTAGTACATGGTAGTGGTATGAGGGACTGGGTGTAGTAGTGGTATGAGGGACTGGGTGGGTCCTTTCTTGGATGAGAATGCCCATATGCTACTTGAGGTATTTGCTCTAAACATCTCACAGTTGCTCCTGCTTATGCTACCACGTCCAGACACTACTGTTGCTGCCTGTCCATTTACGAGAGGCATTGCTGGTGAAGTTAGTGGGATAAATTGGCAGCTGGGAACAGGGCCATGTTACTTAGATAATCTCTTATTTAGAAATATCTTATCTGGAATATTCCACTAATGGTATTTGTTGTTTTTGTTTTTTTGTTTTTGCCTTATTGTTGGTAAGAAGTAAATTATTGAGTGACTTTCTTGTAGTATGGCAAATTAAATATTGAAATAAATCATTAATCCATTTGAGTAAAATGCCCACTATTCCTACTTTTCAAAAATATGAATAATAGATTGGTTTGCTCTTGGTACTTCTAATTAATGTTGTCAAGAGCTCTTTTACCATACGGAATCATGGGCTCCATGATCACTGCAGATGGTGACAGCAGCCATGAAATTAAAAGACGCCTGCTTCTTGGGAGGAAAGCGATGACAAACCTAGACAGCATCTTAAAAAGCAGAGACATCACCTTGCCAACAAAGGTCCGCATAGTCAAAGCTATGGTTTTTCCAGTAGCGATGTATGGAAGTGAGAGCTGGACCATAAAGAAGGCTGACCGCTGAAGAATTGATGCTTTTGAATTGTGGTGCTGGAGGAGACTCTTGAGAGTCCCCTGGACTGCAAGGAGAACAAACCTATCCATTCTGAAGGAAATCAACCCTGAGTTGGGTTGGAAGGACAGATCCTGAAGCTGAGGCTCCAATACTTTGGCCATCTCATGAGAAGAGAAGACTCCCTGGAAAAGACCCTGATGTTGGGAAAATGTGAAGGCAAGAGGAGAAGGGGACGTCAGAGGATGAGATGGTTGGACAGTGTCATTGAAGCTACGAACATGAATTTGACCCAGCTCCGGGAGGCAGTGGAAGACAGGAGGGCCTGGAGTGCTCTGGTCCATGGGGTCACGAAGAGTTGGACATGACTTAACAACTAAACAACAACAAAAAATGCCCACTATTCCTACTTTTCAAAAATATGAATAATAGATTGGTTTGCTCTTGGTACATTCAGCATGAGTTCTTGTTGGTAAACATTTCTCTGCAATGATGGAAATTTGCCTAAACTTATTCTAAGCACCTTTTTCTTTCTGCTTAGTGATTGCCTTCATGTTGTGAATCCCATGCCAGTTCCTGGACCAGATGTGGAAGCCTATTGTTTACGTTGTGAATGCAAATATGAGGAAAGAAGCTCTGAAACAATTAAAGTAAAAATAAACTTTTATTTCTTCTTTCAATTAATGCACAGTTCCCTTTCCCAAAGCATGTTAGAACAATGTATAGAAACTATGGGTAGAATAGAACCTAGTATATCAATTGTGTAAAAACCCATCCAAGTAGAAATTATAGTAAGAGTGTAATTCCCAGATATTGGCATTGGTTGCTCTAAACCAGTGGTTCTTAACCTTTGTTACTCAGGTGTTTTTGAACTGCAACTCCCAGAAACCCCAGCCAGCACAGTTGGTGGTGAAGGCTTCTGGGAGTTGCAGTCCAAAAACACCTGAGTAACCCAAGGTTAAGAACCAGTGCTCTAAACCATGAAGTAGATAACATAACAGAATCATGCTATTATGTCACCCCATAATGCATGTACCCTAAATCCTAGTTCAAGACTTTTATCTCCTTTATTCGTCAATTGCATTTCTTTTCTGAATGAGAAGCCCTTAATTATTTCTTTTCTTAAGAAAATTTTTGTTTGTGTCAAATGCATCTTAATAATGGCTAGATTTAAATTTGTTGTGTTTATAATAAACTTCTAATCAAAATAAATGCTTTCCTTATTTGGAAAACAAGGGGTACCACCATCACATTTAAGTATCTTTAAATCTTTTTTCAAATAACCCATCAAAGTGGAATGGTAAAACAATTTATCATACATCTTGATGCCTGTCTGCATACCCTTCTTGATTTTTCAAGCAGGAATATGACAGTGTATCTGCTCCCATTAAACTTTTTTTCTTTTTGTTTGTTGTGCTTACAAGAGAGAAGCATGCAGTGCTGTGGTGTCAAAACCCTATATTGCTTACATAATGATCTTATACAACAACTAAATATTAAGGATGTCATGCTTAAAAGATCACACATAAATTGTGTAGACAAAAATGGAGCTTCCTGTTTCCTTCTGAGAGCTCTGTACTATCCTTCCATGTTCTTTATATGCAGGTCACTAATGTTTTTGGAAACATGCATTGAATGCATGAACAATGCTTAATTGGAACATCCAGCTTAACTAATCATTTTTTGTTAGACTACCACTGATCTTGGTTGTTGATAAGCACTCTGCATTAATGTGTGCCATTTAGAACAAGTTCAGGTTGGGATATGCAATTTGTTCTTCAAATACTGTGGCAGTCATTACACTGAAACACTCCAACCCTGGATTCTCTCATGTTCCACTCTGTTCCATCTTAAGGATAATTTAATGAGACTAAGTCTTTCTGAAAGTGCACCACTATAAATGGTAATTGAATTGAGTCATCCATACTATACATAAATTCCACATTAGCTTAGGGTGGGCAGAAAATGCTATCTGTACAAACAGATATAATTTCAAGTGCAAAAGAAGTGCAAGTTTGCAAATGCGTGCATGTTGTACAGTTATACTCACCAATGATTTAGGATTGGGTTACAGCTCCTTATGGATATATCCAGTAACAAATGACTGTGCAGTATATGAAATAGCCTCTGTGTAGCCAAGATAACTTTACCTCAAAACCCAGAAATTGATTGTGATTATTCAGTTTTGTGTAACTGATGGGCTGCAATTGCAGTCAATGTTTTATTTAAAGCCAGTGTTTCGATTCAAAGATTCTGTTTCTGCAAGAAGTCTCCTGGATTCAGGCTATTGCTTTTTATCACTAGCTGGTATCAGATGTTTTTGAGGACATTAGAGTCTCAGAAGCCATAATGTGTTCCATAGGAAGCCATAAATGAAAAAAAAAAAACTGTGTTGTTTGAAAGACTCGAGTTTCCATCCTCTGGCATTCCTACCTGTATAAATAAACATAGCTTTCTTTCCTTTTCTGTTCTCTTCAGTTTTTCATGCTAAACAATGGTGGGGAACAGTTTTGCTTCTACTATTTGGGTTTATAATTAATTTGAACATATTGTTGAGGCTGGAATGCTTGTATTTTACATTGTAGTAAACATATTGGTAGTTTATCATTATTTATTTATTATTAATTGCATTTATGAACTGCTCTTCAGCCAAAAAGGCTCTCTGTATAGTTTACAGTATAAGTCATAAGACACTTCCTGCCCTTAGGCTTACAATCTAAAATGTAAGATCCAATAAGGAATGCGGAGGAGGGAGAAGTAAGTTCGGTCTTTAGTTGTTGGAGGGAAGGGTATCATGGAGATGCACTGCCTGCTTTTCTTCTCCTTCTTCAGTGGCAGTCAGACTCTAGAGAAGGAGCTCAAGAAGAGGGGTGCCTAGTACCACCAAATGAATGTGTTCTCAAGGAGTGTAAAGTGAAATGCTGTCTTTTACTTTCTAGATTACCATAATCATATATTTATCAATCTTGGGTCTGCTCTTGCTGTACATGGTATATCTCACCTTGGTAGAACCTATTCTAAAGAGACGGCTCTTTGGACATTCACAACTAATACAAAGCGATGAAGACATTGGGGTAAGGATTTCTTTTTACTAGTAATCAAATTTCATGTGTGGAACGTCTTCAGTTCCCAAAATACTGGTTGAATTTTATCTGCCCATTGTGGCCAATGTCACCCTGTTTGTTTTCAGGTGCCTCCACTACTCATGAGGCCCTTATAACCCATAAAAATAGTTTTTGATGTATTTTTTTGTGCAGTCCTTGGGTGCAAAAGGGCTTTTTCAATTTTTAAAAAAACTTTTTTTTAGTTAATCCTGTGTTTCATTTAACAAAAGCCTATTGTAGCAACCTTTGTAATACATAAGTACTACATTAATTTAAAAGAAAAAGTAAATTAGTGCTTTTAAAAGTAAATCACTGCTTGTTAGTGCAGTCCTTGGGTGCCTGGCAAAATCTGAAAAGTGGGCCTTGGTCTGTCTGAAATTGCGTACCCTGGTTTTAATAGTTTTATCTCAATTTTCAAAACCTAGAATAGACAAAAAAAAACATTTTGGTTAGATCAGGAGAAAAAAGACTTCAAGAATCTTTGCGGCCTTGCTGGAATGTGATTCGCTGAATGACTGCACAGAGACATAACAAACTATGATAGGCTCTTGAAGGAGTGAGCCTCGACAATTTCTTTAACATTTTTGTTAGGACTTCATTGTAACTTGGAACTGTGTCAGAGTTTTATGGTGTCATTCATAAGTGGACTTTGGAAGCAATTGAAAACAATCTGTACTTAGTACAGATTTCAGGGTAGCATAAATAAAGGGAAATGCCATGCATTTCAAACAGATTGTACCCACTGTTCTCTCTAGGATAAAAACAAAAGTATATTAGTGCCTTTAAAACAAGTGACTTTATTTCATTGTGAATGTTTGTGGATATGATCCTCAGACCCATGTTTCAGAAAGTGGATTGCATCTGTGAGAAGTCATACTGAAATCAATTTGCAAAGGCACCACTGTGCATTTCCTTTTGTTTTTGTTGTTGTTGAAGCAAGCTAACATAATTACCTTTCTGAAAGCTGTTCTTGCAGATAATTGTGTCTCGACTTTTTAAAAACACAATTTCAGATTCCCAGTTTGGTATATTTCAATTAAAGAACTTGAATTATTTCAGTTAAAATTAGTTTTGATAGGTTAATATGATAAAACAATTTTAATGTGGACATTTGACTCATAGTATATATTACACACATGATCTTTCCTAAATCCAATCTTTTAAGATATAATTTGTTGTCCAAAACATCTTTAAATCTCAAAAACAAGCTTGGTATTTAATATCTGTATTTACAGGTCACATTCATTCATTGATATGCTCAATAGTATGACTTGGGCACTTACATAAAAAAAGAGTAGTCATTCAACTCTGCCATCTGAACAGCTGTGTTTTCACTTTTACGATTTTGAATGTAAACATACACTTTGGTGTTGTTTGATATCTTGAAGTGAGTACTCCTAACACCTTCGTAATCGGTGTTGATGATCACATAGAGACATAAACATAGTTACAGTGTGTTAGCGATTTAAATTTCAGTATAATTTATTATTGGTTGCATAGATGGAAAATAATCATTTTTAAATTGCAACTTCCCAGTATGGCTACAAGATTCCCATAAATACTATTTTAAAATTTTGCTTTGATAATTATTGTTAGATACTTATATGAAAAGACAAGAACATTTGTGCCTGCAGGCTCACAATCCAATAGACAAAATACAAAAGGGAAGAAAAAAGCAAGCATGGGAACAAGGAATGGGTTGAGTTTGGAGCTGATTCTAAAAGGTGTTGTATCTGGCTGGAAGGGTTGAAGCAAGCTCCTAGCTGTTCTCTCATTGGCTAGTTTTTGGGGTTTGATCGGTCTTCCTGTTACCATGATGTTCTTCCTGGGATATAAGGAGTGGAGCCTCCCAGTTGTTTTTGGTCCTCTGGCCAATATATGATGCCAGTGTGTTGCCATTAAGATCTGTCCTCACTTTTCTTCAAAGTGACTGTTTACATGAATAGACAACATTCTTTTACTTGGCCTATTGTCCTTGCCTCAGAAGACAATTTATATTAATATTTTATTCATTTACATAATTTTTATCCTGCCCTTCTCTCCTAGTGGCATTGAAAAAAATAAAATTTATAAAAAACCTACAAATCAAAATTTGAACCTGTAATATAAAAATATCTTAAAACATTATTTTAAAATACATTATTTTAAAACATTATTTTAAAATTAAAAATCTAAATTTAAGAGACCGCACCATTTCAGTTGCCTGCTGACTCCCCAGAATCTTCTCTTAAGCCGTACATTTTCAGTTGTTGTCAGAAAGAAAGGAGGGAAGGGGCTAACTGCGCCTCTGGAGGAAGGAAGTTCTACGGTCTGTTAGCAATCAGAGGGGGGGGGGGGACCCTCGTTGAGTTCTCACCAGTCATGCTTCTGAAAATGGTGAAATGAAGAGAAGGCACTCCTCTGCATACAAGGAGATATTGTGTTTTATATAGCCTGAACATGAGCCATAAATGGCTTTAAATGTCAGGACCAACACTTTGTATATGGCTCAGAAACAAACTGGCAGCCAGTGATAACCAGCTCTGTTAGCAGCCTTGCTGCAGCATTTTGCACCAGTTGAACTTTCTGAACTGTCTTCAAAGGCATCCCCATGTAGAGTGCATTGCAGTAGTCCAAATGGAAGGTAACCAAGACGTGTGTCACCATAGCCAAGTTGAGCCTCTCAAGGAGTGGGTGGTCTTAACTCTAGAATTTTTAAGGACTTAAATGTGAAGGTTTGCTTGACTGGTTGGTTATTCATGAGGAAGATGGAGTCAGAAATTTTTTGCCTGGTTCCTTCCTCTTTGATCTTACCTTGTTGTGCTGCATTTTGTTCTGTTCTAGAAGTGCCTTGATTTGCAGAAGCAGTGGGGCTGGTTTGAGAAACTGAATCAGAAATGCATGAATTATAGAACTACATTGCCTGCATGCACTCTGTATAGTTCTTTAAATCCAATAGTTATGAGAGAAACAGTATTTTATTTTGTTTTCTGTTACAAAACTGCAAAGACCTCTAAGACCGTCAGTATCCCAAAATATCTGTGTACACAAGTTTGTACACCTTTCTACAACTCATCAAAAGAAGCCCTGATGTTTTCCCTGTTCATCCTCTTAGTGAGCCCTGTCATTTCTTTCTCCCATATTACAGGACAATAGACAAAAAACTCTTACCAGTTGTTCCAACTTTCTCCCTTAAATTCTGGTACCTGCTTGAGAAGGTGTAACTTGCAGTCACTTCTGTGAGGACTATAAATACTTTCTGTAGAAAGATGATGCATAAGTTATCAACTAGAATACTTTAGCAGTGATTTTCTAGGTTCTCGCTGCGTCATGATGAACAATACATGATATATTGATAAAAACTTCTTCAATTTCAGGATCACCAGCCTTTTGCAAACGCTCATGATGTGTTGGCTCGTTCCCGAAGCCGTGCCAATATGCTGAACAAAGTGGAGTATGCCCAGCAACGTTGGAAACTTCAAGTCCAAGAACAGCGCAGATCTGTATTTGACCGTCATGTTGTGCTCAGTTAATAAGTGCAGTTAACTGTCTTTAAATGGTGTTCAAAGAAAATTAATGGACTAAAGTAAAGCACTGATTTCTGTCTTCCCAGTATGTCACTTCATCAGAAGACTTATTTTGCTCATTAGTAGCAAAGGAAGTGCAAGTGGAAGGAAGATATTAATATCTTTTATCAAGCCAAAATATCTGTATACTATTAAATTACTTTTATTAATAAAACACAAGCAATTATCTGTGTGATGAATTTGCTATTGAGAGATAATCGACTATAGCTCTTAAATGCAATTTTCACTAGTATCTGTCTGGAGGAATGAGAAGATTCAAATTACTGGCATAATGATCTTTTGTAAATATATCCGGTTTTCTTACCGTCTGTTATGATTCAGAAACTTGCATTGTACAGTATAGCTGTCACATCTAAAACTGGTTGCTTGTACACATTTTGTTGCTTGTACTGTCAATTTATTAGCTGACCTTTGTGAATGGTGAATGGACAGACAGTGGTGAGCTAAAGGTATGGGGAAGAGACTTAGTGCTGTGCACAACAGGAGACCTGCTTGTTAAAAGCTTTGTGTGATATCTAAAAACAATTTATTCATGCAGATTTCAATAGATGGTGGATAATAAATATTTTTTAAAAATAGCTTGATAATGGAATGCAAATAAATTCTTCAGAATCTCATCTTGTCCTGGGATTTAGCTGTGTGTTTAACCTGACTTTCATTATGTCAAAGATGAAAGATTTAATATCAGAATCCTATGAGGAGTCTGTTCAGGTTCTTAGAGCAATCAGGCTTTAATACATTTGGTAATGTATTAGGAAATTAATAGAGACAAAGTAGAGAACTGCTGTGTCAGAGGTTTCACTGGTATATGCAGGTAGCCAAGTTTTTTAACAGCACAGCATTGAGTGGTTAGTTGAAATGAACTCAGATGAATGTTTCTGTTGTAAGAATATTAATATTTTTCCAGAAAAAGTATGCCATTTAGTATGAAAACAGAAGGATTTCTACAATCTTGTTGTCTCTGTTGAAATGCCTTCTACTGTGTTGATGGTGGTCACAGTGTAGGTCCCCACCTTCTGTTGATTTTAATTAATAGATAGGTTTGTGTGCAAGAATATACTATTTTACAGCTGTGAGACCCGAGGCTAGAGTGAGGAGGCTCTCGCCGGAGTGCCGTCCACCCCTAGGACAGAGAGGGAAGTGCATACATCACCATTGACCCTGCCAAAGGAAACTGCTCAACAAGGGACAGATACCCGGGATTTAGAAAGAAGAATGAGCGGGATAACGGTAGCGGTTCAAACCCCAGACGAATTGGCGGGAATACAGAGAACCAAGAGGGTGGAGATAGAGGTGGGGACAGCAGAGATAAAAAGGAGGGAAGACCCAATACCGGGGGGTTGGGAGACAGTCTGGGTGCAAGACCCCTGGTCGGGGAAATGGGAAAGAGTGCGGGTTCCCAAGGAGGAGGCCGATTATTGGCGCAGGAGAGGTATCCCGCAGAAGCCTTCATATTGGGGTGAGTCAGAAGCCCGAGAGTGGAGGCGAAAGTTGAGAGAAGAGAAGGAGAGGGTAGAGAGGGAGGAAAGAAAACGTCGGGCATGGCGTGTGGAGGAAGCGAAGAAGAGGGGATGCTGGATGGGCCCTGGAACCCCTTGGGAGAGGCCCGAGATGTTGGATGGGTTGACCCAGACGAAGAAGAGACAGTCCCCCTCTTGGACGAAGGAACCTGCAATTTACTGAAAGAGACTGACGTCCCGTTCTGGACTGGACCTTGGAATAGCAACAATGATACGAACCCGTTTTTGAGAGACGCTTGGGTACCCCTATCTGACCCGTTGGCAATAGGAGAAAGGTTTTGGGAGAACGAATTGAATAAGAATTTATTGTTAAACACTCCAATAAATCTAACCCCTAGTTCAAAGTTAAAATGACTCGTGAGTTTGTTGTGGAGAACAAAGAGTTAAAAACTGAACCCTCACAACAGCTTTCTGTGATCTAATAATCACTTGCTGTCAAGTCAATTCTGACTTATGACAATCCTGTTCAAGATTTTCTAGGTCTAGAGTACTCAGATGTGGTGCTTCATTCCCTTCTTCTGGGGACACACTGGGGCTGTGCTTCTTGCCGAAGTCTACACAGGCCTGCTCTTCTCCTGGAAGGCACAGTGGGGAATCAGACTGTCAAGCTCTGGTTCTGCAGCCAGATGTCTAACTTGCTAAGTTATCCAGCCTGACTGAATGCAGTCATTGAGAGGCAATAACATTTGAATTTCTCCCAGAAAGATGAGTTGGGCTCTCCCAAGTTGGAAAGGAGACCTTAGAGCAATGAAGCGGCAAGGCTCCTGGTGATTGCCATTTTTTATAGTGTGATATTTTCTGCCAAATGGCTTGACCAAGAGGATTTTCCCATTCTTTTGTGGGTTTCCAGTAGTGATGTGCACTGTCTTTGGAGAAAATTTTAATAACAGACCAAATCAGGGGTATCTGTGCCTTTTTGGCAAATGACATTGTAGAATGAGACACTCCCAGTTGCTCCTGAGGTGGTCTGGCCACTCAAACAGGTCAAGTAAGGATGCAGATATACAGGAAAAAATACAGGAAATACTATGGCTTTTGGGCTGGCTGATGTGCATTTTTTGTTGTTGTTGTGTACATGACAGAATTGTGAGTCAGCCTAGAGTCCCTCCCATCCCAAAATCCATGGTTTTCCCCCTCTGCCTTTAGGACTTTGGCTTTTTGAAAAACCACAGCAGTTCAGGCATCTGATCACCTTAACTGATGCAGAAAAGAAGACAGGCTACTACACTCATGTGTGCCAACACCTTCCCCCTAGACTCTTGCCTTGTGAGTAAGGACTCTCTCTTGCCCCTTGTGAGGGAGGATAAGCCACACATGCACATAGACATACCTTCCCTTCAACTCTTGCTGCATGATGAAGGACGAGCCATGTGCATGCACACACACACCTCTTGAGGGAGTATAAGTCGTGGATATACGCAATGTGTGCACGTACACCTTTCCTCTCTCTTTTTTTCACAGCCTTTATCTCTGTGCAGAGAGTAGAAAGCCAGCACACCATCAGCGAAGTGCAAGCAAAATGCAGTTAGCAAGACATTCCTTTTCTTGTTGTTTTTGAACAATTAAGGGCAAAGCCTCTTTTTTTTTTAACAGCTTGTGGTAAAGCTAGTAAGCTCAGGCAGTTCCCTTTTAACAGTGCCACCTGCTGGGCTGTTGCAGACAAAGTATTAGTAAGGTTTTCCTCTGTGTGTGTGTGAGACCAGTTAATGCAGAGAGACTTGGTGCGACTTCACAGCGAATGAATGAGTGAAATCACATTTCCCTCACTGTATAGTCAAACCCTAAGTTCTGTGTGGTTTTTTGGGGGGTTAAAATACAAAGGGAAAGCATCCTAGGAGGAAGCGATTGATAGCTGAACTAACAATAAAACCCCAGAGCTGTCTTGGGCAGTCCAAAGAGTGAGACCCTGGAGAGGGATAAGAATGAGGTCACCAGGGTCTGTATATGCCCGGGCAGCATCCCAGGCAGCCATTTTACATTTAGGCAATGGCAAAGAAGGGTGATGCATTGCATGTAGGCTAAGGGTTGCCTTCTGGAATGCTCTCTCCCCCCCCCCCTCTGTCTTTTATTTATTTTTTTGTTTGTTACATTAACCAGCTTGCTCTTTTGCATTACAATATCAGAATTGTGTGGCTAGATGGATGTGTTCTTTCTTTTGTGGGTTATGATTAGACTGGTCACAACAGCATTAGGCACTAACTTCCTTTTTCTACTTTTTCTCATTTTTTTAAATCCTTGTTGGTGTACTGTAAAGAAATGGCAGTATTTTGCTATTCTTGCAATGTGTTGGTAGAAGTAAGAAGAACAGCACATTTCTCGATTCAAACCAGCCTTTCTCTTCATGCTAGACCATTATCATAATGAGGAACAACATCCTTTTGGTGCATTGTCTGGGCGTATTTCTGGGAGCTAGGTTCCTCTCTGAGAGAGCCCATGCACAGCTACGTCCATCTCTGGATTCTCCGCCAGGCACTGCTGCCACTTTGCCATTTAGAGTGGGCTTGCGGATTATTCCTTTGCTGCTGCAAAATGATACTTTCAAGGCAACTCTCTCACATTTGAAGGTATGCACAACCATCTGAAATGTAAGCACACTATTTAAGGGTTCTTACAATTATTGACACTGTTGATCCTTCCACATCCCAGTTCATACCCCTTTCCAGTTAAAAAAAACAAATCACTTGGGAAATGTCACAAGAAATTGTTCAGCAAAAATTAAGTTTTATACCTTAAAAGTTTTAAGTTTTTAAAAGTTTGAAATGTTGTTATTGAATATAATGCCAGAGATCATTGATAAAAATAAAATAAAATATAGTCTTCTTTATATATACACAGCAGCCAGGTTACTCTGGGCCCAAAAATGGAAGAATGGAGAAATACCGATGGAGGAGCTATTAAAGAAGCTACTGGATATTGCAGAACTAGATACGCTTTCAGAGGCAGTATGGGATCAACCAAGATACTTTGTAAAGGAAAGCTGGAAGCTGATATATAATTGGGTCCAGAAACAGACAGGAACGTAGGGGAAGAAATAGTCATGGCGAACCAGTGCTCACAAGAACCCTTTGATGATATTAGATGACCAGACGATGGTGAAATCTCTGATCTATATATGTAGTATGGATGTTTAGTTTTGCTGTCTTTTGTTATTTGTGTTATTTTTGTCAGGTCTTACTTTGTCGTTCTGTATGCTTTGTATGTATGAGTAATAATAATAATAATTTAAAAAATCCACCACCACCCCCAGCCAAAAACACTGCTCTGAAAATATGCAAACATCCACACAAACTGAAGAATAAATTGGTTCAGGCCACCCGTAAAAAAAAGCTTGAAGTGGGTTGGTCCTTTGCTATACAATAAATATTTGGATGCAGAACAGGTTGAGAGGTACTTGCACCTCCCTACTTTTCCAGCTATATTTTTGCCAGAGGAAACATCACTGAAGAGAAACTTGCAGAGAAGGACTGTCCTTCCACTACTCCATTGTTTCTCTTTTTTAAACAGTGTGGGGTGTGTAGCCATGTATTTACACACATTGTAATGTGTATCACTAAAGAAAAAGTAGATGTTCCAAAGAAAGATGTTCTTCTCGTTATAGGGGATTGGAATGCTAAAGTAGGGAGTCAAGAGATAAAAGGAACAACAGGTAAGTTTGGCCTTGGAGTTGAAAACGAAGCAGGGCAAAGGCTAATAGAGTTTTGTCAAGAGAACAAGCTGGTCATCACAAACACTCTTTTCCAACAACACAAGAGGCGACTCTACACATGGACATCACCAGATGGGCAATACCAAAATCAGATTGATTATGTTCTCTGCAGCCAAAGATGGAGAAGCTCTATACAGTCAGCAAAAACAAGACCTGGAGCTGATTGTGGCTCTGATCATCAGCTTCTTATAGCAAAACTCAAGCTTAAACTGAAGAAAGTAGGAAAAACCACTGGGCTAGTCAGGTATAATCTAAACCAAATCCCTTCTGAATACACAGTGGAAGTGAAGAACAGATGTAAGGAACTAGATTTGGTGGACAGAGTGCCTTAAGAACTATGGATGGAGGCCCGTAACATTGTACAGGAGGCAGCAACAAAAACCATCCCAAAGAAAAGGAAATGCAAGAAAGCAAAGTGGCTGTCCAACGAGGCCTTACAAATAGCAGAGAAGAGAAGAGAAACAAAATGCAAGGGAGACAGGGAAAGTTACAGAAAATTGAATGCGGACTTCCAAAGAATAGCAAGGAGAGACAAGAGGGCCTTCTTAAATGAACAGTGCAAAGAAATAGAGGAAAATAATAGAAAGGGAAAAACCAGAGATCTGTTCAAGAAAATTGGAGATATTAAAGGAACATTTTGTGCAAAGATGGACATGATAAAGGACAAAAATGGTAGGGACCTAACAGAAGCAGAAGACATCAAGAAGAGGTGGAAAGAATACACAGAGGAATTATACCAGAAAGATCTGGATGTCCCAGACAACCCAGAGAGTGTGGTTGCTGACCTTGAGCCAGACATCCTGGAGAGTGAAGTCAAGTGGGCCTTAGAAAGCATGGCTAACAACAAGGCCAGTGGAGGTGATGGCATTCCAGTTGAACTATTTAAAATCTTAAAAGATGACGCTGTTAAGGTGCTACACTCAATATGCCAGCAAGTTTGGAAAACTCAGCAGTATCCAGAGGATTGGAAAAGATCAGTCTATATCCCAATCCCAAAGAAGGGCAGTGCCAAAGAATGCTGCAACTACCGTACAATTGCACTCATTTCACACGCTAGCAAGGTTATGCTCAAAATCCTACAAGGTAGGCTTCAGCAGTATGTGGACCGAGAACTCCCAGACATACAAGCTGGATTTCGAAGGGGCAGAGGAACTAGAGACCAAATTGCTAACATGCACTGGATTATGGAGAAAGCCAGAGAGTTCCAGAAAAACATCTACTTCTGCTTCATTGACTACGCAAAAGCCTTTGACTGTGTGGACCACAGCAAACTATGGCAAGTTCTTAAAGAAATGGGAGTGCCTGACCACCTTATCTATCTCCTGAGAAATCTCTATGTGGGACAGGAAGCAACAGTCAGAACTGGATATGGAACAACTGATTAGTTCAAAATTGGGAAAGGAGTACGACAAGGCTGTATATTGTCTCCCTGCTTATTTAACTTATATGCAGAATGCATCATGCGAAAGGCAGGACTGGAGGAATCCCAAACCGGAATTAAGATTGCCGGAAGAAATATCAACAACCTCAGATATGCAGATGATACCACTCTGATGGCAGAAAGTGGGGAGGAATTAAAGAACCTCTTAATGAGGGTGAAAGAGGAGAGCGCCAAAAATGGTCTGAAGCTCAACATCCAAAAAACTAAGATCATGGCCACTGGTCCCATCACCTCCTGGCAAATAGAAGGGGGAGATATGGAGGCAGTGACAGATTTTACTTTCTTGGGCTCCATGATCACTGCAGATGGTGACAGCAGCCACGAAATTAAAAGACGCCTGCTTCTTGGGAGGAAAGCGATAACAAACCTAGACAGCATCTTAAAAAGCAGAGACATCACCTTGCCGACAAAGGTCCGCATAGTCAAAGCTATGGTTTTTCCCGTAGCGATGTATGGAAGTGAGAGCTGGACCATAAAGAAGGCTGACCGCCGAAGAACTGATGCTTTTGAATTGTGGTGCTGGAGGAGACTCTTGAGAGTCCCCTGGACTGCAAAGAGAACAAACCTATCCATTTTGAAGGAAATCAACCCTGAGTTGGGTTGGAAGGACAGATCCTGAAGCTGAGGCTCCAATACTTTGGCCATCTCATGAGAAGAGAAGACTCCCTGGAAAAGACCCTGATGTTGGGAAAGTGTGAGGGCAAGAGGAGAAGGGGACGACAGAGGACGAGATGGTTGGACAGTGTCACCGAAGCTACCAACATGAATTTGACCAAACTCCGGGAGGCAGTGGAAGACAGGAGGGCCTGACGTGCTCTGGTCCATGGGGTCACGAAGAGTCGGACATGACTTAATGACTAAACAACAACAACAAAATAAAAAGTATATAAAATACTTGGCATGGTGAAATATCTGATAACTGGATGTTCAGCAAGCCTGGAGATTTCTTGAAAAATTCTCATTTTGTGACACTGCCCTTATAAAATTATAAAGATGACAATGACGACAACAGCAACAGCAACAACAACAGCAACAGCAACAGCAGCAGCAACAGCAGCAGCAGCAACAACAACAACAACAACAACAACAACAACAACAACAACAACAACAATAATAATAATAATAATAATAATAATAATAATAATAATAATAATAATAATAATAATAATAATAATAATAATAATAATAATAGACATTTCAATTCTAGGGGATACCAGAGTTGAAAATAAAGTATTAGAAAAACTAAACAAGTACAGAGACCTGGCAATCGAAACATCTCGCCTCTGGAAGAAACACACTTCAGTGGTCCCCATAGTCATTGGGGCTTTGGGAACAATATAAAGAAACTTCACACAGTACTATAAGCAGTTGGCTATCTCAGAAATCACACCATCAGAGCTACAAAAAACAGCAATATTAGGAACAGTATACATACTGCATCAATATTTAACAGATACTTAGGTTGTTTGTTAAAACCTGTATCTGTTATATAATACCAGTCAATGTTTTTATAATTTTGACTGTGCCTGGTGTAATCATAATCATAATCATAATAGAACTGCAGAGCTGAAAGGGACCCTATGGATCATCAAATCCAGCCCCTGTCAAGGAGGCACAATGTGGAATTGAATTTCATAGCCAAATACCTAAGCCACTGAGCTACCCAGCAGTTCAACTAGTAAGCATAAATATTCACAGAATTTAAGACATTTATTGTAACTATATATGTAGACTGGTTTAAATTTGATGCAGTTTGTGTATTTAACATACTGTATATATGGAAAAAAGAAAAAGATCTAGAAAGTTCTGCAGTTTTAAGAATGAAGACTGATCTCATAAAAATCAGCATGTTGTCACAATGCATACATAGGAGGAATATAAACATACTGCTGAATAGAACTTAGCCATTAAAAAACATCAGATACGTTGCTCTTTTTGTCCCATGACTGTATTTTTCTTTTCTTTTGTCTTTATAGCTACAGTGTGGGTGGAAGAAGCTGAACCAGAAAAAAGGGCAGACCTTACTGTAAGCTACTTTGCATATCGTCAATTGACTATAAATTTAGATCTGGTTTTGACTCAGTCCAACAGACACAAGAACTGTGAAACTCAGGTAAGAAACATAGATACAGACTGATAGCAAAATCTTACATAGCTGTTATTAATATTATTATATTATTAAGGATCACATGTGTTTAATAAATATTTTGTGGACACTGTTCTGAACAAAGGCTAATTTGTAGGGAAAATTGTGCTATACATACTAACATTTGAAAATATTTCATCCGAGTGTGGTTCTTTGGTGCTCAGTTCCTTCTCTAAGATTTTAGATTTCCCCCGGTTATTTTGGAAGTTCTTCATATGAGAGCCTGGGTATTAATAACATTCTTTCATTTTATGTCTTTTGATTTGTCTTTGGTGAGGGGTTAGTAGATATTACTTTAAAATTAAAGTAATTTGATTACGATGAATGCAGTGTTTCATAGCCATTTCTCAAAAAAGAGAACTTACTTTGATCGTTTGTAAGCAAACCAGATTCCGTTTAAAAGTTACTAGTTCATTTGAAGTTTTGGTGAGTTGTAGCTATTGCTCTGAATTCCTGGAAACTTCTGTTTCATGACAGTTGCTTTTTTAATTTAAAACAGTGCTTTAAATAGTTTATTATTCTTTCACATTTTGACCTGTTTTTATTTTAGGCAACCAGACTACTTAGTGAATCTTGCTACTGCCTACTTAAGTAAGAATGCTCCCTTTAAAAATGGCCTTGCTCTTTAGCAAATCTCCTTATATCCCATTACACACCTTGAGAATTTTTTTTAATTGAGGAGAAATATTTGTTGAACATTAGTGGTGGAAGAACCTGGTAGGATCTGCCAAACATAAAGAACATGGAACCAGCCTACATCCTTATATGTTCTAAAGACTCGTTGGTGGGTCCTGCCTCGTTTTAGAGGGGCTTTTTCCTGACTGAGTGGGTGTGATTGGGTCATTGTGGTTATAGAGTAAAATGCACTGCTGGTCCAACTCTTTTTGCTGACTAAAACAAAGGAAACGATGGTGCCTTGTCCCCCATTCCGGATATAGAAGCCAGTTGAATAGTGACAATTTAATAATGTTCTCTGACACACTGGAGGACTGTAGGAACCACAGCTCTTTCCTTTACCAAAGAGTTATGACCAGGGAAACTCAAAAGGAGTAGCCAGAGGATTGCTGTTCTTGTCCCTCAATGTCTGCTTCCTGATTTGCTGTCTCAAAGAGTAAAAGATACATAACAGATACCATGTCCTCTGTTACGGTGCAACTTATTTTGGTTGGAAGAGTTTACAAGTTTTGAATTAGGAGGAAATATTTCATCAGGCACTGCCTGAAAAAGATGTGTCTATTAAAAGACATAGGGCACACTCCAGTCAAGATGAAAAACATTTTAGTACCACTGGTACCAGTAAGAGTATTAAAATTGACTCTAAATGGTTCCCCAACAATGCATCCCGGAGGATTTGACAATCAAATCACTATCATAAGAGATGGGAAGAGTGAGGCACACATGGTAGAGATATGGAGAAGACTTGGGAAAGAGGAGCAGTGGAAAAGTTTGTATCTGCCCTGTCAAATGCCTGGTATTCATCTAGGAAGGCTCATCATATGATTTGAGAGCCCAGCTAAAGGACAAAAGAAGATACTAATCTTCTGGCAAACAGCTAGCATATATTTTAGATACTTTAAAACTTGCCCTTTATATATGGAACAATGTATTTAAATAAGCCAGGACCATATTATCACAGTCTGCTACATATTTCCGTAATATCAACCATGCACTAAAGAAAATGCTGACAGTCATAATGCACGAATCATTAATTGATACATAGTTCTATTTTTCAGGTTTCTACGGAAGACAAGATGGCTAAGACAAGCTTCTGTAATGCCATGGACAATCTGCCGGTCTTCAGTGACTCCCATGTTGGACAGATGTCTAAATTTTGCTCTATAGACCCTTTTGCAACATTTCATTCATACTCAGATGCCCTAAATCAGTTTGCTGGCCTGGAAGATTTACCTCTGGTTCCATTTACAGCAGAGCCAGTGACTGCTGAACATTTCTATGACAATCCTTATAGCTTCCTGTTTCAAGCCCCCTGTGGCAGATATGAGTACTCTTGTAGCCCAGCATTCATCAGAAAAAGAAATGAAAGAGAAAGGCAGAGGGTTAAGTGTGTCAATGAAGGATATGCCAAGCTCAGGAATCACCTCCCTGCTGAATTTCTGGAGAAACGGCTGAGCAAAGTTGAAACACTCCGTGCTGCAATTAAGTACATCAAGTATCTCCAGTCTGTGCTGTCAGAGGACAATAGCAGAGAAGCTCTCAATTCCTCCCAATATAGCACTCAAAATGACCAGGTTCCAAGGACATCATAGTTAATTCCAGGACAAATGTAAGCATATCTGGGATATCCATAGATATCCTACGTATAAAGATCAAATTGACTTGCAAGACGGTTTCTGGCTGTGGAGCCAGAGATTGGGAGTTTGATTCCTCACTGTGCCTGCTGTGATAAGAGGCAGCCTGTGTGGCCCTGGACAAGCTGCACAGTCCCAGGATGCCCCCAGAAGAAGGGAATGGTAAACCACTTCTGTGTATTCTGTACCTAGAAAACCTTGGAAAGGGTTGCCATAAGTCAGAGATGACTTGATGGCACACAATTGTTATTATTATATTTTACCACTTGTGACTGTCAGATGAATTTTGTTAACACAGGTAGATGTTTCACATGATAGAAATAATTTTTAATGGCTGAAGAGATTCCTAAATCTGACCAATAATATGTAGATAATATTTCCAAAAAGATAGGGAAAATGGCCTCAAGTTGAATGTTTTAAATATAGTATGTTTTAATAAAGGGGTTAAAAAATTCTGTTCTTTGAGAATTGTAACATTTTACTAACATTTAATCTTAAAATTCTGACAGTTAATAAAGTTGTTGGATGTTGGTCTAGAATGTAAATAATAGTAAGTGGGGTACACATCAAAGATACTCTTGCGTAATTGATGTTATGCAAGTGGTAGCTGTGACAGTGCGGAGGTGGGAGTGCCATTCATAAAACACTTCTGCAGGTGCATTGCATAAGCAGTCACAACAGGAACTACATTAAGGATTGTGCAGCCAACTGGTGGAATCCTTGTTGGCTGGGAATAACACCCAGAAGAGTTCCACCTGCGTAACTTTATGTTATGGGATGACATACAGGATTCAGTCCCATTGATGGTTGGGGACTTCAGTTTCAGGGGTGCTGTAAATCCACTCTGGGTTTTAATTCCACTTGACATGAGTTATCCAAGATCTTCAACCAATTTGGGGAAAGGCTAGTGGACAGCTCTAACTTTGGAAATGTCAGCCTTTATTAGCTGTATGCAGATAATTTTATTTAAGAACTAAAACTATGTCCCAGTTTGAGGCACAGTGATCTTTATACGTACTAAAATTGAAGGAAAGATACTTAACAATCTAATCCCAAATCTGCCTACTAGAAGTGAGGTCCACTAAACTCACTTTTGACGGGTTAGTGGGTTCAGATTATTGCTGCTTCAGTGCCATCACTGATAATAAGCCATGGCCATTTGTAGGAGTGGATAAGAAGGGGGGAAAGGAGGTTCTTTGTCGCCTTCTGTTACGCCCAGTGACTTGGCCAGAAATATAAACATTTCTATGATGTAAGTAAGAAACTCAGCATGTCTCCAGTGTCCTTCAGATGTTGCTGTGAAAATAACCACTGTCTGAAGGACCTTTGATGCTCTAAAAATGGCAGAATTGTAGGAAAACAGTGCTAGAAGGAAGTATTCTGCCAAAAAATAGTATTCATGGAAAAATGTATTCATACACAAAATGGTGGACTCCTATACATTTCTTCTGCTTGGTGGATAACAAGCTGTGTGGGCCTGAAACATGTTGCAGCTTTTTAAAAAAAGTTTATTTAAAATAAAGAAAAACCAATTACTGGTGGGTGGTTGAGAGTACTCTGTCTAACAAGGAAGTCCTGGGGTGCTTTCCATGTTCCCATTTCAATACTGAAGTGTTCAACCAGCAGCACGGGATGTACTGATGGATCCTGAGTGATTTTGTTCTGTTGTCTGCATTCAATCCTATACCAAGCACTAGTGATCGAGGGGAAGAGGCAGGATGCCAGGCCAGTCACAGACATGGTTAAGAGTTAGAGTCACATTGGCCCATTATGTACTTGATTTCATGAACAGAAATATCAGAGAAGTAGAACTCCTTCTTTAAAATAAAAATGCTTCACTGCCACCAGGAAGTGGCAACTGGCACAACTGCTTGGGGCCTTTCCTACTGTATGGGAAAAAATGAGGCTAATAGGTAGAGCTGAATATATTGGGCAGCTTCCAGCAATGGATCTGCTGATAGAAAAATGGAATCCAGCAGAACTGAGAAGAGGCCAAGCTTGGTTGGCACAGAAGGCTGCAAGTGGGCAATGAAAGGTAGTTCTGTTCAGCAATACATTTGATTTATATAGATACAGTACAATACAAATTTATTCTACAGACAAAGGCCCGATAAGATTTAGCCTATAGTATCTGCTCCCTCCCCCATCAAGAAAGGTATTGGAATGCTGAATATTTGCTTGGCTTGATTTTCTGAGTACTTTCTGAAGGCTCCTATGGTTCTTATTTCAGTGCTTGGTTGATTGCAGCAGCTTTGGAAATCAGGTGCATCTCAGACAACTGTTACTGATTATTCTTCTCATATTTGTGTATGTGTGCGTGCACACACATGTGCAAGTGCTATCAGACATAAGTTCCTGTTAGCACTGCTTCTATAGCAACCTGCTTAGCAACGGAAAACATTCGCCAATAGCTTGCCTCCCTAGCACAATGTGTTTGAAGGCAAGCCAGCTGAAAGGTCCCAACATTTAGCACTGCAAGAGCCGGTGAGTTTAAAAGAAAAAAAAATCTAATTGATATTTAGTTTAGTCGTCTTTACTTTCACCTATCATTTTTAAGTCAAATATGTAAGTAAACTATTGATTTCAGACACAGATGACATTTTAATGTGTCTCCTTAAGCCTCAGTAACAAACTTCCCAAAAGGCATTGGAATAACTGAAGAACACAGTTCTGCAGCTCAACAGTTCTGTTCACTGTTTTAAGCCTATCAAGGGATTATAGAATTTTAATGCTTTAGTTATCTGCTATTTAACTGGTTATATGTCAGCTGAATTTAAATGACTATGTGTCTTATCAATACCTCTCGCTATAATTTTTGACATTCTGAGGGATGTGTGAAAGAAAATAAAAATTGTAATTGTATTATTCATGATTAGAGGTGGGGATGCAAATGATGGTCTACGATCTTGGGCTCACACTAAAGGCAGAAGTTTGCATCCAAATAAATTTGCATAAGATTGTGTTACACTTCTGGTTTAATTCAACACTTTTCAACCTATTGCCTTTCATGTATGCTGACAAAAGTCCTGCTAAATACCAAGCTGCACAGAGACTGGATATGTTGGCTGGGCATGGTGGGAGTGGTTTAAAGGAACATACCTGGAAGGAACCGACATGCAAATAGCTAGTACAATCAGTAGATGAGCTGTGTTTAGTGATTAATCATTACAGCCCACTGATGTGCATGTCTTCAAGTTGTGGATACATTGTTTGTACTGTAAGGGATATTTTAACATTGGCATATTACTATAAAACACAAATAAATCAAATTAAGGTAGGGAGTGGTAATTTGCACTTGCAAAACAAAAAACCATCTACCTGATAAGAGAAGTGTTGCTTTACTCTCCAACTTCTTGTTATTGATGCCTGTTGCCCCCCCCCCCCCCCGGACTCTAGTCTGATCAGAACACCTCCTTGCTGGACCAGACCCTGAGTCAGAATTTTCCACCTGAGGCTTACGTTGCTTCCTGGGACTCTGTGATAAAGGTGGGAGTTCTGCAGGGATCGGGTTGTTGCTAAAGGGATGAAGCCAAAGGAGTTGCCCCTTTGGGGAAGACATTTAGGGGTCAGGGAGAAGTCCTGGTTGCTTAGATGTAATATGTGCCTGCTGACTCATTGGTACAATGAGGTTATTATCTGCTGGATATCGGAAGGCCATATGAACCTAAAGAGAAGATAGAGAAAGGGAGATGAGGCAGCCAAAGGAGCTGTAATGAGCAGAGGGAGACATGGAGGGTGGAGGCAGTTGTGTCATTGTGGCAGAGGGAACAACAGCAGGGTATTGTTTCCTTCAAAACTCTTTTTCAGCTCTGTCCAGGCAAAGGGGTCTTAGTTAGATCCTTGTCTCTCCTGGCTCAGAAAAGCAGAATGGGGAGGGCACTGATTGGTTTGGGTAAGTGGAGTGGTCAATGCCTCCTTTCATCAAGGCAGTTTTCCAGCATACTCAAAGGACACATTACTAAGACTGTTGCTGAAAAAGCCCTCCTTGAGTCTCTAGTAGTCTATTCCTTGGCAAGCACTTGGTATCTTAGCTTCAAGGTTTCCTGGATGAGATGGCTTATATAGATCCATTTCAGTCTGGCTTCGGGCTCAGTTATAGGACAGAGACAGCATTGGTCAGCTTGATGGGTAAACTATGCTGGGAAATGGACAGCAGAAGTATGGCTCTGTTGATGCTCAGTGAGTTTCATTACATGGTGTCCATCTGGACCGTCTTGATGGGATGGGATTTGGAGGCACTATTTTACACTGCCTCTGGAGGGCTGAGCTCAGAAAATGGTGCTGGATTTTATGCCCTGGCCATTGGACTCTGGAGTCCCTCTTCTGTTCCCCTGCCCATGCTATTTAACATAAAAATGAAACTGCTGGGAGATGTTGTCTGGAGTCTGGGAGTTTGCTGCCATCAACAGCGACACCCAAATCTATTTCTTTATTCTATCCAAATGTGAAGAAACTGTTTCAGTTCTAAACTGATGTCTGAGTTCAGATATGGCTTGGATGAGAGCAAACAAACTGAAGCTTAATCCAGTCTAGAGGGAAGTGTTCTTGGTCAATTCCTGGTCAGTTGAAGGACAGGTTAGGGGGATAGGAATTCAGCCTGTACTGGACGGAGTTACACTCCCCCTGAAAACTTTGGTTTGCAGCTTTGCTATACCCCTGGATTCAGCCAGCCCTGACTCTCAATGTCAAGGCTTTGGCAGCAGTCATTGGATGCATTAGCATAGTTCAAACTAGTGTGTTCTTTGTGCCAATTCCTCAGAAAGTCTGATCTGCCCACAACAACACGTGCCTTAGCTACCTCTGCTTGAATTATTGTAATGTGCTTTCTGTGAGGCTTCCTTTTGAAAGTGTTTGGAATCTCCAACGGGTCTAAATAGTGAGAACAGAAATTCTTTGTTATAACACCTTCTCTGTCTACTGATTTGTTGTTTCTGGGCCCTATGTTAGGTATGACCTATAAAGCCCTATATATCCTGGGTCCTAGCTATTTGAAGAACTGTATCTCCCTATATGAGCCTGACCTTGTCTTAAGATCCTCAAAAGATGGCTTTCGCTCTGTGCCACCACCCTCACAGCCATGTTTGATGAAGGCCTTCTTGGTGGTTACTCCCAAGCTTTGGGACTCCCTTCCAAGAGAGGCTAGGCTCTTGCTTGTGCTTCTGCTACCAGGCAAAGACATTTTTATTTAAACAATCCTTTGGTTGCTGATCAGCAGATATGTCAGGATTTTTTTAGGGTCCCTAAGATGATAAGTTCTAAGATGATGATGATGATGTTTAAATGGTTTAAGTGGTTTTAAACTATATTAATTGTATTTTATTCTGAAAAACTATTTAATATTGTTTGAACACAGTAATTAATTTCCTGGAATCCTGTTGGCAGATATGTGTACGTATAAATAGTGATGATGTAATCAGCTGGCAACTTTACTCTACCCTATAATATAATATAAATATAATATAATATAATATAAAGCTTCCTGTCCCCACATTTAAGGTCTCAAGGTTCAGTAGGTATTACTTTTTACCTGGGGGAAGCCTTTGGGAGCCTAAAGATAGGGGAAGAGAAGCCTTTAATACACCAAAGCTACTGCTGCCATTTTATCTGCATACACTCAGAATAAACTTCCCAAATTAATAGTTGTGGTGTGTCAGGATGATGGAAATTTTAGTCCAATAAATCTGGAGGACACCAGTTTAGGGAAGGTTGATTTAAGCCTTTTGAAGTGACTTAATAGAACAGTTGCACAGTGCCTAGATGGGCTCCAGATATGTTGTCACAAGGGAACATCCCTTTTCCTGTTTCGGATTTCTAAGCCTTCATACCTCTATCTTTTACTCCTAGGAAATAATTTTTTTAAATTACTTGCAGAAAATAAATAAAATTGTCAGCTCATGCTTATCAGAAGCGTATTCATTTAATCACCATCTTTTTTAAAAAAATATACCTGACACATTGAATCAAATCAAATTGCATAAATCTTGGAAGCATTACAAGACTTTTTGTGTGTGTGCTAGTGTGACAGCTGAAGTTTCACAAGGCTGGAGTGTGCAGTCACATTGCAAATCTTATCCTTGACAACCATAGAATTTCACATGTCAGTTCTAAGCCTTATGATTTCCTTGTTTTGAGAAGCAAGTTAAGATAAAGCATGACAGATCACTGGGGAAAAATCAAAATATTTATTCTTCAGAAACTGTTGTATTATTTGAGATGAATGTCTGTTTTGAAAACTGAGACATACAAACATTTCTTTCTGTATCCAGTAGTGGTTTATACCAGTGGTCCTCAACCTTGGACCCCCAGATGTTATTGGACTTCAACTCCCAGAAATCCTGGCCAGCAGAGGTGGTGGTGAAGGCTTCTGGAAGTTGTAGTCCAAGAACACCTGGAGGCCCAAGGTTGGGGACCACTGGTTTATACGGTAGAGCATGGGAGGCCCTGCTTTTCCACAAGCTCAGGCAACCCTCAGTCTTCCCACTCCAGTCGGATCCCTTACTAAAAAAAACAAGGGCTCTGTATGTATGAATGCTTGCCTGCCTGCCTGCTTCTGTTTATGTGTGTGTTTAGATATGCGCATGTACCTCGCTCTGTCCACCATTGGTTGCTGGTCCTTTCATCCCTCTGACCGCAATGGACACAAGCTGCCACTGTCTGTGTCATGCAGAAATGTGATAAGCACGCCCTACATTGCCTTCCTGCCAGGACTGGCTCGAAGAAGACAGCTTCTTCCAGCAGAGGATGCTGTGGGATGGGGACTGGGAGTGAGGTGTTGGGAGACCAGAACTGCACATGCCACGTGGCTTACCCTACAACCCCTAACTTAGCCTCTTACATCCAAGTGTAGTGGGGGACATTGTACCATCACTCCTGTAGGTCTGGTTTAAAGTCTTGAACAACTTGGGACTGAATTATCTGAAAAATCAACATTAGCAACGTGCACCTCCTCAGTTCTTACATTCTTGTTCAGAATTGCTGCTCCAAACACCCCCGTAGGTAAGGCAAAGTTGACATCAACTGCAAAGATGACCTTTTTTGTGGTAAATAGCATCCCTGGTTTTCCAGAATAGTGAAGATATTTTTAATTATTCACCTCTGCTTTTTCACTAAGCATTTTCGCCTGCTACTCTGGGCCTCTCAGGCAAAAACTCAGTGCTACTCTTGTAGTCTCCTCATTTTTTTCTTCTTTAAAGTATACCTTAATTTTGCATATATTTGTGAGCCACCCAAAGAAACTCTGCTACAGGTCAACCTATAAACAATAAATTAAACTTTTTAAAAAGGTAATGGCAATTAATTCAGTGACAGAGCAAGTGCTCTCTGTGTAATTGGTCCCCGCTGTCTCCTGGGAAAGACTCTGTCCTGAAACCCTAAAGATGCAGTACCATTCAGAGCAGGCAGTACTAAGCTAGATGGACCCATTATGTGTCGTGACATAAAGCCCTATAGTCCTATATAAAATAAAAGAATGGCTCTGTAGACAGAATGATGTGTGTGTGTGTCCTGTTTTCTGGTAAGGCTCTTGCAGCACACAATCAAACTGCAAACACAGTTATCAAAAAGACAGGCACGTTGTAATTCGCAACATGGGACAAGCAATGCCAGCTTCTGTACTCTGGCAGGAATATCTTTTCACAGAGCTTGCTGCAGCTGAGTTAAATAGTGGATTCTGCCTCTGAATATCAGAATGGTTAGTGGAGGACATTTCGTATTTGCAAAGAGATTATATCCAGATCTCCCTACTGAAGAAAGCAGAAAGCTGGTACTTATAAAAGAGATACAATACCCAAAGTTCATTTGCATAAATGAGGAGCAGATTGCCTTTAATTGAAGAGTCCTCACTTTGATTCCTCATCACTTATGCTCAATATTATTATCTGCAAGTTGAGTGGCTTCACACACAACCCAGGACTGAAGCAGGGACTCTTTAATTAGTGACAATCTAATTCATACAAGAACCCAAAAGGCAGCACCCTGTCCCATTCAGTTCAGATTCAGATTTCCATCCTGTCATGTTAGTTAGTTAGTTATCAGTGAGGCAGATATTCCATGTACAGTATATTACTGTTTTCCTGCTTACAACTGAAGTTGGTACATTTCAGAAATTTTGGTAGTAAAGTTGTATTCAACTGTACTGGAAAGTCTCATTAAGTTCAAAAAGAATTCCTCCCAGGTATATCTGCACACAATAGTGTTGTTTAGTCGTTACGTTGTGTCCAACTCTTCGTGACCCCATGGACCAGAGCACGCCGGGCCCTCCTGTTTTCCACTGCCTCCCGGAGTTTGGTCAAATTCATGTTGGTAGCTTCGATGACACTGTCCAACCATCTTGTCCTCTGTCGTCCCCTTCTCCTCTTGCCCTCACACTTTCCCAACATCAGGGTCTTTTCCAGGGAGTCTTCTCTTCTCATGAGATGGGAAGAGAAGATACACAATAGTAGCCTTATTTAATTCAAGAACAGCTTGAATGAAGACCAGAAATCCATTTGCAACCAGGGCTGCTTTTTTAAAACTGGTGTACTGTGATTCATAACATGGTTGATATATAGTGTTCTAAACAACGTTCTAACTGCTGTATTCTTCATTAACGACAGTTTCTATATCATCTTCAAGGACAGTCCCATGTAGAGAGCACTGCAGTAGTCTACTTTAGATAAGTAGCCAAGTTCCTAGTGCATGAACTACATGAATTCTCCATTAAGTACCTAAGATGCCTCATCATTTCTTTTTATTGGCAGGAGAGTACTTCTGAAAGAATGGAAAACTACACATGGCCTTCTTTCCCATACCACAATCATTGCTGCTTGATACCTGTGCAAGGCAAACCAATCTGCAGACACTTCATAACTCATCCGAGTTTAGTCTGCAATGGTACCATTTTAGCACATCCTGCCTGTGCTGTTAAACCACTCAACCCAACAAGGTAGTAAAATATATATATATTGGGGTTTTAAATATGCAGGTTGAAAAAAATAAAAGACTGCCAGTTTGGGGGGGGGGGAAAGAGTTGTACATTGTAATGCCAGTTCCCCCATGTGAATTATTTCCCAGTCATTAATGTTGTAGGCTACCACGCAAATAGCTTGGATTTTTCAAGTGGGTGGGGCATTCTGCAGTAAGTAGAGAAATACAGTGTTCAGCATTTGAAAACTGATTGCTTTTGCTTAGGTTCTATGCAATTATAAATTAAACACCCTCCATCTTTTTTTGGTAGGTGCTTATATCTCGGATACTGTCCTCATTCTTATGATGCAACTTGTGAGAAAATAAAGAATTTGAACGAATCCTTGGATACTACTGACATTCCTGTTCTGGCAAGAAGGGAAAGTGATGGTTATTATTACCATGGAGCAGTAATAAAGGCTATAGAGGCAAGTTACTTTACTGTTTTCTAGTATGTATAGACCATATGCACCCCACAGGTATTTTTCTGTGTATGCTGCCACCGCCACCTAAATATCCATGTGCTTAGCTACTGCCACGGGATCACTGCAAAAAAGAATGCATGGGACGACTCTCCTTGTGCATCCTCCTTCTCAGCATACGTATGCTCGTGACAGGCCACCAAACCACTGGGGAAGAAGATATGTGAGGACAATCATCCCTATTAGCCTCTTTCCCCCATGCAATCTGGGTCCTGAAGGTCTGTTAGATAGCTATGCTGGGCCAGTGATTCCCAACCTTGGGTAACCTAGGTGTTCTTGGACTGCAACTCCCAGAAGCCTTCACCACTATCTGTGCTGGCTGGGGTTTCTGAGAGAGGCAATCCAAGAACACCTGGGTTGCCCGAGATCAGAAACCAGAAACCTATAGGCAAATCTTATGAAATCCAACCAGGGTGCTTCCAGATTATGGTTTTGTTGTGCAATTGTCCTGCATCATTCAAGGAATTTTTCAAATTCAAATGAGACATTATCAGCATCCACATGTAACCTTCACCATGTCTTCCCAACTTGTTTCTTTTTATCAGAAAACAAAAAGCCATTGAGGAAGAAAAGATGCAATAAGTCCACAATATTTTTCGACTGGGAGTCCTGGGAATGCTCCCCATATCCCATCTGTATATTTCATTGGGATCTACTGGGCCAACTGGAAAATACAATAATTCAAGTGAATCTGTTTAGTCCTGGGAATGGTTGGCTCAGATTTAGCATAGGAAGTTATTTGATTATGTAGATCCAGTTGATTATTTAACTAACAGGCTCATAGAAACAGAGACAGCAGCTTTTGGTATTCAGCTTGGTACAAAAGTGCGTTCAGCTGTTGAAAACAGTGGTGTGTAAGCAGAGCTGAAAAACAATAATCATTTGGCCTGACTGTGGAATGAATTTCCTTCCTTCCTTCTCCAAATTATGCCCTTGGTTGTCTTACCCATCTTGAGGGGCAGAATGGATGACAAAAGTCTCTAGTGAAGCTATTCAGTTCAGTGGTAGAAAAGTAGGGGTACTGGTCACAAGTCACAGTGATATTGTCGCCACTGTTGTTCATTTTTTCCACATCACTTTTGACTTCAGTACTTCTGTATTCAGCTCAAACTGGGCTCTATGTCAAGATTAGCATTATATTAATAATGATTGTGTGCCATCAAGTTAATTCTGACTTAGGGTGACTCTTTCAAGGGATTTCCAGGTAAGGAACACACAGAAGTGGTTTAGTATTTCCTTCTTCTGGAGGCACTCTTGGATTGTGCAGTTTGCCTATGGCCTCACAGGCTGGCTCTGTTCACAGGAGGTGCAGAAGGGAAGAGAACTCCCAACCAGACACCTATCTAACTGTGCTATTCAGCCCACTAGCTCTTTACTGGGAGAGCAAGCCATTTAATGTTAGACACCATGCTACTCAGTGGCATCTCCTGCTGCTTTCTTATGTGCTGGATATTTGCAAATGTTTCCTAATCAAGTCATTAAAGAAGAATTGCAAGGAAGTCATTGCAATACTCATTACAAAGTTTTAGGGAAGAAGCTATTGTCAGTCTTTAAAGTGCTACAAGACTCCTTATTTTTACCAGAAAATTGTTTCAAAAGTCATACTACCATAAAATGTTCACTGATATTGGTTATTCAGTTTTCCATCTTTTTTAAATTTCTAGAATGTTTTTGTCTTGTTTGGATCGCGTCTTGTGAAATTATCACTTTATTTTAGGGTGAAGGCTGCAATTCTATACATACTTAAAAATCATGTGCTGTCAAGTCAATCCTGATTTATGGTGACCCTTTTCAGAGGTCTCTCCATGTACAGAATACTCAGAAGT
The DNA here is from genome assembly GCA_037013535.1 of Intellagama lesueurii. Taxonomy (NCBI): domain Eukaryota; kingdom Metazoa; phylum Chordata; class Lepidosauria; order Squamata; family Agamidae; genus Intellagama; species Intellagama lesueurii. Next base: position 92,706,654 of record JBAJHW010000001.1, read on the forward strand.
GGTTTACCATTCCTTTCTTCTGGGGGGTGCACTGGGACTGCGCAGCTTGCCCAAGGCCACACAGGCTGTCTCTTATCACAGGAGGCACAGTGGGGAATCAAAATCCCAAGCTTTGGCTCCGCAGCCAGATACCTAAACCACTGAGCTATACATACTTTGTTGTTGTTGTTTAGTTAGACACGTTAAGTCGTGTCTGACTTTTCGTGACCCCATGGACCAGAGCACGCCAGGCCCTCCTGTCTTCCACTGCCTCCCGGAGTTGGGTCAAATTCATGTTGGTAGCTTCGATGACACCGTCCAACCATCTCGTCCTCTGTCGTCCCCTTCTCCTCTTGCCTTCACACTTTCCCAACATCAGGGTCTTTTCCAGGGGGATTTCTCTTCTCATGAGATGGCCAAAGTATTGAAGCCTCAGCTTCAGGATCTGTCCTTCCTTACTAAGGAATACATGCTTACTAAGTAGCAAATTCTAAACTCCGCACAGCTTATTTTCAACAGACATGCATAGGATTACTCACTCCCTCTCTATCTTGCTGGATCTGGTTCTTTTGTTTTTAATGCCAATGCCAGATGTTTGTGTGGATTTGTGCTGTTTGGGGATAGTGTCCCAACAGATATTGTGAGTAAACACATGAGCAGTATTATTTATTGCTGGAAATGTGTTAGAATGTTTATATATATACTTAACAATGTTAAGCCTCTGTGCACAGCAACACTAGTCTTCAATTCATTAGTTGTTAGCACTTGAAACTTCAAAAACAAATATTTTGTGTGTGTGTGTGTGTGTTTTGAAGTGCAAACAAGGGACAGCATTGTTTGCTTACCAACGTCTCTAAAAGACTGACAAATCTCAAATTCCTGGCATTCAGTATGAAACAGGAGCTGCTCTGGAACGAATCCAGGATATGTCTTTGCTTTGTAGTGGCAAAAAGGAGTGCAATGTGTGAAATAAACATTTCCATTTTGTAATTTAGACAAGGCTGCACTAACACACAAAGATGGAGGAAACACACTAAGTTCTCAGCTAAGAACACTCACATTTTGTACCACAGAACATACTGTACAAATTGTACAGATATGTTCAGCATTCATAATTTAATCCAAATTATTAAAGTTTTGCACAGAAAGCCTATCTAGTTCATGGCATAGCTGGGACTGGTCAGATCGCTAGATGGCACAGAGGTGGAAATGGTGGACTAAACAGATGATGATCTCTGATCGACCAGCATCTCCTTCTCTTGGGTTTGTCGGGGGATTGCGTAAACAATGTTTGCGTACATGAGGGGTTCCTCCACTCCCTGGAGCTCTACATGCAAGTATCTGTATCCACATGAAGATGTTTTTCTGTACAGGGACAATCGAGTGCTGTGGAAAAATAAAGAGTGGGATGTTGCACACAAACATTCTGTTTCTGAGATATCTGGTGGTGTAACAGAGCCAGGACTCACGGAATTGAAATGCTGAGACCTTAAAAAAAATAAAAATAAAAATAAATCAGCAGCAGGGACATTGAAATCCTTTGCCACCCCACCTCCTCAGCTTCCCTGTTCCCTCTGAGCTTATCTTCACAGAAGCTGAAGTGATAAATTAATTTTTGCAGCTATTGTACACTGTTGTCAGATATCATCGTTGTAAAGCAAAGTATCGGGGTGGGGTGGGGTGGCGTCTTGTCTTGAACGGAGAGTTAAGTCTCATTAGGTTTCTTCTTTAAAAGAACAACAGCAAACCGTGCTGCTGATAGAGCTGAAAACTGCTAGAACCAGTCTCTTAACACAGCCGATTGCCTTTTTTGGACTCTCTTTGTGGGGACCAGACATGGGAAGGAAGTCATGAGGACCACCTACACCTCAAAATTTATCACTGCAGCCTTGCAGACAATACTATCTATATAACTTACATGCTTTTTCAGAACTACAACCTTTAGGAATCTGGATTATTATTATTTGTTTGTACTCAGTAGCTTCTAACTGGCAACAATTCACTGTACCATAATCATCTGCTCATTCAGTGATGAATTGGGTTCTTGAGGTTACCCCCTTTGTCTACAATGGAAGACATTGCTTTATTTGGCAGAGTGGGCCAAATCCTGTTCACTCATACAGTCCACTGCATGAGCAGTTCATACACTGCATGTAGTGTGATCAGTTCACTTTTCTTTTCTTTTTTTGCTCCTACAAAAACCCAGCCCTTCCTTGTGCAAGTGGAAACTGGGCTGTCACAGTGGGCCACTGTGGTGATTTCTGCTTGTGTAATAACAAAGTAGGACATCCAGTGCTACCATGCTGGGGGAGGGTTCTCTTCCACTAGCACTCAATAGAATCCCAGATGCAGACATTAAGTTACTCTGGCAGAATGCTCTGAACGCTCTGACCAATTTATGCATGGTCTGATGCATGTCTGGCACTGATCCTTCTGTAAAATGAATGGGGAAGTCAAAATAAGCAGATGAACCCTGAGTGAGTTGCCATTTCTGTGGCTGTCAGCAACTGTCAGAACGTAGCAAGCTATCTTTATAGAAGTGCAGACTATTCATTGCTGATTCCTCTTTTAAAACTGGATCTTTTCCCCTTTAGGCATGGTTTCCACCATTAAACTATGGTCCCTCTCTATCTGAGGGTCCAACTACACAGTGAGAGAAACGTAAATTCACTCGATGTAAAGTTGCATTGGGGCCTTCGAGTTCCCCCAGATCTGTTTCCATTAACTGGCTGCACAAGGAGAGGAAGAAATTGGCTAAAGAGCCTTGTTTGCTGCTTGTTAACAAAGCTCTCCTTTAGCCCTGCAGGAGGCACAGCTACAGGGAGAACTGCCTTATAAGCTGTAAACAAGGGCAGAGTGGCAATTTCCTCCTCTCATATACTGAACAAACAGAGTCCTGTGTTCAGTTTAAAGAAAACGTGAAGGCACTGTGGAGGCTTTTCAAGAATTCTTTTTTAGTATAATTGAGAAATACGGTGTCCAGTTTCCGCTCCAGGTAGGAACAGGTTTCCTTTCAGGAGGAGCAACCAATATCTCTTGAGAAGGGATGGTGGGGGAATGCAAGGGAAAATAAACCCCCTTTTTAAAAAATCTGCAAATCCAGCTGTTTTAGGAACAATTAAGAGCAAAGGATTGTTCTGCATCAGTATAAGTGATTACACTGTCTGAACTGATGCAAATGGATCCAATGTAAAAAAAAGAAAGAAACCCCAGTGGTGGAGGCAAAAACTTTGGATGAGGGGGGCTTTGAGTTGATTCGCATCGGTTTGTATGTCATGTGTAGAGATGGGGGTGTTCCTATACGAATACAAATACCCCCCGCACAAGTGGACATAACGAGGGTCCGGCCCCCTGGGGCCGCACCAACCACTCACCCCGCTGGCTCCACTCTCCCTTTCAATCACTCTGGAGCTCGCAGTTGACTAGGCACTCATCAGCCTGTCAGGAGGCTCGTCTTCCCTCCTTCTGCCAGAAGTGGCTAGTCGACTGTGAGCTCCGGAGTGACTGGAAGGGAGTGCAGAGCTGGTGGCAGCAGCGGACGGGTGAGTGGATGGTCCGGCCCCAGGGGGCCAGACCCTCGTTATGTCCACCTGTGCGGGGGTATTCGTATACGAATACGAATACCCCCATCTCTAGTCATGTGATCAACAGGAAAAAAAAATGTGACTCAGCCCATCCCAATCCCAAAGCATTTCCAGCATTTTTGGCCAATGTGGGCGCACCCTGATTGGGGTGCTGGTTTGAACTAGCATTTTTTTTAACATACTCAACATCCCAGTCATGCCATGTTGCATCTGAATGATAATGTTATTATTATTGCATTAAGTACTAATAAAGGAAGCTTTCATATTTTGTACCGTGCTTTTCAGAAGTTCTGTCAAATTATTAATAGTAGTACCATCTCATCACTCTGATTTACTGGATTCCCCGCTCACGCACACACACTTTGGAAATCCAGAGACATCCCTGCTATTTTTTTCCAGACCTAGAAACTTTGTCTCAACACTCTAGCATCCTAATTCCTCCCATTCACTTGTTCTTAATTTCTGACAGTTTAAGCAGTCATAGAAGAGATGGCTGATTATTGCATAAATCCACTTAGTCATTCAGCTTTTCATTTTAATTCTTCATGTTATTCTGTGCCACAGGGTGAGAAAAACATATTCCTAGTGCAGTTCACTGAGCCATCTGCGGTGGGTGAGGAAGACACAATCAATGTGCAAAGGACATCCTGTACTGATGTCCTTGAATATGTGACTGGGATGAAACATGCCATCTTGCCAAGTGACAAAGTGTTGGCCCCTTGGGAACCAGGGCAGAAGAGATACGGGCCTGGCACTGTCCTCCAAGGCATTGAGACCAGGGATCCCCTGAGAGGTAAAACTGATTGTTTTGCAACATACAGGCAGGAATTGTAGAGGCTTCCACCTTAGAAGAGGCTTGAGCCTGGCTCTTCCTAAAGTTCCTTAGTAATATTTTGAACAGGACAGAGTAGTAAACTGGTGAGCAGTTTAAGTGCACAACAAAAAGTAACTTTTAGAGAATGATTTTATTCATTGATTCATTTCATTTCAGCTTTTCCTTCAAAATAAATTTAATCTGATCTGCTTATTCTGTTTTATTGGCACTTTAAAAAAACATACAGATCACTGACCGTAGTAGTAGTTTCATGATTATCACAGGGACCAGCCAATCACCATTTGGCCGACTATCTTTCACTGGAAATAGGAAGACAGGTTGCTCCTAAACGTGATTCTCTAAGAACGTGGTGGTGGTGGTGGTACCACCACCACCACCACCACCACCACCACCACCACCACCACCACCAACAACAACAACAACAACAACAACAAGACCCTCTCTTGTTAATTAAGCCTCTGGCAAAATCATACTGCTAATGCCCGAAGCCTTTGTAGTATAATTATTTTTTTAAAAACAAAACAAAATATGACAGAGGAGCATAAGAAGCAGTCTTATACAGGATCATACAATTGACCCGCCTAGTCCACTATTCCCAACCCAATCTGGCAGCAGCTTTTCCAGGGTTTCCAAGAAACCTTACCAAGCTTTAGCTGGACTCCCCAGAGGTATAATCTCAGACTTTCTGTATGCAAGGCAGATACTCTACTCTGACCTTTGGCCCATCACCGTATCTCCCTGAACATACAGATCTCATCTGATTTTTTAAAGCTATGCAAGGTCAGGACTGGTTAGTATTTGGATGGGAGGCTATCAGAGAATACATAGGATCTCCATGTAAGACAAGGGAAGAATCCCTGGAGAGTCCTCGTCAGTTGAGAGTTGAAAAATCTGGTTTAAGTGGTCTGGTCTGACGCAGTTTAAGATTGCTCTCTACGCCAAGCACAAAAAGATATTTTGTCAAGTGCTTCCTCTACTGGAATCTGAAGACTACTGTTTGTGAGTTCAGCACAGTAGGACTGCAGTAACCTTAGGGGATTGGTTCCAAGCCCCGCTTGCAGACACTGAAAAACATGGAAATAGTGAATACTATATATATAGCATTGTCTCTGGCTCCCTCTAGTGGGTAATTCTGATAAATACATTGGGTTTTTTATTTAATATTTTCAGGCAGTGGATAAGTAAATCTGCAGATGCTGATTCAGTAGATGGGGGGGTCCTACTATAATCATATATGAAGGCTGGCAGTCTAAATTAATCATTAACACATTAGCTTAAGGAGAGTGGTAGTGTTTTTGAAACACATATTTGCTGTTTTCTCTCCAACAGAGAAAGAAGATGAAGAAATTACAGTCAGCTTTTGGAATGGCAAGAAAACCAAAGTCCCACTTGGTGTCGCCATGTGGATTTCACCACTCCAGTGGGAAAGGATTGTAGAGATGATCCATTTACCCTACACGAGCAGGAAGAAGTTTGAAGGGCAATTCAACAGGGCTTGTTACATCAGTTCACACCCTATGCTGCCCGCTACACACAGACATGCTTTTGGTGACTTCCAAAGGTTCCGGTGGCCATACTGTCCTTTTGTCTGTCCCTCTTTCACATGCTTTGGCCACACATGCTCGTCACTTGGATGTTCACAGCATGCTTCCTGCTGCGGCTTGAAATGCAGTGGTTGCTGGTGCCAGCCTTCTCTAGCTGAACTAGCCCAGGGAGATGTGAAAGAAGAGTCTGGCTGTAAGCCCACCACACAGTTGCTAGCAGTGGAAGGCCCTCCAAAAGCAGAATCCGCTACGGCCCTGTCTGGTGCTTCCTCATCCTCCCGGGATTCCCCAAGTGATAAGGAAACATGCGTTATCAAGAACACAATGGTAGATCGTGCCGTGAACACAGATTACAGCCTTTTTGACAAGCCCAAGTGGCAGGAGGTCAAAAGACCTGACTGGAAATATTGGAAGAGAAGCCATCCCAGCTCCCCTTTCAAGAGCCAAGGTACACAACACTTCCCCTGATTGATCTTGAATAGAAGCCTCAATCAGGGCTTTAAAAAGTTACTTCTTTGAACCACAACTCTGAGTATCTTCTAACCAGCCCAGCCATGCTGGCAGGGGATTCTGGGAATTGCAAATTAAAAAACCCCAGATTTCCAAGCATGGGCTAGAAGGCCAACTGCCACTTTAACTCTGTCTCTATTAAGAGGTCATGCTTTATATAGTCATTCTCAACCTTTTGGGGGGGGAGGGGCATGGCCATAATAAATACAATACGAAAGAAATATACCCAAATCAGGATTGTATAAATCACATAACAAACCTTATCAGGTGGTGTATGAAAAAATTGTTTCCAGTCTCTGCCCCTCTTCAAATGCGTCAGGGCCCTGTTGAGAATGGCTACTTTGCAGTACCAAAATGGCTTTTTCTGCTGATGGATAGTATCACAGACACTAGCGTACTTGAAGGTTTAAATCTTGCCATTGACCCATATGAGCGAGGAGCAGGGGATGAAGTCACTTCATTCCACAGGCAAAACTTGAGTCTTACATCTGAGCTACTGAAGAAGAGATGCCATCTATCACTAAGGGCAGTTTCATTTCCAGTCCGTCGACGTATTTGAGAAAGGATCCTAGCAATAAATTATAAAGCTACTTGTCTCCCAGCCTGATTAGTTCTATGGAATTTCTTACTAGTGTGTGCCTTCTTATTAATCCAAATGTGAAATATGCTATCCAGTTCTATTTTTCTACTTTAACAGAAGCAAAACTTCATTTCAAAAAAACTTTGTTGCTGTTACTAAACCTCATAGGCCTATCATCTTGCATCCCTATCTACAAAAGCTCCTTATAGAATCACAGACTAATAGAGTTGGGAGGGGCCTATAAGACCCTCGAGTCCAACCCCCTGCTCAATACAGAAATCCAAATTGAAGTACATCTGACAGACAGTTGCCTAATTTTCTCTTGAATGACTCCAGTATTGGAATGCTTACCACCTCCTGAGGTAACTGGTTCCATTGTTGTACTGCTCCAGTTTCAAATGTCTGCCACTCGACTTACACGTTAAGTGTTAGGCTATCATCTATAGGTATCAACATTGGCAGCACCAGCAGCGAGGAAAGAACGAAAATCAAAGGAATTTCCAATATGGCTATGTCTCCAGCCACACTAATCAACCACAGTGCCATGTTTGAAACTGCTGAACAGTCTCCTCGAAGGCATTTTACCATAAGAGATATCTTGGCCCACAGTGATATCAAATCATCATGGGGGAGGGTAAAGAACAAAGGAAGTCATTGCTGAAATACAGACTTGATTTCTCAGCAATTCTATTTGCTTGGTCTCATTGTAGATTTGTAACAAAACAACTGGCTGCAATTGACTTTTTCTTTATTTGGTGTATAAATTAAATTTGACCTTTAAGTATTTTTCATCTGGGGATGGCCATGTTTCTGGATGCCTATGTTCATCACCAAATCGGGATTGTGTGCTCTGATATAAGGCAATGGGAGAGCTATTGAGAGACTGGTAGACCTTTCTTTACAGAACTGGAGAAAGACAGTAACATTGCCACATGTTGCAATGACACCAGATATTTAAAGCCGATTCCAAAAACCTGCAGCATCCATTTTGAGGCTCACTTTAAAGGAGGGCCTTACCTTAAAATCTGGACATGATTGTTTTGGGGACTTTTGGAAATTTTCGCCCCCACCCACTGCTCTGTCATGCCCAACTTGATGAAAATTGCTATGTGATGAGATGAGAAAGCAAGCCTGTGTCTAAAATGTCAGCAGTGTAATAATATTTGTGTCACACACAAATAATAGGATTTTGTACAAGGACCACGCTGGCTTTTGTCTTTTTTTTTTTTTTTTTTTTTGTAAGAATATATTAAAGCATTTACACATATGGGGATGTTTCTTAACATCTCTCAACAATGTAATTCTCATACATAATTGTATACACACAACACACATATATGAATAGATGGCACTGCTTGCAAGCTTTTCCTAGCAGATCTGTAAATGTTTTGTTATATTGCTTGCATAAGAGAAAATGCACATAACCATAATGCAACAGAAAATTAAAAAATATTTTCACGTAGAACAGTTTTAGATTTTAAGATGAATCCGGGAGAACTAACTTGGTGATCAGAATCCTATTGGTGTTTATGTAAGGTTTATGTAACTTGGCATGGCTAATTGATGATGCGACAGAGTATGCCTTGGTTGCACACCTGGTCATGTACCTGGCTGTGCAACCAAGATGCCTCCCTTCACATGAACACCCATAGGGTTCTGCCAATATGGTTCTTTGACAGAATGATTGATGGGAAATGTTCCTTCGTGATTAAAAAACAAGTCCACGTCTTCTGAGAAGGGCACTTATGTTTACAGGTATTCTATTATATTTATCATTTTAAGGTCACAGATGGATAATCTATGGCAAGTAGGCTTGGTAAATGGCATGTCACACTTGCAGGAGGAGACAATATTCAGGGAAAATTAATTCACAGTAAATATTATGAAAAGCAAGTGCCCCAATTAGTCTACCTCTGTGCCCCATCAGTTGTACATGCACCACTGTTAGGAACTACTGCTCTAGAGGCATGTAACCAGGCCACTGGGCAGCAAATGAATCACTGCATTCGGCCACTGCCGTTTCTGCCAGAATACTATATTATCTTGTATTTAGAACAAAAAGAAAATGTCTTTTTCTGTTCCATTCATTTCCTTTTCATGGCCTACACTGTTTCTTTAGCTGATAGCTTAGTAAGACAAATTACAAATACACGATTAAGTCTTTAAAAAGAGCAATGACATCTGCACTTTGTGTTTATTGTTTACAAGGGATTGCATAGCTTAAAAGTGACAATACACCACATGATTCAAGTTGGGGCAAATCTGAAAAGTTTCAGATTATAATATAGTATACAAACATGATAGCAATAAAAATAACAATATGTTAAAAGATGCCACTTAAGGCATTAAATATATATTCCATTTGTTACCTCAGTTGGGAAGAAATCACAAATTAAAAGTCAAATTTACACTCTGTCCTGGCTGAATCTTTACCAGATGTGTTTGTTTGATTGTGTCTTCGTGTGAAGATGCACTGACTGTGTAAGTACCAGGAGCAACTTCAATGTAGATATCCTGCATGTAAAACCTATATGTCAAGATTTTTTCCAACAGAAAGGCCTACAGGTAATAATGGGAGCTGTTTTAACTGTTTGAGCAGTACTAATTCAGTATTTTTCAACCATACTATAGACACAGAGTTGGCGTTTGAGAGGCCAGCTGCACTGGAGTTTATCCTGCTCTGTAGCCCCCTGATGGAATGGTTGGTAATGCTCTAAAAACATTGACTACATAAAATTCTTGTTGGAGTATTCCAACCTGTGTCTAAGGGGGACCAATCTATCCCAGTTTGGTCTAGGATTGAAGCCTACTGTTTATTTAGAATGATTAGGATTGGTACAAATAAACACTTTTTTGCTGTGCAATTGCCTAGATCACTCTAGTGTGTGTGGGGGGGGGTATTCTTCCTACACATCAGTGGTGATGTGTAGAGGTGGGTGTGGTCTGGCTGTGACTGCAGACAGGACCCTCTGTCCTATTTTGAAGTGGAGAAAAGGCATTTTTATTTTATTTTTAAATATTTTTTAAAAATGCTTCCTACTTTTGCGCTATATCACTTAAGCATTATAAAGTATAAGGCTGAAGATGATAGCCTAGCTGTGCAGCTTTGCCTTTACGCACACATCAACTGCCAGTTTTGCAAAGCTGATATTCCTCAACATCTGTCAATGAGGATTACATTGCACAATAACACAGAATGCAGTAATTTAAAATTTTTTAAAGATGGTAATCTATTTCAGAAATGAAGAGAGCCAAAGGGTCATAGAATAATAGAATTATGAAGTTGGAAGGGCCACTGAATCCAATCCCCTGCTCTATGCAGGAATACAGATCAAAGGATATCTGCCAGATGGTTGTCTAAATTTCTCTGGAATACCTCCACTGTTGAGTCACTTAGGGTTATTAAACGTTGAAGCAATGCAGCGCTATGCCACTTAGAAAAAAATAATTTAAACAAAGAAAAAGAGAAACTCTGTGCTGAAACATGGAACTCTGTACCCCCCCCCCATCTTTTCTGTGCATAGAAACCCAGGATTAATGCCCACCTGCAAGCAAATGGAAGCAGGCTGTTTCCCAACTGGCTGATAGCTATTGCAAAAAAGAAGGCAGGAGGGTGGGGGTGAGAAGAGGAGGGGCAGGGGCACATTGTGACCAAATGGACCAAAACAGTGTGATCTAACTCCAACATGTGGTTGACTAGATCACAGTTACAGTGGCTGCAGGAGCTTCTATGTGAATGGAAGGAGCAATCTAATCAAGCCCTACTGTTACAAACGTCCCCAGACTAGATCTCTCCATGTCACTAATGTAGCTGTACTTTGAGGTAGAGTTCCAAAAACCCATAAACACACCTTTACAAAAGTAGAATATTGTTTCCAAGCAATAATTACATTTATATGGAATTCTACACTTGCTTGAGGGATTGGGGGTTGGTATGTGCTCGCCAGAGTTAAGAGAAGCAGTGATCATGGCAAGTGCATTTGAGGATTCTCCCCTTTTACATTTCAAAATTCCAATTTCATGATCAATTCAACCTCTCTGTCTAACTATTTCATTAGGTCTCATGTTATTTTTCTATATATAAAGTAGGATTTGCTCTTCCTTACTCAGAATCTATCCTCCAAATCAGCTCTTGGGGGTCCTCCAACCCCTTGAAGGAGACTGAAGGGAAGGGGAATCTACTCCCTTAACGATGTCCACTCTGTTGACTGACACAACAGGATACAACCCAAGGAGACTGGAAGCTACAGAAGCCTTCAAAGGGTAGATGAACATATACTTGCTTTCGAGTTAGAGGTATTTGCTGGAATTAATGCAGATGATTCTGTATCAGGACAACCAGATTCTTCCACTCTTGAGCCAGGTTCACTTTCCTAGAGAAAACAAACACAATTTATGGAATTTCAAGGTTAAAGATTACCAGATCCAATCTGTCAGACTCTAGAAAATATTACTGCATCCAAATCAATATGACAGTAATTAAGAAGGGCATTAAGATCTAAGAATGCACATCTGGATAACTAAAAGTGACAAGTCAAATATTACAGAGGGACAGTCAACATGATCAGGGTCCTTGACTAAGGTCATCATCCTGATCTAAAATGGTCACCAGTCTGATTCTGAATACAAAGAGATCTTTCCCAGCAACATTGTGGTGAAGGCAATCAAAAATCCCTATGACATGAAGTGCAGAGCTGCCAGTGCATGTTCTGGAACTAATGGGACTGGCACATTGCCTTTCCAAGAGTTCTACTCAAATCACGTTTACTCAGCATAGTATCCCATTGACTTCTAGGGAATTTCATTTCATTTTCAGGCAGTTAGTGGTTGATGGGGTTATGTGGTCTGGCACTTTTGCAGCCTTGGGCAAGCTGCACAATCCCACAGCTCCACTAGAAGCAGGGACTGGTAAAACACTTCTGAGAACTTTATACATAGAAAACTTCAGGAAGGTCACTGAAATCTGTGTGAATCAATGTGACATGCCTATCTATACTTTGAATGGTAACTTTGAGGTCCTCAGAGGCTCTTTTTCCAAGTTTCTTCAACGTATTGGGTTTTAGTCACTACTTACTGGAGAAAGAGCCTTTTCAGTGGTGTTGCACCAGCCCAGAAAGCACACTACCGATGCAGGCTTACCCAGTAACTATTTTGATGCCTTTTAGGTAAAGATCTCCTTAACTTCCAAAGTTTACATACTTAATTCTGTATTTTGTTCTGCTTCTATTTCTTTTATGCTTCTTTAAGCTTATTTGTATATTCAATATCTTATTAAACTACAAGTCTCCCCAATACTTTGACTGAAAAGCAAGGAATAATGGAAGTTACAGTTCTACAAATCTGGAGGGCACCAGCTGGGGTAGATTGTTCTAGATAGTTCAGACACATGGAAGGAGGATGTTAATATTCATAAAAGACCACCCTTAAGGAATAGAATAGGAAGGGTAAAAAACAAAACAAAAACACACACCAACAAACCTGAGTATTTATTACCTGAAATGTTATTCCATAGACTGGAAAAGAGGGAGTAATTTTATCTTGGTTTAAATGGAAGAAACTGTTCAGCATACTTACCTCATTTTTTAATGCTTTAAGCAAATTTTCAGATGCTTGCTTGCTGTGGTATCTGAAAATATGTGCAGCTTCATGTTCTTTGAATTTAAATGGGGATACAGAGCAATAGTAGTTCTGGAGAAACAGAGGAGAGAGGATGATGAAACCAAAATTTACTAGTACCTGTAAAATGAAGATGTCATCTAAAATATTGGATGAGAATACTAACAAACCTTCAAAGCTGCGATTTCCATTTCAATGTACAGATTTGTGTGTAAAGTTCTGATCAACTCTCTCTGTTAGGAATAGGAACAATCCTTCAGTTTTGCTTCTTGCTTTTTAATTTTTAAAAACCTGAAGTTCCCTTTGTGCTGAATTTGAAGGAATGGGCAAATTATGGAAAATTCCTCTGGAACCTGGATCTTTCAGATCTCAGGGCAACATCTTTGCCTCAACACCACACTGGCTTGTAATGAGAAGACTGATATTTGAACATTCTTCTAACAGTTTATTTTCTTGAATCCCCCAAATCATGATGTCAGGGGCGTGCCTACTGCATGCTTTTAAACATAAATAAAGCCCAGGCTTCATAATACCTGGACTTTAGGTCTTCTCCATCACTTGCTTCAGCTGAATTCACAGGTACAGCTATTCCCAGCAGGGAGAGAACTATGTTGGACCTGCCTGCCACCCAAGTGCTACACAAGAGCCACCTCTCAGAAAAAGAGAGATGACAATCCTAATTGAGAATTCAAACCCAACTTTAGAAGGTTTAAGATTTAAATACCCTCAGGCCTGGGGATGGATGGACAAATTTCAGTTTCAAATTTCTAAGCCACTCTTTCTTTCTTTTTTTAACATCTGAAATGCAAAGTGCAAATTTTCCATACATCTGTATCAAACATGAACTGACCTGAAATTCTCCTTGCCCCGTATATTGAAAATGGCCCTTTCAGAGACACTGCCCGGAGGAGGCGGGGCAGGGAAGCCAGGCTGCTGCCTCCCAGTGGGCACTCACCAGAGGAGGTGGGTCTCTGAAGTGTCGAACCTGTCCGGTCGACAAACAAACTAGCACAAACCACTGAACTGGTAGTTCCTGTCCATCTCTATTCACTACTCCTCTTGCTTCCTTTCAGTCTTGTCTACCTTTGAAAAAACTGCTGCAAAAACCAGGAGAATCCCATGGAACAGTATGGAAAAGTGGCATGGGGTACTGTAGAGAGTGAATTGATGAAAACTGTCTTATCTATCACACCTTTCTCTAACAGAAGCCTCCCCTGGATGGATGTCAGTCTCTAACCTATTCAAGCTTGTTTATAGACAGGAGTCCCATTACAGATACCCCTGACCCACTACCCAAGGCAGGTTTACCTCACATTCTGCCGAGATACGGCCCATATGTTCGGCAACCGAAGCAAAAGCAGCTGCAAGACAGGCATGTTCATCGAAGCCTTCCTGCATTCATGAGACAAAATGTTCTGTTACTAGAGAGAGAAAATAGGCAACATACAGGGAAAAAAACTCAGTATGTTACCTTGTAATCCAAAAGCTTCTTGTATATCACTATCCAGTGCTAGGTAATCATGGAAATGGAATACTAGTAGCCTCAAAAGTGTTATCTGTTCCAGATGGCAAGATAGTTTAACAGTGCATTCAATCCACATTCATGCATACAATAACGGAGGCTACTTAGGTAGAGCTTGTTCTTGCTAAAACTTACCATTTTTATTCAAAGTACTGATAAATAAGATCCAGTCACTAACAGCAGCCTCACCTTAGCAAGGAAAGGCCGCTGCCTACAAAACCTTGTATTACTATGTCAATAGGGGATATTCCAAAACTGTTACCTTTTCCAAGCCTCCCATATATAAGCTGGCAACCGTGAACTGGCCATTAGGTCAAAAAAGGTTTGATAAACAATAATATTTTTTAGAGATACTTGGGGAGTTTTTATAGGACTATGTATTAATTAAAGGGAAGGGTCATGTGCCTTCAAAGAATCAATGCAGTTTTGCAAGGGGAAATGGGGCATCATGAAATAGATGCAGCACATCTTCGAATGGTCCCCAGTGGAGGGAGGCACTGATGTGTAACTGAAGAGTTTAAGTTGCTTTGTGTATGTATGCATCAAGTGTTTTTTATTTCTTAGTTTTGTACTTCTAAATATATTGTCATATTCTTTAATAATTTTTTTAAAAAAAACTGGCCATTGGATGAATAGGCTAAACCAACTCTAAAACCTTTTAAAACTAAAACTCTAAATCATACAGTCATGATGAACAAAGATAAAGTCTATTTTTGCTGCAAGAGGCTGTTTTTAAGCCTCTCTGACGCCCATCTTTTTCTTGATGAGGGGAAGTGCCTTTCAATTCCTAAGCCTCTTGGGAATAAACACTTGGGGTCAGCTTTTGAGTAAAGTGGTGCAGTGATGAATGATCTTTTAAGAAGGTCCCAGAGTATCCCGTAACTGTTTAATACCCCCAAATATTCATTTTTCGAAACTGACAGCAGACTTCCATCGACTTTCAGAGGTTTTTTGGGGAGGGGCAGGGAAAGGGTTCATTTTATGGCATTTTTCATGGTCCTAGGGGGAAAAAGTGGCCCCCAGGCCACAAGAGTTTCATCTGTATTGTAAAGAGAACTGTATCTCAAACTATCTCCACACCTTCCCCTGTTATTCATAAAGTCAGCTGTAGTAAACAAGCTGGCTTCTTACAGCCTGTCCAAGCATACTGTGCATTCTTATCCCACAGCAAAGGAAGTTCCCATCAGGGATCGTTCAGCATTAAGTGCAGAAGCCAACTGTGCCAGCTCACTGCTTCCATCATCATTGGCAGCCTATCCTTAGGCATGTTTACTCAGAACCTTGACTCTAGGTGTATGTGGAGGTGAGGGCATGACAGGATTGTGGTCTAGGAAGACGAGGAGTAGGTGGGAAAGGACATCATCCCCTGTGTGCATCTCTGCACAGAATACTGTGCCGTTACCTCGTGGCATTTGGTCATTCCTGTCACCTAAAAAAAATCCTCTTACAACTTAGATAACAGTGTTTGACTACATTACTGCTTCTGACCAGAGTTTTATATACTTTTAAAAACTACAAACATTAAATTTGCCATAAGCACTTACCTATCGTTTTCTTATTTAAAAGCTCTGTTTAGCTAATAGCTGCCAAAACTAAATTTTTGATTATTTAGAAGAAAAAGTGGAGGCAGACAGGTAGCAAGTAGAGAAAAAGACAAATGGCACATGAGCCAATCTAAGGTGCACCTACATGAGATAACCTTTGAGTGACTACCTTATATTGAGATATGCTTGAAATGAGTCATTTCACACAGGCAATCTACCAAGATAATACAGTAGAAAAAAAGGCAATGCCTTAGCATTTAGAGACACAGAACCGTCCATATGGCAGCAAAGAAGACACTTCTGTGACATCTTTTTAAGTGAATACCACAACCATTGCTTGCCATGAAACCTCTTCCTTTCTCATTTGGTTTATATATAAACGGACCCCAGTCCTAGCATCTCAAGCTTCTATGTTAAAATCCTTACCTGAAGTGTCCTCCGTTGGAGCTCAGTAGGCAGTGGCCAGTTCAATTTCCGTGTTTTTGCTCGCTCCAGAACCTCCTGAGCCAGTGTTGCTGTGCGCTGCATACGAAAGTTCACATTCTGTGCACTGGACTCCATTCCTTGTGTCATGACTTTAAAAAACAACAAATGTACGTTGGTTCAGCTGGGCCTAAATGAACAAGAACAAAAATAAAAGGGGGGACACAAAGGGGGGGAGGCCCTTCTCCAGCCATCTCTCCAATGACTTTCCTTTGTTTGTGGATTCCCAAAAGCTGCTTTGTAGGTTCAGTTTCCAAGCCCTTCCTTTCCAAGAAGCAGCAAGGCTCATGCTTTCCCAAACGTAGCCCTCAAACTCTAGAAGCTCCTTCCTTTAATCACCCCATTGTGGTTTCTTTCCACACGAAATCTCCAGAATGAGCAGATTTTGTTACTACTTTTGAATCTTCATACATCTGACTGTTCAAACATGGGTTTGAACTAAAGATTACATGTGCCACGGATTCATCTGAAAACCATGGATCATCTAGCTGACACCCGCAAAACATCCATAGTTGTGTCTGCTGTCTTAAAAAGTCAAGAAGGCCTAGAAAACTTAGGTCAGAACAGGAGCGCATGCTTTTCAAAGAGTCGAGGGCTTCCGAAAGAGATGCCCATAACCGCTACCTGGCAGAAGCCGGGCATTTATTTATTTATGTTATATTCCTTTGTAACCTGCCTTTTCTCCAATGAGCTCAAGGCTCCGGACATTGCTCTCTGACACACTTTTTTTCTCTCACAATAGCAGCAAGAATGCCTGGCCCAAGGTCACCCCGTGAGTTTCATGGCTCTCTAGAAACTACAAGAGTGCATCCCGACACAACTACTCAGCTTTCGGCAAAGAAACCTAGGACAAGCCTTAAGGCTTCCTAAAAGAGAGAAGACATACACCCAGACTACAGACAAAAGTGTTCTTTCTACTGCCATCTTTCTGGCCTGGCCAGTCCTATCTTTGGGTGGAACCCACTCCCCAGGGATGGCCATTCTGAAGCAGGGAGACCAAGCCTTCCTACTTCGGGGTCACATTCTTGCACATTGGAGTGTGGGGGGGGGGGAAGAGTACTGAAGATACTGGGCTGGGACCAGGGGCCTTGGTTCTAGTTTCTAGAGAACCATGAAACTTACTGGGACATCTTGGGCCAAGTGTTCTCTCTGAGCCTGAGCCTACCACACAAGGCTGTTGTGAGGATATTTATTTATTGCTTAAATTTTTATACTCACCCATTAGTGCAAAGCACTATTCTGGGCAATCGAGAATCAATGAATCCAACAATAAAACAACAAACGGTTTTAGTATTACAGGAGACAAGAGAGAGAAAGTGAAATGTGCAACTTCGAGGTCAACGGAGGAAAGGCAGGATACAAAGGTAACACAGAAAGCAATATAATAAATAAATAAGTTCTCTAGGTAGTTCCACGTGTTTTTTTTAGGGCCAACCTAAAAGGGGTCCCAAGACGACACTGTCAGCCTACACTGACTAGAGTACCTGCGCCGAGACGGCGCTCCTGAGCGACCCCCTCGCTAGTGACTCGGCAGCCAGAGCACCTCCACTCAAAAGGCACCTACTTCCCCCTAGTGGCCACCTGAGGAACTCACCGTGAGGCCACCCACCGAAGGAGCCGGCAGGCAGGAGCAAAACGACGGGGTTGAAACACGAGAGAAAATAGCGGAGGCGACCAGAACAGCGGCCCGCTTTTCAAAACCACCTTCTATACCAGACTTTTCCCGGGTAGGACTTACTTCCCTTACAGCGCCAATTAATGGAAGAGAAGCGGATGACGTCACGGAGGCTGCTACAACTCCCCCCCCCCCCGCCAGTTCTCTTGGATCTTATAATGGCAGGAACACCGCCCCCCCCGTTCGTGCGAGTGGCGGGGGAAAGGCCGTTTCACGGAAGAGCAAGCCTTGACGTCATAATGGACGTGCGTCACGACCCGCCTTCTTCCTCTCGGAAGCTGATCTCCTGCAGGCGGCAAATACAATTGTTGCTCGTGAAGTCCCGTTCAAACTTTAAAGCGCTTCTTTTGGAAATCGTGTGCGGGCGCGGTCTGTAAGACTGCCAACCGAGATTTCCCCTCATTCAGGAATAAGTACCATCTAAGCCTGTTGGGGCTACTGTGCTTCTGAAACGCATGGCGCTATGGTCCTCCACCATCGAGACTGAAATCCTCTGCAGACGAAACTGGACGTAAAAACAAAAGATCTCACTACAACTTGCTTCTGAGTAAACATGGCGTTGAATCGCGCAGTGTTCGCGTGCTCGGGAGTGTAGTGTTGATTATGTTTCCGGGGGCTGTGAGCCAGAATGTACTTAATTCTGGTAATTGTACTTAATAAATTCTGGTGACTTCCAAAGAAGTAGCCATAGCCGCGCGTGTCCGCCTGGTCAAATACTTGTTCTGCTTATAAAACGGGTGAATTAGAGAAGACACCTTGTAAAGATGGGAGGACGTGCCTGTAAGAGGGCATTTCGGGGAGGTAGGAGGTTGGTGGGGGGAACATGCAAAAGCAAAGCCCCTGTGGTTTTAATGTGGGGGAATCAGATGCTAGTCCTGAATCCTGTCAAATCCTGTGGGAAGGTCTTTTTGGAGGGGTGGATGCTAAGCAAAAAAAAAAAAAAAAAAAAAAGGCCAACATCTGGTCAGATAATGGTCACTGGTGTTAAAGGCAGACTGACCTGAAAGGTGGAGAATCCTCCAAACGTCAGACCTTCTAAGCCTGAAGGAGGATTCTGGAGAGCTGGGAAGTGAGCCATATTAGTAACATTTTAGCAAATGGAGGAAGCTTATTGTTCATTTTAAAAAAACAAATCCTGAACAGAAGGCAACATTCTTTCAAATGGGGCTGCCAGCTTCTGAAGGAGCCCTGTGACAGTTACCCTGTGCTTAGCCCCCCCCCCCCCCCCGTTATTGATGGCAGAGGGAAATACAGAGGGACAGGAGAAATACCTGGCAAGACTGTGTTGGAGGCCAGAGCCAAAAGCCAAGAGTGGCAGCCGGAGGGGCAAAATGTGGCATTCCCCCCTTCTTGAACTATGGAAGGTGAGTGGGGACAGTGGACAAGGATGTGTTTCCATTGGGATCAATTTAGACCACTTCCCGAAAGATGTACACTGCTGTGGCATTCTGACAATTTTAAAAATAGCCTAAAGTGCAGCCAAACTAAACAAAATACCGGAGGGGAGGAGGGGTGTCTACTAAAAGTGAGAATTTAAAATTCCTTGCCCATTAAGTTAAGTTAGAAGCTCTTCTCATTGCCTTTCATCATATTGCCAATACTCTCTTTAGTTCAGTCAGGCATTTGTTTTCTCAGTTTTATGGAATGTGTTGTTTATATTGACTATTATTTGTTATCTAAAGTATCTGTTGTTATATTTTATAATTTTTAAAGTAGATTGTTACCACTGTTAGCTAGTCTGAACTGTGTGTAACAACCAGAAGAAAGGGATGCAAGTTTTCTGCAAATAAAAAACTAAATGCATACTTTCCATACCCAATTAGCAGCCATTTAAATTTTGGAGCCACAAGGTGCAATGGCATCTATAAATATATAAATATGATGGCTGTTAAATTCCTCCACCTTAATATAGCAAAATAACTCATGTGAAAGTAGCCTTCTTTTACTCATGCAACTGACATGGATATTATATATTGAGAAATCTGTTATGGAAACATAATTTATTGTGAAAATAGAAATATACTGAATGAAATAGGCTGATAAAATGATAAATGACAGGGAGCATTCTGGCAGTGTCACACTCCCCCCCTTATTTCCATAGACATGCTTGCCTGGGTTTCATACAACTAACTGAATGGGTTGGGTTACTTGGATTTCATACAACTCATGGCTTCTTTCATTGTTAACAGTAATTAGAATGGCATTTTGGAGTTGTAAGTAGGACAATAGCAACCAGAAGAGGGAGTGTTTTATATATTTTTGATGACTAGTCTGCCCAAACTAAGTTCTCAATGCTACATACAATTATATTGTCTGCTCATGTTTTTAAATAGTCTATATTTAGTATGGTATCTGTTTGATCCTTTTTAATATTTGTATACTCACTGTTGTTAGCTTTTAATACTGTATTTTAATGATGTAAGCTGCCTTGGGTCCTTTTTTAAGGAGGAAGGCAGGATAAAAATACTTTACATTTACACACTCATATATTTTCCAGAAAAAAAGCCCTGGGAAATGAGTGAATTTGCCATGACATCAAAGAGTCAAACTAAAGAACTCTTTCTTGAAGTATGATTTTTTAAAAATACTGAACCAAGAATGATTCTTTTGACTATGAAGAACATTTTCTGCCCATTGCTCAAGGACTTGCATCCATGCACAACAATCCACACCATCAGCAGTTCTGTTGCTGGGTCATTTTGTTACAGCTGACTGTGTAACACAATTCAACAAGGAATATCTTTGTCTAGCACTGCCTTTTATGAGAAGGCAGGCAAGCTTTCATCTGTGCTTAGGAAGGTTACAACCTGCACAGACACGGCTGCTTGTTG
Organism: Intellagama lesueurii; assembly: GCA_037013535.1. NCBI lineage: Eukaryota > Metazoa > Chordata > Lepidosauria > Squamata > Agamidae > Intellagama > Intellagama lesueurii. The sequence continues at coordinate 92,727,357 of JBAJHW010000001.1, forward strand.
GACTATGAAGGCATTATTACTGAAGGATAATTATCCCTCAAACAACAGGCCCAGCTGACTAGTTAGCTCAGTGAATTGGAGTGCCTGGTTGTGGGGTTTAGAGATTGGGAGTTTGATTCGCCACTGTGATAAGAGCCAGCCTCAGGCAAATTGCTCAGTTCCAGGGCACTCTGAGACTAAGGCAATGGTAAACTACTTCTCAGTATTCTATACCTAGAAAATCCTGATTAGGGTTGCCATAATTCAGAATTGATTTAACAGCACATAACAGGTCCAGATGGTTGAGTATTGATGAGTTTGGAGGTGACATGGGGCCATTCTAAGATAAAGAAGTGGTCACCAGAGGCATGCTGTAGTATATGTATTTGTAAAATAGAGGAAAGCAAAATTTCAATTAAAACATGCACGCATCAAGAAGTGCCTGACAAGAAACTGTGCACTTACAGAACATTGAATGCAATTCAGCCTGTAGACATGGGGTCAGAAACTAGCAATCAGGGAGCCTGTAGGCTGGGTAATCTACAGAGGTCCAGGGACCTCACATGTCCATCCTAGGATGTTGGAGAGCTGTATATGCACCCCTATCCCCAGATATTCTTTGTACAACTTTTTAAAAAAAGCACCAACACCCAAGCAAACAATCTTGTATCCTCTACTGACCATTTTTTTTAAGAATAAAGGGGTATCCCCTGCCTCCCCAAATATGACAAAAGTCCCCTCTAGAGGGCACAAGTGGACTTTTTGAAACCAATTTTCCCCAACAAAATACTGTTAAATTTAAGAGGAGGATATGTGGGTGCTTCAGGGATTACATTTAGGCTTCAGTGAGGATCCTGCAGGCCACAAGCTGCCCACTCCTGCTGTAGGCTCTGCATGAGTAGGCTTTAGGTACATCAGCTACGCCTGCAATTTGGAATTTGATGTGATTGGGGTTCTAAATCGTTCAGGGAGCTCACAGAAATAAAGCAGGCTCCTGCTTCAGACCCTTCATCACTATAATGTCTGGAGGAGGACTGGCTGGCAAATATACTCCCAGTTTCTTCTTCCTGCAACAGGTGGTTGGGGTGAGAGGCTTGTGACTCTATGACTCATGTCTGTGCTTGAGTACTGTTACGATATATCTTCCCGGTCAGGTGAAAACAAAAAGAGGGCCTCAGCAACTTACAATAAGTGGGTGGGTGGGTCAGTTTTTGGACTACATACCCCATTATCCCCATATCACTTGTGCTTCCATGAGCAGTGTTGTATTGAGGAGCAGTGCTTGACTAGAAATCACGGAAAGTGTGTTCCACAGTGGGAGTGCAAACTCATCGCGTACAGCAAAGACAGGGAAGCTGTGGATGTCCAGATGTCATTGGAGTGAAAAATTCCTGAGCCCCAGCCACTGCAGTCAATAATCAGTAATTAGGGAACTTTTTAGTCCAGCAATATCTGACAAGTCATCAGTTTTCCATAGTTAAGGAACAAGCTGATCCATAAATCCTGCTTACTTTGAATGTTTCCATCTTATCCTGACACAGTTTAGACTTCCTCCATTCAGTTGTTGACTCCAGGTGCCTGTTCTGTGCAACCACTGTTTCATTCAGGTAAGAACCCGAGAAAGTTACTTTTTTGGACTACACTTCCCATAAACCCCCATAGTTGGGGATTCTGGGAGCTGTAGTCCAAAAGTAACTTTACCAGACTCTCAGCTGAGTTAAATTAAAATGAGAATTGTTGCATCTTGCCCACATACTGATGGCACTTTGCCCCCTATCTTCAGAGGACCAGTGCACTAACAGTGTTTTCCCAGGTTCAGAGCAATTGTTCAAGATTCCCACACAGTCAGGTAAGCTTAGAGAATACATTTAATTAGGGGGATGGAGAACTTGTAGTCTTCCTCATATTAGTGGACTTTAACTCCCATCACCCCCCCCCCCCAGCTAGCAAAGATGGTGATGAAGAATGATGACTATTGGAATCCATTACCTAGAGCACTACATATTTTCTATTCTTGGTCAAACCCATTGTGTGAAGGTAGCAGTGCATCAGTTACTACCACTTCAAATGTTCTTATCAGTTCTTATTCCTGTATACTCAGAAATAAGTTCCAGTGTATTCAGTGGGACTTTCTCTGTGTGCGACTTGTTGGAGAGTAAGCATGCAGTGATGACATTAACTTGTGGATTCATCCCTTTGAAAGTCGGAATGAGGTGAGCACACTTTCTCCTTTGCAAAAGAATCACATTCACACTTTTTTCTACAAAAATAAGAAAGCTTGTGTTTATTAGGGAAATACACTTGGGATAGGAAAGACAATAGAAGTCTTAGTTCTAGCTAAGTTGGAGATGTCAAGAGCCCTGTCTGACCCTTTCATCTCTAAAGAACAAAGGCAAGATGTCTCCTTCTGGAGGGACAAAAGAAATGTGTGAGAGGGAAGGAAGAGACATCAGCAATTCTAAGTATAGCAATCTAAGGTCAAAGGAAGGTCAGCACAGTCTAGAGCAGGTAAAGAATAGCCTTCTTTTCCCTATGAAGATATCCAGTGTGGTATAGTGGAGACACTGACGAACCAGGACTCAGGAGGCCTGGGTTCGAATTCCCTCTAAACCACGGAAAGTCACTGGGGGTGTAGAAATATCTCACTTATCTTGAAAGCCATGTTACACTTGCTATAAGTTGGTTCCAGCTTGACAGTATGTAACAACAACTCCTCCCTGTGCAAAGACATGCATCTTCTCGACTGAAGCTGTAACCTCTCTTTAAAGCATGAACTGTGGGGTGGTATGGAGAAGGGGAATAGCAGGCCCCTTGATACAAGAGGGCCCTTGGTAAAAGGGGGCACAAAAACCAGAGGGAAGTCTAAATTCTTCTCCTAGTACATGGTGTTATTTTTCCCTCACAGTTTTGATACCAACCTACACTTAATTTTGTAGTTTAAATGGCATTCACTCACCACTGACAGGTACTTATAGTAATCAACAATATTGAAAACATTTGCTTTGCAATGAGAAGCCATTGGAGTGTAAAGGTCAAGAGGCATAATTTGGAGAAGACTGTCATCTGATGGTTGCTTTCCGGCACCATCTATAGTTCCTTTTCAGCCTTAAATGATTGCCTGGTCAAGCTGCTACTCCTACCTCTATGCTGTACCCATTCCTCTCTTTAGAGATTGCTTCCTGGTTACCTCTTTTCTCCCCAGTTCTGATGTCTTCTCTCAGCTGCAGCTTCTCAATTGCCCTGGACAGATCTTCTGAGTATTGCTCCCCCACAGCCTGATATCTAATAATGCCTGATTAAATGCTCCAGGTCACGTAGACTGATTCTTACTTCACTATTCTTAGTCCCCTTCTTCCCAGCAGGAGCAACGTGGTGTAGGGCAGAGGATGGCGGTGGGAAGACAACTCTTTGGGTTTCCCTTCTTCTTGTCCCAGAACTCTGCCTTTTGATTTCTCTTCTTCCAAGCCCAGAATTCTGCCTACAGGACTCTGGGAAAATTCTGGGACTTTGGGGTCCTGGAAATTGTAGTCCAGTCCTTAACCCCCTACATTATTTCACATCTATATGAAGCCACTGAAAGAGGTCATGCAGAGCATTGGAGTGACATACCAGGAATATGCTGGTGATGCCCAGATCTCTACCATTCCTTGTTGCCTAATACCAAGAAAGTAATCAGGACCCTTGAACACTGTATATGTTCATGGGCTGAGCAAACTGAAATTAAATCCTGACAAAATGGAGGTGCCACAAACAGCTTGGGGCCTGACTAAGGGACTGCTGGCCTCATTATGAACCTGACCAGACATTAAGATCTTCAGCAGAGGCCTTTATAAACATCTGCAGAAGCCTGCTGTGAAGAGGGACTGATTAAGATGGTTAAACCTGAAAGTGAGCCATCCCCTCGATCGTCTGGAGCAGAAGAAATTGACAAAGCGTTGAGAGCTATACCCGCGGTGATTCAAGACCTGACTTTAGAGGAAAGTCAGGCCACTAGAAGTGAGGAGGGAAAAAAGGCGGGAGTAGGACAGCCAATGACTGAAGGATTTTTAGTAACAGAGATGTTGGAGGAGAAGGCGGGAAAAGAGAAGAGCTGGGGATCAGAGGAGTGTTTAGATACAGGAGAGGAAGGAAAGGAAAAGGGTAGCGGGGGAGAAGAAAAGGAAGAGGGACCATACATGTTCTCTTTCCCTAAAAGAGGGGAGAGAGACAGCCTACCCACACGTAGACGCGGTACCATGGGGATTGAAGTGCAGTTGGGTGAATTGGACCCTTTAGAATGGACAGAGTATGTCTATCCAAGAGGGAAGGGTCCTTGGAGGAAGGTGGTGCGCCCAGACCCTATCCCTACTGGGGAGACATATCGTGAAGGGGATTGGGCTTGTCACCCCTGCTGTGGGACAATTTGCGCCGTGAGGAGCAACCCATGACAGAGACTGACCAACCGGGAGAGATTTGGGACAGCGCCTTGTTGAGAGAAAGTTTGATGTGGGCAGGACTACCTACAACCTGGACTGATTCACAGTTACTGTAGTTAATGGTCCCATTGGACCTACCGAAGTTGTTGTGCACCCCTCCCCTCCTGAAGTTAGTAAACATTCTGTTAAAGATACTCCATCTCCTGTGGTTAATCGTGTTAAAGAAGAGGAACTGCTTAAGTTAGAACCAGAACCCAATCACACCCGCCTGACAAACATGTGAGAGAGGGCTTTCTCCTTCATGCCTTCCAGGCTGTGGAACACAATCCCCTCAGATTTGCAGTTAGCTCCCACTCTGGCTGCTTTAAAAAATATGTGAAGAAGTCCTTCTGCAAGCAAACAAAGACCTTTCTCTTTAGGCAGGCTTTTCCTTAGTGACTGGCTGTCTGAGAAGGGTTTTTAAATGGATTGTTGTTTCTTGTTGCTTTGAATGTGTTTTTGGTGTTGATTTTATTTACCATTTTTAGTGTGGTATTTGTCTGATTCTTTTTAAATATTTGTATACTAACTGTTTTTAGTTTTTAAACATTGTCTTTTAATGATGTAAGCCACCTTGGGTCCTTTTTAAGGAGAAAGGTGAGGTAAAATATTTTAAATAAAATTGAAAATAATATTTTGCTCTGATTCTTCCTAGTACCAGAGTTAATCCTTTTGTGGGTCAATTAAATTAAAGCTTCTCTCTTATATTGGAGGCAATCAAAATTACTGATGGAAAAGAGAACATGGAGGAAGATTTGTTTATGCAGTTATACATGCATACATGCAGCTATTACTGTTACTATTTTCAATCAGTTGAAGCTGCAACAGATAATCAGGCAGCCTTGGAAAATATCATTTATAATCTTCCTGGAAAACACAGAATATGACCGACTTTTTGTTTTCATTTTATTATCAGTTGCTTCATTAAAGCTGCTGCCAGCTGTTTGCCAGAGATTTATTCTATAATAAACAGCCACTTCCTGTCTGCTTGAGGGAGGCGGTGGGAAGAAATAGGAACAGCTGAGGCCCTAATTCTGCAAAGCTTAAGGCCATAGTTTAAGTCATGGCTGAAACAGGATTCTGGTTGGAACACCTGATGTTAGAAAGAAGACCTTGTTAAAAGACATCATGGGATGCTAACTTGAAGGAAATTCAGTTTTGCTTCCGAAAGCTATTTTTGGACAAATTATTGCAGGTGTGCCACGTTTTTCAGATTAAACATGGAGCTTTCTCTTGTATATGCAAACCCTTGATTTATTTGGTTCCTCTGTACGACAAGAGTTCCCACAGTTGTTGGTATTATTATTATTTTTTAAACAGGTCTGCTTTGATGCATGCTTACTTGGAAGTAAATTTCAGGTCTAGGTGAAATCTTTGCTGACTTTTCTCTTGAAGAAAGTGTGAAGAGGACTGCAGCCTTTAAGGAGTCTCTTAAGAAACAGGTATGTGTGGTCTGGAAAAAAAAAATAATATCTGCAGAGTAATTGGGCTCTTCCATGCATGTGGATGTGTTTCCTAAATACAAACAGTTGCTGGGCAGATGGCAGGGGTGTACACTCCGTATCTGGGGTTCTGGTTGTTGCATGTTTTTTTGCTACAATTGTTTGATAACCATCTATTAGGGATGATGCCCAGCTAGCTTTGATGGCACCAGTCCGTTACCTTGAGGGTCAGGGTCGGGTCTGTTCTACCTTTATTTTGCCTTATCATTGTGTTGTGAACTTCCCAGAGAGTGTGTGCACTATGGGACAGTATACAAGCTGAAATAAGAAATAAATAATAAGTAAATCATGTCCAACAAGTGATTGGCGCTGTCACAGTTGATAGCATTGTTCATCCATAGTTTGTGGATAGAATAGGTAGTTTGGTTGGAAGCCCATTTGCCCAGCAAACTCTTATATAATTGGCTTGTGGACTTGGGCTCTGATAGCTCCCTATTTCAAGACTCATTTATATTCCTACAAAATTAAGTTTGGCCCCTCTTACAAGGGATGGGTGGAACTTCCATTTTGGGCTAGAGAAAATTGGAGATGTCTTAAAACTAGAAGAATCTGAAACTGAAGAATTCAGAGCTTTGAGTTTGTCGAGGCCCAGGGCTTTGAATATTTAACTCTTTAAAAGCTTAGATTTGAATCCCTGTGTTTTAAATTATATCATTGCTAAATTTAGGTGGCCACCTTTTTTTAGAGGTTCCTCATTTTTAACACCTATATAGTAGGCAGGTGCAGCACGATCCTCTCCATGATAGAAATAACTTTATTTATTAAAACTGGCTAGTACAAATGTGGCTAAGTTTTCAAGAATTTGCCAAAATTAACATATGCCTTTGCATTTAGGATGCAAAGAACATTCAAGATTTAAGTCATCCAAATGCAAGCAAAAGCAAATGTTCCCATAGCATTCCCTTATTTGCACCTCATTTTGCTTTATGGAGCTAGGAAAGTTAAAGCACAATACTGCTGACTGCATAGATTCTACACAGGTTTAAACTGGGAAAAAACAAAACAAAACAACAGCCCAGGGTGAAAAGTGCCATTTGAGGCAGGCCCGTTGTTCCAAGTGGGCATGTGCGCTAGTTCCTTGGTCCACTTTTTAGTTCAAATAAGGATGCACAATTTGGTACTCAACCTGCCCTGCATGCTTTCTGAAACACACTGACTCTTTCCTTGTCCAGATCCATGTCAACATTTATGTATTTACAGAGATGGGTGCTCTGTTTCATTTTAATTTTCCCCTTGCTTTCCAGCAGCCAGGAAAAAGTACTCATCAGTTTCCTCAGGTAGCCACCAGGAAGAGAGGGAAAGCGGGGTGAGGGGATTTCAAACTTGTGACAGGCACAGTCCTCTTTGATTCCTACTTAAAATGCAGTGAGGCAGCACCTTTTTACACTTACAGTGTCCTTTCTCCCCCCCCACCCCTTGTTTTTGTCTGGTCACACTATAGACTTTGATGATTTAATAAAAGATTGCAACAGGAAAGGAAAGCTTCATTTCTAAGATAAAGAGCACATTCTCCTTCTCCTTTGCCACTCATCCAGTGCCGCCTTGATTTTTTCTTTCTCTTTCCCCATTTCTAATCATGGCACAGGCATGCCAGATTGACAGACAGGATGCATGTGAGTGCTGCTCTACTCTCTTAAAGCCTCAAGAATCTTTGCTCCATCCTAGGGATCAGCTCAGGAACGTACACCTACCCCTTATTTGCATATATTTCATTCTAACTGTATGGTAGGAACAGCCCCTTTTTTGGTCCCTTGTCCCTAGAAAATCCCTGTTCTTAGTGTGTCCCCATTTGACCTTCTGGAGAAACTTTTGAGATAAGCACTGTGTACATATTTGTGTAGAAGTGCACAACAGTCTCCCTTCAGCTCACTCCCACCACTAACTGCCTATGCAAATAGTAAATGTTGCAAAAAATATTCACGTTGGTCCACCGCGATATTAAACATATTGTACTGCACTTTTTTAAAAAAAGATTTTAAACTGGAAACTGATACATTCAGTGTGATTCACATCCTGGTTTCAGAAACCAGGGAAGCACAGTACAGAACAAATTCTGTATAGAGAGCTTCCAGCTTTAGGGCATGCTTGCCCATTTGTTAAGTTGTATCCTTCCTTTCTTCCAATGAGCTCAATGTGGCCTACCTGGCTGTTCTCTACCCCACATTATAATCGCAACAGTCCTGACAGGAAGGTCACTTTGTGAGGGTGACTAACTCAAGGTCACCCAATGCATTTTATAACTCTGTGGGGATTTGAACTTGGATCTTTTAAGTCTCAATCCACTGCTTTATTCCCTGTACCACACTGTCTCTCCAGTGAATTGTTTGTGTGCATGTGTGTGTTTACCCAAGTGTTTAAGCAACATTTTGGTGTGATAATAGTGATGCTAGAAGGAGCCAAGGACATCTCTATTTTCACCTGTAAAATGTTGGCGCATATGTAGGGTTTACAAAACGGTCATGTTCTGGCATGGTGAAACAAAATTTAGAAAGAAATTAGAGGATTCCGGCAAGGTATCTGTGGTAGATGAAGATAAACATAGCTTGGAAGGAGATGAGAAAAGTCTGTTAAAAGAGGGGCAGAAAATAAGCTGGAAAATGGACACTGTGAGACTTCTAGTCCAACAAACCATGGTAAAAGGGACAACTGGAAGATGAGTGCAGAGTAACAACAATAGATTGCAGGACTCAGTGAATATTACGCCAGCACATATTCTAGTGAAACCTGCCATGCTGTATTCAAGCAACATCTGCTTACTGCTTTTCTGTATGCAGGTGTGCCTAATTTCTGGAGGAGAATGTGGCAAGGTATCTGTAGTTTGTGGGTATAACTGGGTAACGTGTCGAAAGATGGAGGGTTTGCTTTTGGACACAGACTATGTAATCCTATACATGTTTCTTCAGAAGTGAGTTCCACCAACATTAATGGGTGTAAAGGGTTGAAACGGCTCCTAACTGGACTTAATTTGCTTCAGTGTCTGAGTTTCACTTTTTTTTAATGCAATCTGAAGGATAATCTAATGGTGATAGATATTAAAACGGGGTCCTTGCATAATTTAGAAATTTCTTGAAAATACAGGTTTCAGTTCAGGGTCAAGGGCAGCGTTAGGTGGCTGGAAGGGGGTGCTTACTGTTCCAAGTACTTCTGTGCAGACCTTGGCCTCTGATGCATACGAGGATGCCACAATGCCCCTGTGTGTGAAGAGCAAGTAGACTTGGGGCCTGAAGAGGAAAGAGAGAGGGCCTGCAATTGTCTGTCATGCCTCCCCCTTCTTTGCACAGGAGAGCGAGTAAGAGGTGTGTTTGCACTCTGCATCGGCCGATAGGCCAATCTTAGTGCCAAACAATAAACAGACCCGAAACTGAGATCAGAAATTGCAACAGTAAAAAACAAAAACAAAACAGTGGGGAAATATGGCAACCCCCCAGGACACTGTCAGTGGCCTTCAAAGATGCCCCTGTGGGGCTGAGAAAGCAACGGGAGATGAGAGCTGGAGATTGCTGAATCATTCGGAAGTTCCCAGTCTATCACCAGAGGTTTAAATGAGGATAAAGGATTCCTGTGTTAACATATGTTAAACGGTTTACCTAGTCTTAGGAGGTTTGTTTTACCAGCAGTAGTTTTGCCGACGGCTAATGTTAACCACGGAATTGTCACTGGCAGGACTTTCTGCAATTCAATTCTCTTTTGCCTTCAGCGTCTACAGTTTCACCACAGACGGTTCAATATGTTTTGAGTCTGAATGTTCCGCATAGCATTCGCATCTGGGAAAGAGAACAAGCAGTCCCACCACTAGCTGCAGAAAAGCTCGTCGTCTTGGCGCTTAAATAGTGTGCTTAACCCTAGAGGACCGCGTGTCTGTACCTACACACGGCAAAGTGAACAGAAAGCCGCGTTTGGCTGCGCGGGGATGGGAGAAACCCCCCCCCCCGGGAAACAGAGGGACGATGAAAGAAAGTTCAAAGTCGCCCCCTCCGGGCCGCCGACAAACGTTCAGAGGGTTCCTCAAACATAAGAAGAAACCCGTTTTTTCTAGTGATCGGATCCAGATGCTCCCCACCAGGGAGACAGTGTTTATCCCCCCCCTTTTTTTTTTAACGTGGTGGCGGGGGAAAGGAAGGAATGATCTCAACGAGTATTTTCTCATGCTCTTCGTAAACACCCCACCCCCACCCCCGCCAGGAGATGCTGGCTATCAATCATATGACCACTCGTTATGAGCTCCACTTAATACATGTATGTGTATAGAGATCGAAAAACCGAGTCGACTCCCTCCGGAGGTGATCCTGAGGAATCCGAGCGAGTAATCCTCCCCGCGTTTTGTTGGGATAAGAGACTGGGGGAGAGGAAGTGGGAGGCGGGGGTGGGGGCAGCGCGGTGGTCTGGAGAGATCCATGGCCTCCCTCTTGGCAAGGCCTCCCCCGGAACGGGTCGAAGGGGCCGCCGCCGCCGCCGCCGAAGCTGGCTCACTCCCGGGAGCAGGTTTCTTTGCTGGCAGCGGGGGCGACGGATTCCCATTAATCTCCCGCACTGCCCCTGGCCGTCTCCACTTCCTGCCGCGGCAGATCGCTCTGTCTCTCCGCTCGCCATCGCCCCCTCCCCCTCCCGCTTCTCCTTAAAAGAAAAGGAGGAAAAAAAGAAACACACGCACACAGAGGGAGGCGCGCTCGGGCCGGCCGGCGGGCGGGCGGGCGCCTGAAGGGGGGGGGGAAGAAGAAGGAGAAGGAGGAGGAGAAGGAGAAGGAGAAGAAGACGACGACGGAGCGGCGCATCTGGCCGAGGGGAGAGCGACCCCCGCACGGGAGGCGTCCCGCGGGCAGCGAGCAACAGCTGGACCCCGGGCAGGGCAGGGCAGGGCAGGGCAAGCGGTTGAGGTAAGCGGACGGTCCGCCGGCGAAGCGTCTCTGCTCCAGGCGCCTTCACTTTCCCAGGCAAAGAGGAAGGCGAGCCAGGAGGGGGCTTCTCCTCTCTTGCTCTCTCGGGAGCTTCTCGCCGAGGCGCTGGGCTTCTGAGGCAGAAAGCCCCCCCCCCGGCCTCACCCCACCCACCCCCAAAAAGGGCGCGCTCTGGCGAGGGAAGAAAGAGGGTGGGCTTCCGTCGGCGCCGGGCTGTTGGCAGGGGAGAACAATAGGGTCACCTAAGCGCGAAGGGAAGGCGGGAGGTCGGCGGAGTTTGGCGAGGGAAAGAGGGGCTAGATTCCCGCGCCTTGGGGTTTCCGTTGTCGCTTCCCGGAGAGTCGCGGGGGTTGCATTTTGTTTGGTTTATGTTTAGTGTTGGTCTCGTATCAGTCCCTTTCTCTCCTCCTCCCCCGGGGGTTATTGATTTGAAAGGCATTTTAATGCAACTTTGAGATGGGGCGGGAAGGGCTGTGTAGTCTCCCTCCTCTTTCCCAGCCGTCGACGTGCGCTGCCTCATTTCGGCGAGTAGGTGGCGCTGGTGTATCGTGTTGCTCCCCGGCTTTGGCCGGCTAGTTCCCGGCAGAGAGACCCAGTGAGGGGAAGAAAATGTGTTTTTAAAAGGGTACCTATATATATATTTGGGGGGGGGGGGACTTTTGCTATTCATTTCTATATCTGTCAGTGGTATCCGAACTGATTGGAATGGTTGAAAGGACACTAAAATCACGTTTTAGTTTCTTTTAAAAAGCTGTAATTATTTTTAATTTTAAAACCAAATCACAATGTGACCTCCATTCTTTATCTGTATAATTTGTTCTATTGCCAAGTTATTCTTGTTTCCTAATGTTCAAAATCTGCCGTCCTATAACCTGTGTCTTCTTTTATGTGTCATTTTGGAAGAGGCAGCCATGTTAGTCTGTGCAAACACATCAGGCAAATTCCAAAGAAACAAAACAAGACAAAAACATGTGGCACTTTGAAGACTAACTATTGTATTTTAATGTGAGCTTTTGTGGACATGTCCACTTTGTCAGCCATATGGAAACAGAATGAAAAGTTGAATGAAATATCATCTTCATACTAAAATTGATTGGCTAATCACTGCATGTAAATGTAACATACATCCAAGAACCAATCAGTATTTAGTTTGAAACTTAAATTTCATTCAACTTTTCATTCTGTTTCCGTTTATGTGTCAGTCTTTGAAGATTGTTGTCATTCCCACCCGCCCCCAAATCTTATATTTTTAAAAATAAACATACCCACTTCCTCCAGCCTTTCTCTACAGGATACAAGGACTATAAGCAGAGCATGGAAAAGTAGGGGAAAAAAAACTTTTGAGGGGCTGCGACTCCCAAAATAACTTTGTGGTAATTTTTGGTGGTCTTTCAAGCCAGAGTGAGCTGCTCTGTTAAATGCAGTGAAATTTCTGTCGGACTACCAGAGTAACGTCTGGTGTCTCATCTCTTGAGAGCAGCCACCTGGATCTGAAAGGGGGGAAATGACCTTTCTAGTTCTGCAGCAGATTTAGTTACATTGTGGAGGGAGTTTCTCCAGCAGTTCCTTTGGTGGTGGTGGTGGTGGTGGTGGGAGACAAAAATCTGATCTGAGTCCAGAATGTATCTATGTGTTTGCCTCATTCCATCTAAGGAGCAACTGGGTCACCCAGACTCAAAGAGTAATGACACCATGTTGCAGATATCTCTACTTCTGCATCACCAAAACCCCATTTAGTTTATTTCAATGTATCATCTGGCAACTTTCAACAGGAACAGAGTGCAAAAATAATATTGTTTTAGCACTCTGCAGAGACTCATTGCATCTTGTCTCATATCCCTTATCTTGCCTTGGCTGCAATGGTCTGTTTGCTCTATTCTTTGAGCAGAGTTGGAAGATGTATGATTTGTCAGATGCTGTTGGACTGTAGCTCCCATCAGCCCACTGTAGCCAATAGTAGGGGATGATCGGAAATGCAGTCTGACAACTAGAGGACCAGTCGCTCACCTCTGCTTTAGATAGTGACAGGTAAGTCCTTCTATAGCTCTTTATTCTGGCCAGAGTTGTTATGTGAAATGGTATTGGGATCCTACAATCTACTTTGGACATACCCAGATCTTGTTCTAATTCATTGGACTAACCCCCACCCCCATTCCCCAGAGAGAGAGAGAGATAAGTTTTTTAATGAAAGATAAAGTTCTTCTAAAGCAGTGATTCTCAACCTTGGGTCCTCCAATGTTCTTGGACTACAGCTCCCAGAAGCTGTGCTAGCCAGGATTTCAGGGAGTTGTGATCCAAGAACATCTTGGGACCCAAGGTTGGGAACCAGCATAAAAATATTGCATTCTACACTGTTCGTTTGGGTATTTTCCTCTACCCTCTGGACAATACTAGCCTTGGTATTCAGTGACTTTTCCCCTGCCCTTTAATCTCTGTTAACACAATTATTTATTTTGGTTGGAGGTTTGTTCCAAGGAGTGGTGTATCGCACTATTTCAGCTTTCAGTGGGATGTTCATTTCCATTAGAGAGATTCCTGGTCAGCAACTTTCAGCTTTAAAAAGGTATGGAGGGAGCTTCAGAAGTGGAGCTCCAATGTGGAGGTGAATTTCAGATTTCCTTAATCCAAGCATTTCCTAAGGACAAGTGATGTTCAAATGCAAGTTTGGGGTTTTGTTGTTGTTGTTGTTGTTTTTTTGGCAGCACTATTTGGCCATGAATTCTGGTAGATCCTCCTCTCATTTGTCCCAGATTATCACTGAACATGATTAATTGGAGGCAGAACATTTGTTCTGTTTGGAAGCTCATAACCCAATGAGGTATTCTCCAGTGTGTTTCCTGTTTGAACAGGACTAAGGAATAGCAAAGAAAGTTCCCTTCTCTGCAGAGTGTTCAAACATGTATTGATGCTTCATATCTGCATGTTGTATTGTGATAATATACAATGATAATTAAACCAGATTAGAAAATGCAGGTTACATTAGGGTTATGAGAAAATGAAGAAACACATTTATTGTGTGAATTTGCTTGTGCAATTAGAATCCTATAGTGCAATCCTGCACTATAGGATTTTAATCACATAAACAATCTACTCAGATCCAGTAGGATTTACTTTCATGTAATTGGGTATAGGATTGCAACCTAATACCGGACAAGTAAGGTGAAGACTGAGTAGTGCCAAGGCCTGTGTTGACAATTGGTGTGAACCTCTGATATTTAATTCAATTAATTCAGAATGAAAATATGATTTTATAAATCCCTCCCACAATTATATAACTTGGTATCACCCTCATTTAGGAAGTCCATGTGTGGAAACATATTTACATCTGCAAATTAGAATTAGTGGGGTTGAAAAAATGAACAGTGTACTTCAGAAACCTACATTCCAAAATGAGCCTCAGTTCCTTAGGCTTACTCTGAGACAAGTAAGTATAGGATTGCAGCTTTCATGTCCCTCCAACCAGGAAAATCAGCAGTGTGAATAGCTTTGTAGTAAAGCCTCTCCCAATGGACACACAGCATCCGGCTGTATTTGTGCTTCTGTGGATTAGGACCATTGCCTGAAAGGGAAGTGATAATTCATTTTGTACATTGGCTGGTAGGATACATGGTTAGACAATGCATCTTCAGGTTGTATATTAAGTTACAAATAATACATTTTGTCACATCAACAGTGTGGGTTCTTCTACACTCTACTGATAGCATGTGCTTTTGGATTTCTATTTTGGCAGTCAGGGTTCGAAGACTGGGTTTCAGGATTAAATCATCATTTGCCAAATGGGCTGGCTAATGAAATAAAAAAGCTGAAGTAACCCTTGCTATAGATATACCAGGAAGTTAGTATTCATGTAGCTGCAACCCCTTCTACCCTCCCCCGCTCCCAAATATTTACATCACCCATGACTTCCATGTTAGAAATGACTAAAGGAAGCAGGAAGTGTCATCTGTCTTAACTTGTATATGCTGCCTTGCTTCTGAGAGTCCTGTCAGCTGCCCCTTCATTCTGTAAAGATGATTGTGTTTATACTTGAGCAATTATTGTATTGATTTCAGGCTAAAAAGAGATATTTTACCAGGTCATGCTGGCAAACTTTGAGTTAGTAAAAAACAGAATTGAAGTACAACTCGAGCTAGGGATCTGTCTATCTCAGAAGCCCCTGCACTTTTCTAGCAACAGCTATTTCCTGAATTTTCCACCTCTCATTTAGCCTTGTTTAGGTCAGATTTGTGCTGCAACATAGGTGGGGTATGAATGAGGTCCTTTATTTACCCCAATGGGTAGAAGGTGTAACCAGAGATGATCTGAGGCTATCCACAGGAGCAATTAATTTAAAGATTTATTTAAATCACAGCAGATAAACAGGAAATAAGATGCAAAAAATAAAGATACAATATAAAAGAAATCAAAGGAAAATCAATGAATTTCTTACACACTGCAATGCAATGATGAAATGAAATGTGTAAAGCAGAACAACCTGTATTAAAGCATCAAGTGAAATTACAGTTATGCAAAATCAGCCACACGTAGCCATTTGTAACACACTATTTGCTTCTAACCTTCCACCAGCCCTCTAGTTGAAGCGTACTATGTTCCAGCTGTTTGGCCTAAAGACCGAGAAAGAAAGACAGCTACCTATACCAACAGGTTCCTGAAGTTCCAGAGGAATGTGCAAGAGAGTTGATCCAGAAGAATCCGGATGGGAAAATCAGTATATGTACTCTAGGGCCAAATAGTGATAGAGTAAGTCAGCCTCATATAACCAAGCAGCCTCCAGATGTGTCAGACTATAGCTCCCGTTATCCCAAGTCAGCATGACTGGGGGCTTGAGATGATGGGCACTGTAGTCAAGTGTATCATGAAGATGGCAGTTTGGGGGTAGTTGCTGTAAATAATGTTAGTTTTGCTTTGTATAGCCTTTATTCTTTGGTGGAAATTTGGAATAAAATTGGTTTAATGGCTGAAATCCTGTTAGTGCAAGACCATGTGCACAAGGCTAATGATGTCATCAGCAACGGCCTTTTCTTGCCAGTTAAAAGCAATAGCAAGGGGAGGGAATTATTAAGACCTGAAAATTGCCACCAGTGCGACTGGTGGGGACAATTTTTGGACATTAAAGACTGCTCCTGCCCCATGCTAAGGCCTGCCGAAGGCTTCCCCAGGATGAAAGGGGTCCCTAAGGAGACTTGAAACCTGATGTGTGTGTATTAAACTTTCAGTTAGCAATAAAAAGCAGCTGCCGACAATGCCATAAGCCTTGCAGGTGTGGAACTGCCCAACAGGATTTCAGCCAGTAAGTAATGCTTTTCAATACACAGGACCTTTCAAGGCAAAAAGCTGCCAGAAGAGATTTTTATTCAGGAGAAAAGCAGCAGAGGCCCTTATTTCCACCACTACTTCTACTCAAATGGCCAGGTGAAGGATACTGGTGCCAACATATGACACATATCACATGTAGTTTGAGCCTTGTGATTGTAAGCCATTTATGAGTCATGCACCAAAATGAATACAATTCCCCAAGAAAGAAAGCTGAATTAAGTTCATTCTACAGCCATAGTGTTTTATCTATATTAGAATATGCTGTGCATAGCTGAAAATACCCATGTCTGTAGTTTTGCAGTGGTTGCTGATTGTTCAGCAAGCTTTTCTTGAGGAGCATTATGTGTCACTTAAGACACATCGCTTAAGAGCATCAACTAAGGACACAAGCAGAGACTTTTTCTGACCCTGTTGGAAATGCATACTATTGTGATGTCAGTATCATCAGCCAAAGTGTGGACATCCTGGGTACTGAATAAGGGATCTGAGTTCAGAACTATCATGTTTCTATCAGAACCCAACGTCTTTTTGACTCTCAAGTAGCTGTGCTTAGTATTCTGCCTCACTCCACCCACTATATCAAATGGCTGCCTTCTTCTGACACTGTGTAAATTTCCTTTATCTCACAGGAGATTTTATCTGTGCAAGAAATCACCCATGTGTGACAGTCACAGATTCAGTTCCCAAGCTCACTTCTTCCTGGTTTGCTTCCTTGCCCTGAAAACTACCATATTTTTCCATTTATAAGACGACCAGATGTATAAGATGACCCCCACTTTTCTAACCCCAAATTAGAAAATTTTATTGCTGCTTTCCGCGCCACTTCCTAAGCCTGGGGCTTAGCAAAAGGAGGTGGAAAGCAGCGGTCAAAGGGCTGCAGGATCCCTTTGACGAGCACACCACCATGCAGGCAACCAGCAGCACCGGGTCTCCAGAAATGGAAAAGGTGGCATAAGCTGGGCATGCCTGAAAAAGTCCCCCCACTACTTTGAAAACAACCGGAGGGGTGGCCACAGAAAATCAGCAGTTCCTCCTTTAGCATTTCAATTTATAAGACAGTTTGCAAAAGGCGGATGGGGATCACCCCCACCCTTCTGTCAACACAATGCTAGAAAAAGCAACATGGGACATGGGGGAGCTGCTTGGCTCACAGATGCCTCCAACAGCCCCGTTCGCGACCCCTTTCCCGCCCGTGGCCACCCTGCTTGTCCTGCGAGAGGCTCCCGCGGCAGGCCTCATTTTCCCGTGGATGCACCCGGCGACAGTCCCCGCTCGCCACCAGGCTGGCAACATGGCTGCTGCTCCCAACACTCGCACAAGTTCCCTGCAACTTGTCTTTTCCCCAGGCTCGAATCCACTCTGAGGTTGCCTGAGAGCCGCGGCGGCAGTGGAAGTCGCAGCCCGAAGGCAAGCCACTTGCCCACAAGCTGCATCCTCCCCGGGGCAGGTAGCCACCTTGCCTGTCCGCCTGCTTGCCGCTCGGTGTGGCTGAGGGAGGTGACAGGAAGACGGTGCTGAGAGGGAGCAGCAGGCCTCGGCAAAGTTTCACCCCTGGCACCTCCGCCCCACCGGCCAGGGCTCACCCCGAACCCCCCGTGGGCGAGTGCGCCCTCACCTTTGGAGAGGTCCTCGATGCACTCGAAGGTGATCTCAAACTGAAAGGGGTTGTAGAACGGGGAAGGGTTGTCCAGCACCACCACATTGTTCACCTGAACCTTTGCCATCTTGGGCAGGGAGACCCACAAACAATAGTGGCTGCAGGTCCCTGGCAGCCCCACAAAGTCCAAAGGGTCCTCCTCGCTCTTGCATGGAAAACCCCGGAGCAGGTCGGCGGTCTAGCGGTGAGTTAGGAAACTTTTGCTTCTTCGTCCTCCCCCCTTTCCCCTCCCCCTTTGAACCCGCTCCCACTCGCCTTCCTAACCCTGCTCTTTTCCCCGCTTCGCACCGCTGCTTTCCCCACCACTTTGCTAAGCCTCCTTAGCAAAAGGAGGGGGAAAGCAGCAGTTAAAGGGATCCTGCAGCTTACTTCTGTGTATAAGACGACCCTCAATTTTTTGTCCAAAGATTTTAGACAAAAGTATTGTCTTATACACGGAAAAATATGGTATCCCAGCTCCTTGGCTCTGCTGCTCCCCCATTTCTTCTCTCTCCATCTGCCTCCCAGGGCTGTCTTCTGGAATGGACCTTTCTAACCTACAATTGTATTCAGCCTTCAGATGAGTTAGTATAACTATCTTAATGGAAAATAGATGAATGAAAGTCCGGCTGGTTCTCCTTTGGAACCTTTCCATCATGTGACATACGACCTTCCTTTCATCACACAATGTCTACCACCCCTTTGTGTGTGTGTGATACTTGTGCATTGCTAAAAAAGAAGAAATATGCTACCAAAAAGAAAGACAAAAGAGGGCACAGCTTTGCACACATTTCTGGTATGTTAATATACATTTTGCATGCCCACATGCTAATTCATATCAACACAAATTTGGAAATACTGACTGTAATAGAAATAGAATATGTCTCACCACAGTAAGGAACACTGGCCAGCTGACAACTTTGAAAAGCAACTTCAAGGCTTTTGTTCTCTTTTCTTACTGATCTTTAAATTGGACGGGACTGGACAGCCCTTGAAGCAAAATATGCCTTAAAAAAAGAGAGATTAACCTCTGAAAACAGGAATGCATGGTTACTCCTCCTTTCTGGCTGACAGTTGCTTTACTTATTACTCATTAACAAGGGCTGCCATAACAGTGGTCCCCAACCTTTTCTGAACTGCGGACCATTTGGGGGGGTGAGGTCCGTGCGTGGGGGGTGGGAAACCCCCACACTCGTGGGTGGGGTGCGCTTGCACGCATGGGCGGGGTGTGCTCGTGGGTGAGCGGGGCGCTCGCTTGCACATGCGCGGATGGACGGGGTGTGCTCTCGGGTAGGCAGGGCATGCTCTCGCGCATGCGCAAATGGGTGGGGTGTGCTTGTGGGTGGGCAGGACGCGCTCACGGGTGGGCTGGCCATGCGTGCGGGGTGGGCGTGCATGGGGGGGGAGTGCATGCGGGGGTGGGGCAGGAGATCTGTCTCCATGGCCCGGTCCTGCCAAGGCCATGGACTGGCACTGGGCCGCGGATCGGGGGTTGGGGACCCCTGTGCTAGAATACTTGGATGACATGGTTTTGCCCCGATGTTAGACATGTCACCTGGTGCCTTTTTAGACCATTAGGTGGCTTGGATTCTAAGCTTCCTTCCTTCCTAAAAGTAAGTCTGTAGCTACCATAGAACCAGAAATATAAAGTAAAACATGCAACTACTATTTTGGTCAATTGTTTTGTGAGAAATAAGCCTTTCCATGTGGTTAGTCAATGAGTGAACCCTCCACAGTTGAACTGCAGTCTAGAGAAGAGTAAATCAACAGTTTTGATATTATGGCTCTTATTGCAGTTCCTGCTTTTTGATTAGGACTTTGATTTTATGGCCTTCTGAAAACATCAGTTCTGTTTTATCTCCCACAAGATTTTGGGGAGCTCATATGCCCTGTCAAAAGGAACAGCTGGCAAAAAATAAGGAGGGGGTTATAAACTGTTACAACCTTCTGCTTATTGTTGCTGTGAATACTAAATTTCTAGAAGGAGGTTTCAGGAATTGATAAGGAAACTGTAATGTCCCATTGAATAATTGTTTCTATATATCATTGTCTTGGGAATATGATAGGGTTGTTTGAACTGATTACTGAGATATATATTCTACTAAATTAAATAGGTCTTACACCTCAGTAAGTTAGAAAATTGTTATGTGTTTATTGGGAAGTTACCTTCTTTGACTGCAACTCCCAGAGTACCCCAGGCATTAAGATAAGTGACTATTTTGACTGAGAGATTCTGGATAGTGTAACCAGAAATGTAAGTTTTACAGCTCTGCTATGGATCACATCCTTATTGCAGTATGACTGACAGCAGTGAAACAAAGCAGTAGCTAAAGGAGGCAGCGCTTAAAAAGGAGATACCATATTGAATTGGCACTTTCTTTTATGTGTGTGTGATGGTGGATCTATATAGTAATCGTCATAATCATCATCTTCTCTATATCTAGTCTAATATCTGTATCTAATTATGTGTTTATAAAGTCAAATATGGCAAAGAATGTTAAGCTAGATTATTTTCTAATTATAATAAAATACTTGATCTGTATCTCTGAAGAAAGTAATGCTTTCCCCTAATGTCTGTAGTTTTCCCTTGTTTCTCCCTGCATTTTTTCCTGCAAATCAGATGATAATGTGTCACTTGTTGAGGATTCCTGTCGTATTCTCATGGAAAAAAACTGATGGCAAAACCAACAGCTGATGGGAATGCCACCAGAAGCTCACATTCATGACAAAATGTTATTCTTTATTTATATGTGCCAGCAATATACATGGATGTTTTATATGGTTCTCCTCTCCCCATTTTATGCTGAAAACAACTCTGTAAAGTAGGTTTGGCTTAGAGATTGGCCTGACACTAAGTCTAACACTAACCACTTCACATACTGTTTCTCTCAGATCAGAAGCTATAAATGCTGCCAAGACTGAAATACAATGGTAGAAACAATGCAACAATTAAGGTACTTAATTTTCATAATATGGAAAAAAAAAGGAATTTGGATAATTTGTATATTACACCTATAGGTAAAGGTAAAGGTTCCCCTTGACATTTAGTCCAGTCGTGTCCGACTCTAGGGCGCGGTGCTCATCCCCGTCTCCAAGCCGTAGAGCCGGCGTTTGTCCGTAGACAGTTTCCGTGGTCACGTGGCCAGCGCGACTAGACACGGAACGCCGTTACCTTCCCACCGTGGTGGTACCTATTTATCTACTCGCATTTACAGTACATGCTTTCGAACTGCTAGGTTGGCAGGAGCTGGGACAAGCGACGGGAGCTCACTCCGTCGTGTGGATTCGATTTTATGACTGCTGGTCTTCCGACCTTGCAGCACAGAGGCTTCTGCGGTTTAGCCCGCAGTGCCACCACGTCCCTTACACCTATAAGGATACCTAATAATATTTTTTCATAATATGTGAATTAGGCTGCTCAGATTTGGAGGACTAGAATATGGCAATTCTAACTTTATGGACTGCCTCCCATAAGGTTAATGCAGACTGCTCTTACAGCATTAATGGAAACTTGCTGTTATTTTTCCTTTTAAAACAAATAGCTTTGCAAAAGTCTCCTTTTAAAGAGGTGCATGACCCTTTGTTACTCATAGCCGTTGTGTAACGCATTGACGCTAAAGTACCATGCCGATTTATTCTCCATTGAGAAGCTGTGCCAAGGACTTGATGGAATGGCATGATTTTTATCCATTGTATTGTTTTCATTGTGTTCTATAAACATCTAGGACCCTCTGGGAAGAATCATTGGGGAGGCTCAACCTCCTTGTTTAATTGCTGTTTAAACAAATATTACCACTAAAAACAGCTAAGTGGGATCCAAGGGACTGGGACTGCTGAAATGCAGTGCAGAAGTTAGAGCTGTTTTAAGATCTCAGCTTTTGATGAACTGATGATAACCATTTGTCACAGAGAAGTCAGTTATCATTGCACGAGAGGCCCTGAGATTGTAAAGGCCATGTGAAGCCAAAGAGATGGCTTGGCTACATCTTTTCACTTTTCTTCAGGCAAGAATTAACTTCTGGAAAGTGATTCAGTAGGAAGTCCCTGCAATTTGCCATGCCTCTGTGGCCTCAGTATTTGCACGTGCCACCCAGCACTGAGGAAACAGCTTTCCAGCATTGCAAGAATGTGGGAATGGCATCCTCTATGAAGTGGGGGCATGGACCCAGTGCTTGAAAAAGTGACTTTTGGACTACAATTCCCAGAATCTTCCATCCATTGCTGGAAGGGATCAAGCTTTCATTTGTATTTTGATCCTAATATAAACAATTTAAAGTTTCTCCATAAGATACTATGTTTCTAGTGAATATCTTTAAATCTCAGTGACAGCAGTGCTCAGATTTTGGGCAAAAAGCTTAACAACAACAACCTCTTGCTAATAAAACCAAAGGTTCAAATACTATATAGGTCTGTCTACTCAGATGTTAGCCCCATCAAGCTCTATTTTCAGGTAAGTACATACATGATCGCTGCCCAAGTGTATGTAACTGTCTCCACCTTTCTTTTCTTGGTGGTTGCATTTCTGCTGGCAATTTGGCAAAAGAAAAGTCTAGAGAAACAAGGCCAAATATTTGCATTCTTCCCTTGGCCCCAGTTGCTCCGCTTATAAACATTCAGTGGGATGTTAAACTTCAGCAAAGCTCTTGCCAAGGCCTATGGACAATTTTGTTCCAATTGACCAGCTCAGCTCTTGGGAAGAATGTTTGAATCTTTTGCTACTTTCTCTGCGACCTAATGAGAAGAGTATGAACTCTCTGCCGACAAGGCAATGGAGATATTTGGTTTTCCAAACAAAACCTGCTGATATCCTGTGGTTATGGAAGTGGGAGGGATCAAGTCAACCAATTGCTCTAGAACAGCCAAGAAAAACAGTAATTTCAGAACT
This sequence comes from Intellagama lesueurii, assembly GCA_037013535.1. NCBI lineage: Eukaryota > Metazoa > Chordata > Lepidosauria > Squamata > Agamidae > Intellagama > Intellagama lesueurii. The sequence goes on from JBAJHW010000001.1 coordinate 92,750,024, forward strand.
ATACTTTCCATAGATTTTTGCTGCAAATGTTGAAATTAGCCTTAAGGACTGGATCATATGCAGATTTCCTAGATGTAAATGATACTCCATTTGCAGAGGCCCACCCACAAACTACATAGTTTAGATTCTGTGATTGCCTAAGGCAGTGTTTGGGGCTCAGACTGGAGGTAAGCTGAGGGACCAGAAAAAAACTTCCCAGGACTGTGATCCATAATGGACAGGATGCATTCTAGGCAAGGCAGATCATGGGCCAAAGGGTCTTTTATGGTGTGAGATCATGTTAAGCAGGAGTGATATTCTTAGGAGCAACTGGGAAAAAGGAAGAAAGGTGCAACATGTACAAAATTGAGATTTCCAATTTTCAGCTAATACACTTTGAAACTGGGTGCTTTATGTCTGCGATATTTCTGGAAAAGACAATGTTGGGGAGAGAAATAATTATGGCAAGCATATTGATTTCCCTGAAAGCTTTGTCCAGGGGCTTTCTTTTAATTTTTGGAAATTCAGAATGGCAACTTCCTTTGCCACTCATTTGGTGCTGCTATAATAGAAGAACACATAGAAAAACATACACTTTGAGAACTGCGGATTGTTCCTTTAGCAGTCAGTTCAATTTATTGGAGAAGTATAGTCTTAAACATTCCTTACAATAAAGTGCGATGATGGAAGCAAAGTTGTTAAAAATATAAATCCACTATATACCATTCCATACAACTCTATTTTTAAACCTAAAATAATAGAAAAAACAGAAAAGAGTCTTGTGGCACCTTAAAAATAAAAATAAAATTATCTGGCATAAGGTTTCTTAGACTGAAGTCTGCTTCTTCAAATGCAACTGCAAAATGTTAGCAGAAAGTCTCTTAATCTAAAAGAGGTTTACTTAAACAATGTAAAAGTTTTAAAAGTAACCCATACTGTTTTGCCTCAAGATGTGGGTTTTATTAATAGTGTAGATCAATGTATGTCTATCAGAAAGCAAAAAAAAAAAAAAAAAAAAAAAAAGCAAAGCGTGCTGCTTATATATTGCCCCATAGCCCCATAGCTCATACCCAGGGCTTGAAAAATTTTAGAATGTCTCACCAGTCAGTCAAAAATTTCACCAGTCAGCATGACCGGACTATAGCCTTGCAATTTATGTTAACAAATTTAAACTAGGCACTTGTTCACTTTTATTTCTACGTAACAATGCGTACAAACCCAAAATAAATTGTATTACGTACACGGAATTCGCCTATGTCTTCTTAGTAGAAAATGCACTGCTGTCAGAGGTATTGCACTTGTGTCCTTGAACATGCCTGGTAGTTTTAGCACTGAAGTACCATTTATCGATGGCTTTAGTACGGTTAAACTGTGGTAGTGGAAAAAGCAAAAGCGCCCGGCCTCTTAGGGAGCCACGGTTCCCTCCCACCCCAGGATGTGTCCTTGTTCAGTTGAAATTGGGAGCAAGGAATCTCCATATTCTCCAGCATGGGACTAGGTACTCTACATTCTCCTGCAGAGTTCGAGCAGCACATATCTCTACGTGCTGCTCGAACTCTCTTCTCGGGAGAAGAGGGCAGTTTTCCTTTTGCAATTGGAGGGGGGAGGAGAGGACTGCAGGATTAGAGAGAGAGACAGGCAGGGGAAGGAGGCAGGGAGGGAGGGAGCTGTGACTCGTCGAGCAGCATTTTTCACTCGTCACAGACGAGCCGGCTACCTGGGATTGAACTCTTCCTTCTATCCTGCCGCAGTCTGTGCCGCCGCTGCCGCCATCCATGGAGGCCTGTGCCACTGCAGCCTCCACAGTCACCATCCAGCACCGCTTGCTGCGATGGCCTCTGCTGCTATGGCCTGCCTTAAGGGAATCTAGGCTGCCCTTTGCAAAGACAGTGGCTGCAGCTTCCCTGCCTAAGAGAAGCTGCAGCCGTCCTCTTTGCAAAGGGCAGCCTGGATTTCCTTAAGGCAGGCTAAGGGAATCTGGGCTGCCCTTTGCAAAGATAGTGGCTGCAGCTTCCCTGCCTAAAAGGAGCCGCAGCTGCCATCTTTGCAAAGGGCAGCCAGTGTCCCTTATGGCAGGCCGTGGCTGCGGAGGCCACTGCAGTGGGCGGTGATGGATGGCAGCGGCAGTAGATGATGGCGGCGCCAGGGGGTGGTGGATGGCAGCAGCGGCTAAGGTAGGGAGGGGAAGGGGCAGGGGATAGGCTGTGGGGGTGGGTGGCTGTGGGGCTGGCTGCCTGCCTATTGGGGCGGGCCCATAGGCAGAATGGGAAAGCCATAGGAAGAGAGGGAAGACCAGCCTTCCCTCTCTTCTTATGGGGGATGAATAAAAATGGGGAAATATTCATCCCTTCATATTCGTCGAGGTCTCTGGAACTGATGAATATGAAGATGAATATTAAACGAATCAGCGATTTTTCACGAATATCGCAATCCGTTTTTATATTCGTCCCCATGTCTAGTCCTAACCTCTGTGCTCTCTTTTAGAGCTAACAATGCAAGAGATAACATACTCTTGTTTAGATGAAATACAATCCTGTTCCTGGGAAATGGAATAGTATCAACTAGCCAGGCCTTGGTTGCTAGGAACATGTTGCCACAGTTCTTCTGTTGCTATTCTCATGGCTAGAAAGTCTTTTAAGAACTTATTGGACTACTGCAGGGGGAATCCCCTCTCTGCCCTGCCAGAGCGACACAACCCTTTTTTTGGTAATGCAGTTGAACTGTGGGAAGATCCAAGGGCAGCTTCTGTTCTGGTCCTGAAGATGGGCTCCAGTTCAGATGATCAGAGGTTCCATGCAAATCCTAGCATCATGTCCTTGCTGGCTGCTGCCTCTTATGACATCTGTTTTAAGGCTGAGCTTGAAAGATTCCAGATACGTGAACATTTTAATGCTTTTTTTAGTGCCAGAATGGAAAGCAAATCTTTGAAGTAAAGCATGTGACATGCATGTTGCCCAGCCGCTATTCTTTGCAATGTTTTCACAGGATCATCTGAGTAATTGTAACAGTTTATGCTGCTGCTCCTATCCACTCCCATCTGCCACAAAAGCCTTATTGTCTTCATGAGACTTTTCTGTGTCTCTGTCAGGGAAGACAGATTCACAGTGTAATTCTCTTCAAGATTTACTCAGATGTCTGCCTATCTGCATTCTTTAGAGAGAGAGTATCCATACTTCTCCTCAAAGTGGGAGGAGATAACAAGTGCAGTGCCCCAGGGCTCAGTCCTGGCCCAGTGTTCTTCAACATTTTTATTAATGATCAGGGGGTGAAGAGAATGCTAATCAAATTTGCAGATGACACAAAATTGGGTGGAATGGTTAATACCCTGAAAGACAGAAACAAAATTCTAAAAAGGCTTGAGCACTGGGCTGAAAACAACAGAATGAAATTCAACAGGGATAAATACAAAGTACTGCACCTAGGAAAAAGAAACCAAACACACAGTTACAAGATGGGGGATACCTGGTTCAGCAATACTACAAGTGAGAAATATCTTGGAATCATCATAGATCACTAGCTGAATATGAGCCAACAGTGTGGTAAAGGTAAAGGTAAAGGTTCCCGTTGACATTTAGTCCAGTCGTGTCCGACTCTAGGGGGCGATGCTCATCCCTGTCTCCAAGCCGTAGAGCCAGTGTTTGTCCGAAGACAGTTTCCGTGGTCACCTGGCCAGCGCGACTAGACACGGAACGCCGTTACCTTCCCACCGTGGTGGTACCTATTTATCTACTCGCATTTGCATGCTTTCAAACTGCTAGGTTGGCAGGAGATGGGACAAGCGATGGGAGCTCACTCCGTCACGTGGATTAGATCTTACAACTGCTGGTCTTCCGACCTTGCAGCACAGGTTTAACCCGCAGCGCCACCACATCCCAACAGTGTGATGTCAGTACAAAAAAGGCCAGTGCTCTTTTAGGCTGCTTTAATAGAGGTATAGCCTCCAAATCTATTCAGCACTGTTAGGCCTCATACTGAGTACTGTGTACAGTTTTGGACACCACACTTCGAGAAGGACACTGCCAAATTGGAACAAGTTCAGAAGAAAGCAACAAGGATGATTAAGGGGCTGGAAACAAAGCCCTGTGAGGAAAGACTGAACGAACTGGGCATGTATAGCCTTGAGAAAGAAGACTGAGGGAAGATATGATAGCACTTTTCAAATACTTGAAAGGCTGTCATATAGAGGAGGGGTGGGATCTGTTCTCGGTCGTTCCAGAGTTCAGGACACATAATAATGGGCTCAAGTTACAGGAAATCAGATTTCATTATCAGAAAAAAATTCCTTACTGTAAGAGCAGTATATCAATGGAACCACTTATTTCAAGAGGTGGTGAATGCTTCAATCCTGGAGGCATTCAAGAGAAATGTAGACAATCATCTGGCAGATATCCTTTGATTTGTATTCCTGCATTGATTGCCTTGTCGTGGCAAAGGGGCTTGAGTAATTCAGAGAAGCTATGGGCTATGCCGTGCAGGGACACCCAAGACGGACAGGTCATAGTGGAGAATTCTGACTAAACGCGATCCACCTGCAGCAGGAACTGGCAAGCCACTCCAGTATCTTTGCCAAGAAAACTCCATGGACAGAAACAAAAGGCTAAAATACATGACGCTGGAAGATGAGCCCCTCAGGTCGGAATGGGTCCAACATGCTACTGAGGAAGAGCGGAGGACAAGTACAAGTAGCTCCAGAGCTAATGAAGTGGTTGGGCCAAAGCCGAAAGGACGCTCAGCTGTGGACGCGCCTGGATGTGAAAGGAAAGTCCGATGCTGCAAAGAAAAATACTGCATAGGAACCTGGAATGTAAGATCTATGAACCTTGGTAAGCTGGAGGTGGTCAAACAGGAGATAGCAAGAATAAACATTGAAATCCTGAGCGTCAGTGAACTAAAATGGACGGGAATGGGCGAATTCAATACAGACGATTATTGTATCTACTATTGTGGGCAAGAATCCCATAGAAGAAATGGAGTAGCCCTCATAGTCAACAAAAAAGTGGGAAAAGCTGTACTGGGGTACAATCTAAAAAATGAGAGAATGATTTCAATACGAATCCAGACCTTTCAACATCACAGTAATCCAAGTTTATGCACCAACCACCAATGCTGAAGAGGCTGAAATTGACCAATTCTATGAAGACTTACAACACCTTCTAGAACTGACACCAAAGAAAGATGTTCTTGTCATTATAGAGGACTGGAATGCTAAAGTAGGGAGTCAAGAGCTAAAAGGAACAACAGGTAAGTTTGGCCTTGGAGTTCAAAACGAAGCAGGGCAAAGGCTAATAGAGTTTTGTCAAGAGAACAAGCTGGTCATCACAAACACTCTTTTCCAACAACACAAGAGGCGACTCTACACATGGACATCACCAGATGGGCAATACCGAAATCAGATTGATTATATTCTCTGCAGCCAAAGATGGAGAAGCTCTATACAGTCAGCAAAAACAAGACCTGGAGCTGATTGTGGCTCTGATCATCAGCTTCTTATAGCAAAATTCAAGCTTAAACTGAAGAAAGTAGGAAAAACCACTGGGCTAGTCAGGTATAATCTAAACCAAATCCCTTATGAATACACCGTGGAAGTGAAGAACAGATTTAAGGAACTCGATTTGGTGGACAGAGTGCCTGAAGAACTACGGATGGAGGATCGTAACATTGTACAGGAGGCAGCAACAAAAACCATCCCAAAGAAAAGGAAATGCAAGAAAGCAAAGTGGCTGTCCAACGAGGCCTTACAAATAGCAGAGAAGAGAAGGGAAACAAAATGCAAGGGAGATAGGGAAAGTTACAGAAAATGGAATGCAGACTTCCAAAGAATAGCAAGGAGAGACAAGAGGGCCTTCTTAAATGAACAGTGCAAAGATATAGAAGAAAATAATAGAAAGGGAAAAACCAGAGATCTGTTCAAGAAAATTGGAGATATTAAAGGAACCTTTTGTGCAAAGATGGACATGATAAAGGACAAAAATGGTAGGGACCTAACAGAAGCAGAAGACATCAAAAAGAGGTGGCAAGAATACACAGAGGAATTATACCAGAAAGATCTGGATGTCCCGGACAACCCAGATAGTGTGGTTGCTGACCTTGAGCCAGACATCTTGGAGAGTGAAGTCAAGTGGGCCTTAGAAAGCATGGCTAACAACAAGGCCAGTGGAGGTGATGGCATTCCAGTTGAACTATTTAAAATCTTAAAAGATGAGGCTGTTAAGGTGCTACACTCAATATGCCAGCATGTTTGGAAAACTCATCAGTGGCCAGAGGATTGGAAAAGATCAGTCTACATCCCAATCCCAAAGAAGGGCAGTGCCAAAGAATGCTCCAACTACCGTACAATTGCACTCATTTCACACGCTAGCAAGGTTATGCTCAAAATCCTACAAGGTAGGCTTCAGCAGTATGTGGACCGAGAACTCCCAGAAGTACAAGCTGGATTTCGAAGGGGCAGAGGAACTAGAGACCAAATTGCTAACATGCACTGGATTATGGAGAAAGCCAGAGAGTTCCAGAAAAACATCTACTTCTGCTTCATTGACTACGCAAAAGCCTTTGACTGTGTGGACCACAGCAAACTATGGCAAGTTCTTAAAGAAATGGGACTGTCTGGCGACCTTATCTATCTCCTGAGCAATCTCTATGTGGGACAGGAAGCAACAGTTAGAACTGGATATGGAACAACTGATTGGTTCAAAATTGGGAAAGGAGTACGACAAGGCTGTATATTGTCTCCCTGCTTATTTAACTTATATGCAGAATACATCATGCGAAAGGCAGGACTGGATGAATTCCAAGCTGGAATTAAGATTATCGGAAGAAATATCAACAACCTCCGATATGCAGATGATACCACTCTGCTGGCAGAAAGTGAGGAGGAATTAAAGAACCTCTTAATGAGGGTGAAAGAGGAGAGCGCCAAAAATGGTCTGAAGCTCAACATCAAAAAAACGAAGATCATGGCCACTGGTCCCATCACCTCCTGGCAAATAGAAGGGGAAGATATGGAGGCAGTGACAGATTTGACTTTCTTGGGCTCCATGATCACTGCAGATGGTGACAGCAGCCACAAAATTAAAAGACGCCTGCTTCTTGGGAGGAAAGCGATAACAAACCTAGACAGCATCTTAAAAAGCAGAGACATCACCTTGCCGACAAAGGTCTGCATAGTCAAAGCTATGGTTTTTCCAGTAGCGATGTATGGAAGTGAGAGCTGGACCATAAAGAAGGCTGACCGCTGAAGAATTGATGCTTTTGAATTGTGGTGCTGGAGGAGACTCTTGAGAGTCCCCTGGACTGCAAGGAGATCAAACCTATCCATTCTGAAGGAAATCAACCCTGAGTGCTCACTGGAAGGACAGATCCTGAAGCTGAGGCTCCAATACTTTGGCCATCTCATGAGAAGAGAAGACTCCCTGGAAAAGACCCTGATGTTGGGAAAGTGTGAAGGCAAGAGGAGAAGGGGACGTCAGAGGACAAGATGGTTGGACAGTGTCATCAAAGCTGCCAACATGAATTTGACCAAACTCCGGGAGGCAGTGGAAGACAGGAGGGCCTGGCGTGCTCTGGTCCATGGGGTCACGAAGAGTTGGACACGACTTAACGACTAAACAACAACAATAATTGAGCAGGGGGTTGTATTCGATGGCCTTATAGGCCCCTTCCAACTTTATTATTCTATCATTCTATGGATATGCATGAATACCTGTGCACACAGACACACAAACAGAAGTAAGTTACTTGGGGGTTGGAATCAATGTAATCTGCAGCATCTATCCTAAATTAACTGAGCAGTTTAGCTGAGCGCATGAAAATATAACATACAAGAGAATGCAGACCCCAAATGACCTCCTTCTTAGTGCCTCTCCTTATTTTGAGCAATTGGACAGTGCAAGAGAGATCCTTCTTCCCTGGAGAGCAGAACAACAAGTTTCCATCTCCATTTTCTTTATCTGGTGTAGTTGTTACACAAGGGCTGTCTTATAGGCCTTTTCCAACTTCATGATTCTATGATTCTATAAGTTAGCAGCTTCCAAGTGACTGAATATGCTATTCAGTGCACATCTTTCTGAGAGAGCCATTGGATTTCGTAGCATTTCAGTGGACTTTTCACAGAGCTACATGTGTGTGATGTAAGGCCACACACATTAATTCTCTGCTTGCAATTAAGACCAAAAGAGAATGAAAAGTGAGCATTTGGCAGACAGTTATTCCAGAGAAATGCTGTTCCTAACTATTAGTTCTTTGGAACAAGAAAAGCCACCAACAAAACATTGCTAGAAGCTTTCCCTGTTTCACATATTTATTTTACCTATTGGAAGGGAGAATAACTAGTTCTTAGGAATGAATGAAAAGTTCTGAAACTTTGATTTCAATTGTTTTTAGAAAGAATTAATGTTTGTGATAATAGCAACAATGTGGTGTGTTCTTTCTAGCTGCAGGCATTAAGATTGGATCACAATGTAAATTTTGCAATCATCTTTCATGCTTTTTCTGGTTAAACTGTAGGAAAGAGGTCCAGTGTGGTTGTTATTGTATCATTTTGGTTTCGCGTGGGACTGTAGCCTGCTGCTAGGTTGTTTTCCTTTTCTTTACAAAGTCACAGAAGAGTTCATTTTGGGTGCCTTGGGAGAAATTGTAGTTTGTTATGGTATTTCCGGTACTCTTTTCTGTCCCTCAGTCATTCTAGGAGTGAATCAAAATGGTTCTCCTTTCTGTTAGTTTTGAGGAGGGTGATGTGATGTGTGTTGGACTCTCCACTGGTGGCAATTCATTCCTTTTGCCAAGTTCAGGGCCATGTCAGAAAGAGTGAATGTGTATTTGTGTTTAGACCATGTGATGACCTGTGTGAATTTGAATGACCCAAGCATATCTGTTTTTCCACTGATTCTCAAGAATGACCTGTGACTGTGAAAGTCACAGGTCATTCTTCTGCTATTTTAAACCCAGTTTGATTATTGTGGGATTGCTCAACTTGAGACTGTGAGGGTTACATGCATCCAGTGCCACTGGGGATACAGAACGATGACTGACCTCCAGAAGCAGAATGAATTAAGAAGGAAGTGATGATGAAGGAAAATAAGATTATGAAATTAAAACACATTATGTGAAATAACAATATATGTATTCAGAAATTTAATAGACTAAAGCACGTCTGGAAATAGCACTGAAGGAAGCTATGGTGTATTTATATAAGGGCCGGGATTAGAGAAAAATTACCTCATCTCCAAGAAAAAGATCTCCAGGGAGACTTATTGTAAGGATGACTTCCTTATGTATTGAACTACATTCATTGCTTCTCTGCTGTTCCCATTGAGGATGCTTCCAGACAAGGCTTTGAATATGAAATCATCATGTGTCCTTCACACCATTTTACAAAGAATCAAAATGTAAGGCAGCTGTAATCAATATTTCCATACCACATTTATCTTTTTTTCTTATTGATCTTTTAAATATAGAGCATAGATCCTTATGTATTCAAAACAGCACCATCCACCCAGATGAAGCCAGTTCGGGGGAACCTATATATATAGGCTTTTGATTCCTGACTCCGGGCAGAGCACAGCTGACAAATAAAGGTGAAGGCAGACCCAGGGAGCTCGTGACCAGGATAGCAAACAGGGAGTTTGCCACAGGAGTTCGCCAGCGGACGCCAAGGGGGAGGCCCCTAACAATTTTTTTTGGTCTCTTTGGGTATACGTACAACTGCATTTAAACTAGCGAAACAAGAGGGACAGGTATCTTAAACAAACAGTTCAAAATAAAAAAGCTAGAAGGGATTATGGAGGGTGGAGACAATTTAGTTGTGGTTACCTGCAAAGTTTGTGCTATGTTTGTCTTTGTTCCTGACAGTAAAATGCTGTATACATGTAACAAGTGTAAACTTGTGGCACTGCTAGAAGAGAAAGTCAGAGACCTGGAGCAGCGAGAAGCCACACTCAAGGCTATAAGGGAAGATGTAGCCTACATTGATAGAACTCTTGAGCTGCAGCAGCTGTCAGAGGGGGCACTGCTGATGGAAGAAAACCAGAACATTGCAGTGGAGGAAAATGCTGTAGAGGCTACAAACATAGTGGAGGAACCACCATGGAAAAGAATCACAGTTAGGAGCAAAAGAAGGAGAAGACATTCCCCAGTGGAACTACAAAACTGCTTTCAGTTACTTGAAGAAGAGTCTGTCGGAAAGCATGCAGAGGAGACCCCACAGGAGGACATGAGTAGGGCTGAAGTGCAGCAGAATACAGTCACTGAACCCACACCCTACAAAAAGAAGAAGAGGAGAGTAGTTGTAGTAGGGGACTCCCTACTAAGTGGAATTAAGATCGAAATATGCTGGGAGGATCCATGGACTCGCCAGGTATGCTGTCTCCCTGGAGGACAGATAAGGGATGTGATGGAAGGATTGCCATCACTCATAAAACCTACAGATACATATCCCTTTTTTCTTGTCCACGTGGGAACAAACAACATAGCCAAAAGGAGCTACCGAGAAATCACGTCTGACTTTGAAGCTCTGGGAAGGAAACTCAAGGACTTTGGGGCCCAGATAGTTTTTTTCATCCATCCTACCGGTGCTCGGAAGAGGAATCAAAAGAGAAAGGAAGATCCTCTGGGTGAATGACTGGCTACGAAGGTGGTGTAGATGAGAGGGATTTAGTTTTTGGGACCATGGGCTAAGATTCCTGGAAGAAGGACTGCTAGCAAGAGACGGCTTGCATCTAACAAGGACTGGGAAGAATGTGTTTGGCCACAGCATGAAGAACTTCATCAGGAAACTGAATTGGAAGGGGGAGGGAGACGCAAGTATAGAATTAAGGGTAGATGAAGCCTTACACACAATAAGAGGAATGGACCAAACTGATCAAAAGTGCAACAATAATAACATTGACAATAATAATCATAACAATAATCATAATAACATTCATAAAAATGTACAAAGACAAACAGGCCACAAATCACACAACCTCCGGTGTCTGTATACGAATGCCAGGAGTATGGGAAACAAACGAGAAGTGGAAATTTTAATTCAGGAGGGTAAGTATGACTTGATAGGAATATCTGAAACTTGGTGGGATGACTCCCATGACTGGAATACAGCAATTGTGGGATATAAACAGATCAAAAAGAACAGAGAGAATAAAAAGGGAGGTGGAGTGACAGTATATGTCAAAAATACATATTTTTGCACAGAAATACAGGAGGAGGAGATTGGCTGTCCCATTGAGAGCATCTGGATCAATCTAGTTGGGGCAAAAAACAAAAGGAAATTGGTAGTTGGAGTCTACTACTGACTGCCCAATCAAAGAGAGGAAGCGGATGAAACTTTTGAAAAACAAATTGCAGGGTTTTCAAAGAGACACAATGTAGTAGTGATGAGAGATTTCAATTATCCAGATATATGTTGGGAGGCAAATTCTGCCAAGTATGGCCCTTCCAAGAAATTCCTGGCTTGTGTGGCTGATAATTTTCACCTACAAAAAGTGGGGGGAAAAACAACTAGAGGATTTGCTATCCTTGACTTGATTCTGACCAACAAAGATGACTTGGTGGGGGAAATGGCAGTAAGGGGAATTCTTGGTGAGAGTGACCATGTCCTTTTTGAATTTTTGATTTCAAAGGAAACAAAAGCAGAGTGTAGCCGCACACGTCTGCTGGATTTAAAAAAAGCCAATTTTAATAATCTCAGAACAAGGATAAGTAAGGTCCCATGGCAGGAGATCCTAACAAGAAAAGTAGTCCAAGAAGGGTGGGAGCTTCTAAAAAAATAAATTCTAAAGGCACAACTACAAACAAACAATTCCAACAAGAAAAAAAGGTGGGAGCCGGCAAAAAAGGCCAGTGTGGTTTCACAAAAAACTCAGGGAGGACCTAAAAACCAAAAAAGACATGTAGAGGTAATGGAAAGAAGGCCTGGCCACCAAGGATGAGTACAGACAAGTAGCAAGGAAATGCAGGAATGGCGTTAGGAGGGTAAAAGCTGAGAATGAGCTGAGGTTAGCTAGAGACACTAAAAGCAATAAAAAAGCATTCTTCAGGTATGTGAGTAGCAAAAGACAAAAAAAGACATAGTGGCACAGCTCTGCAATGGAGATGGAAAAATGATAAAAGACGAAAAAGAAAAGGCAGAAGTGCTCAATTCCTATTTTAGTTCAGTCTTTTCCCATAAGACAGACTATGAACTTTCAAACAAATTGGAAGTGCAAGTGGGGGGGGGGGGGGGACAGGATTGCAGCTGGAGATTGATAAACAAATAGTCAAGGAATACCTTACCACCTTGAATGAGTTCAAATCTCCAGGGCCGGATGAACTGCATCCAAGAGTACTGAAGGAACTGACTGAACTCTCAGAACTGCTATCCATTATTTTCTTGAAATCATGGGAAACGGATGAGGTGCCAGAGGACTGGAGGAGGTCTAATGTTGTCCCTATCTTCAAAAAGGGCAAAAAGGAGGAACCTGGGAACTACAGGCCAGTCAGCCTGACATCAGTCCCAGGCAAAATTCTGGAACAGATCGTAAAGCGGTCATTGTGCAAGCATTTAGAAAACAATGCAGTAATAACTAGAAGCCAACACGGATTTGTCAAGAACAAATCCTGCCACACTAATATTATCTCTTTTTTAAATTGGGTAACCTTCCTAGTAGATGGTGGGTTTCCTCAAGGACTTTGATCTCATTTTTTGATCAGGTCACCTCCCTGATAGACACAGGGAATGCTGTAGAGGTAATATATCTTGATTTCAGCAAAGCCTTTGACAAAGTGCCCCATGATATCCTGATTACCAAGCTAACTAGGTGTGGGCTGGATAGATCAAGTGTCAGGTGGGTACACAATTGGCTACAGAATCGTACTCAGAGGGTGATGATTAATGGGTCCTTCTCTAACTGGGAGGAGGTAACAAGTGGGGTACCCCAAGGCTCAGTCCTGGGCCCGGTACTCTTCAATATTTTTATTAATGACTTGGATGAGGGAGTGCATGGAATGCTTGTCACATTTGCAGATGATACAAAATTGGGCAGAATAGTGAATACCCTAGAACAGTGGTCCCCAACCTTTTCCCAACCACGGACTGGTGGGGGGGGTGGCGTGCAACAGAATGAAATTCAACAGGGATAAGTGCAAAATACTGCAGCTCGGAAAAAGAAACCAATTGCACAGTTACAAGATGGGGGATACCTGGCTCAGCAAAACTACGAGCGAGAAGGATCTTGGAATTGTTGTAGATCACAAGCTAAATATGAGCCAAGAGTGTGATGTGGCTACAAAAAAGGCAAATGCTATTTTAGGCTGCATTAATGGAAGTATAGTTTCCAAATCCCGCGAGGTGCTAGTTCCCCTCTATTCAGCACTGGTTAGGCCTCACCTTGAGTATTGTGTCCAGTTCTGGACACCACAGTTCAAGACGGATGCTAACAAATTGGAACAAGTTCAGAGGAGAGTGGCGAGGATGATCAGGGGGCTGGAAACTAAGCCTTATGAGGAAAGGCTGAAAGAATTGGGCATGTTTAGCCTTGAGAAAAGAAGACTGAGGGGTGATGTGATAGCACTTTTCAAATATTTGAAAGGCTGTCATACAGAGGAGGGGCAGGATCTGTTCTTGATCATCCCAGAGTGCAGGACACGCAATTATGGGCTCAAGTTAAAAGAAGCCCAATTTCGGTTGAATATCAGGAAAAACTTCCTAACTGTTAGAGCAGTATGACAGTGGAACCAGTTACCTCGGGAGTTGGTGAGTGCTCCAACACTGGAGGCATTCAAGAAAAACTTAGATAATCACCTGGCAGATATGCTTTGATTGTATTCCTGTGTTGAGCAGGGGGTTGGAATTGATGGCCTTGTAGGCCCCTTCCAACTTCACTTTTCTATGATTCTATATATAAATATATAGTTTAGTAGGAAGGGGGAAAAAAAACAACATAAGAGAGGCAGACCTCAAAACAGCTCAATGGCCTTTGCAACTGACAGAGGGGAGAAAAATAGAAAATAGAAAATCAAATGGAAGGAGGAATGAAATGGAGTATCCTGGAAAATGGCATGACTGACTGGATGGAACATTTAACAGGAGCACCTCATGTGGCAACATTTTCTCGTGTGCGCCACTGATAGTTCCTTGTGATTCTTAGCCTCGCCTTGTTTATGTTCCTAAAGTGGGGAAATGCATATGCGAAATTTGTGAGTTTTAGACAGTTAAAAATTCATCTATGTAGGCTTGCTAGCATTTATAGGTTTTATGTCAAAGTGTTTGTATGTATGCTGTGTTTGTGTGTCATGGGTTGCCAAACCTGGGACGGGAGATTTTTATAAAGAAGAAAAAAAAATATTTTTTTGTCAGCTTAAACAAATGTCTGTGACAGATATCATTGCTAGAATTCAGGATTTCTCACAGGAAACTCTGCTGATTTTTATTAACATAATTCTAATTACATTTTTGTATAGATTTTAGATGTTAAATTACAGTGTGTGTTTTTTGTTAAAGAGACTTAGGTGATGGTAAAGAATGAATGTTCTGTTACAAGTGATGCAAACGAACATAAAGGTGAGGAGATGTGGTTACCTAAAAATCAGATAAGGAGGCATGATGCTGAAAAGTTGTTGCTTAATCCTAAATAAATATCTGTGATGTAGATCAGTGGTACTCTGCACATAGTCAGTAAGTGATTGCATACTTCTAGATTTTACCCTTATAGTGAACATTGATTCTGTTGCTAAGTCCTCCTTGCTTATATACAGATGTATGAGAGCCAAAGTAATTATTTGCCAGCATTCCTCAATGACACATCCACCATGCCTCACTTGTGAAGTGTGTACTTATTTGCACAGAAATGACTGTAGACCTCCTCTTAACTTAGCCATTCTCAAAGGGGGCCATATGGCGCCTTAGGGGGGCCCTGGGGGACAGAGACTGGGAACAATTCTACACAGGTTTGCTATGCAATGTATACAATCCTGGCTCGGCCTATATTTCTTTCACATTGTGTTTATGATTGTGGCCAAAAAAAGGTTGAGAATGGCTGTCCTACCTAATATTTCAGTTTTTTTTCTACAGATAGCAGTCATTATTACTGGCTATACCTAAATGCAGACGGCATCTGAACAGAGACCCCCTCCTCCATGTAGGAAATATGATTTGTATCAGGCAAACGGAAAATAAAAATAGTTCACTTTTGAAAGCATCAGGAACAAGACAGAATACTGAGAACTTCAAAGTCCAGTGGCCCTGGAAGAGGAACAAGTCTTCCAAATATTCTGGGAGCATCTCACCAGAAAAGACTGAGGCCACTAAACACCTTATCCCTCAGACATTGACATCTTAGAAAAACAGCATAATCATTAATATTGACGCCTGCTCTGCTCTTGTTGAGAGATACTGAAAAACCTTTAAAAATTACCAACTGAGTTCTCTTAAGAGCTCGTAAAGATAATGTGAAGTACGTATTTAATGCAGTTAAATTTGGGTTTACTTGTTTTTATTCTTTTATATTCACTGTGAAGGTAAAACCTAGAAGTTTTTATTCTTTTATGAAGAATAAAATAACTTTATGTTGGAAAGGTGGGATATAAATGTAATAAGATGGGATATTGTATAGATTATTTTATTTTATTGTCTGCTTTGCATTTTTTGTCTTTATATTTTGTTTTATGGTATTTTGTAAACCTCCCAGAGTGGCCTGGGTTCCCAGATGGGCGGTATAGAAATTACATACATACATACATACATACATACATACATACATACATACATACATACATACATACATACATACATACATACATACATACATACATACCCTGTTTCCCTGAAAATAAGACCTAACCTGAAAATAAGCCCTAGTATGATTTTTCAGGATGCTCATAATATAAGCCCTACTCCAAAAATAAGCCCCAGTTAAGTGAAACCCCGCCCTCCTCCATTGTGCAGCAACCAGAAGAAGATAACATGACTGTAAAATAAAACATCCCCTGAAAATAAGCCCTACTGAGTTTTTTGGAGCAAAAATTAATATAAGACCCTGTCTTATTTTCGGGGAAACACGGTACTGTACATACATACATACATACATACATACATACATACATACATACATACATACATACATACATAGCATGAAGATCCTTTACAACTTCGGAAAAACAGTAGATGATGAGTACACCATTCCTCCAGACAGACATAGTGGTCAAAAACCTGTTGCTTTAGTTAAATTGTAATTGAATCAATGGGGATTTGGTGAGTCAACTCCTTTGTAGGTTCCATTGATTTAAATGGACCAACTCTAACTACTACTTCCTATGCTAAAGTAAGTCACAGAGTAGGCCCTGTCTGAATCAATGGAACCTAGGGAGGAGTAGACTCACCAAATCCCCATTGATTCAGTGTACCTACTCTAGTGCAATTTATTGCACCAAGCAACAGGAAAGTGGCCAGTAAAAATGTATCACAAGCTAGAAACCAGTAATAATGTGATTATTTTTTTCTTGTACATATGAACAATGGAAAACTTTTCTGCAAGATACTTCTATGCATTTTTATATGTAGAGTATCATCACTAAGATTTTAAAACTAAGTGAGACTGGAGTTTTTGTGAGTTACAAAAATGTACTAATTAGAATTATTTTATATAGGATTTTTTTTTCTTGCATTCACTACTCTGATGGAGTTGTGATGTTCTGGAAATGGTAGCAAATTCCTTTAGACAAAATGAATGCTGTACGGGAAGGCAAAGATGAGACAATGGAGTCAAGAGGAAGGGGGGAATGGGGATACAGAGATGCCTGAATAACTGAGAGAAGAGTGATAGATGTTGAGAAATGGGGACATATGGATCCAGATGAATGTGTTTGGGTGTGTGGGTGGGTGGATGTGGATTGAAGGGGATTCCGCACTTGTGCATTATAACATGTTGTGTGTTACTAATTAACTAGCAATAGAATCCTGTGAGTGGGATCCAGTGGTGGACACCTGCTGACAGAACAGTGGAATCCAGCAGAACTGGGAGATGTGAGCCCCCTTCCCACTGCAACTTCCTATGTACCACTAAAACTAGCCCTGGAAGTTTGGAAAATCTTCTGGAGTCAGCTTATATGAGGAGCTTGTGGGGAGAAGAGGGGGAAAAACTTGTATTATGAGCACACCAGCAATGTTGGTTTTAATCTTATGTATGTTTACTCTGACAAAGTCCTCATGTTAAGTCAGGCTTCCTTCCAGAGAACTGTGCACAGGATTGCTAAGACTGCAGTCCTATGTATGCTCACTTAGGTTGGGACTAGAGATGGGGATGAACCATCAAAATGGCAGTTTGACTTGGTTTGTGGTTCATCAAGTTTGATGAACCACGAACCACGAATTTCCCCGTGGTGAACCGATGAACCAAGGATCAGTTTGTTGGTTCATCGTGCTGGTTTTTATAGACAGCCTGTGGCTGTCTAATAAAAAAAAGGTGGAGTTCCCCCACCGCCTGCCCCCCACCCCCTTTCCCCTTCCCCTGTTGCCTCCCTACCTTGTTCTGCTGCCTCCTCTTCCTCCGCTACTGCCATTTCCACTGCCACCTCTGCCAGAATGGAAGCTAGGCTGCCAGAACAACAGTTTCTGCCAGAACAACAGCCTTCTCACTGTCTTTGCAAACAGCAGCTGGATTTCTCTCTCTGCCTATGCCCCCAAGAAACACCTGATCCATGGGGGAATAGGCAGAGAGGGAAGCCGCTACCAATTGACAAATTAAAAACTGGTATATTCGTCCCTTCGTATTTGTCAGGGTCTCCGGAACTGACAAATACGAAGGGACAAATATCCGACAAATGTGCGATATTCAACAAATATTGCATTTCATTTTGATATTCATCCCCATGTCTAGCTGAGACTAAGCTCCAGTGAAATTATTGAACCCTAATTCTGCATAAGTATGCACAGAATAGGAGTGTTACTATCTCCTTTGTAGCTTTCCCCCATTTGGTCTTAGTTTCCTACCACTTTCTTTAGGTTGTAATGAGATTAGAATCTCACTGTGACAAACTTTTCCTAGAGAGAAGAGCTGGGCAAAATGGGGGATCCTTCCACTAAGGTTTCAAAAACGTGCAGTTTTGTGTCAATATTTCAGTCACAAGTGGCTATGTGATTAAGGTATTTGACTGCATCCCTGTAGTTTGTGGCTCATTCCTCCCCTTCCCGTTTTCACTGAAATGTATATGATTTCATAATCTGGTTGGTTTGGAAAGTCAAAAGCAGTTGCATGTAGTATTACTCTTCAGATTTTTCTCCAGTGTAACAAAGTTCATAGCAGTTAACACATCTTGCCTTCACCAGTTCCGATGCTTTAAAACAGATGATCATGATCAGAAATACTTGCATGCCTCAAAATCTCTTACTGAGAAGTAAGAAACAACTCCTTGAAACAACTCCTGTTTTAAAAATAAACAACTCTTGTTTTAAAAATAGAGAGGGGCACTAAACAGCAAGACAGTTACTATTAACAATATTAAATTGTTGCTGAGACTGTTGTTGTGCATAGTACTACACATTTTGGATTGCCTACACACCTAAGCTACTAAGTGGTTTTACCCTAATTAATAAATTGCTGCTGTCCTATAGGAAGATATATTTATATTTAATTTCAAGTCCCAAAGTTACTCCATGTCCAATACCTTCATTTCATTGGGAGTGTGAATTGCAAAGTTTTCTGTAACTTCTTAGTCCCTTATGTTACAACTGTTCAGTTTGTTCTTTGATAAGTACTGTGTTTGCACATGATCTTAGCCTGCTTGACTTAAAATGGTAGCCAGACCTTATTAAGTATCATTTTCCCATTGTAGAACATGCATCTTGTTTAAAGTCATCCATCCAGAAATGACAGACGGAAATGAGGGGGGAAAAGCACAGAAGAGTACAACATGAGAATATTATCAATCACAGACAAACACACCTCACATAGCTCTCTTCTCTTTTCAGGATCAACTTCCAAGGTCAGATCCTGTGTCTTCTACTAGTTATGGAACTCAAAGCCACTGGTTTGTCATAGAACCGTCAAGATTCATTTCTTTTAGCAAAATAAATTAATTTCTTTTGTGTGTGGCAGGGGGATTATTTTGGAAAAAAATTGCTTTTGAAATAATAAATCAAATAAAATTGGAAATCAAATAAAATTGGAAATAAAATAAATGTGCTTTGAGAAGGGGCAGTGGTAAAATCACACCTTAAATATCTCATGTACCTTGAAAACCCTGTTAAGGTTGCCATAATCTGGATGTGACTTGATGACACAACACAAACACAATGTAGGGCCAGGAAGGCATCTTGCTCGAAAATGTGGAGAGCTGTGGCCAGTCAGACTTGACAATAATGGACTAGGTGTGCTAGTGGTTTGACAGGGGCCAGAAAATTATGTTAGAGATAGCCTATAATTAAAAGCAAAAACATATTAATGTTGCAGAGGGATGACTAAGGCAGTCTTTTTTTTTCCTTTGTGAAATTGGACTTCAAAGGAATCCCTTGCTTAAATCCTGAAGTCCAATCATCAGACAAAGCAGGGTAGTTTGCATAATTCCAGAGGCATCCTTCTGTGGTGCTCAGATACTCAGATTGGTTAAGAATTTCCCTCTTCCAGTCATGAGCTATCACTAAAGTCTGTTTCCGGCTTCAGCATAAGGTAGTTTATATGTCCTGATAACTCAAGTTTACAAAGGCCTTGATGTCAGCTTCTTTGGATTACTGCTTTATTTGGCAGGCAAGGTAGGAAGTGGCCATGGCTAGGAAGGGACTGGTTGGGCAAGAGCAAGACGGATGGTTTGGTATGTATCTCAGTTAGAGTGCTCTTAATATGCCATGAATCCTGTTTGCATATTATGTTTTACTTCTAAACAGGAAGATACCCCAATTTATCTTTTACTCCTGTGTCTGTTGCATTTACTGGTAAAATGGGAGCCAATGGGATTGCTTTTTATTTACTCCATTTCATCAGTACCTTTCTGTTGGAAATATCTGTATTTCAATACCTTTCTGTTAGAAATATCTGTATTTGTAAGCAGAGCACAGTGGCTTAGTGCTGACCTTGTGAATATTAAAGGGCAGTAATAATTACTCTGGAGACTGTTGGTAAGGGGGGAAAAAAGGAATCTTAGTGTTCATTATCTAAGAAATTGGTTTTGGAATAGGGCAGGGGGAAATCATAACCAAATTTGGTGGAACAATCCCCTGGATGTGGCTTCCATGTCTGCAAGTGTGTCTCTAACTAAAAAGAAAAAGAAAAAGAGCATGAAGTGATTTGAGAGAGAGGAGGGAAATGGAAAAGCTCAAGAGTTACAATCTCTATCTGGATTTAGAAAAATGGGAGGAAACATATTTAGACCCTCTATTTGCCTATTTCCCCTCGACCATCAGTTCAGAACACTTGCTTTCGGTGCTGTCTTCCAACGCTTTGAGGAACATACCGTGTTTCCCCGAAAATAAGACAGGGTCTTATATTAATTTTTGCTCCAAAAAACGCATCAGGGCTTATTTTCAGGGGATGTTTTATTTTTTCATATACAACAATCTACATGTATTCAAATACAGTCATGTCATCTGCACAATAGTCGAGGGCAGGGTTTCACTTAACTGGGGCTTATTTTTGGGGTAGGGCTTATATTACGAGCATCCTGAAAAATCATACTAGGGCTTATTTTCGGGGAAACAGGGTAGTCTTCTCAAAACAGCTTGCAACATTGAAAATAGTGAAATAAACATGTTAATAAAATAATATTAAATTGATTTTAAAAAAATAAAAGCATATTTTGTAAAATACATTCCACACCTGTGTGCAGGACCTGTGGTGGTTTAGTACCCAAGAAGTCAGTATATTTTTGACATTTACTGCACAATCTTGTGCATATCAATTCAGTAATAAGTCCCACTGAGCAGTGAAGTATGTTACTGTATAAATGAATAGAGGATTGCAGCCTTAGTGTACAAAGTTCTCTGCAATTTTGTTGTGAAGTAACTCATCATTTTTCCTATTTCACATATGAAACTAAAATCAAGTTGCAGTAATGAAATTGGAGGAAATACTTGTTTATGTTTGAGTGTGGTACTTTGGAGAAATCGTATCTGTAAATTGCACTACTTACTTGGTAATTCACAAGGCTAATAAGCTAGAAATTATGTAGAAAATGTAACCAAAATTATCAAGAGGCTGGAGAAGCTACACTGTGAGGAAAACGGTTTAGGACTATTTAGCTTAGGAAAAAAGGGAGAGAAGGAAGACATGATACAGGTTTACAAAATTATGCCAGGAAGGGAGAAGTTTCTCTATCTCATAATACTGGGTCATCCACTGAAGCTGAGTAGTGGGAGATCCAAGACACACAAAAGGAAGGAATGAAAAGGGAGAAGTTCTCCACTGACCAATACATATTTGAACGATGAAATTCACTTCCACAAAATGTAATCGCAGTGGCGGTGGCAGCCGATTTGGATGGATAGCTTTAAAAGTGGATCAGACAAATTTCTTGGAAGATAAGGCAATAAATAGCTCCTACATAATCACATAGTCTGTCTGAAGTAGGATGTCTTTATACATGAGTTGTCCAACAACATAAACAGGGTATTAGGCATGTTATGCCCACGTCCTGTTTGGGTCTTCTTACTGGCAGCTGGCTGGACACAGTATGAACAGATTGCTGGCCTGGATGCATGGCTCTTGTGTTCTTAAGTGAAAGAATGCAGCTAACAAATCAGCCTTCAGTCACCTGTCCTGTGCAAACAAGATCATATCACTCTAATCTGTTGATTGAATCCTCTGATTCTTGTACATTAGACATGTGGCTTACCAAGAGAGCAGAGCAGGAATGCAGACATTGTGAGTTTATGTTAGTATCAGACAGTGACTTTGTATCGTTGTTCTACAAGCTGTGCATTTGAAGCCTTACTTTTGTGTTTTTGCTTTATTTATTTTTCAGACCTCTAGCCTTTCTCACTCAAAGTGATCATGAAATAAAAATGAATTATATAAAGTTTATGATAGCTCAAAGTAGAAAACTATTCCAAAGGAGACAAACATCAAGAAAAATGGAGATGGGAAAGAGTAGTAGGATCCCAGGAGAAACTCTAAGGTGAAATAGATTGGCAAGACATCAGCCAATGTAAGAGCAGCAGTAGGGGTAGCCTGACAACTTTTCAGGTTTGCGAGCTAACCATAATTAAAAATGTGCTTATTCTCTCCCTTCCCCCATTCTTTTCTTTTAAGCTGCCAATTTTGCTGCTAAATGCTGGAAAGGGCGTCCTTTCTATTGAAGATTAGATCTGGGAGAGTTGCACAGGCACAAGCAGAGGGAAAGTACCAAAGTGCAATAACGTACCATGTCCTACATGTTCTCTCTTCCCTTGCCATGGGAATAATGTGGTAGCAGCCAATGCTCTGAGTCATAAAATGTATCTGGCAATCACAGCTTTCAGGATGTGAAAGGAAGGAAGTGGGTTCCCAAAGGGATTTTCACATCTGGATTTCTACTTTTGGCCTAAACATAACTTTACCTGGATGGGAAAGGTGTGCTTTAGAACAGATTTTTGTGTGTGCAACTCCAATATCTTGGCGCAACTGTGCTTGCTTGCGGATAAAACAATAAGCAGTGAAAAGAAGAGGAAACACAGACAGACCCTACTATGTTGAAACTTAACTAATCACTCAAAGCCCACCCAAGAAGACAAACTTTCAGTATTAATGACCTGGATCGGGGGTGCAGGGAATGCTAATCAAATTTGCAGATGACACAAAATTGGGTGGAATAGCTAATACACTGGAAGACAGAAACAAACTCAAAATGATCTAGAAAGCACTAGGACTGAGACTGGGCTGAAAACAACAGAACGAAATTCAACAAGGATAAATGCAAAGTACTGCACCAAGAAGCCAATTGCACAGTCACAAGATGGGGGATACCTGGTTCAGCAATATTACGAGTGAGAAAAATATTGGAATCATTTTAGATCACAAGCTGAATATGAGCCAA
This sequence comes from Intellagama lesueurii, assembly GCA_037013535.1. Lineage (NCBI taxonomy): Eukaryota > Metazoa > Chordata > Lepidosauria > Squamata > Agamidae > Intellagama > Intellagama lesueurii. The sequence continues at coordinate 92,772,971 of JBAJHW010000001.1, forward strand.
CAGTATGATGTGGCTACAAAAAAGGCAAATGCTGTTTTAGGCTGCATTAACAGAAGTATAGTCTCCAAATCTTGCGATGTACTCGTTCTTCCTCTTATTTGGCACTGGTTAGGCCTCATCTTGAGTACTGTGTCCAGTTCTGGACACTGCACTTGAAGAACGACACTGACAAATTGAAACAAGTTCAGAGGAGGGCAACAGGGATGATTGGGGGCTGGAAACCAAGCCCTATGGGGAAAAACGGAACCAATTGGCCATGTATAGCCTTGAGAAAAGAGGATTGAGGGAAGATGATAGCACTTTTCAAATACTTGAAAGGCTGTCATACAGAGGAGGGGTGGGATCTGTTCTCGGTCGTTCCAGAGTGCAGGACACACAATAATGGGCTCAAGTTACAGGAAATCAGATTTCATTTGAATATCAGAAAAAAAATTCCTTACTGTTAGAGCAGTATGGCAATGGAACCACTTACTGCAAGAGGTGGTGAATGCTTCAGTCCTGGAGGCATTCAAGATAAATGTATTATACAGAGATTTCTTTTGGTTTCCATGGCTCTTATACAGAGTGGCTTGGCTGAAGGGTGGGATAAAATAGTTTATGTAAGCAGTAATTTAAGTTAGGTTCTATGGATTTTATTTGCTCTACTCTAGGTGTGACTTAGTCATACCCAAAATGTTTAGGATACTGGAAGAAAGCTAATCTGGGAGGAAAGATGGTTCCGGGTGTGAGAGTGGACAGGTCCTTTCTATTCTACATCAAAAAGCCAGTTTGATGTAGTCAATAGGGTGTTGGAATAGGAGTTTGTAGACTTTGGTTTAAATTGCTGCATAGCTATGGAAACTTGCAGGTGGTTGGCAGTAATGAACCCTTCACTGAACATCTCACATACTTCCAAAACACTGTTAGTGTTGTCATGAGTTGGAAGTTACTTGACAGCACAAAACAAGCTGATTCATACATGCAGAGCACAACATTATTGGGAAAAGTATCCGTCAGCTGAATCGGTAAATAAAAATAAAATTCATGACCCAGGATCCACAAATATAAAATATTTTCCCAGAGGAAAAATGTTGTATACTGTAAAATGTATCAGAATGTGGGAAAGAGAGAAAGAGTGGCAGGTACCCGGGCACAGGCAATCTGGGGAAAATAAGTTGCTGTGCCTTCTTAACATTTTTGCTTTTTGCCATTGAGAAACCTGAAGCTCCGATAATTTTGCTCCATATGCCTAGTAGCAGCTAATGACGTGAATGGAGAGTGAAGATTTGTTCCATCGTTAACATTTTCCAGGATATGTTGCCAGCCTATGGGACAAGTATCCTTCTTTAGATACATGAGACTGCAATTTTGAGATGAACACTTCAGATTAATCTTCCATTTGTCTTGAAAGCTGGCTCTCAGTGAGCAAAATCATTAAAATCCAGTCCTGGATTTAATTAGAAAGCTGCTGTGTGCGATACTGCCATAGTCTCTGTGCTAAATTGTTGGGATTTTTGCTGTGGAGAGGTACTTTCATTTTAAGTACATGGATAGATGGCACATTTTTTCTCTTGTTGATCATGGGATGGAGGGAAGAGTGGAAAACAGAGAAGTTCTTAGGGATGATGGCTCCTCATTTAAACATAAGACATTTTGTCCTGGAACCATCGACTGCTGACAGCTTGTTTCTGTTGCTCAGCAGAACCATAACTAGCAGTTTGGGTAGATGGGGGAAGCAGTATAAAATGCACCTCCAAATCAACCTTGTAATTTATAGTGTGAAAATAATGTAAGAAGTAATTACACCACTGAACAAATTTCTAACATCTCCCCTCCTCCAAAGGGAATCAGCAGCACTGTCAGAGCTGCAAAAACAAATTAAAACTGTAGCAACAGGAGATGTTGTGAGTATTCCCTCCACAGAGGAAAATTGTGCAGTTCTGGGACTGCAGGTCCCAGAAATGCTATCAGAAAGCACTCGTGACTTCCCAGCGCTTGTAGTGTTTGCCTATGGACTGGATGACCTTTCAGGCCTCTTCAGCTATAAAGATTGGACTCAGGTATGATTGTTCTATATATTGGAATAACAGCAGTGAGGGAAGATTGAGGCAGAGACGATACCATCCCATTTTCATGGTATCGGAGGAGCAGGTAGTATCTAGATCCTGTAGAATAGATGCAAGTCTTCTAATCTTGTGCTATGGCAGCTGATCAGAGAAAGATGCTGCAAACATTTAAATGTACTGTATCTAAAATCTGAAAAGAATTCAAGGATGGCCAAGGAGCAGTTTCAATCCTTTCCCAGTAACCGATGCACCCACATTCAGAGGAATAATGCCCTCAGCTTATCTAGTTCTTTCCCTTGAAAAGGTGGGTGGATGTACACGAATGATGTTGCCTTTCATTAGCCTTTTTTACATGTTAATTAAATAAAGGGTGCTCTATGCAATTAGTGGGGGTGGGCAGCCTGTGCTGCTGGCCGCCATCCTGCAGAAATCTACGTGTTTGCATTCATCTTTAGGGAGTAGCTGCTCCATGTAAGCTACCTCCACACAGGCATTAATAATTTAGTAAGTGGACATTGGCTGACTCTTGGTTCTTGCCAGTTCTAACAGTTCCCAGAGCAGATCTTTTGTGAAGTTAATGGCCAGTGTCCTGTTGAATGCTGATTGAGTGAAAATTGGAAAGCACCGCCAGCATACTTGCACTGATTCCAGCCACTGACGGAGGCTCTCAGAGGTTGCAGTTGAAACTGGAGCAGTGTTGGACTATTCTATGAGGGACCCACTTGCACAAGGAGGCATAGAATGGGCATAGAATGCCTCCTTGGGTGAACATTAAAAAAGTTAAACTGTTCTGCATCTGATCGGGGGCGGGGGCGGCAGCAAGGTTGCATGAGCATAAGGAACATACAGGATTCTTACATTTGGGATTTAACTGCCCATTAAAGACCAAGCCACCTGAAATACTCTACTGTTCAAGTCTTAGATAGCTCGTAACAATGCTCTGTTGTTAGGAGAATGTATCTCTGCTCCTCCCCACCTACTGTGAGGACTGCAGCTAAGTTCAGAAGAAACACTTGAAGGGAAGCGGATGACATCACCAATCTGTTTAATTAAAAAGTGCCAGCACTTTAACCCTGTGAGCTCTGGCTCTGCTACACCACTGGCAGGGATAGGAAAGCAACAGTTAGGCGAAGAAATTTGACCAGCTGTTTTGTCAACTACACATCTCCTCTTCAGTGGAACCAATTGGAAACCACTTAGCTCAGGGCCTGGCAACTTGTGTCATATCAGATGTTGGACTACATCTCCCATCAGTCCTAGGCAGCATAGCCAATAAATAGCAAAGGATGATGGGAGTTGCCATTCAACACTATGTGGAGGGCTACAAGTTGCCAAGCCCTGTTTAGATTGTCCGTTCTTTGGAAATAGTGTTTTGATGAATGTATATTTCATTTTAAACCCAATTACTTTTGGCTCCTTTCAAAGCAGAATGTGTTACATCTGAGTGCCACACTATCTTAGTTAAATGGATAGATTCCATTTAAGAATGGAACGTGCTTCCTGTTCACTCCATCTGTTGCTGATTTAGGTTAATTGAAGGAGTTTCCAGCCGTCTTACTGAATCCAAAGAGAATTTTCTCCTCCTGGAATTTAACCTCTAGGGAAATCATGAGCCCAGTTCTTTACAGGCTTTTGCATGCCATCCCATGTTAAGTGATCCTTTCCCACCATTTCTCTACAATGTGGCCTTCATTTGTCTCCTAGTGAAGTCGTATTGGCTCTTTTCCATACTGCAGCCCAGCTCCTATTAATTCATACTGAATTCCCTAAAGGAAAACCCCTCAAAGTTATGGATATCTCAGCCTGAGTTAGTGGAAGAAAGATGGGTAGTTGCTTGTAAGTATACTGTTGCAGAATGAGTAATTTCAGTCACTAGCCCCATTTTGTTTAGGAGTAAAGAGGAGGACTTCCAAGCAATGTTGCAATGGTAAATTTTGAAATCCAGGTCCTGGTTATGACAGCAGCCATAGCCATGCCCCTATGTGGAATTCAAAGATGGGGGTGCTAAATTGATCCCTATCAACAAACAAATTCTAGTAATTCTAGTAATCTTTTTTCTTTCTTGCTATTCATTTTTATTTATAGTTTTTGCACTATTTTGTTATTGATTATGTTATAATGTTTTTATGTCATTTTAATGTATATATGTTTGTTGGAAGCCGCCCAGAGTGGTAGAATATACCGGATGGGCGGGATATAAATCAAATAAATAAATAAATAAATAAATAATAATAATAATAATAATAATTTTCATCTTTGTTATTTTCATTTACCTTTTGTAAAGCTTGTGGGTCTTAATTGCCCTTTCAAAATCCCTTCTCCAAGATTTGCATAATAGGGATAGTAATAATTAGGGGAAGGATTTCTATGACATGTCATATTTTTTCCTGCAGCATACGTTTTCACTTATGGGTGGGTTTGAACATGTTTGTGAGTAATCTGGTGAGAAAGGCCAGATTACTCATAAACATGTTTGAACTTGTTTATGGGTTCAAGTGTACGTTGCAGAGAAAATCTGAAATGTCATAAAAATCTTCCCCCCTGGTAATAATTATGTACCATCAAGTTGATTCTGACTCACAGGGTTTTCTAGATATAAAGTGTCTTTAAGTGATTTACAGTCCTTTCTGGTGGTGCTCTGGGAGTTTGCAGCTTATCCAAGGCAGCAGAAATGTTAAGGCTGATAACTTCATCAGTCACATACACTCTGCATGATCTCAGCTGGCCCCTTTCCCAGGAGGCATGATAAAGATTTGAACTCCTAGCAGGGGTGAATCTACTATGAAACTAATGGAGCTTAAGCCCCAGGGCCTCTAATCCTGGAGGGGTCCCAGAAGTAACATTACTCCACATTTTTTTAAAATGGTGGTGATCTGTCATGGGACAACCCCATTGAAGAAGATAACAGTGGCTACCCAGACCTTGTTGTTAGTTGCAAAGGGCCCCCCATAACACTTCACACTTCAGGGCCCCAAATTTTTTGGTCGTCCACTGACTCCCATCACCTGGCTCTGTATATAGCTTAGTGCTGAAATCCACAAAGCTATATAAACACTTGCAAAAGAGATAGCTCACAATTAGAGATGAGGGTATTCGTATTCGAATACGAATATCCCTACACAGCTGGACTTAATGAGGGGCCGGCCCCTGCAGCCGGCTCATCCGCTCACACATTCGGTGGTGGTGGCAGCCTCGCTCATCCTTCCAATTGCTCCCGGAGCTCCGCTCTCTTTCTGCTCGCCCGGCCACTCCATGCAGTGGGAGGGAGGATGAGTCTCCCTGCACGGCTGCCAAGTGGCCAGGAGAGCGGAGCTCTGGGAGCGATTGGAAGGATGAGCGAGGCTGCTGCCACCACCGGATGAACAAATGAATAGCATGAGCATGAACAACTCAGTGAGGATGGTATGGAGTGGTATGGAGGCCCCTGTCAGCCAGCTGTCTCATCCTTTCATAGTGTTCACTGAGTTCCCCATTAATAGCTCAATAGGCCTGAAAGAGACTATGTTGAAGTATGACTTCCCTGGTGAACCAATAAACCCAAAAGACCCGGGAGGCATAAGGGAAGAACAGTGCCTGGGAATGCCAGAAGTGGGGCATAGCAAAAACCTGGGAATGGAGGAAGGGCTCCTGGGAGATGGAGTCTGTAAAAGGGTGCTTAGAATTGAGAAGGGAGGAGGGAACAAGGACGGTGGAGAATATCAAGGTAGAAAAAACAGCCCAGGTGGAAAAACATCCAGGAAGAAGAGAGAGAAAAGGGAGAGTGGAAAGAAGAGGAGAACTGGGATGGTGCATTAAGAGAATCTGGGGGCAGAAGCATACATCCTAGATATAGAGGATCCAGAAGAACCTGAGCTCCCCGTGACTGGGAATATATCTACAAACAGAAGCTGTGGACCAGGTGATCGTCCAACTGAGTCTGTGTAAGGAAGAGGCCAAAAGACATCACAACCCACAACCTCCTCCCAAATTGTCATATTGGGGTGAGAGGAGAGAAAAGAGAGATGTCACCAAGCCCAGGAGGGATCTTTCAGGGAATTGATGGCATACGCTTCCAAATCCTGGAGGAAGCCTTGGACCCAAGATGTCCCAAACTTGAATTCCAGCAACTACGAGAGGAAAAGAAACAAAGGATTGGCTGTGTTGTTCTCAGTGTGGGCTTATAAGCCATCCTTGTTGTGCTATTCCTTGTATGGCTCATCCCCAGAGACCTGTAAGGACATGTCTGGCAGATGTATCTTCCAAGGTTATAGGCCCTAAAGTGCAGGGCTCAGAACCTGGTAATCGGGCAGTTACATAAGTCTGAGGTTGTTCCTTATTGTGGATGTTCATCATTCTTCACCTAGTTCAAACCCTGTTCCACCACAAAATCTGTCTGTCTAGTTTATGGAACAGAAAATGGAAGAGGGAAGTCCCATCGACCTGCTGAGGGCAGAGTGGGGTGGGGGCTCACTAAATCTCTTTGAAAAAATTAAAATGTCAGTACTCATTCAAGTAAAGCACATGATTCACACAGTTGGATTCTTGTAGGGGATATTTGACCAAAATGTTGGTTCTGCTTGGTTGTTATAGGGAGCTCATTGTGTTGCTGGTTCATCATAAGTCACCATCAGAATGTATTGATATGTCAGTCACATGCTGCTTGACCCCTAAGGACAGTTTAAGAATGCTGTGCATGCGGGAAGAAGGAATGTTCTCTTCCACTAACAGCTTGTTTTCAGATCCTAAGGAAAAGCTATCTCAAAGCTGGTTCAGCTAATGAATGTCCTTCTAGCATAAAATGTAGCCACTGATGAGCACCAGAGCTGAAATCCAGTTATGGGAGAGTGTTGTGACCGGAGCAGGGAGGCACCAGAAGCCAGAGAGGAGGAGTGCTAAGGTCCATTGAACCCAGATGACTTATCCTACAGCAGCCAGAGAATTTGCTGCAACTAACTTCCAGCAGTCCATAGGGCACAGGTCAACAGTTCTCCATCATATTAAAATTGCCTTTGGCATGAACAAGGAGCAAACAGGCACCCCCCCCCCACACACACACACCACACCAACAAAACTCTATCAATATTTACGTTGCAAAACTCATAGGAGACAAGTGTAATTAAGAGAGGAAACAGTAAAAGGAAACTATATTAAAAAAATAATGTATGTGCAGTCTAGCGGGTATCTGTTCTACATCTACATTTTGTGGACACATGGTTTTGCAATCATTATTTTGTTGCTAAAATTGTATTCTCTGGTGGTTTTGTGATAGACGCAGATTTTACTCCCAGGAACTGGGGTGGGCTATTTGTATCCTTGTTGCACATGATCCTTTAGTTCTTAGAGTTCTAGCTTTGCAACACATTTACTAGAAGGATGTTAGGCTGAGATCATGCAGTGCTTTTCCAAAGATGGATCTGAGAAGCTGAAACAAAGCCACTATGGATCAGAATATGACTTTGTAATGAGATGGACAATCCTGGGAGAACTTGAGGGCCAAAGTTTTGCTCCCTGCCCCCACTATAAGCCACGTCAGGCCTGGAAATGGCAGGGCTTGTCTGGCTGTCTGGTCCCATTTTTTAATCTATGGAGTTGGGTGGAGTTCCTAAGCAGGAAATGCTGCTCTTGGAGGCCTCTAGGAGCAGAAATAGCATTTTCTTAGCCACCCCCAATTTTGTTTAATGTAGGGGCTCCAAGATGGTCTTGGAGGTCACAAAATTCCTCATGGGGGGTGGTATGCATGTTGCCAGTCACTGAAGTAGTCCATTGGGTTGCTTTACTTGGTAGGAAGATAATCTGGCCATATATTCAGAATCATTTGAAAGGGTGGAGAGACAAATGTGTTCCTGAAAGCAGCAACTGTTCATAATTCTTTAGGCAATGCATGCCACAATTTTGCATGCAACCCTCTCCTACATGCCCATAAAATAGGCCTCTGCATCAAGAGGGGCTCTTTTGTAAAATCTAGCAACAAAACAGTCTGCTGATAAAACAGTTAATTTAGATAGTCAACCCCACAGCAGTTTAAGGGTTGAAACCCATACCTTGAACTGAGCCCAGAGAATAAGGACAATCAGTACAACTCTTTTAAGCACTAGGATTACTAATCCCGGGACTACTGCCAATTGAACTACAAGAACTACTGTTAATAAGCAACTAAGAGGACTACTTTAAGCAGTAGCCACCAAATAAAGAGCTGTTTTAGCATCATGATCACTTAAAAGTGTGGTGCTGCTCTTACTAGAGGCTAGTTACGCTAAAACAGAATGTGAGAACAGCTTCCAGTGCATTTGCAGCTCCTGATGGCCACAGATCCCCTTTCCCTGGGCCTTATTACTTTCCTGGTCTTCCTTTCCCTTGCCGACATTTCCTTCTAGCTCTCTTCCATTCCTCTCATCACATTGGGATGGATCACTTCTTCTTCCTTGACTCCTCTTTCTTCTACACTCTTGTTTCCTATACTTTCTTCTTATCTTGTGCCAGGGCTGTAACTAGTGATTTTGGCACCCATGGCTTCACTGTCCTGTTGGTTACACTTGAGTCACATAAGGTTGGCATGTGTGAGAGAGGATGAAGAAAGTGGGGAGAAATGCCTGGGTCTGAGCTCACAACAGCCATATTGATTCTGTGCTGAGTCCACTTGTTTTGTGTCTCCTTCTGCCTGGGGAGGAGCAGGTAGAGGCTGTATGCATGACTGCTGCTTGAAGAGTTTGCACCCTTCAAGCCGCAAATTTCAAAGGCTGGTCTGTGTACTTCCAGCAGCAAAATCTGTCACCTCTAGATTTGGGTGCCATGGATCAAATCCCTCATAGCCCTTTCTTAGTTATGTCTCTCCCCCCGCACAAATCGAGACTGTTCAGCCAGCCACAGCCAAATGCTTTTAGGATCCACATAGACTAGCCAATGAATATGAGAAAGCCAATAACTATCATAGGTCCTTTGGAATGCAGTGTGCTTCTGTGACATCCAGGCAGCCAAGGCTGCCACTGCCAAACTCTTCATTATCACTCCCACACAATACATTAGCAAATTAGTATGCAGATGTTTCTTCTGTGATAATGAACAGTATCTGACCAAGTTACATGCAAAGAATTCTGCTGGATTTGACTTGTTCATCTAGTGTAGCATTCTACTCTCACAGCAGCCAGCTATATGCCTTCACAAGAAGGACTGAATTTAACTCTCCTGCTTGTGTTTCCAAGTCTCCCATTGTTAAGGTACTAAGTCAGAAGCATCCCATTCAGAGATTGAGGTCCAAAAGAGATTTCAGGGCCAAGATCAGGGGGTAGGTTTTATAGTGTCATAGAAATTGAATGGGACGTGAAAATGTTGGGAGTAGGGCTAAAACTGCTTCTGGGGCAGCTAATTTTGGCAATTGGACTGAGAGGAATCTGGGTAGAGGTGGGGTGGGGTCCACCTTTGGGTGGCTAGGCAGGCAGTGAAATGTCTTCAGTCACAGCACTTGCTGATATTCTCACAGGTATTCATTATGCTTCCAGACAAATGACAAGTGGGAGTTTTTTTTAGGACCTGTACTGCTGCTGCAGCTTATGGAAGGTCCACTGCCAAGTCAGGGTGCAATCAGACAGGCATTTGTCCCATGGTTTGATCCAGGTTGGGGATGGACTAGTTTGCTCCTTTTCTTTACAACCACACAACGTACATGCCATTGTGAACCAGTCCACCTCTGCTTGATGCCTACAGTATCTGCACCTTTTTGTCTCCCCGTTACGTAGTTTTTTTGGGGAGATGGGTGGGTGGGTGGATAGGATTGCTTCATTTTGGTTCAGTTCCACTGCGTGTGTAATGGCTGGGATCACACCAAAGTGGTTGGCTTAAACTATGCCTTTGCTTAAGCCACTTAACAATATTGAGAAATGGAAAGCTTAATTGCTGCTCGCCTGCAAAGGGGAAGGGAGAGGAAGCTTTCCATTTCCTTTTAATTATGGCTAACACATCAGTGCTAACACAGTAGCAGTGGAAGGGCTTTTATAAAAAAAGAGTCATGTGCTTGCATTGTTTTTATAGACCTTTTGAACTGGAGCCAGTTTGCCTTCTAGTTTCCCATGGCTTGAAGAACAGTGTTATACGGCCCCTGCCATAGCATTGAATACGTTCCATGACAGCAATTAGGATTGTTGTTGTTTTAGTACGAAGAGTTGGCTTAACCCTTTCCCTTTTACAAATGCACACACATACATACATACACAAATGTCATTGGGAAAATGTTGAAGCTGACTTATTCCTATTCATGTGAGCTGAACTGAGGCCTTGGAAGAGGGAGTGAGATGGCCAGCGAGGCATTCGGTAAATAAACAAGTGTCTCAGGATGCCTTCTCCCCCAAGGTCTGAAGCTGGGTGTCTTACAGACATTTGGCAGCAGGAACAAAACCATAGAGAGTGGGATTGTTTGTTGCTGAACTGATTTTAATAACAGTTATATTTTTTCCTGAGCAGAAGAATTGCACATGCCTTATGGGATTTGTCTGGGAGGTTTTTTTTGTTTTGTTTAGTTTTAAATGGAAAGGGAAAGGAATTTGTCAGGACTGTTCCTATGATCTTGTTCTTTAGGAGACAATGGACGAATACCACATAGTTCAAAGCAAACCCAGAAAGAAAGGTTCCAACCTTCTAAAAACATAGAGCTCCATTATGGCCTTGTTCAGGCAAGGAGTCTTACTACCCTGCTCTGAGGTAAAAAGTGATCCATATTATTGTCAACAGGCAGATTTATGGAGCCTGCTTGTGTTGGATATATTGCAGCCTACATATGACAATTTTGGAAGGTTTAGACTGGAAGGGACTTTACTAGACTGTGTGGATGTCAATCAGTTCAGAACATCTCAGATTCTTTTCTCGTCTTTTCTTTCCCCAGCCAAGGTTCTGTCAGTGTTAGAGTTATGGAGTCTGAAGATAGTAAGAGTGACATGTTTTGTCACCTATGGAACTGGTCAGTCAGTAATTAAGCTAGTTAACCATTTAAGTGATGCAACAAGTAATTTTTTTTACATAATATGATGTTTATTTTTATCTATGAAGAACTGTAAGTAAATGGAAATATTTTATTTTTTCTCATTATCAGAGTCTCTAAGTGAATGAATTGAAACAGTAAGTGCTGGTGGAGGTAAACTAACAAATAAGGGGTGGTCTACTGAAGGGGACTTGTAGCTCAGTCTGTGATGAGATTGGGAGAGAACATCTGTAAATAATCACCTCCAATTGCTGTTATTGTACATCTGCCTTCAAAGCCTTCCAGCCTGTCCTCATATCTAGCTGCTAGGATACACATCTCTGTAAGCCAAATATATACATTCTGAGGAGTTAGAGCAACAGCTATTTTTGACCAAGTTTAGTTTGCCTGAAAGTACAGTGTTTTTATGGATCAGTGTATCATTCCAGCACAGAGGCTTCCAGAGGCCATTTCGTTAGAGTTGACATTGGCAAATACACAACAAGATGGCTGTCACAGGACAGAAAATACACCTCCCCATTTTGGAGGTAAGTGTGTGAATTCACACCAGTCTTACAAAAGGCAGACATTACTCCATAGTTTCTTCACTGCCTGAGGAAACAAGCCAGCTGGCTATGACTTTTCCAAAGCCAGTTAGAAAATCTGGGGTGAGGAATTTTCTGTACTTAATTGTGGTTAGAATTATTGAACTGGGTTGAGTACCTTCATATATAGGAAAAAGTTGCCACAATAAGGCCAGCTTTCAAGTTCTTCAAAACTCTTCATCAGGCAACAACCCTATAATATTTGAAGGTAGGAGAGGATGCAGATAATTTTTTTTAAAGTATAAAATGTTATACACTTTGTTCCTAAAGAAAAACCTGCTAGATCTTGTTTTTGTCTTTAGACCTGTTTTATTCAGTGGGACCTGACACAATGACCAGGCAACCAATTTTCTTCTTCTTCACTGTGGTGACTCAGTCTACTGGTCACATGGTGTACTGGTAATCACATTTGTCTTTTCCTATGGTGGTAGACCAGACTACTGGACCAATTTTAAATTTGCCTTGAAATATGACGCTCTGGGGCAAAGCCCTGATTGCTCTCACCTAGTTATGGCCCTATCTACAGGGTCTCAGTCAGGCTTTTTTACTTACAGGGAGGAGAGAGACTGTAAACTAATCCCCTGACAGCATGGTTTCACACTCAGTAGGGTTATGCTCCCTCTGAAGAAAGCATGCAGCTTGAGGGTATTTCTGTCTGAATCTGGGTATGACATGCTTTCCCCCCCTCCCAAAGGCATTGTCTAATTAGTTGTGGGTGAACTCTTGTGCACCTTTTTTGTGATGTCCACTCTAAAGTGGACATCACAAAAAAGGTGCACAAGAGCCACCATCTCCTCCCTTGCCCGGCCTGGCTAATCAAAGCTGCCAGGCCGGTGATAACTGAATGGGCCACTGAAATAATAAATGGGTCTCTTCTTGAGGGCAAGCCCTTAAGGAAACACTCATTAGGCCCATTAGAAAGAAACCGAGCTTGGCAGCGGACAACATTGGCAATTATAGGCCCGTCGCCAATGTTTCTTTTCTCAGCAAGGTAGTTGAGAGGGTGGTGGCCGACCAGCTTCAGGCTCTCTTGGATGAAACTGATGCCCTGGATCCGTTTCAGTCGGGCTTCAGGCCGCACCACGGCACGGAAATGGCATTGGTCGCCCTGCTGGATGACCTACTTAGGGAGGCCGACGGGCAAAATGTCCTTGCTCGTCCTCCTTGATATCTCAGCCGCCTTTGATACCGTCGACCACGGTATCCTCCTGGGGAGGCTCTCCAAGTTGGGGATTGGTGGCCTTGCTGTCGCTTGGCTCTGGTCCTTCTTGGAGGGCCGTCCCCAGAGAGTGCAGCTTGGGGAGAATGTATCGGCCCCCTGGTCCCTCAGTTGTGGGGTCCTGCAGGGTTCAATCATCTCCCCAATGCTGTTTAACATCTATATGAGGCCGTTGGGAGGGGGGTCATCCGGGGATGTGGAGCTTTGTGTCACCAATATGCTGATGACACCCAGCTCTACATTTCCTTTTTTCCATCTGCAGTGGATGCCGTTCCGTCCCTTGGGTGCTGCCTGGAGGCTGTTCTGCAATGGATGCAGTCGAATGGACTGAGGTTGAACCTGGACAAGATGGAGGTCCTGCGGGTGGGGAGCCCCGATGTCAGTGGTTTGGGGAACTCCCTCTCTTTTGGGGGAGTGACTCTCACCACAAAGAATTCAGTTCGCAGTCTGGGGGTCCATCTTGACCCAGCGCTTACCATGGAGACCCAGGTAGCGTCTGTGGTTCGGTCTGCCCACTTCCATCTTCGGTGGATCGCCCAGCTGCGTCCCTATCTAGACACGGGGGCGCTCACCACGCTGGTTGATGCGCTCGTAGTCTCAAGAATATACTACTGTAATGCTCCCTACATGGGGCTTCCTTTGAGACTGATGAGGAAGCTTCAGATGGTCCAGAACATGGCGGCCAGGCTATTGACAGGGGTGAAAAGATTTCACCATATTTCCCCCACTTTGGCCGCCTTACACTGGCTACCTATCCACTTCCGCATTGATTTCAAGGTGTTAACCATTACATATAAAGCCCTTAACGGTTTAGGACCTCGATACCTGGCAGAGCGCCTTCTTCTGCCCAGTTCTACCCGTATCACCCGCTCCAGTCAGGCTGGGTGGCTGAGGGGGCCTAACGCCAAGAGAGGCCCGGTGGGAAAAAACCAGAAATCGGGCCTTCTCGGCAGTGGCCCCTCACCTTTGGAACAACTTACCTGTTGAGATTACCTGGGAGCCTGCCTGGCTCCCTCACTGAGGGCCTTCAAGACTAGCTTGAAGACATGGCTATACAGGCAGGCCTTCCCTACAGCCATTACCTAGCCTATCTCCACTTTTCTTCTTTTTCTTTTCTCTCCTTCTTCTTCTTCTTCCTCTTCTCCCCCCCCCTTTCTTTTTTCCTTTCCCATCTTGGATTAATCTGGATTTTATCTTAGTTTATTTTTATATTATATGTAAACCGCCCAGAGTAGACATGTTCTAGATGGGCGGTATATAAATCTAATAAATCAATCAATAAATAAAAATATAAAGTGGTGTAAATGTTTTTGGTAAACCCATTCCTTGATCCAAGACAGTTTACTAGACTGCCATGGACTTGGTTTACATTGAAAAATGTAGCCATGAAATTCAGCCGTGGAGTCAGAAATCTGGGTTGAGCAATACTTTCACCTTGAATTGCTAAAAAAAAACTGCAAGCAAGATAAGGTTTTAAATTCCTTAGAACTTTGCATCAGGCAAAGATGGGGAAAATTGGGAGTAGAGAAAGAGGAAATAGTCCCCTTCCCCCAAAATAGTCCAGATGTGATGCCTGTAATTATTGAAAGCAGACCACTAGCAAGACAAGATGGAGTTTGCCAAGTTCTCTTAGAGTCTCATTAATCTGTTTAAACTAGACGACCATTACAGAGGAAACAGTTCCTTGAATTCCCTGCTGTTTAATGTCAGGCATAGACAATCCCATTGCAGGATCCTTGTAGTCCACACAAAGGTAGACTAGAGCTGTGCAGATCTGTGTTTTGGACAGATAGCTGCCTGGGGAATTCCAGGAGTTTTACTCCAAAAAACATAAACCTGCACATTTCTAGTACTTGGCTTGAGGCAGAATGTAATACTGAAGAATTCCGTATAAAGAAGATGGTTTTACAGAAAAGCAACAATATCAGCTAGATATTTTCCCTCTAGTGCCTGCTGTCTAATGAGCTTTTGAAGATTATAATCTATTCTGTCACAACAGGTTGTGCAAACTTCCCACCTCTCATTTATAGTTGAATATCAAAATGAATCACCAAAAATGCTGCAGCTTTGTCTTGCTTTTTCAGTTCAAAGTGACCATACTGCTCATGTGTAAGATCACGCAGTGTAAACAAACAGGGTGGTCTCTCATTTGACAATCTACTTGGCAACCCCTGCATTTCCATAGTGCATCTAGAGGAGGAAATAAGTGTTTTACTTTGAAAAACGATGGTTTAGTGCCCGCTCTTTGCAATGATAGTTCACTGAGTACCTGTTATCTGCATGGCCTACATTTCTACAGTCTATGACATCTAAGACCCTATACCCGTTATCACTTATCTTTACTCCATCATTATTCTTCTGTATTCTATTTTGCCATGCTTGGTTGTAATATAACACATCAGGACAACTTTCCCAGAGTGTTGATCCTGTAAAACTGCGTGCAGTATTTCTGGAGCAGGGAACAGAAGCCAGCCTATTCAGGATTGATTTTGGATACAGACCTCTTCAGGTATTGAAAAAGGATTTTAGATTTACATATGAGGAGGGGCCCTAGGGATGAGAATACTAGCTTCATGCCCCCATCTCCCTGTTGTCACTCTTCATGTGTAGAGGCTGTAACAAGGAGCCTCTGTGGTGTGCCCCAGAGATCTGTCCTGGGACTGGTGCTTTTCAACCTGTTCATAAATGACCTGGAGACAGGGATAAGCAGTGAGGTGGCCAAGCTTGCAGATGACACGAAACTTTTCTGGGTTGTGTACACCAGAAGGGATTGTGAAGAGCTCCAGAAGGATCTCTCCAAACTGGGAGAGTGGGTGGCAAAATGGCAAATGCATTTCAATATAAGAAAATGTAAAGTAATGCACATTGGGGCAAAACGTCAAAACTTTTTTTGTTGTTTAGTCGTTAAGTCATGTCCGACTCTTTGTGACCCCATGGACCAGAGCACGCCAGGTCCTCCTGTCTTCCACTGCCTCCCGGAGTTTGGTCAAATTCATGTTGGTAGCTTCTGTGACACTGTCCAACCATCTCGTCCTCTGTCGTCCCCTTCTCCTCTTGCCTTCACACTTTCCCAACATCAGGGTCTTTTCCAGGGAGTCTTCTCTTCTCATGAGATGGCCAAAGTATTGGAGCCTCACCTTCAGGATCTGTCCTTCCAGTGAGCACTCAGGGTTTATTTCCTTCAGAATGGATAGGTTTGTTCTCCTTGCAGTCCAGGGGACTCTCAAGAGTCTCCTCCAGCACCACAATTCAAAAGCATCAATTCTTTGGCGGTCAGCCTTCTTTATGGTCCAGCTCTCACTTCCATACATCGCTACTGGAAAAACCATAGCTTTGACTATGTGGACCTTTGTCGGCAAGGTGATGTCTCTGCTTTTTAAGATGCTGTCTAGGTTTGTCATCACTTTCCTCCCAAGAAGCAGGCGTCTTCTAATTTCATGGCTGCTGTCACCATCTGCAATGATCATGGAGCCCAAGAAAGTAAAATCTGTCACTGCCGCCATATCTTCCCCTTCTATTTGCTATGAGGTGATGGGACCAGTGGCCATGATCTTAGTTTTTTTGATGTTGAGCTTCAGACCATTTTTTGCGCTCTCCTCTTTCACCCTCATTAAGAGGTTGTTTAATTCCTCCTCACTTTCTGCCATCAGAGTGGTATCATCTGCATATCTGAGGTTGTTGATATTTCTTCCGGCAATCTTAATTCCGATTTGGGATTCATCCAGTCCTGCCTTTCGCATGATGTATTCTGCATATAAGTTAAATAAGCAGGGAGACAATATACAGCCTTGTCGTACTCCTTTCCCAATTTTGAACCAATCAGTTGTTCCATATCCAGTTCTAACTGTTGCTTCCTGTCCCACATATAGATTTCTCAGGAGGTAGATAAGGTGGTCAGGCACTCCCATTTCTTTAAGAACTTGCCATAGTTTGCTGTGGTCGACACAGTCAAAGGCTTTTGCGTAGTCAATGAAGCAGAAGTAGATGTTTTTCTGGAACTCTCTGGCTTTCTCCATAATCCAGCGCATGTTAGCAATTTGGTCTCTAGTTCCTCTGCCCCTTCAAAATCCAGCTTGTACTTCTGGGAGTTCTCGGTCCACATACTGCTGAAGCCTACATTGTAGGATTTTGAGCATAACCTTGCTAGCGTGTGAAATGAGTGCAATTGTACGGTAGTTGGAGCATTCTTTGGCACTGCCCTTCTTTGGGATTGGGATGTAGACTGATCTTTTCCAATCCTCTGGCCACTGCTGAGTTTTCCAAACTTGCTGGCATATTGAGTGTAGCACCTTAACAGCGTCATCTTTTAAGATTTTAAATAGTTCGACTGGAATGCCATCACCTCCACTGGCCTTGTTAGCCATGCTTTCTAAGGCCCACTTGACTTCACTCTCCAGGATGTCTGGCTCAAGGTCAGCAACCACACTATCTGGGTTGTCCGGGACATCCAGAACTTTCTGGTATAATTCCTCTGTGTATTTTTGCCACCTCTTCTTGATGTCTTCTGCTTCTGTGAGGTCCCTACTCAAAATTTTAGTTATCAGCTAATGGGTTCTGAGCTGTCCGTGACGGATCAGGAGAGAGATCTTGGTGTGCTGGTGGACAGCTCGATGAAAGTGTCAACCCAGTGTGCGGTGACAGTGAAGAAGGCCAATTCCATGCTAGGTATCATTAAAAAGGGGATGGAAAATAAAACAGCCAACATTATAAAGCCATTGTACAAAACGCTGGTAAGGCCGCACCTGGAGTATTGCATACAGTTCTGGTTGCTGCACCTCAAAAAAGACATAGTGGAACTGGAAAAGGTGCAGAAGAGAGAGACTAAAATGACGACTGAGCTGGGGCACCTCCCTTATGAAGAAAGGCTACAGCGTTTGGGGCTCTTTAGTCTAGAGAAAAGGTGCCTGAGGGGGGGACATGATTGCGATGTATAAAATTATGCAGGGGATGGATAAAGTGGATAGAGGGAAGCTGGGAGAGTGAGAACAGACAAAAGAAAGTATTTCTTTACCCAGCATGTTGTTAGCCTGTGGAACTCCTTGCCAGAGGATGTGGTGATGGCATCTGGCCTGGATGCCTTTAAGAGGGGATTGGACAGATTCCTGGAGGAAAAGTCCATCGCAGGTTACGAGCCATGATGGGGATGTACAATCAATCACCAGGCTTAAAAGGAAGGTACCTCCAAATGCCAGATGCAGGGGAGGGGTATCAGGAGGCAGGTATCTAGTCTCGTGTGCTCCCAGAGGCATCTGGTGGGGCCATTGTGAGATACAGGAAGCTGGACTAGATGGGCCCTTGGCCTGATCCAGCAGGGCTCTTCTTAGGTTCTTAGGTTCTCCTCTATCCATCTAAGATATGTGTGATATAGTAAGCCTTCTTTGGTTGTGCAACATTTGAGTGTCGTCTGTGTGTGAAGACAGAGAGTGTGAGAGAAGCCAAGCTCATCCACCTCATTTTGCTCACACAAAGGGGCAGATCTGAAGTGGGTAGGCTTGTCACATGGGCCAGAGTCTTGAGAAGAGTACACAGCTGCCGTGCTATACTGATTTGTATTGGACTCAGGCAGGGCATAGCTAGCCTTACCCTTGCAGGATGGTCCCCAACCTGAGAGTGCCAGTTGGTTACTCTGGAAAGAGTGAACAGTATTGTCAGAAGAGGCTAGGGCATGGTGTTTTGTATGTCTTTGTTCTTCTTCCTACTACCACATTTTAGGAACATTTTACAAAATGCAGGAAGACACCGGAAGGCAGGTAGGCAGGCAGGCTGGCTGTTTTCTGCCAACTTGGTAGCAGCCAAGCAGCCTTAGCAGCAGTCTACAAGTAATGGATGTGAAGGGAGGTATTAAGGAGGAATCCAACAGGTATTATAGTGTTTTGAGACAGAGGTAATCTCTGGAGTAATTTCTTCCTTTTGAGCCAGAGCAAATAATAATTTGTATGCCATGTATTTATCAATTCATTTAAAAGATTTTTAGATTGACTTTCAATGAAAAATTCTATCTAGTTGGTCAGTTTTAAAAATGCATGGTAAGCATAGCTGAGTGATTGAGGTTGTTGTTTAGTTGTTAAGTCGTGTCCGACTCTTCGTGACCCCATGGACCAGAGCACGCCAGGCCCTCCTGTCTTCCACTGCCTCCCGGAGTTTGGTCAAATTCATGTTGGTAGCTTTGATGACACTGTCCAACCATCTCGTCCTCTGTCGTCCCCTTCTCCTCTTGCCCTCACACTTTCCCAACATCAGGGTCTTTTCCAGGGAGTCTTCTCTTCTCATGAGATGGCCAAAGTATTGGAGCCTCACCTTCAGGATCTGTCCTTCCAGGGAGCACTCAGGGTTGATTTCCTTCAGAATGGATAGGTTTGTTCTCTTTGCAGTCCAGGGGACTCTCAAGAGTCTCCTCCAGCACCAGTGATTGAGGTATCTGGCTGCAAAGCCATAGGTTGGGAGTTTGATTCCCCACTGTGCCTCGTGAATAGAGCCAGCCTGTGTAGCCTTGGGCAAGCTGCACAGTCCCAGGACACCCACAGATGAAGGGAATAATAAACAACTTCTGAGTATTCTCTACCTGGAAATCCCTGAAAAAGGGTGGCCATAAGTCATAATTTACTTGACAGCACATAATTATTATTAAGCAATAGAATCCCAAGATTAATCTGTTTTCCCTTTGTTTTGCAGCACGATATTTGACCCAAGGCTTGCACAGTTAACTTGAATTGTTAATGGAAGTATTTGAGAAACAAAGTGGGTTTCTCATTAGATTGGAAAAAGTGATGATTTATTGTGTATATGTGTGGTACATACCATCCAGCTGCTTCTGGTTTTTGAGGTATGTTCAAGGAATGGTTTATTATTGCCAGTCCCCCCCCCCCCCCCGTGCCCATGAGTTTTCATGGCTGAACAAGAATTTGAAGCTAGTTCTCCTGAACCCTCGTCTGACACTCTAGCCACTTGATCACACTGGCTCCCAATGTTTTAATAACATTGGCAATTCTTTGGAAGAAATTTAAATGGAAAGACTCAGATCAGAACCTGGGACTTCAAGCACAGTTTACTGGAAAGAATCCATATTAAAGAGGTACAGATAAGAAATTTGACAGCGGATGTAATAATCTGCACTTGTTGAAAATGCTGACATGTATATGAAAAGTTTGGGTGGTTGTGATCAAAAGGCGTGTGTACAAAGAAAAGACCTTTTAGAACTTGGTTGCTGCATTGTGTTCTCATATCCACCAGGGGGAGTGTTCTGAATATTGTACCTGTAGGACAAACAAGAATTGCACAGATTTCTGAGGCTTTATTTGGAGCTTTTAAAACTGTCACTGATTGTCTTCAATTAACTTGTCATAGAAGGTAGTCTCCAAGCCCCTGTCTTAAAAGTTTAAAAGGTTTAGGCTTGCTTCTGCTGTCATTTAAATTCCTATTAAATTTCCCACAGAATTCAGTGAGAATCAAAAAGTCTTTCTCTCTCTCTCTCTGTATATATGTACAGATAAATGAGTGAATATTTTCTTTTGAGGTTGTCATGATATGTGGCAGGAGGCGTGGAAATGGGCATCCCTTGAAACATGTTGTGGAAGAGGAAATAGCATCAGTTTATACAATCTAGAGGGTATCAAGAACTAGTTTTATTTTTAAAAATTGTTAGAATAATTCTCATACATGACCAAAACAAAGATAAATGAATTTAGTTTCCTGTTCACTGCTGGAAATGTTTTGTGCATTCTAGTGTTTGTGGTACAGGTGTGTTCACAACTAGAAACACTTTTCCCTAGCTATATTATTTAATAAATAAATAAATATAGCTGTATTTCATAAACTTGAAACTGACATATTTTAGATGTCCTTTTTTTGTAGTAACTTTTAATACAGTGAATTATATAGACTAAATCCAATTGTGAGTCCCAGCTAATCACACCAATTACACCAAAAGCCTTTGGATGCGCTTACACATTTCTCATCCATTTAGTGATTGTGTCAAATATGTGAAATGCAAAAAGACATGAGATGGAAAGTTGCATTCATGATGGTAAGGTTTTAAAATCGTGGGATTCATTCACAAATTTCACATCTTGCTCTCTGTATACCCCTCAGTTGTTTATTTCTAATGAAGTACTCCCCAGTGACAGACACTAACAACCTTCTACCTCTTATATGCATATCCAGATCACAATCATTTTGTTGAATCAATTAGAAGTTGGTTGGAGGATTCTGGGATATATAATCCCAAAACAGTAACTTTCCAAGCCCTGCACTTAATTGCACAAATGCCAAAAAGAACCAGATACAGGCGAGGTGAACAGATGGTTAACTTTGTGGAATGTGGGTAAAATTTCTATGGTACTGAGTGATATGCCCTAGAAGCAAGAAATTTTTTGTTGCAAATGGTTCTGTCTCATTTCACAATCCCAGCTCATTCC
Organism: Intellagama lesueurii; assembly: GCA_037013535.1. Taxonomy (NCBI): domain Eukaryota; kingdom Metazoa; phylum Chordata; class Lepidosauria; order Squamata; family Agamidae; genus Intellagama; species Intellagama lesueurii. The sequence continues at coordinate 92,794,180 of JBAJHW010000001.1, forward strand.
TGACTTTTTTCTTTTCTTTTCTTTTCTTTTCTACAGAAGGATGACAGAATACAGCATACCCTGCTTTGTAAGAAGGAAATTCTGCAGAAAGTAAGCATTTTGCAAAGCCCTCTGTTAGACAACAATAAGGTAAGTCATGTCTCAAGAGTACTTTTCCAGCACTCTAACCCTCACTATTGTATTTCATCTAGATCTCTAGGGATATGGAATCTGTAGTGTCAAATAATTCCCAGCCATCCTCTCTTCATATAGGCAGCAGGAGTAAACACACACATATAGTTAACACTATATGCAAAACTAGATAATGTGGTTTTGTGAGTCAACCTGTTCCTGCACCCTTCCTAACTGGAAAGTACCTCAAGCATGACGTCATCTGCTAAAAAGGCGTTATCTTTCCCTGCTAGCTGCAGGAATCAGTTTACAGGCAGACCAAGAGTGCTTTTTCTTGGTCTAGATAGCTTGGGAGCTATGGAGGAGAAGAGGCAGAATGCTTGAAGTAGAAAGAAAAGGGAGGGGAGGAATGGGATGAAAAGGCATGTGGTTTTATGGATGCCTTCCAGAATTGTGTTTCTGTGTGTGCTCATGGAGAGACGGATGGCTTGTGTGTGAGAGAGAAAGGGTGAGAGTGATCTCCATGACAACTGACCCAGCCTGTCTGTGTACTCTCTCTGCAATCATTTGGACTGAAATCTGCGCTGTGAAAGGTCATCTGAAGGAGTTGTGGGAAGCACAGCAGGTATTAGGCACTCGAAGCCCCACTAGTTTTTCCCTGTGCCTCAGCTCATAGGGCCAAGTTTTTTGTCTGGGAAATACAAAATTGAGAATGGCGTGGAACAGAACGCCCTTCAAGTATCAGGTAATGAAAACTTTACTTTCCTCCCCCACCCCCTCTGTTTCTTCTTTTTCTTCTCTTTTCTGTAGTGTTTGGATTCCCAGGCTCTGAAAAATGATGTCATGTCCCTAGTAGTTGAACGGTTTTGAGGAAAGGGGAAGGGAGTGGCGATTACCACCCCCAATAATGTATAGATTTTTAAAAAAAAAAACATTGTTGAATCTTGTTCTGGGATTATGTTTGTTTCCTTACATGAAGTATTCCAGAGAATGAGAGTGAGAGAGTGAGAAAAAGAGTAACTTCTAAGCAAGTTTCTGGAGATGGCAGTCAGCTCTCAATCTACCACAATGATGATTACATTTAATGTAATTATTCTGATGTCTGGGTTGTTGGTTTCTGAGTCTTTGTAAAAAAAATTCTGATGAAAAATATGCCTAAGGCTACAAGTTTATACACATTTACCTGGGAGTGAGCCTCACTGAAATAAATTGTGTTTATTTCTGGGTGGACGTTTTGCATTGTAAATGTGCTAAAATGAGGAGAAATGTGATTAAACAATGTAAGCTTATTTTGGGGGGTCTAGTCCACTAAAGTAACAGTAGAGGTGCTTTGTTGGTGAATTTGCTTTTCCAAATGAGTGTAGAATGAGATTCACCAGGACAACCTGTTTTGGACAGACATTTTGGGAACTCAAATTTTTGCAGGAACAGTATATGTTTGGTGTTATTGCATGCTTTAAAATAAAGATGGCTTAGTATAAAATAGATTAATTCAGAATGTTAAAATAAAAGTCCTTTTCACCATTCCAGAAAATCTTAAGTTTTTCTTATTATTTATTGTTATAGGTTTTTAGTTCATTATAACTTGCTCTGGTTTTTTTTTAACTATACTGTTCTTGTAATAATTTAGGCTGATTTTTTTTCCTAGTCCTCCCATGTATTTTGAACACCTTTTATGGTAAATTCCAGCTGGATGCAGATGTATGCAGAGGCGTACAAATACAATTTTAGGAGTACAATTAAAGTCTTAAAAGAAATGCCTCAAGCTCTGCTTTTATGACTGGTTCTTTTGACAGAAAATACCACCCATTTAACACTGCAATGTCTTTCTAATAAAATAATCTCATGTGAAAGCTCTGCTATCTAATAGATGAAAAATACAACATTCACAATAATAATTCCAGGTTTCTAATGCTACTCGTTAGGAGATCAGCTAAGGACAGGTTCTCATTGTTCAGCTTCTGGTGATTGTATGAAGGTGGGTTACATAGAATCCAATCCTCAAATGACTTTCCTATGCAGTTTTTGTTTAACTGGGTGGTTTTCCACTAGTGGAACATCCTTAAAGTCTTCACTCCAGGCAGCTCCTTCCCTTGCTTTATTTTCACAGAGGTGGGTCCCTTAAAATATTACATTAATCCAAAGTTCATACAGTCAGCAGCAGGATATGCATGCTGTTTCCCAGCTCTCTGCTATAAAGAGTGTAGAAAATAATAGAGTTTAAATAACTGAGGTTAAGATCATAGGGAAGATGGGTGACTTAAGGGTATAGGAAGGGTCTTGCTGGAATTTATCAGGCAAATGCAATGAGCAGACTTTACGCTTCTGAAATCCCTAATTGTTTTCCATAGCTTAGATCAAGCCTTTGTGAACCAAGTTTCAGCATTTGACTTGGGGGGGCGGGAGAGAGGACTAGCCTGCAAGCTTTTTGCTTTCCTTCTGAGCTTTTAGAACAGAGTGTCTTTTGTGTTCCACCACCACACAATGAAAGATACTTCTGACTGGCTTCAGTGTGCATGCTTGCAGAATTCAGACTTGCTGCTGATGGTCTGTTTCCGCTTTCTGTCGATATGACTGCAAGAAAGAGAGCATGGGTTTAATGAAAATAATCAGAGATGGGAAAAGTTGTTTTTTTGGATTCTAGTTCTCAGAGTTTCCTGGCCAGACTAGCCAGTGCTAGGACAAAAAACCCCAACGTTTTGGATTTCTGAAAACATGGAAAGCAAGATGCTATTTGTCTTCCACTAATCTGTCCCTTTATAAAAGCCCCTCTCCATCATGCTCAGCATGCTTTAAAATGTGATTCAGAAACATTAAGAATGAAATCTTGGCTTCTGTCTGATCTATCCAGAATTAAATTCAAGAAACAAGAATGGAATGTTGCATGATGTCATTATGCCATAATATGTACACAGTGGTTTATCATTGCCCATAGTAATGTTCTGCTGCATTGGTTAACATGTACAGTGCAATCCTATACACATTTTCACTGAAGTAAATCCTACAGAACTCTGTGGAGATTCTTTCTAAATAGGTGTTGCATTATCATTGTTCTTTTCATGTATTAATAATCTATTTTTTCTTTTGTTAAACAAAAATCCCAGCAATCAGTCCACTTAAAACCACAGCTTTTTAATGTCAGTGTTTTGGCATTTATATTTGTCTTCAGTAAACTAATTGATAGGAAGTGGTGTAGTCATTGTTGTTCAAATATATACAAGGAGGTGGGTCAGGCAAGGGAGACCTGTGAACTAAATATATGAAGGGGCTTCTGAAAATATGCTCAGCTAGCCATGCAAATTAGACAAAGATGTGTGTTGGCCACATCTATTTGTTGAAGTATGATCAGTGTCATTGCAGGGCAGGCTAGGCAACTTGGTAGCTCTCCAAATGTTGCTGGAATGCGAGCCCTGCTAGTCTCAGCCAGCACAATGAATGATACCTAATGCCCACCCCTGGTTTACTCTACATATGTGCAAATGGCCATATCTCTCTCTCTCTCTCTCTGTGAGAGCTACACCATGAACTTCCGCATCATAGAACCATGTGAAGAATGGAGTAGGAGGGAATAAAATGTGCCATTTTTGTGGCACTGCCAAATGTAAGCCCCACCCTTCCTTCACTGTCAGCAGTGGCAAGTGGCAACACACTTCTTTTGGCAGTGGCAGCAGTTGGGCAATGGGTTTTGCAGAAACAGCTGGGGCCACTCTTGATCTAGAGCAGTGGTTCCCAAACTTGGGTAACCCAGGTGTTCTTAGACTGCAACTCCCAGAATTCTTCACCACTAGCTGCACTGGTGGGGATTTCTGGGCATTGGAGTCCAGGAACATCTGAGTTAACCAATGTTGGGAACAACTGATCTAGGGGATGGAGCTAGCTCGATATGTTCTTGGAAGTCCCTTTAGCATTCATCCATTATGTTTCTCCCTATCTCAACATCCCTGTGTGGCTTTTGGTGTGGAGAAAGCAGTGATGGAGAAGGCATGGGTTAGTTACCCCTCAAAATGTGTTGCTACGATCTAGATAAGATCTAGGTAGATGACAACTAGGCTAGCTAGCAGGCTGTGTGATGCACACCATAATGTCCTTCAGTGCCTTGGGACTGTCTGCCTTCCTCCAGCATTTGCTGCCGAAGCCAGCCACATCACTTTGCTTGATGATAGTACTGAAATTCCATATCTGTTTGATATGCTCAGAAAGTTTTAAGAGCATGTGTAGAACACCTCCCTCAGATAAAGTACTGCTGCATTTTTCCATAGACTTAATTTCTTAGTTCTGGCTGGCTGGTACCGGTAACTGTAGGAAGTGCAGAAAGGCCTAGGGAAAGGATGTAGGTTTGTTGGAGGGAAGGAAAAGGTGAAGGATCTGGTGCTCAGAGTGTGGTAGAATGGATAGAAGGAGCTGGAGTTCTCTGGAAAAGGCAGGCAAAGGAACCTGAACCCTTTATGTCTCATTCATGCAGGTCAAACATGATGTAATTTTTCCCTAGGTTGTGTATAAGGTGGATGAAAAGCAATTAATCATATTGGGAAGCTGTTCAATCCAGAATTTCCCCTTTCATTTTCAAGCCACAACATGTTGTTGTTGTTGTGATGATGATGTCTCATCAAGCTGATTTTGTCTTATGGTGGCCCTCCCGAGGTTTTTTAGGCATAGAATACTCAGAAGTAGTGTACTAGTCCCTCTATCTGGCAGTGTTGTGGAACTGTGCAGCTTGCCCAAACTGCTGCAGTGGGTAAGCTCCTAACTCCATCAGCCACAAATGCCCCACCTGATCTTAGCTGGCCCCTGTTCTGGGAGGCATCGTGTGGATTTGAACTCCTGACCCTTGTCTCTGTAGGCAGATGCTCCAACTCACTGAAATATATTAGCATTTAGCCACAATACCATATATAATAGACATGGTCTTCTTATTAAGAGAATGAGTGAACATTTTAAAAGATATTGGCAAACATCTCCCTGGATTTGTTACTTCTGAATTATCAAACTCATAAATCCATTATATCAAAATGAATCCCAGCAAATAAAAATAAAGCCTTTTATTTAGATTAATATTTATTTGTACTTGCCGAACTAGTATACTTAATATTCCAGAGATTAGAAATGTAGCTGACATGTCTGGATATACAGTTACTATCCAGAAGACAATGGTCTTAACAGTAGCCATGAAACATGAAACTGCTGAAAGATTTACAAAGATTGGCTTTCCTAGACATAGTTAAGGGGTGAGGGAGACAATGATGTGGGATATGTGTAAAAAAAAAATACTCTCTTCACCCCATAAAAAATTAATTCCCTAGCACTGCCACAGATATTTCAGAAGAAAGCCAAGTCCTGGGCTACACCTCCATATAGTTTTGCACATCAGGTCTGCCATTACAATGAATTCATTCTCAAATGTATTCTTTCTGTTGTGTGTGTGTGTGTGTGTTTGTTTAATGGTGATCCCAGATACCCATTTTGCTTGTGGTGTAAAGAAAATTTTCGTGTAGATGGTCCATTAAGAATTGAGGAAATGTACTTTAGTTCTGTTTGAGTTCACGCTCAGCATTTGTGCAAGTTTTCCTGCCATCTGAAGCAGGAAGAGAAACACCGCTACCGTGTGCTGTAACACTCACATGGAGGAATGGGAGGAGAATGAGAGTACCATCCACTATTTGGTACCTGACTTGGCTGGCACTGGTATTTTCCTTTCTGCTGTGGCTGCCTGCCCACTTACCCTAGCTGCTAATTGGCAGTCTATGTGAATAATGCTTGCCTCTGTGACCCTTCTGTGATGCCAAGGGATATATTTTTTGATGGCTGGGGTATGCAAGCAGGTAGCAGCAGGGAAAAAGAGATGAGTGACAACCAAAACAGATAGCTAAAGAAGGTCTTTTCATGTCTAAATGAACGATTCCAAACACGAAAGAGGCTCTTCCATGTAATTCATATTCTTTTTGCAAATGCTGAAAGAGAACCTCGTCAATGTTCATATTTGTGAAAGGGGGGTATACAAAAGTTTCATTTTTCATAATGTGTTCCCTCTTTTGTATAACCGTTTTACGCCTTTACACCCTTTTCCTGTCAACTCAACTCACCTGAATATTTTTCATCCAACAATGTTGTGAGGGCTGTCAGTAGCCAGTCAAAACATTAAAAGAGGAAGTGATATTCTGAATCTATAAAAGGTCCTAGAACCCAGCAAGGAATATTCAGTCATTTCTTATGGGATTACTGTCTGCTGAGCTCCTAGTGCCCTCCATCTTGGATTGCTGTATCTCTGATGTGCCTCCATTTTGAAATCTTTCAATTACAGTGGTGCCTTGATTTACGAACTTAATCCGTCCCAGAAGATGTTCGTAAGTCAAAACGTTCGCAAGTCAAATCAGCATTTCCCATTGAAATGCATGGGAACGGGATTAATCCGTTCCAGCATTTCAAAAAAATACCAAAATAAAAATAAAAATAAGCAGAGCAAGTCCCACGCTGGGACTGCAAAAAAAATCAAAAAAAAAATCACCAAAAATGAAACAGCACCGACCCTCAATCCCCACCACCACCACCAAAACAAAAACTTTATAAAAAAGCAGCACCTTACCGGTCCGAAGCCTCCGAAGCCTCCTGGGCTTCCCGCTGCGACCACTGCGGCCAGGAGGCTTGAGCCTGGCCAGGGTGCTTCGGCCGCTCGCCTCCCGGCTCGCCTCCCGCTCGCTCCTCACCACCCTCCGTGGACCGATGCCGCCGCTGGTGCCCAACGCCGGCTCCAGCTCCGGAACCGGCACCAGCGGCTGCTCACCGGGGCGGCTGCGTTGGTCCTCGGCGCTCTTCGCCACCCTCCGGGGGCCGATGGCGGGAAATTCAAATGGCCTCCCGACCGGGCTCTGCCTCCCGGCGCTGGGTCCGTTCCCGCTGCTCGCTTCCCGGCTGGGCTCTGCCTCCCGGAGCCCGGCCAGGAAGCGTGCAGTGTGGACGGACCCAGCACTGGGAGGCAGGAGCCCGGGAAATTCAAATGGCCTCCCGGCTGGGCTCTAGCTCTTGGCGCTGGGCCCATCCCCGCTGCTCGCTTGCCTATTTTCCCTTATTATTTTTTTGGGGGGGGGTGGGGAGGATTTTTCCCTCCAATTTTTTGTGGGATTATTTTTGTTGCTGCCAGGTAGTCTGTCTGCGCCAGTGTGCCTTCTTGGCCAAAAAAAACAAAACAAAAACCCTCCCCCATTTCTTTACAGATTCCCCCTTTGGTTTCATTTTGCTGCTGACTGGCCTGCCTCTCCCTCTCTGCTGCCTGCTAGACTTAAAAAAGATAAAAGAAGGCATCAGATGGTAGAGTTTTGATTGGCTGGGGTGGCTGACTGTATTTTTGGCCTTTATTTCCTTGCTTTCTTTTCTTGGGCTTTTGTTATTCTGTCTGTGTTGTCTATCTGTGTGCTTTTTAAAATTGATTTTTTTTTTTTACTGTCTGGACTGGGAAGGTGGACTTTTGACTGTGCCAGTGTGCCACTGGACTATGTGGGTGGTGGTGGTAGGCAGTTGGGCACAGCTTGGGGCATTTCTGTCTTGTTGTTCATGATGTTCTGTTGTTATTGGTTATTTTGGTGGGTAGGTGCCTGTGTGTGCCATGCAACCAGGGCATGCCTGCTTCTGCACCTTTTTTCTTATTGTGCTGCCCAGGCCCAGAGGATCTCTTGTGAGGATGTGGGTGGCACTGAATGCATACTGTTCTTTTAAATGTTAAACAAAACAGTCCCAAAAAGATAAACTAGTGCATCTATAGGTCTGTGGATGATTTTTCTTTCTCATGTTTTGTTGCCTGCTTATGAACTAGATTGATTCTCTGTTGCCTAGCCTTTGCTTTTTTGGAGTAATTTTTAAGGGTTCTTTAAAGCTTTTGGAGTGCCAAAAAACACAAATGGGGAAACCTGAAACAAGCATTCCCTTTCATTTAAAACAAAAAGACCAGTTCATTAAAAACACACCCCTCCCGAAAGAAGCCAAAATGAAATAAATATGAAAAAAAAATATATGCCATGCATATCTCTAACAGAGAGTGGTTGGCAGGAATGGCTTCACTACCCTTTCATGCTCCACATCCTGAGGTGACTGTCTTAAGCCTGGCCAATGTCCAGTCTGGACCTGCTCACACACCACCCTCTCCTTGAAGGCAGTGGTGGCATAAACAAACACAAGCTTTCTTCATCCATTTACATACCACCTTTCTCCCTATGTAAGGGAGTCAAAGTGGTTTACAACATTTAATAGGCATCTAAAACATAATCAACAAAGCATTTAAAAGCAATTGAATAAACAAGAATTAAAACTCGTAAATCATTAATATAACACATATAAATTATTAGAACTATTAATTGCCATCGATTTGTATGTCTTATTCTTCAGGTACATTGGGGGCAAACATTATAACAACAAGAATCTGTATTTCCCATAATGTGTGATTTGACTCTTAAAACTATTATCTTAGGCAGAGTAGACCAGTTCAATCTGAGCTGGTGTCCTCCATAAGTGTGCGGGTGGAAATACAAGCCAGCCCTGGGAATATGAGAGTTGAAATTCCATACCTCCAAGGCGGTGGGGGAAGGGTGGAATCAATATATTTGGAGAAGGCTGCACTAACTTCTTCTTTAATGTCAACATGTGCCTTGCTGCCTATGTATGGGCAGAACAAGATTCCAGTTTCCTTGCCTGCCATCTTATGACCGATGCAAACTGCCATGGTAGCAGCTGACTTTGCTGCCTGCCTTGCTTTGCTGGTCATCCATCATAGCCAGCTGGGTAAGGGAGGTGAGTGTAGAGGTCCCCTGAGTGGAGGTCACTTTGGATTTGTGGACTATGGGTGTTCTGGGGTCTCTCAAGAGCAACTGGGCAAAGTCAGGTTTCTTGCCAGCTCTCATTCACAGCCTCTTTTTGTCTAAACAAATCTGCAATGCAAAGAAAAGATGTGGCTACGCAGAAGAGATCTGTGCATGTACATCTGGAATATTCGATCCTCATTTGGATGGGCTTGTTCTCATGGCTGAAGAGCCATTCTGCATTTCAAATAACACAATGGCTTCTCTGTTCATTTGCAAGAATACCTATGGCAAAACAAGGAAACAGAACTCTGTGTGTACAATCCTATCCACCTTACCTTTTCCTTCTTTGGATTCTGGCCACAGAAAAGCACTTCTGGGAATGTAATTTAAGATGAGTCACTGCATGAAGTGAAGAACAAGGAGGACTTCCTTGTATGAACAGTGAAAATAAATGTGGCCGATTGATTCCAGGGCTTCCTTTTAAATCTAAACCTGGAAATGTAGTATTGATTTAGCACTGCATCCACACTGTCATCTAGCTTATGATCCTGGCAATGTCAAAGTCACAATCTTTTTCCTAACAGTGAAAAAAACCAGAGCTGAGAAAAACCCTTGTGAATTTCTCTCTCTTTTTAACATCCTTCCCCCCCCCCCCTTTCTTTTTTCTTATGGTTTCACACAGCCTTGTTCTTCGGGATTTTTTTCAGACTAGCTCTCCCAGAACCCCCCAATCATCATAGCCATTAATTTGTAGCCCACTGTTCTTAGCATTGGAAGAAAGCTTGGCAAAGGGTGGTCCTATTTCAGGTCTGGTCATACTGTTTTGCCTACCTGAAATTGAACATCCACCTGATCCTGCCTGTTTCCTGTCCTAACCTTTTAGCTGCTTGATGATGACAGGATACTGCCTTCTATATATGCGTTGTCTGCATGGCACCATTTTGTAAGCGCCAACCCTGACTGTTAACTTTTTAGTGATACAGCATGATATGTATATGCACACATTGTCTGTAGGACATGTTAAGGCAATAGGCCCCTTACCTGTCCTGTTAGCATCTTCACTGCTAGCTTTTAATTGCTAAATTTCTGAGATAGCAGATTTTAAAGCATATTTGCTTATGTGATCTTGTTTAGGCTGGCAGGTACTATCTTGTTGAGATGTGCATTTGGGATCTTTAATGTATCTCTTTATTGAATATATATTTCACTGGAAAAGACAACAAGGATAGGAAAAGGTGAAGACAACAGGAAAAGAGGAAGATCAAATATGAGATGGATTGACTGCACAAAGGAAGCCGTAGCCTTGAGCTTGCAATTGCTGAGCAGAACTGTTAATAATAGGACATTTTGGAGATCACTCTGTCACCATAGGTCAAAGGGATATTGACAGCACATAGCAAGAACAGCAAATATTTCTAACTGAGGGTTTTTTACTTTATCAATAAGATGATTGTTACAGAATGCAAGGTAGAAGAGTGAAACCAATACAGAATGGAATATTGCTGAGAAGGAGAAGCTGATTTGCAAGGAAAAGTGGTGTTTGCATGGCTCAACAGATGCACTATGATTTACTCATAAAAGGCCAGACTGACTGTCATATTAAAGTTTCGCTTTGTCAAGTAAAGACTGATCCAGATGCAACATTTGTGCTACTTTGTTTTGCCTCTCGTTTTTTGCACTAAAACAGTGATTCCTAACCTTGGCTAACCCAGGTGTTCTTGGACTGCAATTCCCAGAAGCCTTCACCATCAGCTGTGTTGGCTGGGAGTTGCAGTCCAAGATCACCTGGGTTAGCCAAGATTGGGAACCACTGTGCTAAAGCATGCAATTTATCCAGATTTACTGCTACTTGCCAGGATTTGTATTCAAACTGAGTTTGAGGATTAGGGAGCTGTGTTGCTTGCCAAGGCACCTAAAACAATGTGCCCGTGTCATATCAGCAGTAGTTAGTGTGAAGACTCAGTGCACTGGTTGGAGGGGCAGCTGTCTGTCCCCCATAGTCTGTTGGCAGCTGGAACTCATGCTTTGAGTGATGTGCTATCTCCAGTTTTCAGGTGCTGCTGGTATTGTGCCACCTCTTTCTAAGCCACATGACACCTTTGCCTCCTCCCATCTTTATTTTTCTTTCTTTTTTCTTTCTTTTTTTTAGGTTATAGAAACACCATAGTGCTAAGTCATCCCCTACTTTTAAAAGAAGGTGGGAGGGCTCATTTAAAAAGGAAATAAAAAGGAAAAGTAAGTGTTAGACAAAGAAAAGAAGCCCTACAGAGAAAAGAAGCCCTACAGAGTAAACAAAGGAGCAAAAAGGTGTTAGAACTCGGTGGTGGTGGGGAGACCTCTGTTCATACATGTACATATCCGCATAATAGCAAAGTTGTTTGGATGTTGGCAGGCTCCCATGGAAATCAGGATTTAATGGGGAACGTACGGGGTACAAATGTCCCATCTGGAACAGCCATAAAAACATGGGCCTATGCAGAATTAGGTATACCTAGATTCACTAAAATAATATGTCGAAGCTCCCCTGAATCTGTATAGGAGAGATGTAGGATATCGTGTTGTAGTACTACAACTCCTTATTATCCTTTAGGATTGACCATGCTTAGAAAAATTTTCCCTTCCTTGAAGATCTGACATAATTTGCCTTCTGGTCTCAATGTGTTTTGTGTCATTTGGATAATCACTAGCTGTATGTATGTATGTATGTATGTATGTATGTATGTATGTATGTATGTATGTATGTATGTATGTATGTATGTATGTATGTATGTATGTAGTTTCTATACTGCCAATCTGGCAGCCAAGGCCACTCTGGGAGGTTTACAACAACTAAACAGTAACAATAACATAATCACAAAAAACATAACTACATCTATAAAATATAAAAGTGCAAAACAAAAATAATGTACTTCTGTAGTCTACAGATTAGCCTATTAAAAGTGTTTAGGCATGGGAAATCCTTCCTTAGTCCAGTGGTTTGCATTGGACATCCCTTCTAGTCTTAATGACTTTGTCTTTTACTGAATAATATTTTCCATAAAGTTTATTGCAGGAAAATAACATGAAGTACAACTTCAATATAATTTTCATACACAAATGTAATTTACATTTCTGGGTATAATCATGCCAGGGAGCAATTGAAAATGTCACAACATTTTTATAGCTACCACTAGCAATAAAAATGTTAAGTGGTATAATAGACACCCACTTTGTAAATAAAGGAAAATGTGAACTTTTGCAGGCCTTGTGCAAAGAACTGATGGTAAAGAACTGCCATCAACCCCAGTCAACATTGCCTGTGGGAAGAGGTATTGGGAGTTACCATCCAACAACATATAGAGTGGCAGAACCTGTCCACCTGTCTTCTTGGCTAAAGCCAAGAAAATATATTTTAAATAGGTGATTACAGAGGCTCTTGTCTTACTGTTTAAAATGCTATGCTGAATGGCACAGTTGTGACCCCCAGTTTCACTGAGACAAAAAATATTACAGTTCTGGTCATCAGCAAGTTCCTAATGGTCCTCCAAAGTGAAGCTACAGCAACACAGAGGCGAGAGTGCACCAGTGGTCTCTGGTGAGAAGTCATTGGTACTGTGGGAAAACATTTTCTGAAATTATGAGGGGTGGGAAAGTATGGAATGTAAGAGTGATTAAAGCCGAAGGAGAAACCTCTGCTCGAGAGCCATCCTAGTAGTTGCAATAGTTTCTTTCTCTACAGACCATTCTGTTTTGGCCATCAGAGAGGGGTGGACACAGAGTTCAACTTTTTAATGTCATCTTCTCATGGCATAGAGAACACAGGATGTTACTATTACGAGCAGTAAGACAACCAACTAATTTTTTCTTAAGATCAAGAAAAAGATGGTACCTATCTGCTCCTTATGTACAGAATCTGTCTAAAGTAGCACCTCAAATTTATTTCAACTCTTGCACTGGGATAGCATGATGCATCCCATGAAACACAGGGCAGGTTGTGTTTTAATCACAGCTTTATCTTCAAGTACAGAAAAACAAGCAAGATGTTGCAAAAGTTCTTTCTGACATCTGCTGCTTGAGGCAGTGACCTAATCCTGCCTAATTGTAGGGCCAGGCTTGACAAGAGTAATAGCATTAACTAAAATTTTACCTTACATTTCCTGTCCAAAAAAGGAGATATCTAAAGTGGCTTAGAAAATATAGAAGGCATAACAACAACCCATGTATTTGCACGAAACCAAAAGCAATACTAGAATCCTCCAAGTCCCTTGAAGGAGATGTTAGTAAGAGTGGTCTGGGGAAGAGTTATGGATAAGGCTAATTTCTGGTTGGTATCACTTATATTTGAGAAAAAGCTTCTCTTGCATAACAACATTGTGTGTCTTGTGAAATAGTCAGGAGTTCAGTTGCTTTGAACTTGAGCATTATTAATTTCTCTGACAATTAGAATTTCCTGCTTAGGGTAAACAGCAAAGGTTCCTTTGTTCATGTTCATAAGAGGGAATAAACAATTGGATGGTTCAAGTGGGACCTCCAACAGAGCCGTGTTATGCCTTCTCAAAGATGTTGTCTGTTTATTTTCCATGCTACACCAATTCCTGTGGCACTCTTGTTTGAATCATGTCACAAGCAGCTGAGTGGGCTTGATTTGAAAAACTATACATCAGAAATAATCCACTGCATATAGTGAAATGGCTTAAATAGTTTGCTCTTGAGAACAGGAGCATGTTACAGCAAAATAAACACATAAGGCACGTACAAACAGCTGTTCCCTAAAGTGCTTCTATGTGGAGATCAAATTAAATTGTAGTTTTTCTAGATTCCAAGCACAAGTTAAAGAATAACCTCATTTCTGCAACAGGTCTCAACAAGTGGAATATGTAAGGTGCATATATTTATCCAAGGCACTCCTGACCAGATGTCTAGCCCTATGGTTTAGGCACAGAGATGTACCACAGTCTGGGAGAGTATTTCTGATTAGTTATCAAATGCTTCACTAGCATCATAATTTGTATTAAATGTGTGCAGTAATGCAAGATTCCCAGCCAAATTAGGCTATTTGTGGTGGTGAAAACATGAATTGATTGACCTTGCCTGAAACATAGGTATATTTCATGACTTGTAGGCACAACTTCAGGGTACACGACTCCCACTCCCTTACAACTTTTGTATTCATAATGGCACACAAATATGGTGCAACTCTAAAGACGGCTACACCTGCTAAAATGTTCTCTTATTAAAGATACAGAAGAGTTGTTCTCTTTTTCAAATGGCCACATTACTCTAAAGAGGCGGTCCACTCTGAGGTGGTGTTTTTGTCATCTAAAGATATGTTTCAATGTAGTGGTTATAGTGCTTGACTGGGACCTTGAAAATCATGCACCTCACTCAGTATGGTGGCCATATGAAAAGTAGGTCAGGGTTTCTTGCACCTTCTTGCACCCAATAAATGGGTGAAAAAGGGAATTTCAACAGGTGTAAATTACATCTGATGAAATTTCTTCTTCCATACAACTATTAAAAGGTACAGGAACCCATCCCCCTTTTAATGTGGCCAGTTTATACCTGAGTGGCCTTGCTAGTCAGTTTCTTTCAGTCTGAGCTATCTCACAGAGTTATTGCGACAAGAAAGTAGGCAAGAGAAGAGGTACGTATACCACTTTGCACTCTGTGAAGAATAGTTGGGATAAAAACGTAACTAATAGTAAACAATTAAATGACTCTCTTGTGTTGTGGTATAGATTACAGCAGACAGTATTAACTCACCATGCCGCTGATGCAGAACCAACTTGTAGAATCATGCATGTGCAGCTCCAGTGTCCCTAGCTCTGTTAAAACAGGCTCTGAAGGTCATGCAGACAGAATGCAGCTGTGGATATTTCCCACAGACTGTTATGGGAGATGTCTCTGTTTCATTTCAGCAAAACATCTATTCTTGAGAATAAGATTTTTGCCTGAAACAAAAGTGAACAAAGACTTTGGTTCAGTGATGTTTGGACAGATGATCCTTTTCAGACTGTACCATTTTATAACTTAAGCTACAATGCTGTGCACGATGACTTGAAAATAATTGTTTCTGAAGATTTTCTTCAGAGTATACATGCCCAGGAAGGGTCTGCAAAAGTCATATGGCTTCTAAGTAAGAGAAAACCTGACTAGAGAAAACCTTCTCATGCCTACTAGTGCTAGGTATCGATTTCTGATACCTAGCACTTCCATATATTCATCCACACAGACAGATTAGGACGTTTACCAATATCAGAAATGCATATCCTTCTATGTAGAAGGTAATGTTTGGATGGCATTGTACACAGAATTTCGTTCACTTCTAATCTGACCACGCTGAGCTGTGAACACTTGAAGACCTACCTGTTTATCCGTATTGTCCTAGACTACTTTTTCTTATTACATATGTTATGATATCATGCTAAGTGTGGCTGAGGATCAGTGATCAACTTAACTTGAAGTGTGTCTTGATTAGCATCTCTCAGTTGTCCCAAACTCAGTTTTTATTCTCTAATGGGGTTGGGGGAGAGAGGAGAGTAGTTGAGTGCTTAATTAGTAATTTTAGGATGGTTCTGGTGCTGATGAGAGATCAGATCAACACACACAGAGACAGAAGAAGGAAAACCAACATTGCAGCAGTTAAGAAAGATTAGTGAATGCGGGAATCAAGATGCAATTGTTTCACCAATTTCCCAGGTGTGTTCAACAGAAAGAAATTAAATGGATAAGACACTATCAATTAAAGGCACAAGAGACTCAGTACAACTTGAACTTTCCACTTTAGATAAGATGGTCCTGTGACTGTTTTGATGTATAAGAAAATTATCTAGAAATTGGGTCTGACAGAACATAGAGGACCTCATAAGAACATATGGACTGTAATTGTTTGACACTGCCAAACAATTTAATTTAAAAAAATGAAAAGACATGGTGGTTGAGAACTAGGGGACTTGCTCAGTTTTGTTTACTGTTAGCTAGCTAGGATAGAAAGCAGATAACTAATGCAATGTTGTTATGTTGTGTAAGTAGTGGCTGTTAGAAAATCCATTCATATGTATTTGAAAATAAAAATATTTGGAGGAAATTGATTTGTAAACCTGAAGCCAAAAACAGTCAAGATCCCACAGCATAGTTCTCAAAGGCTATTGCCTTCCATAATCCAAAAGACACATTGTTTGTGATCCAGTCTAACTACAAATTCAAACAGTTCTCCTTACACACGTTAGTCTTTGAACGCAATTCTGCAGTTTTCTATTTCAGCCTTCCCCAAACTGGTGCAGTTCATGTATTTTGTACTATAACTCCTGGAAGCCCTAGGTAGCATGGGCATAAGCAGGGTGTGCTGGAAAATGTAATTAAAAAACCAAAACTAAATTAAACACCTGGGATAAACTAGGTTGAAGAATGCAGTTACGTCATGTCCACTTTACACTCACAGCTGTCTCTCCCCTTCTTGCTTCTAAAGTGTGACGAACACTACAGATTGGAACACACTCTATCTTCAAACAGAGGAATTACCAGGGAACTCAACTGGCTAATCTCAAGGCAAACTTTGAAAATCTCCTTTAGCTCAAATCTTGGCTGCAGTCTCAAGGTCAACTTTGAAGTATTCTGTATGTATATATATAAGAGTGAGAGAGAAGGTCACATTTAGGCTTCTTCATACCTTCTCTTGAAACCAATTAGTTGCAACATCATCTTTATATACGTTTCCTATTACATGTAAGCATAGAGGGAAGGTTGAATTAGAGGATAATTGGTGAGCACATAAAAGTTGTGTGATTCTTTGGCTGTTAAGATGCCAAGTGTCCAGAATGGGAGAAACGCCAATTTCTGCTTATTAGGAAATAGTGTGTTATATGAAAATAAGCATCAATAAAAGCTTTCTAATTTTAATTTATTTAAACAGTTTTGCAATCACATTATTATAGTGGCCTATGAAAGCAATAAAGAAGTCTGATGGAACCCTAACATAGAATACACTGATTGTGGCATGAACTTTTCTGCATCCAAATCCATTTTCTTTCAGGTGCAAGGAATCTGAGGCTGTATCATTTTGTGTTTTCCTGCTGCTGTTTAGCTCTGTTACTTCATATCACTTAGATTTTACTGTCATGGTTTGGAACAAAGATGCTGGCCAGTTCATTCTTGTCAGAAACATTAAAGAGTCCTGTAGCAATAGTTGAAGCTAGAAGACTAATTGGCTGAGAGGAAAATTTATAAAAAGCCCTACTTTGTCAGATGAATAATCCATCTAATCCAATATTTTGTTCTGAATGGAGCTGGAAAAAGTTTTTTTTTTCCAATTACAACTCCCAGAATTCCCCAGCTAGAATGGCCACTGGCCTTGTTTTGAAACAAGTTCAAAGATATTGCTGCAAAGCCTGAGATTATGGCTACTTGATGAGGTGGTTTTGGGTTTAAATGCTGAGTTGCATCAGAAAAATTGGCAAGAGAATCTTAGTGCAAGCAGTAGCACTCTTAAGAGTGGTCAAGCTGAGTATTCATTCATCATGGCCACTGAGCCAAAGGGATGCCCAGAGCCGAGAATGTCTCTGTACTTCTTGAGTGTACCATCTGCAGTGAGCTAGAGCAAAGGAAAGGAGGACATGTATTTAACTTTGTTTCCTGAGTTTTCCATGCTTGGGGCTAGTCACAAACAAACACAAAATTAATGTTCACCAATTGAGGGTTATTTTAGAATGTATTTCCTTTTCAATTTCCAGTTCAGTGTAATTTGTTCTGGATAAAAATGAGCAGGGCACAATTTTAGTATGAACGAGTGTTACGAATCATTTACAAATGCTGTAAGAAGCCTTCCCTAACATGGTCCCCTTACATGGCTGTACTGGCTCAGGATGATGAACGTTGTAATCCAATACATATGGAGGATGCTAGCTTGAAGGAGACTGCTTATAAGCACTCTAGGCATTGTACACAATTACAAAGAAAATCCAATATAAAGAAAACTAACTAGATGAAGGAAATAATTTGCTCCGTCCTTCTGGCATTTATCAACTCTATGCCATCCGTGGTTCTGAACAAAAAGTCAGGTTAGTTGAATTATGGTAGATATAAGCCAACAGTGTGATGTGGCTGCAAGAAAGTCAAGTGCTATTTTAGGATGCATTAAGTGTAGTCTCCAAATCCTGTGAGGTACTAGGCCCTCTCTGTTACACACTGATTAGACCTCATTTAGAGTACTGTGTCCTGTTCTGGACACCACACTTTAAGAAGGATGCCTAACAAACTGGAGCAAGTTCAGGAAAGAGCAACAAGGATGATGGTGGGACTGGAAACCATGCCCTTTGAGGAAAGACTGAAAGAACTGGGCATGTTTAGCCTTGAGAAAAGAAGACTGAGGGGAGAGATGATAGCGCTTTTCAAATACTTGAAAGGTAGCCATAGAGAAGAGGAGCAGGAACTCTTCTCAATCATCCCAGAATGCAGGATGCATAATAATAGGCTCAAGCTACAGGAAGCCAGATTTTGGCTGAATATCAGTAAAAACGTCTTAATGGGTAGAGCAGTATGACAATGGAACAAATTACCCTGGGAGTGGTGAGCACTCCAGCACTGGAGGCATTCAAGAGAAAACTGGACAACCATCTGTCAGATCTGCTTTGATTTGGATTCCTGAATTGAGCAGGGGGTTGGACTTGATGGCCTTATAGGCCTCTTCCAACTCAATTATTCTATGATTCTATGAGGGGTGGTCAAAATCTGGCCTTCTTTGTGTGGACTCAAAGCATTTTTGGACTGTGATTCCTATTATCCCTGGCCCTCACCAGTGTCGCCAGTGATAAGGAATGGAGGGAGTTCTAACCCAAAAATATTTGGAGAACTGCATTTTGCCTACCTTAAGTTATCCAGAGAGCAGAGGGAAGTTATCCAGCAGAAGTTATCCAGGGAGCAGAATGACAAACTGAAGCAGGGGAAGGCTTAGTCCTCAGAGAACACAGCAACATCTAGAACTGCAAGGAGTTGACATGCAGGGGAGGAATTTTGTACCATTTCAGACGCAAAGGCCCCACCGATTAGAAATGCAAACTACCATCAGTACTCGAATGTGGACCTTTGGCATTGCGAGGTTACTGCAGTGCCCTGCATGGATTTCTGTGCTCTCACAGCTTTGTATTCCTGTATGGCTGACTGCACCTGGCTGCTGCAGAGTCAGAATTCCAGAATTACACACCCCAAACCATTGTCCTTGCATGAAGCTTGAGGCTAGCAATGGCAATGTTACTGAAGCAGCGAGATGCCCATCTTTTAGAATGCTGGATGCCTTGAGTGGGCTATGGGTAGCTCAGACTGACAATAGTTCTTCTCATAATGTCACTTCTAGACACCTCATTTCATCTGATTAATCAATGTATTGTTCATCTTGCTGAGAACCTTTGTATACTGATGTGGAAGACTAAGAGGGCATAACGATATAGCCACCCTTATTAAGCCTATAGTGATTCATAGAATGGTTTGTATTATAGATTTATTTTTTACTTTAAACCATCCAACTCCCCATTTTGCTGAAACTGTGAAAAGCAAATAGCTTCTTGTGTAAAGCACAATAAAGACTGGGATTGTGATGCTCAGGGGAAGAGCGTTAACCCTTTGTCATCAATGCCATGAGGCTCAGAAAGCATCTTCTTCCCATAACTGCAATTTGCCTGGGGAGTGACAGTTTCATGGGTGCCTTCAGAATCAGGGTTTCTAGCAGCTGCAGCTGCTCTGTTGTAAACCAGTGGGAGATTCATTTGGGGATATTCCATTACTTTTGTCTTTTCCCTCTAAGGGAGGGAAACAGATTCCAGTTTAGTGGAAATGATTTGAATGTACAACCACTCTATTCCAAAGCATTTGTTTTGGAGGTGGAAATTACATGTTCATCTCACAATCTTTACAGCATGTTTGCTGACTATTGTTGCTAT
Organism: Intellagama lesueurii; assembly: GCA_037013535.1. Taxonomy (NCBI): domain Eukaryota; kingdom Metazoa; phylum Chordata; class Lepidosauria; order Squamata; family Agamidae; genus Intellagama; species Intellagama lesueurii. The sequence goes on from JBAJHW010000001.1 coordinate 92,813,987, forward strand.
GTGCTGTCAAGTCAAAACCAGCTTACAGCAACCCTAACAGAGCTTTCAAGGTAAGTCAGATATTTAAAGAGTGGTTTTACCGTTTCCATACCCCCAATGAACTTGGCTGAGCAAAGATTTGAACCCAGGACTCCCGAGTCCTAGTCTCTCACTCTATCCCCGCTATACCACACTGAACATTTGTTGACTATAGTGCATTGAGAGGTGGCAGAAGAGACAAGTGCTTTTGTTAGGTACAGGAAGAAATGTGGGTAGTCTTGATCAGAATGGAATGTGATTTTTTATTTTTTTTTTGCATCCATTTTTGTACTTTGGCTAGGAAAAGGTTTGGCATTGAAATCATCAAAATGATCAGTTATTTCAGTAGAATTAGACATTTCCCTCTCTTCAATGCAAATTAATCTGTTGCTTCTGCAAGAATATAACACAGAGACAAAGGCCTAGATGCCTATGGCTCTGGGGAATTTCCATTCATAATACAGGAACAAGGGCAAAAAGCAAGATTTATGTAAAGCCTGTGGATGAGATTCTAGATTTTCTTTAAATTGGCATCCTGCAAATCCATTGATGCTGAAATATTTTCTTTCATAGTTGGGGGTTCTTTATGGTTTGAAATTTAAGTATACCTACCTATAAGGATGTTAGACTTTCCTTAGTTGCAGTGTTCTGTGTGTCTTGCTGAAGGCTGTTTGATATTGACAAACACTCGCTGAGTCATTTCATGATCTTCTGTTTGGGCTTTTCATCCACAATCATTAGTAGTCTTTTAAGAACCACATTGTAAAATTATGAGGCACTGGAAAAATCAGTGTTAGATAATATGCTGAGATCCTGAAAATTGAAATCAAAAGTATTAGATGGTTATTCCCCATTAATTTTAATCAAACATCCAAACATTCTTAATAGGTTAGAAATACAGCCAGAATATTCTTAAAATAGCTCCCTGTAGATATGCATTTTCAATTACTGAAGGTAAAGCTCTTTCCAATTTTTGTAGCTAGAATGTAATTTTTGCTTTAAATACACACATAAATGCTTAAAATGGAGTATCCAACACTTTAGTACAACAACTAATAATAAAAATCATCATCATCTTAGAACTGCTGAGCTGAAAGGGACCCTATTGATCATTGAGTCCAGTCCCTGTCAAGGAGGGACAGTGATAAATCAAACTCTCAAGCTCTTACTCAGTATATTACAAAATATGTATGTATTGCTATACCATCTCCCTCCACAAGGACATAAAGTAGATTAGCATTCAGTGAAAGTCATAGTACAATGGAAAACACCTACAGATAGATAAAAGCACAAACAACAAAGCCACAGTAGGGATAGCAAGTTGGTTGAAAACCTAATTTAAGTAATTCTCAACAAATAAATGGAAAATTAAGTTGTTATTATTGGTTTTAAAGAAATACCGACAGTAATACACAGCTTTCAAGGAAATGAATTCCAAAAATGTAATGCCATTGGGTCAGAAACTTCTACATCATATCGCTATCACTCAGACTCAACTAGAGGTTGCATTCAGAAAACTGTGCCATTTGCTAGCACCACAAGAAGTCACGTAGAGCAAATGTTTAGGAGCAGTGTCTCTGTCAGTTGGCACTTTGTCATATAACTGGTTTTGTTTGCTTTTTGTCCCTGGTCAGTTGGATTTCTCTTCGCAAACAATTCCAGTTAAGGGAGAGCTGATAATTGCCAAGCCAAAATATTTGTTCCAAAACTGAAGTGGACATTGTTTTAAGATAATGTGGTCCCCTAGTTGAACACAACGTTCAGATTCTCCCCAGACATTGATCTTTGTACAGAACAATGTATGAACACAAATATAGCTGAAAGATTCTGTGGCTCAAATCAGATGCTACAGTAAGTACGTCGTTGGAAGAAAACACATTAATGTTTTCTGGCACACAATCCTCTCCCAGCTGAGTGTGAGCAATTAAAATGCAAACTAAGGGCTCATTTTGTATTTCTTCCCTGTATGTGTTCCTTTTTTGGAAGACAGGCAGGATAGAAATAGAGTAAATAAATGTAACCTGTTGTGTCCTGATGGTATTAGTATTTACCTCTCATCTAGATAATATGAGCTTCAAACTGGTACCATGAGAGACAAAGAGTGACAAAACCCTGTCTTTCTGTAGTTTTTTTTTATCACCTCAATGAGACTTTTGTTTGTTTGTTTCACTTTGCATTACAACAGAGTTTATACAGCAAGCATTTAGTGTGTTGAAAAATTTCAGTGTTGGTGCTAATCTACAAACAAACATTAAATATAGTACAAGAGATTTTAAAGGATTTCAAAGATTTCCTCAAGATTTTTGAAACAGCTTGTATGACAAGGAATTATAAATAGAAACAGCCAGATTTGTTGACATGCTGCATTTTAAGGAGCCATATACTTTTCTCCTCTCCTTGACATTACGCATCAATCATTTATTCATCTGTCCTGTGTTTTATTGATCTGTTGGAATGTCCCTTCTCAAACAGTGCTAATGTCAAAATATTTTTATTGCCCCTCAGAATTTTTGCAAGTCTCTCTCTGTTTGAGGAAGACCCCCAAACCCCACTGTCAGGTTTACTCCAGTGTAGCAAAACTGACTGGCAGCATTAAAAAAAAAAGACAAATTTCCAGTCTAATTCCCAAATGTGTATATGTTATTTTATCAACAAAAGGTCTCATGACATTTTCCAAGTTCTGGCCTTCAGTCCATGAAAGCCTTTGCTAAATCAATTATTCTTTAAAGTGCCACAGGACTCATCGTTATTTCTGCAACATAACATGGCTGTCTATATGGAAATTTCATGAATGTTTCTGACATTCTTTTGCTTCTTCCATGTCTCCCCCCTCCCAATCTCTACAGTTAGGTACCTTCACATTCTTCTAAGATTTCCTTTATGTTTCCACATAAAGCATTTTATCTCTTACACATACAAGGATAGCAAAATATAGGAGAGGGGTGATGTAGAGAGAAACTGCTAAATAGATTTGAATCAAGGCTGAAGATTCAGTTCACTATCAGCACTCTGATTTCAGCAAAATAGCCTTTGTTATGTTTTTACCTCAACATTTGTAGTAAGATTTAAATTGGCAGTAAGACTCAAGATTTAGTATTAAATAGCTTATTCTGTTATTTTTGTTTCTACTTCATTTAAACTGATATACTGCCCAATAGTATTAAAGCACTCTCTGGGTGGTTTACAATATAATTATGCAAACAACTACTTTCCCCCCAGTGAGTTGGGTATTAATTTTACCAACCCTGGAAGGATGGAAGGCTGAATCAACCTTGAGCTGGCTACCTGAGCCTGTTGGGATTGAACTCAAGTTGTGAGCAGAGGTTTAACTGCAGTACTACCACTGCACCACAGGGCTCAGAAACACCTCTTTTAATGCTGATATTTTGTCTAGTTTCACATTCTCTGCCTACAGTGCCACTCACAGGAACAAAATGTGTGCCTTGGAAATAGTAATATGGCTTTCTTAAGCTGTCCTTACAAATGAAGCAGTATCAGCATGTTTGTGGCTAATAGCTCTTCTGTGTGGGTTCACGTATTTTCTTTTTACCTCTTGGCACCGGAGAGCAAAATTCCAGCACCACTTACTCAGTGAGAATTGCATTAGTACTGTCTCAAAGAGAAGTTGCAACATGATACCTTCCCAACTCCCCCATTTTTTCCCTAGTGTTTGAATTAGAAGCAAAAGTAATAGTTTAACAATCTGGTAAAGTTGCCAAAGAATTAGCAGAGAAGTGTCAGATAAGAAGAGAATATAAATGGTGGTTTTCTTTAAAAAATCTGTTTTCAGTAAGACTTGCAGAGATGATCAAAGTTAGGATGCAAAAATTGCATAGGAATGAGGTTAAGAATTCAAAATTCTGATGAAGATTCCTAAAGATTCCTGCTCACTCATAACTCCATCCATCTTGCAAGGAAAAAGATTCCCTGGGAAAAAGCTGGTTGGAAGAATAAGAGCAATAGATGAATGGTAAAAAAGTGTTATAGGCACACATGGCCATTCCCATGGCCATGCCTGAAACAGAAGTCCAAGAATGCAGATGACTGTGCTGATCCAGATCAATAAATTAGTTGTTGTTGTTGTTGTTGTTGTTGTTGTTGTTGTTTAGTTGTTAAGTCGTGTCCGACTCTTCGTGACCCCATGGACCAGAGCACGCCAGGCCCTCCTGTCTTCCACCGCCTCCCGGAGTTGGGTCAAATTCATGTTGCTTCGATGACACTGTCCAGCCATCTCATCCTCTGTCGTCCCCTTCTCCTCTTGCCTTCACACTTTCCCAACATCAGGGTCTTTTCCAGGGAGTCTTCTATTCTCATGAGATGGCCAAAGTATTGGAGCCTTAACTTTTACCAAGAGTGTATCTGTCGTATATAAACCTTAATTGTCCATTCAAGTCGAAGTCATTCCAAAGTACTTTGCATTATTACAGTGACAGCTGGCACCCAAGGAGTTACTACTGGCAAAAACCCACCAACTCTCTAACTATGAGAGTTAAGCAAAGCTAAGAGAGAACAAGAAAACCTGGGAAAAGGGGTTTGGGGAAATTGTTTGGGGAAAAATTAGGCCGGAAGCAATGCTCTAAGTAAATGTTACAGTTGCGGGCGGGGGGGGGGGATTTATATTTGCAGATAATTGAGGCTGGTTTTGCACAACTGCTTTTGAAACAATGCAGAGGTAACAATGGGATGGGGCAGAAGGAAGATGCAACAATTTTATTATTTGCACCCTTTTGGGAGGACCACTTGGTGCTTCCAGAAAAGTAGGAACTGCAAGAAGGATAGAAGCATTTTGAAGCAGATGTTTCCTGCAAGGTGGTTTCAAATAATTTATTTATTTATAATATTTTAAAATTTAAAATATATTTACCCTTTCTTGTAGCTGTTGGCTCATATTCAGCTTTTTATCTACAATAATTCCAAGATCCTTCTCACTCGTAGTATTACTGAGCCAAGTATCCCCCATCTTGTAACTGCATTTGGTCCCCTCCCAGGTGTAGAACTTTGCACTTATCCCTGTTAAATTTCATTCTGTTTTTTTCAGCCCTGTGCTTGAGCCTATCAAGATTTTTGTGAATGTTGTTTCTGTCTTTCAGAGTATTAGCTATTCCATCTGATTTTGTGTCATCCGCACATCTGATGAGTGTTCCCTGCACTCCTATATCTGATGGTGCTATGTAATTTTCCCCTCCCACCCCAAGTCATGTCTTTCCCCCTTTTTTGGGAATGGAGTTTTTGACAGAGATCTGGGAATGCTAAATACCGCCACAGAATCAGAGATGGAGAAGGATTGGGATGGAGTGTCTCTGAAAAGGCACACGGCAGGTTTGACACCAGTCTGTGTGCCCTTATCAGGTACGGACCTGGCCTGATTGTTTTAAATATTGCGGTATTGTTGTTCCTGTAATCCACTTTGTAAACTTCTTATGGGCAGAAATGAGAGGTAAAAAATCATTAATGAATTTACTTTGATCAGCTATCTGATTGAGAACTAATGCAGAATAGGTCTAATATCCTTACCTCTGTATTCCTGCATGAATTTCAGAGTAATTGAATTGTTGGAATTCACTTTGATTTAGCACATAATCTGGTGAAAGAGACAGACTTATAAAAGTAAGTCTCTCTGAATGTCTTCCTCAATAGCATCTTCTGAGTAAGTCTCCAAGAGGAGTTTAACAGTAGGTTGGAAGGAAGGATTGTGAAGTTGCCTTCAGGAACTGCAAAAGACAGAGACAGGCAAGGACCTAGTCTAGAGCTATAATTTATTTATCTCTAGAGTGGTTTTTGAAGTTGTGCTAGATATATTACCAGGAGGGCAAAGTGTGGTGAAGAGCTCCTAAGAACTGTATTTTTTCAGTCATATTTCTAAGAACCTGAAAGGCAGAAGGTGGAAACAACTGATAGAGATCCCTTCCAGTTCTGTGGTGAGGCTCTAGAAATACTGCCAGGAATTTCTTCCTGGCTCTCACTTCCCATCTGTGGTTATAGGCATTAGCCAAAGGCATCACAGAGCTCAGAGGCAAACATTCTGGTTTATAATACATCCTGCCTAGCCCAGCATATTATTGAAGCCTTTTTATTTCCCCACTGTTCCAGACCGTTATTTGAGTTTCCTCTGAAACGTGCTGCTGGTGGGCCCACACTCCTCAAGTGACAGGGTGGGGAGTGTCACTTGGTGGGTTGGATTACTCAGGGCTGCAGGCTGCTGCAAAGTAACTAACAAGGGATTTCACATTCCCATTTCTTGTTTTTCTTATCTGGAATATAGAGATATTGGCTGGGGCTGGGGAGAGAATCAAAGTTGTTATCTGGAACTTTTCGTTTTCTCTTTCATCTGCATTTACATGCAGTGAAGCATTTCAGGAGAAGGCCTAGCTCCCAATTTACTTCTCAATCCACTCATTACTTTCTGGGGGAAAAATCTGGCTTTCACCTATGTATATAGTGCTAAACAATTTGGAGCCTGCACTCAACATTTCCAGAAGGTCAGCTTAGTTCGTTTCTTTGTTTCCACTAAGTAACACAAGTACAATGAGAAAATGCATGAATGGTAGAATGCACTAAGCCTATGAATTTTAATGGTCTGTGCTATCTTCATAGAATCATAGAACAATGGAGTTGGAAGGGGCCTATAAGGTCATTGAGTCCAATTCTCTGCTCAAAGCAGGAATCCAAGTCAAAGTTTATTTGACGGATGACTGTCTAACTTTCTCTTGAATGCTTCCAGTGCTGGATAGCTCACAACCTCCCGAGATGTGGAAGAGAAATCTGTTATAAAATGCCCATCAATTGTATGCACAGTATACAGTATGACTTTTGCCCATAGCTTCCTCTTCATATTTATTACTCAAGAATTCTGCATGAAAACAGACTCTTTTCGTAGCTGTTTAAGTGCTGAGCTACTTCTGTTGTCCAGTCCTTCTTTGAAATCATAATCCTGGGTTTGTAATATCACAAACAATAGAACATTCTGCACAATGCTTTTTGTATTGCAATCAAAGAACTGTGGCTCCAGGAAGGCGTAAGCAGTAAGAGCCAGATGAATTATTTGAAAATATATGCAATGTTTTAATAAAATCTACGTGGTTGGAAATAGATAATGGATTTATTCTGCGGCTGGCTTTGTTACTTGCAATGAGGGAGTAAGTTTGTTGCAGTTAATTTTTATATAATTGATGTTTTACATAAATTATGTTCTTCATTTGTGTTGTACACCACCCAGAGTAGCAATTTGCTAGATGGGTGGTGTATAAATTAAATATTTAAAAATTAAATACAGTATATAAATTAATAAATTTATTGGCTACGTGGTATATAAAATGTGTCTCAAGGCTTTCAGCTAGCCGTTCTTTTGGAGTAATACCACTGATAGTAGAGACAGAATATATAGTCTGTATTTGCATGTCATGGTAAATCATAATTTATGGTTTCTGTTTGAGCAGGGGGCCCCATTTCCCAGACCTCCTCTGATGTGACCAGCAGAAAGGGAAAAAAGAAGCATTGGTTTATTGTTTTAGCAGCTTGCTGGTTTATTTTTATACACAAAAATATCATTATGGTTTAAACCAAACTTTGTTTACTAAACAGATCAAAATAGCAACTTAAGACTTGATGTAGCAACTTACTAATGTTTATTTTAAACCACAGTTCCAGGTTTTCATATAACAACAAACCAAGCATCTGAAGCCTGGTTTATTCTTTCTCCTGGCTGCCTGAGAGGGAAAGGAAAGACAGAATGCTCTGCTCTAATGTTTACACATGCATATCCCTGTTGATGTTCATTATTATTATTTGCTAAGGTGTAAATTTGCAAGGTTTTATGCCCAGGCAATGAGAATTGATTGCACAATTGATCACTCTGTTACCACTGCAACCGTTGTGTAGCACGCATGCCTAAGTGCGTTGTGAGTAGTACTTTTGCCATACTTCAGTTCTCACTACTATTGCCAGTTTCATGCTGTTTAATTATCTGTAATAACTAGTACTAATCTGGGGACTTCTTTAGTTTGGAACTAAGATCTGATAAAAGGATGTCAGTAATTTCCAAGGATAATAACACTTAACTCTTGGATATAGCAATCTGTTAAATCTCTTAAGTGGGTATACATAACAGTAGGCTTACATGCAAGTACAATACAGTATATAATCCCAAACAGGTCTTGCAGCCTTCTTAAAGAGTCTGTAGATGTTTATACCACCATTGAGAATAGGCCCTGTTAAATACATTTGGTGTTTTGCAATCATGTTTTGATTAATAACTAACAAATATGGTTCAACACTTGTGTGGTTGCTTAGACTGCTGTTCTTTTAAATGCATTTGTATTATAGTAGTGCCTCGATTTATGAATGCCTTGGTTAACATCATTTTCGGAGTATGAACGGAAATCAGTTGAAAACAATGCCTCGGTTTATGTTTTTTTTCCGGGTTTTTTCAGTTTGCGAAGAAAGTTTCCCCAGGATGCATTGCCATAGCGCCGCCCCCATTCCTATGGCAATCTGCGTTCCGGTTTACGAAATTTTATCTTTACATAACGTCCTGTATAACGCATTAATTTTGTAAACCGAGGTAAAAAGGTAAAGGTTCCCCTTGACATTTAGTCCAGTCGTGTCCGACTCTAGGGCACGGTGCTCATCCCCGTTTCCAAGCCGTAGAGCCAGTGTTTGTCCATAGACAGTTTCCATGGTCACGTGGCCAGCGCGACTAGACATGGAATGCCATTACCTTCCCACCGAGGTGGTACCTATTTATCTACTTGCATTTGCATGCTTTCGAACTGCTAGGTTGGCAGGAGCTGGGACAAGCGACGGGAGCTCACTCCGTCACGTGGATTCGATCTTACAACTGCTGGTCTTCTGACCTTGCAGCACAGAGGCTTCTGCGGTTTAACCCACAGCGCCACCACGTCCCTACAGTAGAACCGAGGTATTACTGTATTATTTCATGGGCATTTCAGCAATATGGTTCTTAAAGATGACATTTTGGTCATTAATGCTTGGCAGTTTTGGTAGTGGATTATTCAAATAAAAGATCCTACAATATGCCAGTCCTCCACATTGAGGCATCCTAATTTGCCTATTATAGAAATTATTATCAAGTAGATTGATTTGTGTTTTATGCATTTGCATAATCTGCCAATTAATATGAATTTTTCTATATCATGCAAATGAAGTACATTGCTTTGTTTGTTTACCAGTATGTTTCAGCCTTGGCATCATTTATACAGTAACCACTTATCTGAGAGAACAATTATAGTGTAATGGGTTAGTACTGGCCTTAGAACAGGAAGAATCAAGTTGAAATCTCAGTTTAGTCACACAAACCTTATTTGTTAACCTTTAGCCAAACTCTCAGCCAAATTTACCTTACAAGGCTATTTTTGGCAGAAAATGGAGAATAGAACAATTATGCACAGTACTGTTGCATAAAAGTAGATAAAGAATAACATTTACTTATAACATTTATGAACAACGGCTTCATTCGTTGGCTAATAGCACAGTAAGGCTAGTTTCTTCTTCCAAAACAATTGGCCCAAGCTTCATATTTGAATGTGCAAGGATCTGAGTGATAAACATACGCTGAGGACGATGCTGAGCACATGGCTTATGTGCATGCCTCAGTTCCCATCCTTTCTAAAGCTGCACATGATTCAGGTTCTAACAGGATTTAATGGCACATTTAGTTTGGCCTCAAACTAGATGCGGCCAACTTTAGCAAAAAAGCAGTTCACTGAAATTGTTATTTGCTAGTCCCACATTAGCCAGTTCAGCCCTCAAAACGTTCTTCTTCTTCTTCTTCTTCTTCTTCTTCTTCTTCTTCTTCTTGAATTACATTCTGGAGTTGCCCAGTAATCCTGTCCCTTTAGCTATAAACCGTATTGAAACAATATTATTTTGGGCAAGCTTTAGCTCATTTTCTTTCAAAATATTTTTCTAGGCTTTCCCTAGGGAAATAATACAAAAAAGTGAAATCTTTCTCAATCCAAGAAATTCTTGATTCTGAAGAACAGCTCTAATTGATCAACAATTATTCTTTCCAAGAGGAGAACCAAACCTTCAGGAATTACCTGCCGGCTGAAAGGACGACTCAGGTATTGAGTCCTCTAGGAATTTCCAAATTAAAGAACATTCTGGAGTGGGCTGAGTAGAGTAGGGACTGCTTCGCAAGCAATATATCTCCCATTATTTATATATACATATAAATCACATTGGTACTGTTTTTATGATAAATATCAGTTTTATATCAGTTTAACTGTCATTACTTCTTTGAAAGTGTTCTGAGAACTGAGGATTCTTTCAGAATTCTCTGTCCCCACAGAATCACAGCTTCCATGTTTCCAGAGTAAACCAGGCTGATATCCATTATAGGATATTACGGCAGACCTGTGTTTTTTTCCCCAAATGGTGGTTACTACCTTTGTGTTTTAAAAAAGCAATCACAATAAACAATGACTTTTCCTTGACAAAAAATTATGAATAGTGTTAATAATTTGTAGCATGATCACAGAATTTTTTGGATTTTTACAGTAATTAGATTGCCACTAATTAAAGAGTCCCTACTTTGATTCTGGGTCACACATGACTCATGTGCAATGCAATTACATTTGAGCAATGAGGAACTGAAACGACAATCTGCCGCTGCAAGTAATGTTAGTTCCCTTAGGTCAGTGTAACTTGCACAAGATGATTTTGGCCATTGTGAAATAAAGCAGAAAAGACAAACAGCTTGTCTTCAAAATGGTAAGAATAATAATAAAGAAAGGCTGTTCTTGCTTCCTTTCCCTTTCGGGCAAGATGATTCTTCAGAAACCTCTTTGTTGGCATATGGAAGAGGGAGAAGTCATCTTTGAAGATGAATGGTGGCAATTCCCCAACTGTTTTTGTGGTTGTGCCAATTAGAAAAACAAACAAACAGCCACTTTTGACTTAATTTGTAGGATTTTTACCAATGGTATGCCAATAATAAACTAATAACAATAAAAAATACTGGGCTTATGGTGGAGGTCCTGCCATAGAAGAGAGTTAATTCTGTTTTGAATGTGCCGGTTTGATTGCTCCAGAGTTGTATGCAAAACATTTAATGGAGCTGGCACAGATGTTTTTTAAAATTCAGTTTCACTTGTGCATGCTGAGGCCATATGGAAATTCTGGCCTTAGCCGTCTTTGGTTCACATTTAGTTGCTTTTCAAGCATTAAGGATTTGGTTTGGGTTTTTTTGTCAGCTGTGAAATAAACGGACCTTAACATATCACCAACTGGAAAGGTAATCCCCATTTTTGCTATAACATGGGTGAAAAGCTATGCCTGGTGCTGAGCGTTTTTAGGAAACAGTTGACATGAGGAATGCAGGCCCCTTTCCTCCTGACTGCTTATCAGAGCATCTAGCCCAGTTGCCTAGGAGCAGGAGCAACACCTTTCTGTAAAAATCCAAGTGTTTTTTCAAAAATTAAAGAACATCCTGGAGTGGGCTGAGTAGAGTAGGGACTGCTTCGCAAACAAGATTTCTCCTACATGGATATATATATATATCTCCATTCTTTATATATACATATAAATCAAATTGGCACTGTTTTTATGGTGAATATCAGTTTTATATCAGTTTAACTGTCATTCCCCCCCCCCCCCCCAACATTGCTTTTTCCCATTAAATGGCAATATTTCAAGGGTAGTCACCAGTACTTTCCCAAAGGAAAAAAATGCTTGTGAGCAAAGAAAGCAGGGAGGGATGCACCAGGCATTAGCAGCTTGCCACTGAATCTCCTATTGATCTTGATTTGTTGCCTCTTCAGCTTTTTTTTTTTTTAAAGTTCTGAAACAGCAAAAAGAGATGGAGAAAGAAGGAGGATTAGCTGTCACTGTACCTACATACAGCACTGGATCATCATATATAATATAAGTAAGCTCCTCCTATACTTCTGTAGGACTTCTGTACAGACAAAAGGCAGCACACTTTCAAAGTGGTTCCTGTACTGTACCCCTTTTTAAAATCAATGTTCCATCATCAGGTATCTCCATTGTTTCTGAAACTATAAAGCAGCCACAAAAACTGTATCCTGGGTCTTCTACAGGTATTCCTTTATATGTGTGTTATATTATGATATAACATAAAGACAGTTTTTTAAAAGAGGTTTAGCCTTTACAATGTTGTCTCTTCTGTTTATTATATCTGTGCACCTATTTGCAAAAGCAAAGCCAAAGCTTTCAGTACAGGACTTTAACTGGGGTTATACATAGAAGAGACTAATTTAGAAACAAAGCAGCTTTTCATATGTACTTATGGAAACAAATAAATTCAATGAAATCCCTTGAGATAAATGTAAGTGGCGGTATTTAGAACCTTCATAGGTTTTGGTTTTAGTTGACTAAATTGTGATCTTCATTGCTGTTGGTTTAGCACCTGAAGTGGTGTGGTATGTTTATTCAAACTACTTGTAAATGTAAATAACTTGCTACATATGCTCTTGGAACAGATGAAAACAAATTCTGCTGGAGGATTCAGTAGAAGAAAAGTGGGCAGGACTATGTTGGTCAGCTGTTAAATTATACATGAAGTCTAGTGTCAGGAGTGCTTGTGTGTGTTGGAGGAGGTAGCTGTGTTAGTGTGTGCAAGCATATCAGGCAAAATCCAAAGGGAAAAAACAAAGCAAAACAAGGCAAGAACATGTGGCACCTTGAAGGCTATTATATTTTAATGTAAGCTTTCATGGCCATAGCCATTTAATCAAACATATGGAAAGAGAATGAAATGTTGAATGGAATATCTGTTTTCTGTCTCTTAGAAGAATGTTTACAACAGCACCTTAAAACAACATAGGCCATAAGTAGAACATTCTAAATACTCTCTCTCTCTCTCTCTCTGTGTGTGTGTGTGTGTGTGTGTGTGTGTGTGTGAGAGAGAGAGAGAGAGAGAGAGAGATGTGCCATCAAGTTGGAACTAACTTATAGCAACTTTAATACAACTTTCAAGGAAAGTGAGATATTTAAGGAGTGGTTTTACCAGTTCCACCCCCTTCCCATGAACTTCCATGGTGAGACTTGAACCCAGGTCTCCTGAGTCCTAGTTCATAGAGTGATGTCTGCTGCACCCTGTGAGGAATCCCGGGCACGCATACATTTGAGTACTGTGGTCTATGCTCACACTACAGATGCTGAAGAAGAACTCAAAAGCTTTTATGTAAGTGTCCAGGAGGAAATTGATCACATGCTAAAACAGGATGTGCTGATAATCATAGATAACTGGAACACAAAAGTAGGAGACAAAGCAAAACCAAGCATTTTTGGTGAAGAACAATAAAAAATAGTACCAAATATAATTTTAATAACATTTCTAGTGAATTGAAAGTCTATATAAAGAACAGATTTGCATTACTGAACTCAACAGAATCTGAAAGAGGCCCTCCACATGTTCATGGGGACCAGGGATGGATTTGAGATTGTGCTGGTCTACCGTACGTCCCGTGACCCAGCACTCTTCTTTTCAGAGCTGGCAGGCTTTGTTCTGGCAGCGCTGTTGAGGTCTCCCAGACTGCTTGTGCTGGGGGACTTCAACATTCATGCAGAGGCTGGGGTCACTGGGTCAGTTCTTGAGTTCTTGGAAACCATGGCTTCCTTGGACATGTCCCAATATCTTTGGCCCCACCCACGTGGCAGGTCACAAACGAGACCTGGAGTTTTCTACAGGGCAGGGAGAGAGTGAGCCAAAGGTGATCGACCTTGTGTTGGTCTCCTTGTTATGCTTGGATCACCACCTGATTAAATGCAGCCTCTCAGTGGCACTCCCTCCCTGTGGAGAGATAGGACCCATTAAGACGGTCTGCCCCTGCAGGCTATTGGGTTCAGTTGGTTTCCCAGATGCAATGGAGCTGATCTGGTTGGCCCTCCTGTCAAAGCTCTGGTTGAAGAATGGTATGCTGCCATGACCAGGACTGCTGACATGATCCAAACATCTCCTCCATTTCCATGCCCATCCTGCTTCTTGGTATAATCAACAACTACATACAGGCGATGAAACAGAATAGGAGGAGGCTGGAGAACATCTGGAGGTGGGCTCCGACAGAATCTAACTTAAAAGCAGCAAAAATCACGTTGAGTATTTATCTAGCTAAGGTGAAGGCCACTAGAAGATCATACTTTGCCACCCAGATAAGCGAAACTCAGAACCATCAGGTCAATCTATTCCATATTGTCAGGTATTTGTTAAGACCTGTAGAAATGTTAATCCAGTTTGTACATGATTGTAAGTATTTATAAGGATGAAAACAGTAGAGAAAAGTCTGTAGAACTAATGATTTAAGATGTACAGCTGAGATAGGAACCAGCTCGTAGGCTGAATTAGAACAGCTGTGGAAAGAAAATGCAGACGGAGCTACCTGCGGAAGCTAATCACTGATTGGCTGAATGGCGAGATAAAGCTGACAGTTCCAGCATACTCAATCTTGTGGGATGAAAGGAGAAACAAGGAGTAACGCTGCTGGACGGATTTATGGCATTGAACTGACCACGGAACTCTGATTTATTGACTAAGGAAACGGACTGACTAATTGCTAAACTGTGTTTGACCAAGGACTGAACAAATGGACTATGCTGTATGTATATACTGCAATATTAATTGAATAGAAGTTTATATTGCAAAAGCTGTCTGTCTGCTCAAATTCTTCTTGGCTTGCCTTAACCTCTGGTGAAGCTACGCCATCTAGTATCCACAACATTCCGCATTTTCGCACTCTGTCAAAGGTTATGGGCCCAGGTGGACGCTAGAGCAGGTGGATGCAGTGCCAGAGGGTAGACAACCAAAGGAAGAAGTCCAGAGAGACGAGAGTATCAGCAGTAAGTCAACATTATTTACAGTCCAAAATGGCAAATGCAATAATGATGTCAGGATTTCCTGTAACAAAGTTAAATGGTGAGAATTATTCTACGTGGCAGCAAAAGGTCCAGTTACTCCTGCAAAAGGAAACTTTATGGGATATTGTTGAGAGCCCACCAGCTGTATTAGATGAAGAAGATAGAGAAAAGAATAACAAAGCTTTGGCTATAATTGGTCTGACTCTAGACGACCGTCTCTTAATCCACCTCAGAGGCTTGACTTCAGCAAAGCAAGCATGGGATAATTTAAAGAGACTCTTTGTACGAACAAGCGTGGGGAGCCAGATACAGCTAGCAAAGAAGTTATTCAGAACAAGATTACTGACTGGTGAAAGTATGCTGAATCATTTAGAACGTATTAAAGTAATGCTCATGGACTTAAGGGAAAAACAAGTCATATTTACTGAGCTACAAGAAGCTTTCATCATTCTTTCTTCATTAGATCATACATATGATCAATTTGTCTCCAATTTAGAAGTTCTACCTCAAGCAGAACTAACTGTTTTGAATGTCACAAGCAGGCTTTTGGAGGAGGAACAAAAGAGACAAGACAATAAACAACTCCGAGACTCCATGAGTTCTTATCAGCATAAACTTCAAAAGAAGCAACCGAAAGAACTTGAGGAGGAGGAGGGAGACACAGCTGCAATAACTCACACTGAAAAGAAATGTTTTGCATGTGGTTCAAACAAACACTTATATCGAAGCTGCAAGAAAAAGAAAAAAGGTAGAAAGCAGCCACAATATAGTAATGAATCACATTTAACTGATACCATTTGCAATTCAGGGGATAATGGGACTGAATGGGTTATAGACTCAGGTGCCACAGCAAACATGTGTAAAAATAGAAAGCTGATATATGACTTCCAAACTGTGGGAAATCAGCAAGTGTTTTTGGCTGATGGGGTAAGTACCAATATATTGGGTAAAGGTAAAGTTAAACTTCCATGCTTAACTAAAGCTATTAATGTTTTGTATGTTCCCAAATTGAAACATAATTTACTATCAGTAGGATCATTAGCTATGGAGGGATTTACAACAACATTTCACAAAGAAAAGTGTGAAATAAGAGGTGCAGACAATTCTGTATTAATTGGCTCAATGAAGAATAACTTGTACAAACTGAGTGATTTAGATGTGAACAATGTTTATAATAACAAATGTCCTCACAGAGATTGTATACACTTATGGCATTTGAGACTTGGGCATCCCAATTATAAAACATTACAAAAGACTATAGAAAACTCATTTGGAGCCAATATAAGAAAATGTGACAAATATGTAAAGTGTCAAGCATGCCAAATAGCTAAGAGTAAATGTGCCCCTATCAGGAAATATAGTAACGTGCAAGTAGAAAATATTCTTGATTTAGTGTCAATAGATTTAATTGGTCCCAAACAACCATCAATAGGAGGAGCAAAATATATATTATCCATTCAAGATCAGAAATCCAGATTTGGCTTTTGCTACCTAATGAAAGATAAAAGTGAGACACACATTGAATTTGAAAAATGGTTGAAATTTGTAGAGAAAAAAACTGGAAGAAAATTAAAACAAATACAAACAGATAATGGGACAGAATTTACAAATAATAAATTTCAAGCCATACTAAAGAAACATGGAATAGTTCATAGAAAAGCTGCACCATATACTCCCACACAGAATGCTTTTATAGAAAGGCGAGGGCAGACACTGCAAAACATGGCAGAAACTATGATTAGAGGTAGTAAGCTACCTGATAAATTTTGGGGTGAGGCCATACTCTGTGCCAATTTTTATCTAAATATCCTATGGCATTCAGGCATCAATAATATTCCCTATTCTATATGGTCTGGAAGAAAACCAAATTTAAAATTTCTGCATACATTTGGTTCTCCAGCGTGGGTGCATATTCCTAGGAACATAAGGAAAAAGGGTGAAAAAAAGGCAAAACTTATGTATTTTCTTGGATACCAGCAAAATAAGAGAGCATTCAGATTTGGTCTACCTAATTCCAATAAGGTAGTAATTAGTAGCAATGCCTCATTCAATGAACATGCATACTGGAATTTAATAAGTTTACCACCAGAAACAAGTATCCAGATATGAATAATAAAAAGGAAATTAAGAGAAATACAACACCACAGAGAGATCAGGAAATAAAACAGGAAAGTGAAACTGAAAATTTAGAAAGAGAAATGCCTAGCACATCAGAAGAAAGTAAAACTCATGAGGAGGAAATTACAATTCCTAGAAGGTCAACTAGAGAAAGTAAACCCCCAGATAGGTATAAACCAGGTGCCTATTACTGTTTATCAGTCACTGAACCTCAATCATATGAAGAGATATGTGAAATGCCCAAGATAGAACAAGATAAGTGGAAAGAGGCAATAAGAAAAGAATTAAATTCTCTTGTAAAACTGAATGTATATGAAGAGGTGGAACAACCCTCAAATAGTAAAACTATAGGGTGCAGATGGATATTCAAGAAAAAAACAGATGCAGATGGGAATGAAAGATACAGAGCGAGATTGGTGGCTAAAGGTTATTCTCAAAACACAAATGATTATGACCAGATATTTGCCCCTGCTCTAAGACCTGAAACACTAAGATTCATTTTAACATATGCAGCAAAGCATAACTTAGTGACAAGGCACATAGATATTGAAACAGCATATTTATATGCTGACCTTCAGCATGAGATTTATATGGAAATGCCTCCAAGTATTGAAAAGAAGGAAGGCAAATGTTGGTTACTTAAGAAAAGTTTATATGGATTGAAACAAAGTGCATTTGAGTGGAACTTACATCTCACTAGAACATTGAAAAACAATGGATTTAAGCAAGGAAAGGCTGATCCGTGCTTATTTATGAAAGAAAATGAGCAAATAATTATTCTCATATTTGTAGATGTTTTAGCCATATTTGCTAAAGATGAGAAATCTATTGAATCAGTCATAAAAATGTTAAAAAAGAATTACAATCTAAGAGATCTAGGACAAATCAGTAATTATCTAGGTGTTGAAATAGAAAGAACCACAAAAGGATTTAAGATATCACAAAAGAAAAAGATAGTAAAGTTGTTGAAACAATATAAAATGGAAGATTGCAAAGGTTCTAACTCACCAATGAACATAGAATTTGAGAAAGAAACAATTACTGGTCCAGAATGCGATTCTGAAACATACAGGTCTTTAATAGGGAGTCTACTCTATATTAGTCGATGGTCAAGACCTGATATTTCAACAGCAACCAATCTGTTATCTAGAAATGTAAGCAAACCTAGCGAAAGGCACTGGCAAGCGGCCAAACGTGTAATTAGATATTTAAAGGAAACCATAGATAAAAGTCTACATATAGAACCTAAAGGAGAGTTGATCATAACAGCATATGTAGATGCCAATTATGGAAATGATGTTATCACACGTAGATCAACATCAGGAATGACTATACATTTAGCTAATTCCTTAATAAATTGGAGAACATCAAGACAGAAATTCATTTCTTTATCAACAGCGGAATCTGAATACGCCTCTGTCAGAAATGTGTACTGAATTGGTATTCTATAAACAACTGGCAATAGATATAGGAATAAAGGTTGATCATCCTATAGAAGTGATGGAGGACAACCAAGCAGTGATTTATATGGCCACTTCTTCTGGAGTTAAAAATAGATCAAAGCATGTTGATATTAAATACCAGAATGTAAAACAAAGTGTTGAAGAAGGCTTGATATTACTGAAATACTGTGCAACTGAAAACAATGTAGCAGACTGTATGACAAAAATACTTGGACCAACGAAGCATGAGCAATCCTGTAAAATGTTGGGGATAAAGTAAGTAAGAATGAATGTATATATATGTATAAAGATTTAAAAGTGATGTAAACAATCAAACTGAATGAACAATTGGAGGAGTTTGTCAGGTATTTGTTAAGACCTGTAGAAATGTTAATCCAGTTTGTACATGATTGTAAGTATTTATAAGGATGAAAACAGTAGAGAAAAGTCTGTAGAACTAATGATTTAAGATGTACAGCTGAGATAGGAACCAGCTCGTAGGCTGAATTAGAACAGCTGTGGAAAGAAAATGCAGACGGAGCTACCTGCGGAAGCTAATCACTGATTGGCTGAATGGCGAGATAAAGCTGACAGTTCCAGCATACTCAATCTTGTGGGATGAAAGGAGAAACAAGGAGTAACGCTGCTGGACGGATTTATGGCATTGAACTGACCACGGAACTCTGCTTTATTGACTAAGGAAACGGACTGACTAATTGCTAAACTGTGTTTGACCAAGGACTGAACAAATGGACTATGCTGTATGTATATACTGCAATATTAATTGAATAGAAGTTTATATTGCAAAAGCTGTCTGTCTGCTCAAATTCTTCTTGGCTTGCCTTAACCTCTGGTGAAGCTACGCCATCTAGTATCCACAACATTCCGCATTTTCGCACTCTGTCACATATAGTATGCAATTTATCCGAGATTGGTCACAGTGATAGGCCTCACAGTAGCATTTCATGTAACCAATTTGCGGCATTTTTTAAACATAAAGTGGAGGCCATCCGCCGAGACCTTGGTCACCATTTCTTCAGTATATCAAGCCAAGATGTCTGATGTGCCAGATTGTCTGATGATTTTAACCCAATTTAAGCCTCTGATGTCATCAGAGGTTGAAAGGGTGCTTGACTGCTGTAGGACCACCACAACCTTCCTAGATCTTTGCCTGGTCTGGCTTATAAAAGCTGCCAGGCCAATAACGACGGAATGGGCCACTTCCATCATTAATGCATCTTTCCTTGAGGGCAGGGTCCCCCAAACCTTCAAGGAGACACTCACTAGGCCCATTTGTAAAAAACCAATCTTGGTGGCTAACTGTAGTCCTGTCGCCAGTGTTCCTTTTCTAAGCAAGCTAGTGGAGAGGGTGATGGCTGACCATCCACAGGCACTCCTAGAGGAGACCAATGCCTCGACCCATTCCAGTCCAGGTTCAGGCCACGTCATGACACGGAGACAGCATTGGTCGCCCTGCATGATGACCTTCTGAGAGAGACTGACAGGGACAAAATATCCCTGCTGGTCCTCATCAACTTCTCAGTGGCTTTTTATACCGTAGACCACGGTGTCCTCCTGGGGGAGGCTCTCTGGATTGGGGCTTTGTCCTGGCTCCGGTCCTTCTTAGAGGACCGCCCTTGGAGAGTGCAGCTTGGGGAGATGGTATCCACACCTCGGACTCTTAATAGCAGAGTCTCTCAGGGGTCAATCATCTCCCCATTACTGTTTAAAATCTATATGAGGCCACTGGAGGAGGTTGTCAGGAATTTTGGAGTTTCATGTCACCAATATGCAAATGACACCTAGCTTGTCTCTCTGCACCCTTCTGCAGTGGATGGCCTCCCATCCCTTGAGCTCTGCTTGGATGCCATGCTGAGATGGGACAGTAGACTGAAGCTGAACCTGGACAAGACAAGACAGAAGTCCTGAGGATGGGTGCCCCTTTGGTCTAGATGGGCGGGGTATAAATCTAATAAAATAAATAAAAATAGTGTCTGTGGTCTGGGGGCCTCAGTTTCCTGGGGTGGGGCTACCTTCTCTGTCAAGGATGAGGTTTGCAGCTTGGGCATTCTTCTGGGCTCAGCACTATCAGTGGAGTCCCAGATAGCATCTGTGGTCCATTCTGCCTTTTTCTATCTGAGGTGGATTGCCCAGCTGCATCCCTACCTTGACACTGGGTCCCTCACCATCCTGGTCCATGCATTGGTAGTCTCAAGATTAGACTACTGTAATGCTCTTTACAGCCGATGAGGTTGCTACAGAAACTCCAGCAGGTCCAGAATATGGCAGCCAGATTAGTGAATGGAGTAAACAAATACCATCGTATCTCCCCTACTCTTGCCACTTTGCACTGGTTATCTGTTCGTTTCTGTGCCAGCTTTAAGGTTATGATGCTGACATATAAGGCCCTAAATAGTTTGGGACCTCAATAACTAGCAGAATGCTTTCTTCCAGTGAGATGTGCCCAACTGATTTGATCTTCCCAGAAAGAAAATCACTTTGTTTTATAAACTGTAGCTAAGCCTTTGTCTTTGTGGACCAAGAAAAGCTATGGATTGTTTTAAAAGAACATTTGTTTGTCCTGATACCTAATCTGTATTGCGGACAAGAAGTTACAGTTGGAATAGAAAAACAAAATGGTTTCCCATAAGCAAAAATGTATTTTATTTCCCTATCTGTTCAGTTTGTGTGCAGAATATATCATACAGAAAAATGGATTGGATTTAGATGGAGGAGTGAAAATTTGCAGGAGAAATAATATAAGACATGTAGATATCACCATATTACTGGCAGAAAGCAACAGTAATATGGAATGATTCCTGATGAAGGTAAAAGAAGAAAGTGCAAAAGTGGGACAGGAGTTGAATATTAAAAAGAGAAAAACCATGTTTACTGAAAAATTATGCAATTTTAATGCTGAATGCTGACAATGAAGAAACTGAAATTGTTATAAGATTTTCTTTACTTAGTTCTCTCATCAATCCAAATGGAGACTGTAGCCAAGAAATCAAAAGAACGAATTAGAGAAGCTCGTCAGGGATGTGTCATTGGAGATCAGGGGAAACAGTAACTCTACTATGGTATTGCCAATTACTATATATTTATGTGAAAGCTGTACAGTGAAGAAAGCCAATAAGAAAACAATTTATTTATATGAAACGTAGTGCTGGAGGAAAGGTTTGCAGATACCATGGGCCTCCAGGAGGACAAATAGGTGGATGCTAGATCAACTCAAGCCTGAAGTGTATTTAGGAGCAAAAATGACTAAGTTAAGGTGATCATACACTGGGCACAGAATGAGAACACTAGACTTGCTGGAAAATATAGTAATGCTAGAAAAAGTTGAAAGCAGCATGGAAAGATGAAGACCAAATAAGAATTGGATAGACAAAGAAAGCTATGGCCTTGAGATTGCAAGAGACGAGTAAAGCTGTTGTTAATAATAGTTGTGATAAGTCAGAAGCAATTTGACAGCATATAAGATAAATAAAATGTAGTTGAGTCAGTGAAAATGAAGTTAAAGTTAATGAAATAATGCACCCTAGTGCTTTTTAGTGGCACCAGGGTGTAAGCTAATAAAGATTTTGCTTCACCCTAGATTACCAAGACTGTTTTCCCTATTCTTTTCTGTTAAAGAAGCTGAAATTCCTCTACTTTTTGAAAATGGAAGAAAAGCAAGAAGTGTTAAAAATTGTGCCTTACCAAAAATTAAATTAAAGTAAAACAAAATCTTAAGTCTAGAAGAATGCTTTACTTAAGCTTTGGCTTTGAGAGAAACTGAAAACTCCAGGCACATTTTTCTGACATTCAGATCTCCTTTGAGTGAGGCTGAGTGACTTTGGTGAGGCTGAATTCATTTGTTACATGAAGAATGGAAACCAACCAGAAATGGAGGCTGCAGCTGGACTTCTTGGAATTTATGTGAACTGGTGCAAAAGCAAGCTCATGGGGACCGCCCTTGATAATGCTTCTTTTGGCACCCAGATCATGAGGTTTAATGCAGCTGTGCATTCCAGGCCTTGGGTTAGGGCTGTGCAAATTATTCACAGTAAAATTCAGCTGCAACATTGGCATTTCAACTGGGAATACTTGCCAGCAACTTTTTCTTGCACATTGCTCAAAAACCTGCCTACTTACTTTTTACTGAAAACCAGCTTGTAAAATAAAAATTGGCCACCTGAGAATTTGCTGAGGCACTGAGAAACAATTATGCTTTAATGTGAAACACTAACTTCATCAGGTTGTGAAATTTGGTTATTGAAAGTATTCTTGAAGCTGCAAATTTCGTAATGGAGGTTGTTATCTCCTCTGTGCTTTGTGCTCCTTTACATCTCTGTAGAGTCATCTCAGATGTTCTCAGTCTACTTTTAAAAATGGAATTAAAATGGACAAAAGGTGATGTGGGACATGTTGTATTTTATGTGGCATTTCTGCCGTAATTTCCATCAGCTGGGACAGTTTTAAACTTGGAAAAAAACTAAACTAAAATGGAAAAAAAATAAAAAAAGAAACAAAAACATATAATATATGTTTATATATATATAAAGCAAAGCTTCATTAGCTTTAGAGTAGTGAATTTCAGCATCTTTTATAAAGAAGCCCTATACTGTCAGGGATTGAATCCCACTCTGTCTACTGAGATGATGCCTATTAACATATGCCCTGATTTGGAATAACTTACTTTAATTTTTGGACCTTTCCCCTCTATAATACTGGTGGTCTGATGCTTTTCATTTGAACAGGTACTTTAAAATTAACTCTGTGAGCTGAGATTCTGTGTGGGTTGATATATTATCTCCTATTGGCAGTGCACTGTCATCTTGAGCAACTCACACTGCCTGTTAAGTTCTAGACTTTATGGAACAAACAGTCCCAAGAAGAACTTGTTTTCCCAGAGCTTTGAAAAATTACTTTTTTGGACTACAATTCCTAGAATCCCATAGTCAGCATGGCCACTGGCCATGTTGGTTGTGGCTTTCTGAGAACTGTAGTCCAAAAAAAGCAACTTCACAAAGGTCCCACTGGTGGAAATTGTTAGATTATCTTGCTTTCAAGTTTTTATATCAGAATGTAGCAGAATACCATTCCCAAAGCAAATAGCTTTTAACCACTATGTAAAAAAGTTTTGCATACAACTTAATTTTTGCTCTTGAATATACTTCTGCTTGCAACTTTCCATAGTTGTGAATATTTTTTGATGAAAGTCATACCTGCACCTTTTCACAAGTTGCAAGAATGGATCTTTGTTTAAACATTTATACCTACAGCTTTTCCTCATAGCTATAAAAACTATTTTTGTAAGATGATGTAACATGCCTGTGACTTTCCAAAAGTTACATGTTTTTAATAATGTTTGAATTAGTACATTTAGATTTTAATGCATAGAAGGAATCAGAGAAATGACATCTGTAGAATTAGGCAAGTTAGTGTTGTGGGTGTAGATTCTAGAGGCGGCTTGTTTCACAAATAGAAAATATTAATAATAATAATAATGTGCCATCAAGTCAGTTCTGACTTATGACAACCCTTTTCGGGGTTTTCTAGGTAGAGAGTGCTCAGAAGTGATTTACCATTCCCTACTTCCAGGCGCATTCTGGGACTGTGCAGCTTGCCGAAGGCCACATAGCCTGGCTTTACTTACAGGAGGCACAGTTGGGAATTGAACTCTCAACCTCTGGCTCCACATCCAGATACCTAAATCACTGAGCTATTCAGGCAGCTGAATGGCTCAAAAATCCTTCTACTGTATTCTTTTTATTAGCTGTGAGGGTGGGGTCCTATCATGTTCTGAGAGGCACCAGCACCCCTATTCCTCTCAGAATTATTATTTTTAAAATTATTATTTTTTAAATTGCCACTGATGGGGGGGGGGGGTTTCGAGGTTTTTTTTAAATAAAAACATTTTTGTAAGAGATTATTTTGAGTGGTGGGAGAGTGTCCCCCCCCCCCAAGGAGGGCACACTGGGTGGCAGCCCTCAGATGTCTGGAGATTGTTCATTCTGGTGTAAATCTCTTAATGGTTTTCAAACAGTAACTAATTTGTTGGTTAGTGAAGTAATTTGTTAGCTGTTCTCCAAGTATAAATTGTACTGCAAAAGAATAAATCACATAAAACACTTGTTTGGCAGCTATAGCAATTGCTTGTCATGTTCTTTTCCTCTCTGATCCTTAATGCTTTCCAGGCAGAATTCAGTTTAAAGATACTTTGCCTCTTCTCCAACTATCTCACTCATAGTTCATTCATTCATCTCATGCGGGCATCCCACTATTTATTTCTAATTTAGAATTCTATGTTGTTCTTTTGATTGTAGGCTCCTGAGGCTTCATTCATTACTGACAGTGCTGAAAATGGTTGGGATCTATGCCACACATACGTGAATTCACACAGATTGCAGAGATAGGCACTGGCCTTCTGCCTGCTGCTCTTTCATAGTGTCAGTGCTAAACAAGGCAGCTGGGTGACAGATTTTGTTTGGGGAACTCACAATAGCAATTGTCTTTTTCCTTTCCCTCTTCCACTCTTCTCAGTAGAAGCTGCTGCAGTGAGTGCAGGAAGCCTTCCTGTGGCATCCCTCAAGTGCCTCCTTCTACCACACCCACATTTCGTACTGCCTGCAGACTCTACCCAGAGAAGAACAGTATCTGATTCTGCTACAGCAGAACACAAACCCTTTCAATAAAAATCACACTCGTGCAAATGCAGACACAAAATCTATTAATGTAATACATCAGTCTATATCTGACAAAATCTTATTCCCCTGCCTGATATACTCCAAAGAGCCCTAATATTTCCCTGTTGATTTATATTAGTCTATGAATCTACTTTCCTAAATCTTATTCCTAACTATATTTATTCAACAATATACAATGCGATGTAGAAAATGTAAATTTAAGTTGAGGGTTCAGAAAAAGGCACAGAGAAAAGTGCCATAGTGCAGGCTTACACCAGAGCATATTGTAACAGAAAATGTTTAGGAGATTTATCTAGCCCACCTTTTCAATTGGAAATAACCAATGTGAGAAAATACCTTCTGGGATCTGTGCCTGCTTCTAGATTCCACTGGTGCAGACAGATATCATTTACAGGTTTTGCTCTCACCTCAGACCCCCTCCCTTGGGAAACACATGGCAAGCCCAATCAGGAGACACTGAGTTCTTTGTCCCAACTACCCTTGGTGCCAGGATGTCTTTAAGTTTTATTTCTCAAGCAATCACTCCAGATTCCAGAGAAATAGGTTTCACTTTCACTTCTTCTAGCAAGCAGAAACCTAGCCTTTTGTTTTCTAATCTGTAGGAGTAAATGGGACGCTGAATACTAGGAATTATTATTAGAGATATTCAGAACTATCAAATTCGGCTTTGGATATATTTGGAGCTGTCCAAATATGGCATTATTCAGTGAATTCCAAATATTTCCAAATCTGAATGCACATCCTACTTAACACAATCATAGCCATGTGTGATATGTATGTGTATATGTTTTCAGCAGCATATCTTATTCCTCAGGAATTAGTACATATATGCCTCCTAATCATTCAGTTCATAGGAGAAAAGGAAAGCTAGTGCAGGATCCTCCTTCAAACCATTGTGACCCTTGATCCACACAACTGATAAGAAAATTAGGGGCCAGCATGGATATATTTTGACCTGCAGATGTGTAAGCAAGAGGGATACCTGTCTCTTTTAGAAATATTATCTGATGTTTTATTCTGTGTTCCTGGCAATGACGCAAGATCGCAATGGGTGGATGCCTTCCCCTTTGATAGATGTCTAGGCTCATAAGAAAGCATGTTTATGCTTTAAAGTTTTAAAGTGATTTCTGTAGATGCCAGCTTCCAATAATCTATTATTCTTTGTGTTCCCCGAGAATACAACCGACATTTGCCTGTTTTCAACAGCATTTTCTTCTTTTGGTTAAGCAGATACTTGTTTGATAGTATTTTCCCCTGCTGCCCTTAAGACTGGACTTTTTAAGAAATATAAACATCTTGACTTTGGTTATATGGGTTAGAATTTTTTTCTGGAAAAATTTCCAGTGTTTAATTTTCTGCAGAAAAAAAAATCTGTTTCCACCCCGATTATATCATAAAGGAATGGATGTCAGTGCAGTATTAGGCGAAGTTGGCATTTTGAAGGACGTTCCAGCTGTCAAAGTCTTATATTATATTCTTAAGCAAGACTTAAGTCAGAACCCAGAGTAGTTGTGTTCTTTACATGTATACACACATGTGTGCACATATGCATAGTTATATGTAAACACATGCACACATCAGATCCATGTAACTTAATTAAGCATTTTGAAAACCCAAGATAGAATCCCTACTCTGCCACAAAAGCTGACTACATAGCCTTGGGCCTCTCACTTGTCTCAATTTAAACCACCTTATGAGTTTGCTGTACAGTTAAAGTGAGTAACATCCCTTTAACCTGTCTGAGCTCCTGGAATGAAAAGTGAGCATGTGATAAATAAACAATCTTGTGATTTTATGTATACTTACGGCTTTTCATTTATGGCCCTTAAACTCTGACTTTTCATGGTTTATAGCTGGCAATTAGGGCTGGGTTAGGGGTGCCTATTTGCCATCCTTCAAAGAAGAGAGACAAAATGGTTTGTACGATAAACATCTGGATTCAGCTTTATTTAAAGAATATTGTAGATTTTAGAAAATATGCATAAATCTGCCAGTGAAACAAACAGTCTATTTGTTTTACATTTATTCTGGGAAACCTAAGGGTCATAATCTGGCTCCTGTAGATTAAAATTATCTCAGAGAGACAGTTCTTGCTATCTCAGAGTGCTCTTGGGAGTGACCAGAAAATATTTTCAAGCAATAATCTTCAAGATAACTCTCATCTTTCCCCAGGTGACTTTCATCTGAGGCTGCCTCCTCACCCTCCTGGGCCGGTAATTCCTGCCCCACACGAGCCTTGGATCCAGCCATAGCTGGGTCTGAGGATCCCATTTAGGTGTCCAGGAGTGCCAGCGGCATCCCCCTCAAAACCTTCCAAGCCAGAATAATAAATGAGGGGTTGTCCTTTGTTTATGATTCCTGGATTTTTAAAATTTAAACATATAACTCAAATCTGAATCTTATCTGAGCTGTTGTTTGATTTTTACACACCTGGAAAAAGTGGCTTTAGCCAGTCTCTTCCTTGTGTTAAAGACATTTTTTTAGCCATACTTGGAAAACATCTCTTGTCAAGTTACGCAGACATTCAAAGGTGTTGGTTTGGTTTTATTGTTCAAACCCTAGGTTTCCAGATTTAGAAACAGCAGAAATGACCATGACTGCCAACAAGAATGCCAGTGTCACCAGGAGAGCTGGAGGAAATAAGGTGCCCCGGGATACTCTAGATCGGTAAGTACAGCACAAAAATGTTTCATTTTTTTCTTGTCTTGTATCTGATGCCATGCTTCAGTCTACTTAAAACTGCAAGCAAGTTGTAATCACTAAATAGTTTAAAATAAAGACTGACCACATATAAAATAGATGGTTTTATAAAATTGTGGGCTTTTTTTTAAACATTTTTTTGTCTGAGCCCTAGGGTTTTGATTTTAAATGCTATTTCTATTGCAATAATAATGTTTATATGGAGAAAGAAGTCAACTTGTGGTCAAGTTCTGTGATTTTGTCCACCTGAATTTGTGGCATGAAATAATGTATGTTGCAGAATGTGAGACATTAAGAAAGATCCAGACAAACTGATATTTGCATTACTCCAATAGAAAGCCCACAGCGGATCTGCAGCTAACTAAGCCTCTTCATTAACTACGTCTTTGGTCATGGAGCGCATTCACAGAACTGCTGTGCTTTGACTTACTGATATGAGAAAGAGCAAGAAGGTGCTCTGACATACTTTTAAGACATTGTCACAAAGCCACAGGGATGCATTGTGCTGATATTTTAAGTTATGTGTCATCAGTATGCCGATAAAACAGTTCTACTTCTCCTTTTTATCTGAATCAAACAAGACAATAGAAATCCTGAATGAACTTGTAGAGTCATTGGTGTATTGGATGAAGGTAAATGTACTGAAATTACATTCAGACAGAGTATTGATATTCATGGTGGACTCTAATCAATTTAGGGGTTGATGGTTCCCCTGTTCTGGGTATTATTGCTTTATACAGTTTAGGTCGCTCTTCATCTGACACTACTCTTGGAGATACAACTGGTGTTTGTGGCCAAGTATGTTTTTATCAGCTTCAGTTTTGTCTTTTGCTGGGTAAAAGTGATGTCATCACATTCATATGTAGCTTGGAAACTTCCTGACTGAATTTTTGTTGTGACCCTCTCTACTTGCATTACCTCTACTGCCTGGAAATGCCAGTTGGTTCAAACTGTGACACTTGGTGGGAATTGGGTGGAGGAACACATAATGCCACTATTGAAATATCTGCATTTACAACTGGATTTCTTTAAAGTCTTGCATCCATAATACAATGACCAATTCTGGCACTGAGGGGCCTATGGTACACTTCCTATATGTGAGCCTCCTCTCACCTGTGACCAATGCACTACTCTAATGGGAGAAATTTGGCTTCCTGTAGCTTGAGCCCATTTTTACAAGTCCTATACTCTGGGATGATTGAAAACAGTTGCTGCCCTTCCCTATATGACAGCCTTTCAAATATTTGAAAAATGTTTTATATCTCCCCTCAGTGTTCTTTTTTCAAGGCTAAACATGCCCAGTTCTTTCAGTGTTTCCTCATAGGGCTTGGTTTCCAATCTCCTGATCATCCTTGTTACCAAGGTGGATTTGATTTAAATGAAGTTGATTTAAATCATGATTTAAATCCCTAGTCAGTAAGCCTTGATTTAAATCATGATTTTTTAAATGTAAAGACTAATTCTTGCTGATTGTTATAATCTTTAATATTTGCAACCAGATGAAGACTTCATATTTAGAATGATAACCTGTCAGATTAGTAAAATAGCTATATCAGCTATATATAAAAGCAGCATGCTTTTATCAGCACTGATTTTAGTTTAATAGGTTATTCAGTCATATTTGGAGAACTACTTAAATTGTTTTATTTAACTCAAACAATAACATTATTAGTAGTAGGCATCCTTCAGTCTCGAGAGACTATGGTAACGTGCTCTGTATGGAGGTCTAGGAACAGTGTCTAGTGTGGCTGAGAAGGCCAATTCGAGAGTGACAATTCCTTCCACACTGAAGACAAATACAATCTGTCCCCTGTCCAGCTCCCTGATTTTGCTGCTTTCGGGACTGCCTCTTTGCCTCGGCCTGCTGGACAAGGGTCTCTTCAAAATGGGAGAGGCCATGATGCACCGCCTGCCTCCAGGCTGAACGCTCAGATGTCAAGGTTTCCCATCTGTTGAGGTCCATTCCTAAGGCCTTCAGATCCCGCTTGCAGATCTCCTTGTATCGCAGCTGTGGTCTCCCTCTGGGGCGATTTCCCTGCACTAATTCTCCATACAGGAGATCTTTTGGAATCCGACCATCAGCCATTCTCACGACATGCCCAAGCCAACGTAGACGTTGCTGTTTCAGTAATGTATACATGCTAAAAATTCCAGCTCGTTCTAGGACTACTCTATTTGGAACTTTGTCCTGCCAGGCGATACCAAAAATGTGTCGGAGACAACGCATATGGAACGTGTTCAGCTTCCTCTCCTGCCGTGCACAAAGGGTCCAGGACTCACTGCAGTACAGGAGTGTGCTCAGGACACAGGCTCTATAGACCTGGATCTTGGTATATGCCGTCAGCTTCTTATTAAGCCATACTCTCTTTGTGAGTCTAGAGAACATGGTAGCTGCTTTGCCAATGCGTTTATCCAGCTCGACATCTAGAGAGAGAGTGTCAGAGATCGTTGAGCCAAGGTACACAAAGTCATGAACAACCTCCAATTCTTGCGTGGAGATGGTAATAGAGGGAGGTGAGTCCACGCCCTGGCCCATGACTTGTGTTTTCTGCAGGCTGATTGTTAGTCCAAAGTCTTGGCAGGCCTTGCTAAAACGATTCATGTGTTGTTGGAGGACTTCAGCAGAGTGGGCAACAATGGCTGCATCATCAGCGAAGAGGAAGTCCCGCATGCATTTCAGTTGGACTTTGGTCTTCGCTCTCAATCTAGAGAGATTAAAGAGCTTTCCATCTGATCTGGTCCGGAGATAGACACCTTCTGTTGCAGTTCCAAAGGCGTGCTTCAGCATGACAGCAAAAAAGATCCCAAACAAGGTCGGCGCGAGGACACAGCCCTGTTTTACTCCGCTTCGGATGTCAAAGGGATCTGATGTTGAGCCATCAAAAACTACAGTGCCCTTCATTTCCTCATGAAAGGACCTAATGATGTTAAGGAGTCGAGGTGGACATCCAATCTTGGGAAGTATTTTAAAAAGGCTGTCCCTGCTGACCAAATCAAAGGCCTTTGTGAGATCTATGAAGGCCACAAAGAGTGGCTGTTGTTGTTCCCTACATTTCTCCTGCAGCTGTCTGAAGGAAAATACCATGTCAGTGGTGGATCTATTAGCTCGAAAATCACACTGTGATTCTGGATAGACTCTGTCTGCAAGCACCTGGAGTCTCTTCAGCACAACATGGGCAAGCAGCTTCCCTACAACGCTGAGAAGAGAGATACCACGGTAGTTATTGCAGTCGCCCCTGTCTCCTTTGTTCTTATACAATGTGACGATGTTTGCATCCTTCATGTCCTG
The DNA here is from genome assembly GCA_037013535.1 of Intellagama lesueurii. Lineage (NCBI taxonomy): Eukaryota > Metazoa > Chordata > Lepidosauria > Squamata > Agamidae > Intellagama > Intellagama lesueurii. The sequence goes on from JBAJHW010000001.1 coordinate 92,845,081, forward strand.
TGGTACTCCACCTTCCCTCCAGCAAAGACAAAAGACTTCATACAGCTCGGTGGTGATGATCTCTTTACAGCACTTCAGCACTTCAACAGGGATGTTATCCTTCCCAGGTGCCTTGCCAGAGGCGAGGGAATCCAAGGCCACTTTTATTTCTGCTAAAGTTGGTAATAACATTATTACAGCATACATATTCTTGTATTTGCTTAAACATAAGTATTCATTAACTGAAGTGGTTAAGCAAAATATAGGGGAACTCCCCTATCCACGGATTGAGAATCTGCTGATTCACTGCCTGAAAATAATAAATCCCCCCCTGAAATACATATTTATATGTATTTCCAGGGTGTATTTACCAGAACTGGTCATTAGAGGGATCCAGAGACCATGCAATGTATGGCGTTTGCCACATCCATATTTTTCAGCATCTGCGAGGAGGCTTGGAACAGATCCCTCACGGACACCACGGTCCAACTGTAATGTGTTCATTGTACATCGATTTGCAGAACAACAATGGGATTAAGGTCTTTTCCTGTAATTTGTTCATTTTATACCATTTTTAGTGTGAAAAAGTGCATGTTATCTCATCTTGGATAACTTGGATTAATTGAATTAGTTTACCAAAAATCTAGATATTGCATGAATATACAGTCTCATGCTACATAACTAAGCTCTATTTCATGCTGAATAACCTTGAACTTTAATGTATCTTAAATAGAAAACTTTTGTTAGATAGATATTTCCTCCAAAAGCATTTAATTGAAATAAATTCAATTTAAATTTTAAAATCCATTTATTTCATTTTTTTTAAATTATCAATTTTAATCCACCCTGTGTGTTGCCTACTCTGAACTTGCTCCAATTTGTTGGCATTCTTCTTAAAGTATGGTGTCCAGAATTGGACACAGTACTGTGAATGAGGCCTAACCAGTGCTGAATAGACAGGAACTAGTATCTCATGGGATTTAGAGACTATACTTGTGTTAATGCATCCTAAAATAGCATTTAGCCTTTTTTTGCAGCTGCACTACAGTGGTGCCTCGACTTACGACCATAGTCCGTTCCAGAAGATGGACGTAACTCGAAATGATTGTAAGTCGAAGCACCATTTCCCATAGGAATGCATTGAAATGCAATTAATCCGTTCCGGCCGAAGAAAAAAATCACACAAAAAAAAAATCACTGCAAGACTCATTGGAAACGCAATTAATCCCTTCCGGCCAAAGGGGGGGGGGGAGAAAAGGAATCAAGCGTGCAAGACCCATTGGAAATGCACAGAAAACAAACGGAGCAGATCGGAAATGCACAGAGAACAAAGGGGGCAGGTCGGAAATGCAAAGAAAACAAAGGAAAAAGCAAGGGAAGCATGCAGGACCCATCGGAAATGGGGACACCCCCCAAAAAAGCAACAAACCCCCCCAAGACCCATTGGAAATGGGGGGGAAAGCCAACAAACAAACAAACCCCCCAAGACCCATCGGAAATGGGGAAAAAAAAACCCCAAAAGCAACCAAACCCCCCAAGACCCATCGGAAATGGGGGGAAAGCCAACAAACAAACAAACCCCCCAAGACCTATCAGAAATGGGGAAAAAACCCCAAAAAGCAATCAAACCCCCCAAGACCCATCAGAAATGGGGGGGGGAAAGCCAACAAACAAATAAATTCCCCAAGACCCATCGGAAATGGGGGGGAAACCCAAAAAACAAACAAACCCCCCAAGACCCATCGGAAATGGGAAAAAACACTCCAAAAAGCAACAAAAACCCCCAAGACCCATCGGAAATGGGAAAAAAACCCAAAAAACAAACAAACCCCCCAAGACCCATCACAGCAGAGAAACATAACCCCCCAGCTCAAAACCACGCTGCAAAAACACCCAGAACAGTTTTTAAAAAGCAGAAAACAGCACCTTAACTTACCAGGCAGCCCGAAGCCTGCCTGCAAACACACACACACGCTCACTCAGAAGCAGAAGCGAGGCAGTCCCAAGCCTCCTCCGACGCACGCTCTCTATCTACTGGGGCGAAAGAGCTACAAAGAAGCAGCCTCGTCGCCACCTACAGTTAACAATTTGAATTTCCCGCCTTTTCCCCCTGCCTTTTTCTGTTCGTAAGTGGAAGCTCCGGTCGCAAGTAGAAGCAAAATTTTGCGGCCGGAGCTGGTCGTAACTCGAAATGGTCGTAAGTAGGGACGTTCGTAAGTCGAGGCACCACTGTACTGTTGGCTTATATTCAGCTTTTGATCCAAGATCCTTCTCACGTGTAATATTATATGATCTCCATGGTGTGACCTTGATCAATGTTTCCCCTCCACCAGGAACAGATAGTATTTTTGGAAAAGAAGTTTGCATTTGCTACAGTGTTGAGCACTACGTATAACCCTATTTAGTAATTTCTTCTATGGATAGAATGACCATCCAAACTGGAGAGGTGATCGTCCCTTCTCTCTCCATATGCGACTCTGCAGGAGATGTGCTCTTGTGTGTATGGTCTCCACACAAGCAAGAACTCCAATCTTCTATAGTGGGCATCCAGTTTTCCAGGGTCTTTCATGTTAAGATTTTTTATGCAAGCTGCAGTATCTCATCACTTTCCATGTGGATAAAACATGTTACAAAGGAGGTCTGTCCTGTCAGCATGGTTATTTTAACCATGTTAAGTAACACTGTGTAAATAACAGTTGCAAAGGGTATAACTTTTGTTAGCATCTAGTTTATAACTATGACTAATCACAGTTATTGCTGAAAAAGGAAGGGAGGGAATTGAATGTTTGTTTTGAGGAGTACATGAACTCAAAGGATGAGATTGGGAGGAATTCCTGGTCTCTTAACCATGTTTTTTTTAAATTAAAAAGTTACAAATATGTATATTCTGCTTTGAAGTGGGCTCCCAGTGGGTTCCCATCCACATTACTGCGTAGGCTGATACTAGCTAAGCTCAGCAGTGAAGCAGCAAGTGGTTTTTCCAGACTATTCCCTATGACCATTCTTAAATATGCTTAAGAGATTGAGAAATATATGATTTCAGCTGAGCCATTTTCTCAAAATAAGGTATGGCTGTGTAGCCTGCTCCCTAAGAGTTTTTGTGGAATCAATTGTATCATATTATGTTAAAAGTTGCAAGTTTGCATGATTTTAAAAAGATAAAGATAAAATATTGTTTGAGGAACGATCTGTCTAGAACCATTGGCCATGATATCCAAATAGATCTTCCATGCTGAAAAGCAATATACCACTGAGTTTGAAGCACATGGTTGGGATGGAACAGTGCCTTGTTTGTAAGCTTGACTGCCACTTCTGGTGATATATAAAAGACGTATCCTTTATATGACTTAGTAGGACTTTTCTTATGCATGTCCTTGTCATGTTGTGCTTAATATAATAGAGAAGCTGAGCTTTGATGACACACCGCTAATTCACAGATTCAGCTAGCAAACTGGGAATAAAAAGGATTTATGCTTACCCTTTCAGGGCATGTTAGAACAAGAATCACCGTGTTAGACGTTTCACTGCTATATTTTTGTCATCTTTATACAGAAGCTTCTGGGCAGCGATAGGCACCTTATGGAGATATTCTTCTGACTAAGATGTTCAGGATGATTCACTGCAGATAATGAATATTATGGCAGATAAATAAGAGGTGTGAAGGCATTTTTAGCTGCTTCTCATGAGAAATAATCAGTTTTGTGCTTTGAGAATATTTTGTGCTCCAGTTGATATAATCAGTATGCTGATGTGAGAGCAACATTTTTGTGTGTGCTTCATTTTTTAGTCTAGAAATGTATAAATTTGATATTAATAATTTTGTACTTAATTATTATAATATTTTTCACTAATCTTTCATTAATAATATTACACAAAATATATTTTTAAGGGATTCCATTGATGCAGGTCTTCCACCTCTTTTTGTATGGAGGATTTGCTTCTTTTTGTGCCAAATTTTACAGAATTTTTTTTGCTGAACTTAGTATTAATTGTCTTTAAAACGTTTGTGTAAATCCTTTGTCTACAATGGTAAGCCCCACAGCTATTTTCTTCTCACTATCACCAATTTATTTTTTAATGCTTTACCTGAGCGATGAATAATAGCTGGGGCACGCATGGGCATGAAAGTAGCTGTACTCCCAAATTCAAGACATAGAATTAAAGGAGGAAAGAAGCCTTTTAGCATGTCACGCCTATGCTCTTCATTGCTCATTTCATGTAAGCTACTTGGTTGACTTCTTTTGGGGAGGTCATGCAAAACAGCACTACCTGAGTCATTGGGAAGTTCCTTTTTATAAGACTTGACAGAGGAAGCAGGCTAATAAAGCTATGGTTCAAAGCTTGGGATGATTGATTCTAAACACAATTTGTAGAAGAAAAGAAAAAAAGTCTACAAAACACACCAAGAAATCTTGTTACATGGAATTTGACCACAAGTTCTGCAAAAAGTGTGATTCTGGTCAGTTTCTGTTGGTTTTACAATCAATGTGATAGGATTGTTATTGTCTGGCAGTAACTTACTTGCATTCGCACCAATACAATTGGACTTTTTTTTCCTAGAAAATTTGGTGAACTATTATTTAATAGGACAGATCTGAAGACAATTGTGACTCCTTCAACTATAAATATGACTTGCATGCAACAAAGGTCATTTCCTAGCAGGTCACCAGGTTCCCGTCCTAGATTTGCACATACCCAAAGGGCAAAGAAAGAAATATCTGTGGCAGAAATATCTGCGCTCTGATTTTGGAGAGAGATATTTTACTGTTGGAAAAACCAGATCATCTATATAAATATTTTCCTGCCCACAGTCAGCAGAAATTGAGGCAAGAGCTGTTTTAAAAGTCAGACATCAAAACTGTGCAAGATATGCCCATCTATAGTTGGTGGCTATAAGAGTAAACCTCAGTCAAAGTTGGCTTTGCACCTGCTAATGCCCTAAGCAAGAGTAAATTATAGGATCCAGACATGGGGGTCTACTGAAAAAAAATGTAATACTTGTATTAAAATTCTGGGTTTTTTGTAAATGTAATATTATATGAAAGACACTAACTGAAACTGTTCCTTATTCCTTAGTAAGAGAAGCAAGAAACAGGTAATATGGTGGCAAGGGAGAAGAATCACTTAATATTATAATTTAATTGAAAGCAGCAGTAAGAATGTTCTGTTCTCAACAGCCCTCCTCAGCTCTTGCAAATTCAAGGTTGTGGGTTCCCTTAGGGGTTCAGTCATCTCATATTTGGTCTTTTTCTTTTCCCCATTTGTGCAACTGGCTCTACCCCATGACAGACATGGAGCAATAAGCTTTTTTTTTTTTGGTCACTTTCAAACAGCCACATGTCTGTCATGGGGTACAGCCAGTTGCACAAATGGGGTGCACTCCTGAAAAGAACCTTACCCCTGATCATCACCTTCCTCATCACAGAAGGTAGGGGCGCTTGGAAAAGGGCATCTAAAGAAGACTGCAGAATTTGGACCTCTTTAAGTTGGGAGTACTGTTTTGGTAAATTAGGCCAGGTTCTAACCCATATAGATAAAAGATTACAGCCAGCACTTTGAATTGGAAATAGATTGGCAGCTGGTGTAGTTGCTGAAGATTGGTACAATGTATAGTTGCAATCCATAGTTCTTCTGCAGAATCCTGCACTGTATCCTATGCCCCACAGCTTGCATAGATTTAGTGTCTGAGTAGTCATCACTTGCATTGTGCTGTTCCTGATGGGAGGACTTAAAGTAAAGATGCAACCCTACCAGATCAAAGATCTCTCTGAAGAAGATCTGAACATTAATGGATACCAGTGGCCCTCTTTCAAACAGACCAGAGGCAAGAAAAACAAATTCTTTAAAAGGACATCAGGCTTTCTGCCACCAACACTGATTCTGTTTTGTAATGATATTCCAAACATGATCTCATTTGTTTGAAAGCCAAAACTGAAGTGTTTAGAGAGGAAGAAATATGAATACTGTTGGCTCTTTCCATTGCAAAAGGGGCTTTTTCAAAGAAGCTTCAAATTGTCCTGTAGTTGTTTACATAGGCCTAAATCCAATTTCTAGTCCCAGCTAGAGTGTACCCACTGTACACTAAGCATTGGACTTAACTATTCAGCAGTGATTTCAATGTGTCTATCTAACTGGGACTAGCAATTGGATTTAGCCCCATGTCACTGTGTTAGTGCCCACGCTAAAGGCCTCGTGGACATTGCTCAAGATGAACTAGTGGTGCCTGGTCTTTAATTCCAAGCCACGGAACAAAAACACTTAATATAACCAATGGTCTTACTGTAGCAGCAGTGGAACTTCTAGGCCCTATGAGCTCTTGGACTTGTGTATATATGAATGCTTCATGATTTAGTAGCCCGTGCCTTGTTGTGTGAAGCATCTAAGAGTGTGATGAGATTCAGATGAATCCCAAACCCCTCCCACAGCATAATGAGGCAGAGATATAGACCTTGTGTCACCAGAAGCATTTGCAGTATTCTTCCTACTTCTCTGTTTAAGAAAAAATGGGAGGATGAAGAAGAGGGGATTTGGAGATAGAATCTGTGATGAGTAAATCTGCCTTCTGATCACAAGCATTCATTTTCCTAGGGCTCCGCAATCACAGTTCTTGCGAGAGGGACACTGAAGTCATACATCACCTTAGTTCTAGGTTTGCTCTGTGCTCTTTGCTAGTTGTTTCTTTTTTTCAGGAGCTCACTTACCAAAAAACTCCATGGTTTGCAATTTTCTTCACTGGTTATATCAAGAGGTCAGTCTTTTATACTATTATATCATTATGCCCAAATTGTTACAGTGACTCTTGAACAATAGAGGCAGAAAAAAACAAATTATTTTGATAATGCACATGCAGAGTGTCCAGATCAATAACTGACCCTAGCATAAAAAATGGCATTTTGTTGTTGTGTGCTAGTTCCTACTCACCTTTCTAATGGTCACAATTTCTTCCTGAAATGCTAAGAATCTGTTAGGCAGACATTGTGACCCCAAATTAATAAGAAAAGAAAACATGACTTGTCTTATTTTGGGATGATTGACAAAACAAGTTTATTGTTGCAGTGATTGTGATAAATAAAAACAGCTGCATAGCTGGGGAAAGTAGTATATTTTAAAGTAGTATATTTTAGAAAAATATACTGTGAGTAAACAGTATGTCAGTAAACTGGAAGTCTCTGCTTCACATTAGTTGTTGTAAGTAGCTGATACTTTAATAACAACAATCCAGTTTAAATTAGCTTCAGCTAGAAAGTTAAGAGAAGATGCATATGGGCAGATAGAAGGGGATGAACCTGGCCTTCATCTGGCCTTGTTCTTTGAATCACACATGTACCTGCTCCCACCACAAATGATTATATTTTCACCTTTTCTGCAAATATACACCTGAATTTTAAAAGAGTTTTTTAAAATTTAAAAATATGCTCTATGGGGAGAGAGCCTCAGGATGCTGTTATGAAGCCTAGCCAATCAGTGGTGTGTATTACCAGGTCTGTTGTAAACCGGCAGAACTTCCTCCACCACCCTGACTGTGATCTTTAGCAGAAATTGGAATGTGTGACAGCAATTGCTGAGTGTCCCTTCCAGAGTGGAGTGGCTTCATAAAAGAACTTCCCAACTGTGGATATCAGACTTAACTTATATATAACCTGTTTCTGGTTTTAACAGAATATGGAGCTTATTAATAGATACACATTAATAGATATATATGTATGTATGTATCTATTAATAAGCTCCATATTCTGTTAAAAACAGAAGCAGGTTACAATACAGTATGTTGTTCATGAATGGGGAAAAGCAGAATCCAGTGAAGAATTACTGTGTGTATCTGGAAAAGCAGAGCAAGATGTTTTTTATAAATATGGAATATGACTTTACACTGAAAGGTACATGAATGTGTACTTCCATCATTTGTGCCCTGGCTGACATTTATACCAGCTCCTTAGTCTTTTAGTAGAACAAAACAAAAGCAAAAACCGATTAAGCATCCAGAGATTCCCCCCCCCCCCTTATTCCCCCTTTGCATTATGTTTGCAATGCTTATGGAGGAATACTCACATTAGCCAAAAAAAAAAAAAAAAAAAAAAAATCCAAAAGGTCATTGTGATGGAACCCTCTCCAAATCTACCTGGCATCATCAGAAAGGATCTGATTGGATGAGAGAAGGCAGGAGGGAGGAGAGAGTTAAAAGAGAGAGAGTTAATTTGTTTCCCAGGGAGGGAGGTTGGGTTTTTAGAGTGAGCAGTAAAAGAGAAACACTTTGTATCAGGGACAAAAAGGTCTGGTGTGGGAAAGTTGGCATGTATGCTTAATGTGACATCAAACAAAAGTGTGTGCAGTTTAAGTGTTATATTTTTCAATAAAGATCTTATTTTTATGTTTTCAAATTTAAAGCAGCTAGGGCTCTTATGATTTAGGCTTAAGGCAAGTCTGGTGAAAGTAAAGGGTAGTTTAAAGGTGATTAGCCAGGTAGGGTTGGTCATAGTCATTCTGTGTTCTTCTTAAGTATACATTAAGCTGTTTCTGGGATATGTCTTTTTATTTGTTCCATGCATTTGATTTACATTAGAATGGTTCAATGTGTATCAGAAGAAGACTTCATTACCTCCAGGGCAGTACACAAAGGATTGGGAAATATTTGATTGATCTCAGTCCCAGTGAACTACATGGAGATTTGCAGCCTATGCCTTCTGGATAAGGATCTGACTAAGGAACATACATAACTTGTGACAGTCTGTACAAGAGATCTGGGAAGGCTGTGTGGGTATGTATAATACTGGGCAAGGCAGATTTTCTGAATAGGGCACGACCCCAAAGACTATTTCATTTCCAGGATATCACAGTAGAACGATATGTGTGTTTCAGATTTAAGGATTATAGAAATGCATTTTAAGCACACTTGCCTCTTTCACTATAAGGCACACATACTGACAAAAGTGATTACTTGCAGTGTAAAAATAACTGAATAACAACTCTGCACTTCACCCTTTGTCATACTTTTGTAAAGTTATGTACACAACTTTTGTCAGTGCTGTCTCATAGCTACCCTAGACTAACTTGACTTCAGAGACACTGACTAAGTTGGAAGTAAATGGGAGGAGACAGATGACTAAAGATAAACCTGTTCAACCATGGCTGCTGGCCTCCCTTTTCTAGCACTTTTCTGAGGTAATTCCTTTCCAGATACAAAAACAGATTTGTAAGGAGAGTCTGGTCATGTTCCATACGGATCGAAACATGAGAAGGAAGGCACAGGAAATAGTAATTGCATAATTCATTATTTTATGTGGCTGGTTTCTGTCAGAATTTGGTCAACACAGGATTGACTCAGAAGTACAGAAGATCTTTCCTGGAGAAACAGCTGTTCTGTGGTGAAGAAGATGACGGCAACTGGTGGAGACTGTCAACTTTTATCCTTTGTCAATGTTCTTAGCCAAAATAGCAGGAATTGGTTATTTCTGTTTCAATTAATTTTCAGACTGTATGGATTTTGTTGCTATGACACCAACAAATACATTTTTTTTTTTAGCAAATCTTTTGTTGGTTATTCCCAAAACTTTGCAAAGTAACAGCATCATTTTAGGATGGAAACATATCTTGTGGCAGTTCTGCAGCTGCCCTTAGGAGCAGAAACTTTTATCTCATTCTTCCACCGCATGAACATCTGATGTAATGTTACCATTCTAAACCAAGTAGTGGTAACCAATGAATGAATAAATGAATGAATTTATTTGTTATGGTCAGGTGACCAGCTCATAAAACATATTATATGGCTAAAATATACAAAATGCAATTTAAAAAATGTACAACCAGTTCATAAAACATATTATATGAAGCGGAGTTGGGATGGAGAAGTGCAATGCCCAGTAGTCCTACCAGACTGTTCCAGAAAGCTCACAGGGCACCAAGGTAGCCAGAAAGTGCAGCACCTCGGATAGCTCCCAGTAAGCACTTTGCTCCAATATGGCTTGTGTGGAACTGGGAGCTGTTACACTGCAGGTCCTGGGCTGTTCTCCTCAAGCTCTATCGCTGCCTTAAAGGAGCAATTCTCTAGCATGAAGCCTGACACTTAATTACCTCTTTAGGAGTCAATAGGAGCTCCTGTTAGATAAGTTACAGGCATTGCTGTACTGGCTCTTGGGACTGCGGAGCTCCTGGAGGAAGCCAGCCTGTCTCAGTGCTAGAGATGTCAAGGTTGTTGCAATCATAGGAACCTTCAGGTTCAAGGATGGTTGATCTGGTCCGTTGCAGGATATCTAACTGTTGGGGTAGAATCTGGTTAGGTGTCTCCTCTACTAGTTCTTCAACCTCCAAGCCTAAGTCCAGACCATTGCTGGACCCATGGGGCATGATGGGTGACATCATTATGCCTTTTGGATTTACTAGATATGGTTTGGGGGAGGGAAAAAGGAAGAAGAGGTTAGAGTTGATGCTTTGACTGTACCTACATAGAGGCAATGTCTAGCTGATGCTTTTAAAGAAGGGAAACACTTCGATAACCATTCCATGCTGGTTTAAATTTAGAACAAAGCCATTCTGGAAAGTTGTTTTTGCTCTATCTATCCAGCTTTGAAAAAGAAATAGGTCACCTCTAGAGATAAGCACAAACTGCCAATTCAGCAATTCATGATGGTTCGTTTACCAGCCCCACAGGTGTTCTGTGGTTTGGTGCCCCTCCCCCTCTGGCAGACAGCCACTCATAGGCAGTGCCCTGGCTTCCCTGCCCCACCTTGTCCAGGTGCTGTCTCTGAGTGGGTACCTACTGAATGGGGTGGGGCACCAAACCATGGAACACCTGTGGGGCTGGTAAACGAACTTGCAGAAACTGCTGAACCAGCAGTTCATGCCCATCTATTTTATTTCAAGTTATTATTTGAAGTAATAATAGCTCTGTTTTACTTCAAGTTATTATTTTACCATTATGAGAACATTTCCAAGGAGCTCTTGACTGCATTGTCAGATTCAATGAGGTTTCTTTTTACAGGTGGTATTCCTCATTCATTATCATTACTTGTTAAACACAGAAGGCAAGAAATGCCATAAGATACTACCACGGAATGTTTAAGCTGATGTTGAGGAAGAACTGCCAGGGCATGTCTTAACCTGATGTTTAGGTAGCTGAGAAGTATAGTTCCAAGAACTACTACAGAAAATATGACTATATATATATATCATTTTGAGGGGTAAAGTCATCGTAATGTTCATTGTATGTTCAAACAGGTTTTAGCTGTTGTAAACTGCCCAGAATAGTGCTTTTGCACTTATGAGATGGTATATAAATAAAATAAAATAAACTGCATCTTCACATGAGATGAATTTTGTATGCAACAGTTACTTTGGAGTAAAGGAGGAATGGCCAATGTGCAGTATAGAGGCCTCATTCAGTTCATATTCTTAATTGTACAGGATGAAAAGCAGTCTCTTCTCCCAGGTTAGAAAGTTCTCGTAGTCAGAAAATAGGCACATATCTGCATTGCTGCATTAACAAATGATGGGAAGTCTTTGCTGGTAGCAGATGGTATGTTTTTTGCACCTCTATACTCTGGATTAAGCAGTTGCATTTAGCGATGGGCATGGTCAAAATTTTCATATTTCCTTGTTTTGGTTTCTTTTGGGGCATACCTCTTTCAATTTTTTTTTCATGTACTCATCCTTTTGTTTTACATGAAAGGAAACAACAGCTGTTTCACATTTCCCCTTCATTTTTCCTAGCACGTAAAGACTCCTAAACACCCCTTTAAAACTTCTCCAAATAGCAGAGGCAGTACAACAGAGAATCACTCTTTTCCCAAAGCATAAGAAACAAAAATCATCCTCAGATGTATGCAGGCACTAGCATATTATCACATTCAAAACAACAATATGAATTCCATGCCATCTGCCTAGCCCCTCTGGGACTGGGCAGCACATTAGGAAAAAAGCAGGGAAACAGCCAGGGAGTCAGGCTCTGGCTGCTACACACACAGAGGCACCTACTCACCAATGTAACCAATAGCAACACAACACCAAAAACAAGGGAGAAATGCCACAAGCTGTGCCTAACGAGTAACAGCAACCACCCACAAAGCCCAGTGGCACACTGCCAGTCACAAAGTTTACCCCCCCAGCCCCTGCAACCCCCAAAGAATGAAACAAAATGGTTCTCCAAACCTGCTAAAATATACACATTTAATAGAATAAATAAACTGTAAACTAAATAAAAAGTTTTTAAAATCAATGAAACAGGGAAAGTACCCCCCCCCCAAATAGGGAAGAATATAGAAAAATAAACCCCCCACACATAGCTCTCTCTTCCAAAAACCAAGAAAAGCAAGCAAGCAGATAAAGGCAAAAAATACAATCAAAGGCCCTACTCAACATCCCTCCACCAAACTACTAGAATATGGGAATTTTTTTCTCCTCTCTGGCTAATGTACTCTCTTTTCTTCTTTGAATCCAGCAGGTGAGCCAGGCAGCAGCAAAATTAATCTAAGAAAGGTCCCTCCCAAAAAAAACCAAAGGGGGAAAATTGGGGGACCCCCTCTAAATAATCCAAAAGTTACGCACTGGCTAGGCAGACTGCATGGCAGAATAAAATAAAGTTCAAATAAATGAGAGAAAGTCCTCCCAAAATATCAAAAAAGGGGGGGGGCAAAAAAGGATGGAATCCAAGATGGAGGCACAGAAGCAGGGAAGCAGGCAATCTAAGATGAAGGTCACTAAGAGCTTTGTACACAGTAATCTCACAAGGAACGACTGAAGAAAAAGCATTCCTCACTAGTCCCAGAATGTTTTATATGCTCAAAATTCCCACTCCTCACAACTTTCTCCTTGCATTGTTGTTAATAGCCTTTGCAATGCTATTACATGAGAAATTTCTTAGGTTATTTGACAGACAAAGAGTGAAAGTGCACAGAAATATTCAATGAAAGAGAGAACATAAAAGAAACAGAAGGCTTTTGTGTATCCTTCTTTCAAAATATAAATCATTCATGTTTAAGAGGTTCTCTCTTGGCAATCACCAAAAGAATATGAATTAGACAAAAGAAAGCCTATTTTGCATTTTGGGTCTTTCATTTCTAGTTGCATTCTTAAGCATCTGTGATGTTCCTTGTGCTCTCAAAACCTTGTGTTTTGATGAGGTTGAACAAGACTCAGAACCAGTTCATAAATTATGTTGAAATAAGAAAAGAAGAGAGCAAATGACCCTTGATTCTACTTCTCTAACATGTACAAATGGGAAATGATGCCTCTCATGTGTGGTGAGCTTTATGAACCTCAGCTGTACTGTAGAAGCGATTAAATTGACTTGTTCTTCAGCTTACTCTTGCAATATGTAGTCTATTTTGTGAGCCAGTTAACTCTCATTTACCATAACTAGGTAGATCTAGTAGTGTGGTATCTGTATCTTACTTCTGACAAATTGGTTATCCTGGACGTTCACGTTCACAGTATGCCTGCTTGTTTTACAACATTGGAGTAGAAATTATTTTTGAGGTGTATTGCTATTGCCATATCTGGCCAGCTGTCTTTCTTTCCTTTCTTTCTTAATTTTTTTTGTTATGGAGCGTATGTTTTATGGGTTTCATAATCAAAGGACTGAAGTGTGTCAGCAAGTTTTTCCCCCCCAAACAGAACTGAATTGGAGCAGCTTATAGATGAAGCAGAAGAGTATCTCATTCCTTAATTTTGGAAAGAGGACCCCTGTTCTGGTTACAAGTTGTCTAAAAGAGTGGAACAGGGCCAATTTAAGGAACACATGGGAAACAATAACCCAGGGCCTCACCTATGAATGGCCCCGCAAATATGGAAGTAGCCACATCAGCTTATACAAGGAGCTGCAAGGAGGAGGCAGTGGTGAGGGGTCCTGAAAGGCCTGATGCCCCAGGCCTTTGGTGTCTTTAAAATACCTATGGTGTACAATTTTTTTTCTGCTGATGTACATGTTCCCATTGGGTTACTTTTTCAGGCTACATACAATGATGGGCAGGACTGAAACCAGCAGTGGGCAGGGCTAGAGCCAAAAATGGGTGGGGCAATACTCTTCCTTTCTCTCTCCCTTCTTCTGACACCCCTTTAGTCTTGTCAGAGGTCTAACTGCTTGCTTTGAGACAGCTTTTGTATTTAGATTATGTGTTGCATGTAGCCGTATGACCTAGAGATTGCCTACCCATTATCTTGAAGAAGGAAATATGAAAATAGCTGAAAATATATCTTCTACTGTCACTTGTGGGAAGCTGGTTAGAAATGCACAAGGAAAGGGTCTCCTCAGGAAAATAATGTTCAACTTCTCTCAGTTTCCAGGGTGACTTCACTCACTTAGTAGCTGATGTGCTTTTTTTTTTTAGCAAGTGTGGACTATAATGCTTGCTTGAGTGTTGGGTTGGTGGCAGTCAACATTCACCTCGTCTTCCTGTTTGCTGTACCCAGTGGCTTGCTTGTGCGGATGCTTCATCACTCTGCTGACTACTGTTGTGCCTCTGTGTGCTCCTTGCTGTTACTTCTCTATGTTACCCAGCTTCACAGAAGGCAAGACTTGAAGCATCTGAATACAGTTGTTGTTACCCATGTGGCTTTAGTGCTTTCTCCCCTGCCCCATATTTCCCAGAAAAGGAAACTCACAGCTACTTACGAGGCTTGGTGCCAGATACCAATCCCATAGCTTGATTCAGTAGCAAATATATCTGGAGGTCACACTCTCTATGCAGAAAGAGACTTATGGGAGTTGTAGTGTAAAACATCTGGAGGGCACCAGGTTGTGAAAGACTGCTGTATACTGTCTTTGTCTGGAAGTAGGAAATATGTGAACAGCTCTTCTCTTTGTCTTCACAGCTTGGTAGGACACAACACTCTGCTGTACATTCCTGACATTTGAAGAAATTGTATTTTCAGTACATTGCCCTCCCCCTCCCCCTCCATCATCTGTATTCTTCCATAGTGTTGAATCCTATACAATTCTTGCAAAGATTTTTAAAAATCTCAACTTTTGGGGGGCCTGTTTTTCAGGTGCTTAAAATAATTGGCTCCTGTTTTTATTTTTGTGAGTTGTTTATAAAAGGAATATTATTTCCTCTGATTCAGCACTCCGTTTTTCACTTTACCAGACAATTTTGTTTGCAAAGAACTGGTACCTCCTATAAGCGTTCTTTCTGATCCTGGGAATTCAGAAGGTGGGAATGAAAGGAAATTGTAAGGGACAATTATTAGCTCAGGAATAAGCAGTGTAGAATAAGCCACATGTTTTGCACTTTGGTGTTAAAGAAAAGACAGAACGTTGAAAACAAATTCAAGAGCAAGCTAGAAAGCCCTTGTCCCTACCTCTAGTCACAAAAGAGGGTTAAACAAAGCAATGCAATCCATGGTAACTCCATGGTAACTCCATGAAGCAAGCAAAATGTTATTTTGTTG
Organism: Intellagama lesueurii; assembly: GCA_037013535.1. Lineage (NCBI taxonomy): Eukaryota > Metazoa > Chordata > Lepidosauria > Squamata > Agamidae > Intellagama > Intellagama lesueurii. The sequence goes on from JBAJHW010000001.1 coordinate 92,860,438, forward strand.
GATCAACTTTTCTTAAAGTGTGTAGCTTTTACTAATAAAACTAGGTTTACAAAAGGTTGTTCTACGTGTGTCTTGCTTCACTCTGCTGATAAGAAGGCACATTTTCTGTGCACCATTGTTTGAGAATTCTTTGAAACAGAGTAAAGTAAACATTGTGAACCTGAGCTGTTCTCTTTAACTCCTGTTTGCAGAAAAGGTGATCTGGACATATAGTCAGCTGATCAATTGTCTGACTTTGGCTATTGACATCTAGTCACAATTAAAGGAAAGCTTAAAAGTCACCTTGCTCTTTCCCTCTTCCCAGGCACTATATGTGTCTCAATAAAACTAGAAGTATCTCTCACTTCAGCCCAAAAACTCAGTAGTGTATAAGGAGTGAAGGGGCTGGGTATATGGAATCCAGTGGGATGGTTCCAGGAAAGAGAGGAGTGTAACTGTGGGATTTAGTGGGATTCAAGTCAGTGTAAGAGGCTTGCTCCAATGTGCCCAGGAAATGAAAAGCCTGTACAGAGCTCCCTGGGATCCCCCCTTTGAGGGGGTACCTAGGAGGAGAGAGGAGGAAGATATTTTGGCTTTTACTGGTTCACTAAGAAGTTGCAGATCAGAAGAAACTCCAATGCAGTTTGCAGATTCCACATGTGACATGAGAGTCAGATGTTTCAGGTGTTTCTTTTTCTGCAGAGAAATGCCTGGCTTGGATAGCTATAGATCAGCCAGTTTCCTTAGATGAAGCTCACGGACCGCTTTGTTGGATTAGAACTGAAACATGGAGTGTCAGTCTTTAAGTTTTAACCTATAAAGCCCTAAACAGCTTGGATCCAAGCTATCTGAAAGACCGCATCTCCCTCTACGAGCCTGCCCGGGCATTAAGATCATCAGGGGAGGCCATTCTCTCAGTCCCACCACCCTCACAAGCACACTTTGTGGGACATGGGAGAGGGCCTTCTCTGTTGCCACTCCCAGACTCTGGAATGCCCTCCTATGAGAAGCCAAGCTGGCCCCATCTTTGCTGTTCTTCCACAAGAGGGAAAGACCTTTCTCTTCAAACAGGCTTTTCCTTAGTGACTGGCAGTCTGAGAGGGATTTTTCAAATGGGATTGTGGTGCGTTGTTGCTTTTTAATTTATTTTTTTTAGTATTGACTTTATTTACTATTTTAATGTTACTTGTTTAATTCTTTTTAAATATTTCTGTACTTACCATTCTTAGCTTTTAAATATTGTCCTTCTAATGTTGTAAGCCACCGTGGGTCCTTTTAAGGAGAAAGACAGGGTAGAAATATTTTAAATAAATGAATGAATAATAAATGAGTACCAGAACAGAAGATCAAATTTAAGCATCACATTTTGAGGGAAAGTGAATTAACAGTCAAGTTGATAATTATACTGAATGACTGGAAGAAAGAGAATCATCATTCAAGTGCAGCCTTGTCTTCTTCCTGTGGCAATAGAATTTGCTCCAGGCGGTTGAACGTGGTATGCACTTGCGCTGTTTGAAACAATGCCCCTGAGCCAGCGTTCTCTAGATTTTGTTATACTACAGCACCCATTATTGCTGCCCATCACCTCTGGTGATGGCTGGAGATGATGGGCATTATAGCCCAACACATCTATATATATATAAAAACTAGTGGCTGCACTGACTGTGGATGACGGGATTTGCAGACCAAGAATATTTGTAAGGTTGTAGTTAAAAAGTTAAACACAGGTCCTTGGTTTAATTTTTTTCTGCTGTGTGGTTTAATATTAAAAACACTGGCTGTAAGTAGCTGGATAGTACTAGATTTTTTAAGGATTTGTTTTATTATTTTACCTTGTTCTGCTACATACAGGAAAGAAGGTGCGGCCTTCCTGTACTTTTGTGACCAGTTCCTTTTATCAGTAAATCACATTCCTTTAACAACTGTGCACATACCTAGGTAGCTGCAACTTTATCTCTATACAGAGGCTCAAGGCAAATTAGGAAAGTGGAAAAGTTAATTGAAACCTTCTTCTACTCAAGTATGATCAACCTTTATTTTGAAATAAAGTTGACTTTTTCTATAGTCCTACAGATTTTTTAAAAATCAGTTTACTACCATTCCTTGCAGACTGAACATGCACATTGTTGTTTAGTCGTTAAGTCGTGTCCGACTCTTCATGACCCCATGGACCAGAGCACGCCAGGCCCTCCTGTCTTCCACTGCCTCCCGGAGTTGGGTCAAATTCATGTTGGTCGCTTCAGTGACACTGTCCAACCATCTCGTCCTCTGTCGTCCCCTTCTCCTCTTGCCTTCACACTTTCCCAACATCAGGGTCTTTTCCAGGGAGTCTTCTCTTCTCATGAGATGGCCAAAGTATTGGAGCCTCAGCTTCAGGATCTGTCCTTCCAGTGAGCACTCAGGGTTGATTTCTTTCAAAATGGATAGGTTTGTTCTCTTTGCAGTCCAGGGGACTCTCAAGAGTCTCCTCCAGCACCACAATTCAAAAGCATCAATTCTTCGGCGGTCAGCCTTCTTTATGGTCCAGCTCTCACTTCCATACATCGCTACTGGAAAAACCATAGCTTTGACTATGCGGACCTTTGTCGGCAAGGTGATGTCTCTGCTTTTTAAGATGCTGTCTAGGTTTGTCATCGCTTTCCTCCCAAGAAGCAGGCGTCTTTTAATTTCGTGGCTGCTGTCACCATCTGCAGTGATCATGGAGCCCAGGAAAGTAAAATCTGTCACTGCCTCCATATCTTCCCCTTCTATTTGCCATGAGGTGATGGGACCAGTGGCCATGATCTTAGTTTTTTTGATGTTGAGTTTCAGTCCATTTTTTGCGCTCTCCTCTTTCACCCTCATTAAGAGGTTGTTTAATTCCTCCTCACTTTCTGCCATCAGAGTGGTATCATCTGCATATCTGAGGTTGTTGATATTTCTTCCGGCAATCTTAATTCCGATTTGGGATTCCTCCAGTCCTGCCTTTCGCATGATGTATTCTGCATATAAGTTAAATAAGCAGGGAGACAATATACAGCCTTGTCGTACTCCTTTCCCAATTTTGAACCAATCAGTTGTTCCATATCCATTTCTAACTGTTGCTTCCTGTCCCACATATAGATTTCTCAGGAGGTAGATAAGGTGGTCAGGCACTCCCATTTCTTTAAGAACTTGCCATAGTTTGCTGTGGTCCACACAGTCAAAGGCTTTTGCGTAGTCAATGAAGCAGAAGTAGATGTTTTTCTGGAACTCTCTGGCTTTCTCCATAATCCAGCGCATGTTAGCAATTTGGTCTCTAGTGCCTCTGCCCCTTCAAAATCCAGCTTGTACTTCTGGGAGTTCTCAGTCCACATACTGCTGAAGCCTACCTTGTAGGATTTTGAGCATAACCTTGCTAGCGTGTGAAATGAGTGCAATTGTACGGTAGTTGGAGCATTCTTTGGCACTGCCCTTCTTTGGGATTGGGATGTAGACTGATCTTTTCCAATCCTCTGGCCACTGCTGAGTTTTCCAAACTTGCTGGCATATTGAGTGTAGCACCTTAACAGCCTCATCTTTTAAGATTTTAAATAGTTCCACTGGAATGCCATCACCTCCACTGGCCTTGTTGTTAGCCATGCTTTCTGAGGCCCACTTGACTTCACTCTCCAGAATGTCTGGCTCAAGGTCACCAACCACACTATCTGGGTTGTCCAGGACATCCAAATCTTTCTGGTACAATTCCTCTGTGTGGAACATGCACATAATTTTCTTATATTCCTGAGAATAAGTCCCATTGTACTCCATTGGACTTACCTCTAGGAAGCCCTGCATAAGTTTGCATTGTTAGTTACATAAATCAGGTTGGGACCAAGCCCTATTGAACACAATCTGAATTGCATTTAAGCTTGTCAGGTCTTTCTTACCCTTCACTGGATCTCCAGACAAATGTCAGGGCAAATGACTGTGCAGGAAGTGAGTGTTTGATTTTTGCATTTCAGATGGCTTTAAAGACTGAGATAGCCCTAAATTTCTGGCAGAAAGCATCAGACCTCACTGACTCACCATGAAGGTTTTCATATGCGTATTGCATATGAGCAATGATTGTGCACCAGAAAGGCAGAAGCAAAGGAGGGAACTGAGGCGGGAGCTGTTGGACCCATGCACTTCGGCCCATTGTGTCATGTAGAAGAAGACAGGCAATGGTGTACTAATACTGCAAATTTTGAACCTTCTTGGACAGGCCCTGTTAGTCTTGACATGAGGAGCCTTTTACAAGATCCAACGGCAATGATTCCTTTTGTCTTATGCCTTAATAGACCACAAGTCGTCAACGTGATGTGGCAGCAAATAATAAAAATGCAAGTGCAATGCTAGGCTCTATCTGTAGAAGTATGATGCCCAGATGAACAGAAATAATGGCAACTCTATTCTGTTTTGGGCAGACCTCACAAGGCATACTGCATCCAGTTCTGGACACCACAATTTAAGAAAGGAAATTGACCAGCTGGAATGTCCGGAGGAGTGCAACCAAGACAATAAAATGTTTTTAAAAAACCCATCCCAGTGCAGAGCAGTTAAGGGGTTGGGTGTGTTTAGCTGAGATGTGAAAGAATAGCTGTCTTCTAATATTTGCAGACCCATCATGTGGAACGTGAACTGTGGCTCCAGAGAGCAGGACCTGAAACAATGGATTCATGTAACAAGAGAGGAGTTTTCAACTAAACATTAAGAGAGAATTCTTAAAAGTAAGAGCTCTTTCATAGTGGAATTGATAGCTTTGGAGAGTAGTGGATACTTCCTTATTTGAGGTTTTTAAACAGAGGTTTGATGGCCATCTGTCAGGGATGCTTTCTTCCCCCCCCCATCTAATTTTTATTCTTTTCAATGGGGATAGAATTATGGGGAAGGGAATGTAGGGTTGTGGGGGGTAGATATGGATAGGGAAAGGGTAAAATTCCACAGAGTGAGATAGTACATTTACATCAACTTATACAATTATACTAGAAAGAGAGATAAAAAGAAAAACAGCAAATTTTCCAGTATTACTATATTTACCAATCTATCTTTTCCCTAGTTGGACCTTCACATTTTTCTTTAGTCTATGCTTTCCAGGCTATCTTTCAAGTCTAATTATGAAATTATTCCCTATATATCCTGCCAACATAATAAAAGTCTCCTCCTGTGTTTTATGTTTCCCACACTATTTAAAAACATTTTTATATCTTTTTTTTAAAAAATTGTTCGCATTGTGTACCATCAGTAAATCATATATCATCTATAAAACATCTGCATTTTCTTTAATAGTTATTGATTTTGATCATTAATATTCTTCTACCATTTTATACCCCTTCACGGATTGCTGCCTTGTCGTGGCGAAGGGGCTTGAGTAATTCAGAGAAGCTATGGGCTATGCTGTGCAGGGACACCCAAGACGGACAGGTCATAGTGGAGAGTTCTGACTAAATGTGATCCACCTGGAGCAGGAACTGGCAAGCCACTTCAGTATCTTTGCCAAGAAAACTCTATGGACAGAAACAAAAGGCTAAAAGATATGACGCTGGAAGATGAGCGTCATCATAAATCAACCCTGAGTGCTCACTGGAAGGACAGATCCTGAAGCTGAGGCTCCAATACTTTGGCCATCTCATGAGAAGAGAGGACTCCCTGGAAAAGACCCTGATGTTGGGAAAATGTGAAGGCAAGAGGAGAAGGGGACGACAGAGGACGAGATGGTTGGACAATGTCATCGAAGCAACCAACATGAATTTGACCCAACTCCGGGAGGCAGTGGAAGACAGGAGGGCCTGGCGTGCTCTGGTCCATGGGGTCACGAAGAGTCGGACATGACTTAACTACTAAACAACAAAAACAACCATTTTATACCCACTATACCCTACAATCTTTAACTATTTTATTCATTTAGTCCATTTTTATTGTTAAGGTTTTCTTTCCTCCTCCTGGATCCTCTTGTTTCTATAGTGCACTTTCCTTTAGAGCTTCTCACTTGCTCTTCTGCCCTAGTTGAGCTTCTTTCTGCCTCTGATCTTGATGATCCACTTGATTTTTCCTCTTCTCGTTTCTCATCTGCTTTTTTCTGCCCAGCCACTTCTCCTTTGTTTTCATAAAATCTTCTGCCTTCAGTTTTGAGTTAATATAATAACTCTGCTCCTGGAATTCAAAGAGGACACCTTTAGGCACCAACTGCTTATACATAATTGAGTTTGTTCTCAAGGGGGATGTCAACTCTGCATATTGTCTTTTTTTCTGTCTTATTTGCCATGAAATATGTTTCAAGATCTTAATTTCTTTATATTTTCTATAAGTTTCTTGCCTTGTATATTTCTTAGAACTTTATCTCAAAAGACATTTCTCATAAATTTAACATGAATTTCTCTGGGAAGATTTTTATTCCTGGTATATGCTGTATTAATTCTTCGTGTTGTGTCTATATTTTGTTGGACATCCTCTGGTCGCATCTCCATGAGTGATGCTAAATAAGTAGTAATCACTTGCGCTGTGTCTTCTTTTTGTTCTGGTAGATTCTGGAATCTAAGTATGGCAATGGCTCTTTCCATTTGTAGATTTAACAGAGTAATTTCATCTTGCTTGCTTTCCTGTTTTAGCTCTCCCATCTCTGTATTTAAGGTGTCCAGTCCTTCTGTTCTTTTTGATGTCCCATCTATTCTCGCCATTTGTTTTTTTACTTTCTGTAATTTTATTTTTAGTATCAGTCATTTACATCCCTAAATCTTTCATTTGAACACACAGCTGAGCCATCCCTCCTTGTATTTGCTGTAGCCCTGTTGATAACATCTCTTGAATACTCTGTTGCCAGTCCTTAAATGACTCTTGCCCCACTATCCCCATAAGATTCTGTTCTTGTGCTGGTGATCCTCCTTAAGTTCTCTTTTTTCCACCTTTTGTCACCATGTTGATTCCCCCCTTCTTAAGTAAATAAGGGATGCTGTTTAAGTCATCTGTCAGCAGCTGTTTTCTTTTTCTTTAAGGAGTGATGTTTAAGTCTTCTATCAGCAGATGTCGATGTAACCTTAGTTTTCTTTCTCAGTCTTGTTTACATGTCTGATCCAAGGGGGTGTGTGGAGCTTCCCTCTGGCTGGAAAGTTCTCACAGTCACCAAATCAAACAATAAAAATTTAAAGGATCCTCAGTGCTTTGAAATAAGTAGGATTAACATTGATATTTCAGATAGTCATGGGAGCGATTATCTTGAATTGCTCTACTTTCATGGCTAGGTAATTTTCTCCCCCTTTTCTCTTTCTCTCTCCTCTCCTCTTGTTCTCCCGATCCAAGCTGGGGCGGGGGAGGCTTGCTTCTACTGTAAGGTTTTTTAAAAGGTAAAGTCCGTTTTGCTGACTCTTTATATCTGTCTCTTTTCAGTGTAGTTATTTGGGTCCATTAAGATTTTCCTTACATGAACAGATATTTTAACTTACTCAGAATCTCTGGTTGAGATATTTTCACTATCCTTTTGCACTCTCTCACTCTCTGCTTGAGGTGTTCTCAGCTCTTTGCCAAGATGGCTTCCTCCTCGGTCCATGCACTCAGATGCAACTTCGGAGGGGGAACCAGCCTTCGTCGATCCCATTCCCCCTTTTGTCATCTATTCTGCTTCAGACATCACTTCTCCTAGCAGACCATCCTTTCCCTCCCTAATTTGGGGGGGGGGATGGAACTGAGGGGTCCTGGTCAGTTTCAGGAGCTTTCCTGAAACTCAACAGGTTCTTGCCGCAACAAACCCCCGCCTCTGTCATGGATGCTTTCAATATGAATTTCCTGCTTCTTCACATGGTTGGAACTCAGTGGTCCTGTGGGTTTCTTCTCTCTCTCAGTTCTGTGATTTGGGGATATATGCACTAGATAAGGTGCGTGAGATGTGAGTCATGATGGAAATGACAGAAATAGCAGCTGTTAGACATGTTTTGCTGCCTGCCCAACTACCAAAAAAGCCCCAGCTCTGGACTACTTGGCCAGCTGGATTTTGTTTGAATTTTGAGTCCATTAATCTGGATTCCTCTTGTTCCAATTTCCATAGTTACTTGACCCAGAAGCAGTTCTCCACCCCAACCCTGCCCCATCTTTGTAACATTATAATGGCCACCCTTACACTTGGGTTTTGGCCCTCAAATCTCAGGGTGTTGCTGACTTGGCAAGCCTAATTACATTTGAGAACTGGTTCTGTTTTAAGTCATATACAATAATCTCAAATACTTTTGTCCAACTTTTATGTATCACATGTGCCCATTCTGAAGCACATGTACCTGATAAAGCATGCAGAGGTAGCAAAAGAGAGGTAGAAAAATCAAGAATCAGCATATACTGGTATGGTTTAAATTACATAGTAGCAGGTCTAAAGCAAAAAATAAAATAAATGAATAATAATAAAGAAAATTTTAAAAAATGCTTAACCCAGTAGAGAGAAGAAAAACTCACTGAATTAAAAGAAAATGGTGAACAGTGCCTGAGTCACTGCTCTATTTCCTTTACTGTAAATACCTGGCTTAAGTGAAGAGGAAATCCCCTTCACAAATGAGATCTAAACACTAGATAATTATGTATTGCACAATTCCATTCATCAAAGATTTTGTAATGAATATCTGTGGTAATTTTGAGCAAGAGGAGGGAGTACAAGCTGAACATTACACAAAAGCCCCAAAGTCTGTACTTTAACAATTCCAAGTTATAGCAAGGGTTATTGGGACAATAAAACATTATGTCTGGTTGTGATTGGGTTCAGATATAAAACTAAGCAGTTCCTCCTTTTTGGCGGAATTAACCACAGGAGACGCAGTCTTATCAACCAAACATTTACTTTCAAAGGGGGTAGGGGAATCAACAATGACTTCTGTGGGACCAACAGGACCGGCTGCTAACAGAGACTCAGTCCATAACATAGGAAGTCCATTTACTATTTCATTGTCTCTTAATGCGGAGACGCTCAAAATCTCTCTCTGTCCACTGGCCTTCTCATAGGATTGCTCCTCACCGTGCAGATGGTTCCACAACATGGGTGATGGGCCCAATCTCCCTCGCGAGGTATCTGAGCCACTGGAATAGGATCTGGTTGGACCACCTTCCTCCAGGGACCTTTTCCCCGCGTGTACACATATACGGTCCATTCCAAGGGATCCAACTCTACCAATTGTATTTCTAGACCTTGACCGCCTCGCCCTCGTGTATGTCCCCCACCTCTTTCTTTTCTCGCTTCATCTCTTCCCGGAACATTAAATGCATAAGGTTCTTCCTCCTCTCTCTTCTTTATGCTACCTTCCTTTTTTACCTCCCGCTCTGGACTAATCCACTCTTCCGAACCCCAGCTTCTCTCTCTCCTCCTCCTCCTCTGTCATCAAGAAACCTTCTGTCACCTCCCCTCCTGTTACTGCCTTTTCCTTCCCCTGCACTTCAGTCACCCCTCCTCCTATAGTTAGGTCTTTCATTCCCATAGACAAGGTGGACATAAGGGTGTCAACTACTTCTGCCCCAGACGATCGAGGGGACGGCTCACTCTCTTAACCATAATCTTATTCTCCTCTTCACACTGGTTCTCACTTTTTGAAAAGATAGCTAAAATCCTGTTGTGTAAATTGTGCCTGTGGAAGGGTGATGACATTTCAAGCAAGGGAGATATTTGGTAATTAAAGTGTTCAGTCTTGCAGCTTGTCCAGCTTATGTGTAATCAGTCTCTGAGTTGGGGGAGCCCTTGAACAGAATAGGAATTCTTTAATTAGCACAATTCTCCAACACCCATGTTATCCAATTGAGACATTTTCTATAGTTACTTGGAGTTACTTAAAAGGTCCCTTATGACATAAAGCATGGAAGTTAAGGAACAACCCCCCCCCCCCACAACCCTTATTCACAAAATTAGAATTTAATTTTAGGTATTATATAGAGTAAGGAAAAGCCAAGTTTGGTAGCATTACCAAGGAGCAGGAATGTTTGCTACTTAAAGTTCCAGCACAAAATAGCAGGGACAGCTACTTCCATATCTAGGGTTCCATCCTTGGATGGCTGAATTTGGTATTTTCCAAATCAAAAATCATAAAAATTGTAGCAGTGTTGTTAGTTTATTGGGAAAGTGTCCTGTCAAATTTATAATAGCTAATACTTTTCTTAGGTTAAACTTCTGACATAGTAACATCTGGGTAAAGGTGTATTTTGTATTCATTTTGGGATTTGATTCATTTTGTCTTGCTTTGCTTTGTTTTAGATAGACTAGTAAATTTGGGAAACTTGTTTACAAGGCTAGAGTATATAAATCTGCAGAAGACTATTTATAATTATTGTACCCATGATAAAAACATGGAATGCCCATACTCTGAAGAAAATGTATGATTCTTTAAGACCAGAAAGGTGAACACATCCACCACATTTCGTGTACAATTGTGAGCTTCCTAAATTATCTAACTTGTGGTTGTGCTGGGAAAAAGAACATGACTGTATTTGGGAAAAATTCATCAAAATTAGCAAGCTTGGTGTTTATTTATTTTATTTTGTTTAATTTCTACCCTACTTTTCTCCCTGTAAATAGTGCTGTTCTACTGCTCTTTAAAATGTTTGAAGATCACAGCTGATTAAAAGCAAAAAGGAAAGGACATTATTCTAGTACCAAATTTGTGCAATTTTGGACATAATTTTAGCAAAATAGTTATTTTGGTCCAGTCCATAAATCTGATTTAAGAAAACGACATCAAAGGAGTAATGCTTAGGGAGTCAGATGGTTGATTCATGTTTTTCCTCTCACTTTCAGGTGTCAATCAGTCTCTCCACCACCTCTTCTGTACCAACCAAGAACCCCAACATCACATCCCCTCAGTGATAGTGAGGACTCCTGCCACTCCAGTAGTTTCACCAAAGTTTCTAATTCCAGGCCCCTCCTCAAGGATCGGACTAACTGGGGAATTACTTTAAGAAGTACCTCCACTTCCTCCTCAGACACCGAATCTCCAAATCATCTCCTCAAAGCCGTTAGCATTGGTTGCTTGGATAAAAGGCTCTCTTTTGTCCGGGCTGAAGACCCAAAGGAGGTGACCAAGGAGGCTCAAGATGGTGAAGCAGTAGATGGCTGCCAGCTCACTCGGAGCACTCTCTCTTTGGGGACTGCAGCAAATCTAAGGAATCTGTCCCTCAGCAGGGTCAGTGTCCACTCCCAAGCGCTTGGTATCAGGCAGAAGATATCGGAATGGGAGTGCCGCAAAGAGGCTCCCCCTAGAATGAATGTATGTTTGGACAAGAGGGATGCTGGGGATCGGTCGGGCAGTGAGAGCTGCCCTAGTATGTTGCCTTCTCCCTGCAGTGAGAAGACATTTGAATACAAAGGATTCCAGAGGATGAGCAGGACTTTTTCTGAATGCTCCTATCCAGAAACAGAGGAGGAGGAATTCCTGGACAGAGATTCCTGCCACAGGCTCGAAAAGAGGCCAAGTAGGAGCGAGCCTTCAAATGCCTTCCTCAAGGGGAATGCTAGAAAAGAGAGCTCTGCTGTGCTAAACAGAATACAGAAAATTGAACAGGTGTTGAAAGAGCAGCCTGGCAGGGGTCTTCCTCAATTGCCAAGTAGTTGCTATAGTGTAGATAGAGGAAAGAAAAAGCCTGTGACGTTAGGTGTCGTGGAGGCCTTGACTGAGAACGCAAATGATAGCAAAGTAGGGAAGGTAGTTGCATGTGGGAATAATCCAGAGACACCCAGTGAGAGTGAGAAAACTAGCAAAACACTAGATGGACTTAATACAGCAGTTGATTCTGTTGGTCCTAAGCTGCTTCCTGAGAGCCTGGGGAACACAATAGTAAACCCTGTGCCCAAGCCGAAACGCACCTTTGAGTATGAAGCTGACAAGAATCATAAAAGTAAACCAAGCAACGGCCTACCTCCTTCAACTCTGGCTGCTGTCCCTCCCCCTCTTCCATCGACTCCTGCTCCCCCTGTCACCCGGAGGCAGAAAAAAGAGTCACGCTTTCACAGAAAATCCCAAAATAGGTAAAGAAGGGAAAAAAAAACTATTGTTATGTACTCTTGTGAAGTTGTTTCTACGTAACCAGATACTTGCTTTTTTATTTACTTGTTTCATTTTTTTGGTCACCTTTCTCCTGTAATAGGACTCCAGGCAGGCCACAATAGTTTAAATACAATTAAAGTTAGAAGGACAATAAATGTACAATTTAAAAATAATTAGACATGCAATGATATAAAAAATGTCCACACAAAAATGCTAAGAAAAACCGTTGAAAGCATGTTTTTTTAAAAAAGATCTCACTTCTTTTAAGGTAGTACTTCTCAGTGATAGAAAGCTCGTGCCACAGCTTTTGTACTATAGAACCAAGACCTCCAATGTTGATCAAGGTTTGGTGTAGGATGTTGCCATAAAAGGATGCAAGTCTCCTAACAACCACAGCTGCAAAAGAAACATTTATTTTCACAGTAACACCACCTGGGATACACAAGAACGGTAACCTATGTTCTGGATCACTGGAGAGTTGTTAATAAAGTGTATTTGTGTTATAAATGCCCTAATATAGGTAATCTATAATCTGGGAGCTGCAGAGCTGGAAAGGACCCTATGGATCATTGAGTCTAGCCCCAGTTATGGGGCACAGTGGGGAATTGAAGTTCCAGTCTCTTGCTCTGCAACCAGATTCCTAAACCTTGGAGCTATCCAGATGTGAAGTGTACTTTGAATAAAGTACTTTATTGCTTTTCAGGGGTTTTTTTGCAGTAGTGCCGTAAAGCAGGTAGGGCTCCAGTCTTTCCAGTGAGTTATGTGACTGTGGGGATTTGGTGGATCAAATCCAAATATTGTCCATTGGTCCTCTTATGAAATGTCGGTGCTGTGATATATATTGTTAGACTTCAAAATTAAAGCTGTCTTTTAAAGTAGGAATGTGGCACCTGTGGCCCTTCAGGAGTAGTAGCCAGCATGGCCGGTGATGAGGTCTAATGGGAACTGTAGTCTGACAATGCTACGGTAGGAGAGTAACAGGTTCCCCTCTTCTGCCTTAAAGAAAGAGACATTTACTAATATTATACATAGATTTCCTAAGTAGCCATTGGCTTCTGTCTGTGGTATGTCAGCCATCTTTTATCAATTTATGCAGGGGGAACCGGACTGATGCATCTTTACTCATGAACAGATGGGGTAGAAATCTGCTTGGTATTATGTCTGGAAACTTTTTTTAAATTCACACTAGAAAACTACTCAGATCACAGATTCTGTGACAATGTAACCCAAACCGTGCAATCAGTAAATATTATACGAAAGTGCATGTGTTGATTTTGCACATGTTATTATCTGTTTGTCTGTAATATTTAAATTTATCTGTCTACTAAAAGCACAAAAGGCTTATCATAACAGAATATCCTCATATCAGATTTTGTAAGATTTTCGTAACCTTCAAAAATGATAGATTCACCCAACTTCTTATGATCAAAAGCAAAGTTGATTTATTATGGAACAGTACTGAAACCCTCTTGTGGGAAGAACAGGGGTACAGTGGTGCCTCGCAAGACGAAATTAATCCGTTCCACGGTTAATGCCGTCTAGCGAAAATTTCGTCTTGCGAAGCACGTTTTCCCATAGGAATGCATTGAAATTTAATTAATGCGTTCCTATGGGGAAAAAAAAGTCAGAAACCAAAAAAAAGTCAGCAAAAAGTCACTTACCAGGTAGAGTAGACTGAGTCCAGCTCCTCACAGTGCGTTTGTAGCCCCAGAACAGCCGGAAAAAGAGTGCCAAACAGCGGAGATTCAGCAACCAGCAGGGAGCCGGCAGCCATTTTGTGGTCGTCTCTGCTCCTGGGCCCCCTCTCCCCGCCTCTCAGCTGATCGGCGCTGGGTCTGAGAGGCTTTTTCCCTGCTAGGCAAGCCTCAGGAAGCCTGTTAGACCCAGCGCGGATCAGCTACCCCCCGCCTCTCAGCTGATCGGCGCTGGGTCTAACAGGCTTCCTGAGGCTTGCCTAGCAGGGAAAAAGCCTCTCAGACCCAGCGCCGATCAGCTGAGAGGCGGGGAGAGGGGGGCCAGGAGCGGAGACAAAATGGCTGCCGGCTCCCTGCTGGTTGCTGAATCTCTGCTGTTTGGCACTCTTTTTCCGGCTGTTCTGGGGCTACAAATGCACTGTGAGGAGCTGGACTCAGTCTACTCTACCTGGTAAGTGACTTTTTGCTGACTTTTTGGGGGGTTTCTGACTTTTTTTTCCCCATAGGAACGCATTAATTAAATTTCAATGCATTCCTATGGGAAATGCGCCTCGCAAGACGAAAAATATCGCAAGACGGCCCGTCTTGCGAGGCACCAAAAATCTCTCAAGACCCTTTCGTCTTGTGAGTTTTTTGTCTTGCGAGGCATTCGTCTTGTGAGGCACCACTGTATCTCTATTCCTGGATTTTTTTGGGGGGGGACACACCCCTACTCTGGCTACAGGCTCTCTGTGCTTAAAACTTCAGCTATTCCACCAGCCATCTTTGGGTGGTCTGTGTGCACGTTGCACAAGGATGCAGGTAAACCCTCATTCAAATACTAAATCCATTTGCAAATAGTACTTATTTGTTTTTACCCCTCGTATTGAACCAATGCCCCCTAGGCCATTGGAAATCCTACTTGCCTCTCTTTCGGGTTTTTGAGATAAAACTGGTTGTGCGTAGATTTCAGAACCATGAGTCTGAAAGTTGATTAATGCATTTTAACAGAAACATGAGCTTCTCAAGATGCTGAATTATGATCCCATTAACCAAATCTGCATGTACACAGATTCCCAAAATGCCTGTAGACCTGACTGTGAATTTTACTACAGAATGAAAAGCAAGAGTACCCCATGAGCAAACCCAGTAATGTCTAAAGCAGCCAAGGCAAAAACAGACATGTTCGAATAGCCAGAAGTCGTAGAAGACGTATACTTGCCTGCGACTTAGATCCACATCTACTAATGCTTCTGTCCTTCTGAAGCTGAGATCCTTAGTCTTCTAAAATTCTGGAATGCAAGCCAGTGCTACACTATAGACTTTCATCTTCTTAAGGACATTTGCAGATGTTTTAAAAGCTGCTAACGATGTAATCACTTACTACTCAAGATAATTATAAATTCTAAATTCATTAAACAGTGATTTCCTTGCCATATTATCAATACCTCCATGGTGGATTTTCAGCAGTACTGGTTAGATCTGATAAAGCCAAATATGTGATGAATTCTTAGCTCAGATTGGTGATTTAAACTTTTGTACGTGGTTGGAATACTAGTTGGGAAAGTCTGCATTCCACACCAGCCAAACAATCTAAAGTAGAACTGAGTTATTAGAATCTTTATGTTGTACAATTCACTTCTGAATCTTGATTTTGTACCATTTTGTTTGATGATTATTGATGAAATTTTAACTGAGTGTTTCAGATGTTAACTTTGATCCAAATAGTTTGTTGTGTGAAAGGAAGTTTTTTTACTTGTAAAAGGAATGTCTTCCATGTTTACCCATTCCCCATCTTCAAACGTTTGTTGTAGCCCTCTGTGCTGTACAATGTTTGTTTGTTTACTCTTGCTAACTGTAACATGGGGGCATAATACAGCTGGGAAAGGAAAGATGAGCCTTTGCATCCTGTGTTTCATATCTTCAGTCCAGACTAGGAGCCATTCATTTTCTTTTAAGTAAAGCACCCCAATTAGTTGCACACGACATATCAGGTCTTATGTGTCCTTTGAGCCTCAGGAATGGCTTTGGGGCTGTGCACAAATGGCTGGAGCAGGAGCCATTGTGGAACCCTGCCTGAAATACTTTGGATGGAAGCCACTGAGTATGAAATATATTTGGTTGTCTACATTGAGTTCTTATTAATGGTTTTGAAGAGGAAGAGTGCCTCAACAATATTTTGAATATACTTGTAAGTTGAATGTTAATGGGTACTGTCTTTTTTCTTTCTTTACAAGTTTAATATTATAACAGCTTCACTGGATAGGCAGAGACACTGAAGAGAAACTATATTTTTTATTCATAATAGAGTTCTAAGAAGCACCTGCTCCAGATGAGTGTGTAACTGCATGTATTTTTCGACCTTGGCCATAATCTCAGCAAGAGCAGAAATTTTAAGGAGCATGGTGGTGGTGGTGGTGATTAATCCTTGTTTTGGAAGTTAATGCTTGACCACAGAATGCCAAGCACAGAAATTTGGGAAATCCCTAGCTTAAATGGTTAAATCTCGCAATAACATCCTCTTATGCTCTTGCATTAAAAATTACAACGAGCAAAGACATTACTGTATCATTCAATGCCATTGATGTAACAAGGGGGATGGCAAGTAATGTCTCATACTGCTGTGGGTAATACTGAGAGCAGGAAGCATTTAGCAGTCACCTTGAGATGGGAGGTAGCTGACAATCTGCAGAACCCAGGAGAGCTTCAGGAAACCACATACATTGCTCTGACGGGGGGGGGGGGAGCTCAAGGTGTGCCTTGTCTCCCTCACAAAAGACTTATCCACTTTTCTTATACTTGAATAGGCTTCTGGCTGCTTCAGGTTTCATTGGGAAATGGTAGTGTGGTCTGCAGTGGGTCAGGGAGAGAAGTTGGCCCATAAACCCTACAAAGTTGGTCCCCCAGGACTTTCCTCTTATCTGCAGATTATCAGTGGGGAAGAATAGACCTTTGGAAGTATGAAGTTCTAGAGAAGAAGAGGGTTGTATTTTAATAAGGGTTTGCACAGGCTGTTTGTGAGAGATTTAAGTCACCAACCTCAGAAGTAGAGTATGTAATCAAGCTTTGTTCCTTCAAATGCCTCTTCTTGCAGTCAACTCTCAGATTCCTCAGTCAGCATCGCCAGACCTCAGGGCTTCCGGAAAGAAAGCCCATCAACATCTGGGGAGCCAGCTGGCCTGCAGATACAGCTGAGCCAAAACCTAATACGTTCTGAGAGGAAAACATAATTTCTTGTATGGTTCTCCAAGCACTGTAGCAACCTAAAGTGACTTTGTGCAACCAATCTCCACCCCCACCCACCGTTACAACTTGGTTTGTGTGGTCACTTTGTGGAGAATATTAATGAGTGTGATGGTACTGCGGTTGACTCAGTGCATGTTCAGGTCATAGGCCAGCACAAATTCTGCAAAATTAAAAAGAAAAATAAGGCTGGTGTGAAATCTCTGTTGGCCTAAATATCTCACCAGGGTAGTGGTGGGCTTTCTTGCAATAAAGTTGTGTTTAAATATTTTTATAGTTAACTTTGTTTAACTCTCATTATGTTGGAGTTATAGTCAAATCACAGTCTGACAATTTTATGTACAGGACTTGTCACCAAGTCCTAGTGATAGAATGGATGAAACTCTCAATATTATAATTCTTCTCCCACATTTCATTTTTTAAAGAACCACATTCTTTCCATCACATTTATGAATATATTTGTAAATTTTTGTGGTCTATAAAGGTATTGCCTATTTTTTGCATTTGCTAATTTTGTTACACTCCAACAAATGAAATTCGCACTAATCTAAACTGGACAGATTCAAACAGTATAGTTATTCCCAGTATGGAATAGGCCATGGTATTTGAAAAAGGTGTAGCTGCTAAAGATGAGGAGCCTCTTTGAAGGGAAGAGGTGGAGACCCCAATTCAGAATCTCCAGTATGGCCGAGTACAGAGAGATTCAAACACAGACTTTTATAAGGCAACCTTTTGCCCGCATTTGAATTTTTTATAAATCTCAAGTTCTTTCTATACTGTTCATAAAGAACTTTTCTAATTTTGGCAATTCTCACTGCAAAGAACAAAATTTTCATCCATCCCTACTTAGCAGTTCGGTATATAATTACTTTGGTGTTTTGTGTATCTACTAAATGTTGTGAGATAAAGGCCAAAATTCTGCTGCATAATGCAGTAAGTTGCAACTAGAATAGGCTGTTTGAACCAATGGGGATTTGGTCAGTGAATTCCTTCTTTGATTTCCACTGATTCAAATGGGCCTATTGTAGTTGTGACTTACTTTAGCATAGTACATTGCAGTTAGAGTGGGCCCATTTGAATCCATGGAACATAGAGGAGTTGACTAAATCCCCATTGATTCAGTGGGCTTACTCTACTGTGATTTGCTATACCAAGCAACAGAACGTTGGTCACTGTGACTATATATACATATTTAGGTTTGATGAGGAGCTGTCTTTCCATTGACACTTCAAAATGTCAGCTGGTGATATATTTGGGAAAGCATGTTTGTCATGGAATCAACTATGTAGGACAGCTTCAGGGGATCCTGAACCATTGCAAAATAAGAAAACAGGATGTACAGTCATCTTTTCTTTCTGAGAACTTTAACTTGGATAATGTTGTATATGCACTGTTGGATCTTAATTATGTACTGTGTAGGGTAGGATTAAGATATGTTGGAACTCTAAACTGTGTCTGGTTTAAGAGGCATGATTGCTCCAAAAATGAATTATCCTGAATTTGGGGGCTTTGTGTGTTTCATTTTGCTTTGCATTTAGAGGTATCTTGTGATTGGAGGCCTTAAGCTGCAGCTCACTTAGCTTGTGTAAGTTCAGGAGGCAATACCAAAATTATTCTGTTGCCTTTTCTCCACTCTAGAAAATCCTTAGAGTTTGAAGATGCATCAAGCCTCCAGGCTTTGTACCCTCCCTCCCCAAGTGAGAATGGTACTGAGACCCAGCACAAGTTTGGATCTAAGAGCACTTTAGAAGAGAATGCCTATGAAGACATTGTCGGTGAGTACCTCTTGGGACACAGAATAGATGCTTGAAGGTTGAACAGCAGGTTGAGTAGAGAGTAGCTTGTTGAGTGTGTTGCTTTGCTGTACAAGAGCTCTTGCTGCTGCTGCCAGAAAGAAGGAGTTAAGTACAGAGTAAATTTACTAATGCTTCAGAACAAACACATAATGCACAGGCTGTAAGCAAGAGATCTTGATTCCTCTAAAACCTCACTGAGTAAACTTAATGGACTCAGATTGCTTGGTCAGCTATAACTATGTTTTTCATGGACTTAAATCCCTAATTTTAAAGGCTTTGGCTGAGGACCCATAATGGATTAAAGAGTGCAGAAGGAAATGCAGAAATTGCAGAACTATCAACAGGAGGGTGGCTCTCGGAACTGTACTGTTGGCTTATGCTTGGGAAATGTTTATGTAAACTGTTGCACAGCAGTTACCTTCAGAATTCCCTGAGTCTTCTATCTGCCATGACATGATTTCTTGTTCAATTGGAAGTCATTCATGCCTTCAAATTAGATGCTTAACAAAGAAAAGGAGAGATGTGATCTAGCCATACTAAATACAGTCAACCCTCGACTTACGAACGGCCCTACTTACGAACATTTCAACTTACGAACCGCTCTCATAGGAAAATGTTGACTCGACCTGTGAACTTCCCTCGAGTTACGAACAGAAAAAAAGTGCGGGGAAGGCAGGGAACCTCCCTCCCCCCCCCCCTGCAGCCAGCGCCGCTTTCAGAAGCCTCCCGGGGGGCAGGGGAAAAGCACCATTTTTTATTTCCAGGTCTTTTTCCCTGCCTTTTTCGGGGCTGGGCAAGCCTGGGGAAGCCTCTAAGACCCAGTGCCAATCAGCTGTGAGGCGTGGAGGGGGGCGGAGCAGAGACTAGCACAAAATGGCTGCCATCTCCCTGCTGGTTGCCGGCTCTCAGCTGTTTGGCGCTCTTTTTCTGGCTGTTCCGCGGCTACCAAGGCACTGTGAGGAGCCGGGCTCAGTCTACAGTACCTGGTAAGTGACTTTGTTTTAATTTTTTTGACTTTTTCCCCCCATAGGAACGCATTAATTAAATTTCAATGCATTCCTATGGGAAATTTGGTTTCGACTTACAAACTTTTCGACTTATGAACGGACTTCCGGAACGGATTAAGTTCGCAAGTCGAGGGTTGACTGTATAGGCTAAGAATAAAAAATAAAGTAAATGTTAATGGCAAATAGTTAAATGGTTTTAGAATATTAATCTATTAAAATTAGCAAGGTCTGCTTGCTTAATTTTCCATTGCTGCATTCATTATTTTCATCCTCTTTTAAAGTGATGTTTCAGACAAGTAAAGCAGATTAAAGACATTGAACTAAGCACTGAAGCCTCTACTACTTAAAAAAAATCTCTAATTGTAGTTTGCAAGAGATGTATAACCAATTGCCTTGTCTCAAATCAATAGATGGAATTCTTTGTGTGTGGACTGAGCATTAGCTTTCAGTTGTAATCATCCTGGATTGGAATGGAACTGAATTAGCTACACTCAAGTCCTATTGAAATTAGACTGAAAAGTTAACTGTGTGTGCTATCAGACGGGCATTGGTCCTGTGGTTTAGTCTTGCCTGGTTTGCAACTTCTCCTGGTGACCACACAATGCATGGGCCATCGTGAACCAGCCCACCCTGATCAATGTCTGCTCATACTTTTTTTGGGTGCTTGTTAGGAGCTACAGTTTTGAGGGGGGTTTGGTGCAGGAAAGATTGCTCTGTTTTGGTTTGGTTCCAGTATGTGTGAGCACTGGGATCAAACCAAAGTGGCTGGCTTAAGCTGTCCTTTAGCTTACGCCACCAGAAGTTATTGAGAAATGGAAAGTTTCTTTGCTATTCTTCTGTGTAGGAGAAGGGAGAGGAATTTTTCCATTTCTTTTTAATATTTGCCAACACACCAGTATGCTTTGAAAGGGCTTATTTTAAAAACCCTTTCAATGCATAGCTGATGTTCTATGTCAGTTAGTAACTATTAAAAACAGATGGGAAACTTCCTCTCCCTTTGCCTCTGTAGGTGAGTGGCAAAGCTTTCCATTTCTCAAGATTGATATGTAGTTTAGGCAAAGCATAGAGGAAGAGACAGGAAGGGTTTTCTTGGCCCCCCCCCCCCTTCCTTTTAAAGGGAATGAATACAGTGGTGCCTCAACTTACGAATTAATTGGTTCCGGAATTCCAGTCGTAACTCGAAATGGTCGTAAGTCGAAACATCATTTCCCATAGGAATGCATTGAAGTGCAATTAATCCGTTCCGGCCTAAGAAAAAAAATCACCAAAACAAAACAAAAACAAAAAAACACTGCAAGACCCATCAGAAACGCGATTAATCCGTTCCGGCCGAAGGGAAAAAAGAAAAGAAAAGCAAACAAACCGTGCAAGACCCTTCAGAAATGCAAAAAAAGCAAAGCAGAAAGCAAACAAACCGTGCTAGACCCTTTGGAAATGCAAAAAAAGCAAAGCAGAAAGCAAACAAATCATGCAAGACCCTTCGGAAATGCAAAAAAAGCAAAGCAGAAAGCAAACAAACCATGCAAGACCCTTCGGAAATGCAAAAAAAGCAAAGCAAAAAGCAAACAAACCCTGCAAGAGCCATTGGAAATGGGAAAAATAAAACCAAAAAACAAACAAACCCTGCAAGACAGCAAACAAATCCTGCAAGACCCATCAGAAATGGGAAAAAAACAAACCAAAAAACAAACAAACCCTGCATTTTTCAGTGGGGGTAGGTTTAAGGCAGCCAGTAATAATTCTGCACAATTAATTAAGTTACCTCCATTTACTTAGCATGTGCCATATGGCACTAGCTTATTCTGCTGTGGAGTAGCA